>OV121093.1:18904690-20104690 GCA_921293015.1 Phorcus lineatus
GTACTGCGCTGAAGTTCAGTGTACCATTGCACCAAAACCTGACTGCGTGTAGAACAGTTATCTATTGCAGACAAAGTTGCCGAGCCCCTTGCGGGATTCGAACCACGGATATATTGAAACAAACACCTCATAACTAAAAAATTTGGCTAGGTAAAAGAAGCATTTCCCGCATGTATAGAACAAAATATAATATTTTTCCTGATTTACAACAATAAGGTAACTTAAAATGTTACCGGTTTAGTTACCTGCTAATTGAAATGAAATACTGTTGCACGGACATGAAAAATGATTAGTAAAATCTCCAGTATGTTCACTAATGTAAATTTTCCAAAGAATTTCAATGGATTCTTAATGTCATTTCTTAACGACTTAACGTCTTAAAGTTTTACAATATGTGAAGTAATACAATTTATCAAAAGAAATGGCTTTCAAACAGATCAAAGAATTCTCGGAAGTGAATTTAAGGAGGCGTAATGGGTATATCATTGCAATTTCAAGATACATTATTAGAAAAAGTACGCCATTAAAGTAATATTCATTCATTACGAAAGTGAATTTACAGACAGGCCCGTAGCAAGACCCCCCCCCCCCCCCCCCCCCCCCACTAATTCTAGGGAAAAAAACTTTTTTTGCTCTGTATTTCAATGTTTGTATGAAAAAATAGAATATTATAAGCTTCACGAGGCATCTGACCCTTTTCTGCAGATTGAGAACGTGACGTGAACATTAAATGCCTGCACTTGTTCTCACCGATGTCTTAAGCGGGCGTTTTTCTTAAATAAATAATCTGTCATGACCTATAAAGTATAAACGTCATTCTTCCCCTAATCTCCACCCCCCCCCCCCCTCCCCCCACTCTCGTAATTGGTGCTACGGGCTTGACAGAGGCGTAATAGGTATGTCATGTCAAGATTTATTAACGAGTTAATGATAAAGTATTAAACGAACGATAGCGAGTTTGATACTAAATCATTAACAAGTTAAATTTAAAAAATAGTATTAACTTGAAGGAAGTTAAGTATTCTGTTTATAACTTGACCTTAGGCATGATTGTCGAAGTGTACTGAACGAAACATTTCCGCGGTTTGGCCGCCAATGTTACGGCGGTGCTAACATTCTGACGTCACAAGCACACAATAGTATGACGTCATACGTGCAGCGGTATTACAATAGCTTAATATCGCCGTATAGATATTACACTGCAGTATCTTACACGGGCGAGTAATAAAAATACAAAAACGATATACATTACGTTAAATTGTGTGAAATTGTTCCCGAATCCAATCCCCCCTCAATAATTCTGGGATCAGCCACATCTCCTCCTGGATTCCGAGAGTTAGATGTGTAATGAGCTCCAAGACTGCAAATAATGATGCTGAAAAAGTGCATACATGAAAAATATGACACCAGTTAAGTTTTACACATATATATACCAGCTTCCGAGTAACACACAAAAGAAAGAAATTACACCCTACCTCCTTTTGAGATAAGAGATCGAATTATCTCTCTTTTAAATATCAATTTCACCTCCTATGACCATGAAGATCAATTATGCTAAATGGATTTGACCACTTCAGTGACAGCATCCGTCGATCCCTACCATGTACAGTTTACTAACAAATTGCTAGCATGAACTTCAATAAGCTTAAACTGTGAAATAACATTTGCAAAACGTTGCTATACATTCGAATCCTTTGCAATTTGCACAATGGGTGTGTCTTGGGAAACTATAATGTCTGTGTTTTGATTGAATGTTAGCAATGATTGAATAAATGTGTTCACAATGCTATCTTTTATTGGGTGACTTTCGTTGGTAATAATTTACCTATTTTATTCCAGCTCATTTTAACCGTTATTTTGGGATATGAGTGTGATTGTTAACATTGTGGCATTCATTTTCAAATGATTAATGAGCTCGAGTACGACAACATTCTGAACTCGCTCTGCAGATAAAGATGCTGAATACACCGGTTAAGTTAAATACGTATATATTGCTAAGCACACATATTTTCAAACTTTGAAATCACATTTGTATGTTTAGTAATCACATACTATACCATGTTATTCTACTACAAAGAAAATGACAATTCTAACACCATTCTATTTTGAGGTAATCCTACTCAATACCAGATATTATTTACATATAATATTTACTGAAATATCCAGCAAGGGTAAATTGACTGACTTAAAGGGAAACGCTGATATCAAGGCTTCCGTGTCTATCCATTTCTAGAAATCATTAATGAAGATAATTATATTGATACATTTGATAATAACCTTTATGTAGTTAGGACCATTAATCTTGAATTAAAAATATATAGATTTTTTATAGATTATTATTTCTATATGGCATTCCTATACTACGTTATACTATTATGGATTACTTCAACAATGAATAATAAACAATAATTTTATAAAATCAGAAAAGAGGGGGTTGTAAAATGTAAAAATTTTACTATTTTTACCAATAGTTGCCATTGTTCAGTCCACCATAACAGAGAAATCACTCTTCTTAAAATTATTGATTACTTCAGCAATAAAATGTAATTTTTAAAAGTCAGAAAAGAGGGGGTTGTAAAATGTAGATATTTTAAATGAAGTTTTGGTTATGTTTTTTCCAACTGGGTTTTTTCATCAAACAATATTTGAAACTTTGGAAATTCAGTTTTACAGGTAAAGCATAGAAAGATGTGCACATAGATGTGAGTCAGAATGAATGTGTCGAAGTCTCTCAGATTTTTATTCACCTACATACGCACCAATTCACACAGGAAGCTTACCAGAATTATAGGTTCGTGAGAACTTCTGAACTTTCGAACAAATTTGAAATTGATTTCATTCCTTTTAGTAACAGGATTTCACAATATGTTTTTAAATTGACACATGCTAGATATTGCTACTTTACCCGGCAAAAAACTCTCAAGAAAATATCAAAAAGTCTAGAAAAGTTGTCAGCATGGCTCGTTCATATGTCGTAATGCAAATGTCAGCCCAAGGATGTAAAATAGCCGACTGTCAGGCACATCTGTAAGGGTAAAGCAGTAAAAGTATAGTTAAACTGGTTAGGGGAAGATATCTTGATGATAATCTAATTGATACTTTTTAGAGAAAATGTAAATTATATGTATTACAAAGCGTTTAAAAATTGAAAGTTAGGATAATGGTTTAGGAAGTCAAACAGGCGTTCACTTCTAGAACTTACAGTGAAATGAAAATTGCCATTTTAATTTAAAAAGTTTATAAATAGGCCTGAAAAATGTTTGAGTCTAAGGCCTTTGCAATGCACGATAGCAAGCATAAGCTTCGAATTGCATTCGTTCATGTTTACAAGATGTCTGTTAATTCTGTTAATGAAGATATCAGCTTTCAATCTTTGTCATTTCCTCTAATTTGATACGGGCATGAGAGATTCATCAGTATATATTGTGTAGTAGTGATTAGTTGTCAAGATACGATCATTTCATTAATATCACATCACTTAATTATTTCCTATAGAAGATTAACTTAACTACTTGTCATTTATAAACAATTACATTGATTGGTTTGGACTAGTCTGCATCATATCAGTTAATGTTGATGTTTAAAATGAGTGTGAATATAAATGGAGAATTTCCAAAATTAGCCTCGTTGATGATATTAGGCAATAAAGTTATTGATTGGCTACCCGCACTATATTAAGAATAAGTTTGAATGAAACTGTTTTCTAAGATAACTGGTTATAAACCACCTTATGGTTCCTTGAACTTTTAAGTCAACCTTAGCCTTTAGTTGATGATTCCATGGTCTCGGTCTCGAATATTTATCGAAAGTGACATCGATATCAATTCTTCAGAAAATGTTGGTTACCAATAAAAAGTATATAAAGGAAATATTTCTCTATGAATTTAATGTGTAAGTCAGTCTGGTTACAAACCCTTTTCCAAAGAATAAAAGTTCCAAAACGGTCACATTTTGTTGCAAGCTTTTTCGTGTTACGACGCAGAGACCTGAAAATTCGGGGACAATTGAATGACATGAATTTTTCAAAGGAAAGTGATTTTTTTAAACAAATAGGTGACATAAGATTCTTTTCTCGTATTTCTTTTTGAAAATGATATTTTTTTTAAATTGAAAATTTATAGAGTTGATTGACATGTATGTGTAAGCTCAAATATTAAAAAACCATTCACCTTTTTATCATATCAATTGTTTTAACGATTTCAAGCACCTGAGGAAAAAACCTCATACACATCAGCAAAAAAACATCATAAAATCATACAAATGAGTAAAAGCAACCTTCATAGAATGTAAAAAAATCCCAGGTTTTTTATTATTTATATGGAGTTAAAGGCAAGTATTTGATTTTGAAAATGCGAACAGTGATTGTTCAGTATAGAGCAGGTCAAAGATATGAATATGTTTGACACATTTAGTCTGACATGTATAACATCATGTTCACTTATTTCGTTTGCCTAGAAATATTTCTTTAAGTGAGATTTCCAATAGCTAATGTTTGTCATATAACAAACTAACGGTATGTGTTGTGTTTGTATATGCTATTCAAATAAACCAGATATGGTAATTCAGAAATTATAATACTTAAAATGAGCAAAATGACCATTATGAAATTCATCCATAATCTCTTATCATACTCTCTCTTTAATTCTATTGTTATATAAACCTTCTCATTACCTGAAATTATTTACATTATTTAGAATTAACTGAAGTACCCAGAGTACCCGGCAAGGGTAAATTTTCTGACTTGAAGGGAAAGGTTAAATATCAATGTCTTTGTAACATATTGTCCTTGTCTTCTGTATCTGTGGATTGTTAATTTAACTGTCATTTGGGAATCATGAACCAGATGAGGTGAGGTGAGGTGATTTGGGGTTTAACGCTGCTTTTAAGATTTAAGATATTGCGGCTGCTAGTATTATTGTAGGGAGAAAGCCTGCAACACCATTCTGGTAATAGAATAAAAACAGTAAAGGGCGTTGTAGAATTTAGATATTTTGAAATATTTTTGTTAACTGTATTTGGATGCCAGGTATGTGTTTAAGCAAAACTTGAAACTTTAAAGTCATTGTCTCATTTTTGCAAGGCAAATTGTAATGCATGCCGGACAAATAGTTCACCACTCACAGAAATCTTTCCCCTGACGTTTGCAACAATTTTCAGAACTCTGCAGGCATTCTAGCCCTCAATAATTAAGTTCAAACTACCCTGCCCTACCCTAATATTACGTGTTTGGCGAGCGTTAGTCCGTACCACGTCATTTCGCTAAGGCCGTGACGAAGAACACATAAAATTTCCCAGCTGAATATCCAATTTAAAAAGCTAATAGCTTACCCTTTTTCAAATACTGAAATAACAAAAAGGTGGTAAACTCAATGAAGAATGCGTCTGTCATAAGTATCGGCGCTACAATTACTAGATTTCCGGTGTTTCGCACTCGCGATGGGATTGCACTTGATTCGGTACCTCATCGGTCTGAAACGGCTTACGCCAATAAGATACTTCATCCCAGACTGTAAAACGGGCATAAAAATGAAAATCTTTGCAAACGTGACAGGATATATTTGTGTTAGTGATCAGATTTTGTTCGTGAAGAATAATAAGTTCAGTTTAGTTGCCTTACAAAATTGAGACTATGACTTTAAAATTTGTTTTCAAAGGAAAAGAAAAGAAGTTCACATGTGTCTTATACTAATGTTTCAAAGGTTCTCAGATGATTGTACACCACATTACACAAATCAAAACAGAAAAAAAACCAGAATGATAATCTTCTGAAATTCTGAACAAATTTTTAAACTGATTCCATTTCTGATTTCCACACAAAAAATCTAAATACACATATTAAAGGTCGAGAAAAATTGTCGGCATTGACCAGTCATATTTCAATACAATGTCAACCCATGGTGTGTAAATAACATACTTTCAAAAACGTCCAGAAGGGCTAAGCAGAAGAGGTGAGGTGAGGTGAGGTGAGTTGGTGCTTAACGCCGCTTTCAAGAGTATTTCACTTATATCGCGGCTGCTAGTATTATTGCAGGGAGAAAGCCCGCAACACCATTGTGGCTATGCATTGCGGTGAAACCTGCGAGCATCGGCTGGAACTAGCGAACCATGGGTGGTACTGCGCTGAATTTCAGTGTAGCATTGCACCCAAACCTGACTGCGTGTAGAACAGTTCTCTACTGCAGACAAAGTTGCCGAGCCCCTGGCGGGATTTGAACCATGGACCTCCTGATCCGAAGCCGAACGCGCTAACCACTGCGCTATCCCGCCCCCCTAAGCAGAAGACATATCCAAGTAAACTTAACATGGTTGTAGGAATGTATAAGAACATCAATTAATGCCTTCCGGGATTATACGTTGTTAAAGAATCATGGTTTCACAATAGCAAGTTGGTTTATGGAAGTCAAAAAGATTTTCATTAATAGGAGTAACAGGAAAATGAGTATCGCACTTGTGATTTGAAAACGTCATAAAAGGTCGAATAGTGTTCTTTTTCAAAGCCATTGCAATGCATGATAAGACGTTTAAGTTTCGATCTGAATCCATTGGCATTCACAAAATATCTGTTGTGTGGATATAAGCTTTCAATACATGTCATTTCCTCCATGTTGATATGGACGCGAGAGATTCATTATTGTCCATTGTGTAGTATTATCATTACCTTCGCAGCATATAATTAGTCTATTTCCTGTTGATAGTAACCTTCACAAGTTGCCATCAGATTTTTAGGTTGTTTAAGACTGTTAACAATTTTTGTCTTAAACAACCTAAAAATCTTCGTAAGTTATTAACTTCATCCAAGTTTGATTCAAGTGAGTTAGAACCAACTGTATCTAAATGCGGTGATTCACGCTGTCTTACATGTAAAAATATCATAATAGGCTCTTCTGTACATATAAATGAAAGTAAAGTATTTTCTGTAAGACAAAATCTTAATTGTAACAGTAAAAATGTTGTTTATGTCATCACATGCTCTGGGTGCAATGAAAAATACATTGGAAAAACTGAAATGAAGTTAAAATTACGCATGAATTTACACAGATCTCAGATTAATCATCCAAAAAACCGTACAATTCCATTGAGTAAACATTTAGCTGAGTGTGGAAACGGGCATTTTTCAGTTTTCCCAATGTATAAATTAAATTTTGATAACAGTAAACTTTTAGAAACAAAAGAAAGCAGATTTATCAAAATGTTTTCACCAAGGTTAAATTCTAGAACTTAAATGTTTTGCTGTACATGTATCCTATTGTAACCTATATTGTGACGTATTAATGTAATGACGTCATGTTGTACACGATGACGTTGCTCGGCAACGCATTATCCGTTGTATGTATGGCCTGAAGAGGCTCGTTGAGCTGAAAGCGCTAGCCATTAAAATGGATTGTTTTTACTTCTGACTTCGTATTTTTCAATATATAACGCCTGGGAGCTGAAGATCAATTTCAAATTGGTGAACTTTTTTCATATATATATATATATATATATATATATATATATATAAGGTGAAAGTTCAATCAAGTGTACAGTCTTCATAGTTAAAAGCGAAACATGTAGGAGAAAACGTTGTGTGCTGTTGTTTTTTATCAACGCTTTTAACTTGCTTTGCTTTGACCAAGGTTTCAAATAATGAATTGAAAATTCAACTATGAGTGTTAGGTGGTAAATAACTTTCGTATTCTTTGTATGAAAGATGACGTTTTTCCTCAATTTTCCTCGTCTATTCAAAATATGACCGGAACGTTAAATAAATGTCATATACTAATTTCCTGCTGAAGTATTCGTCGAATACGGGACGCAGGTAAGAGGGTCTACCGTCGTCGGGATGAGAGGGGGCACGTTGCACGTTGCTGCCTACAGATGGTTATCTCTTTCGATGGAGGCAGGTCTGGGGCGGAGAACGCAGCAACGCAACCACCAACCTTATTGTGATTGACGCAGTGATCATCCTATTCATGCAACAGAATCCCAAGACGATACTCCTGCACTAAAGATGCTTGACAACGGTATATATCCATATACCGACACGTCGCCTTTGCGTAATTAAGAATTTATACATCCTTAATATCATTGTCTTCCTTGTACCAAAGATGCTTACAAGTTCAAAAGGCTTGGCACACTGTTGATGTGCATAGAAATACTAATCTCTTCAAAAAAAGAAACTTGACACTGACTTTCAAACTTCAATATAAAGACCACAGATGCAAGTTAAACATTGAAATGAAAACTAAAACGCTGTTTGAAGATCTCTGTTCAGTAAATTTTATTCAGAATAAGCATGATCTTGAAATGCACAGGTGCACAAGTGTTTCAACATCACAGGGGTGCACAAATGTCAGTACCGGGTATGGCCACCATTGGCATTGATTATGTTGATGTATGTTTTGCCATTCGTTCTGAAGTGCTGCAAGAAGTCCTGGAAGTGTTTGGGGTGGTGGATTCCTACTGCGCACGCGTCGATCCAGTTCGTCCAAGAGATGCTCAATTGGTGACAAATCTGGTGACCTGGCTGGCCATGGCAATGTCTGGACATTGTTACGCTGTAAAAAGTCTTGACAAACACGTGCAACATGTGGTCGAGGATTGTCCTGCTGAAAGAGACCACCATGGACGTTGACGTGAGGAATAACGTAAGGCTGTAGGATCAAGTCCCTATAGCGTACTCCTGTGAGGTTATCCACAACATGCACAAGGGGTGTCCTAACACCGTGACGACTCCCGGCCCACACCATGACACTCCCACCTCCAAATGGGACAACTTCCTGAACACAGTTGGCAGCATAACGTTCTCCACGACGTCGGTATACACGTGCTCGTCCATCACTTCGTCGAAGCAGAAAACGGGACTCATCAGTGAAGAGAACGGTTCTCCACCTTCCAATCTCATCCTCTGTTGACATCACTGGAGACGTTCCGCCAGATGACGTTGCGTTAAAACGGGATGTCGAACCGGTCGTCATTGAAAAAGTCCAGCCTCTCTCAGCCTGTTGCGTACCGTTTGGTCGGAAAATCGACGCAGGCCTCGTATCTGCGTTGTTGTTGACGTTGCTGTCCTGGTGCGTTCCTGTAGGTGGAACAGTCGGATGTACCGATCTTGGGCCCGAGTAGTCACCCTTGGTCTGCCTGACCTTGGTTTATCATCAACGCTGTTTTGGGTGTTGAAACGGGTCCACAATGAAGAGATGGTCTGTCTGGACACGCAAAAGTGTGTTGGAACATCTCGCTGCGTCGCCCTTCTTGCAGTCTGCCAATAGCGTTGTTGCGTTGCGTTCAGCTTCAGTCTTGGCATTCTTCAGGTCGCTGTGCCGATGTTGTGTAGTCTGAATGAACAGCGGCTGATATGGCTGTTTATACCCCTAAAACAGACGTGTCGGCATGTAAACCTTCATGATCCCATGCTGCACGTGCCTTGGCAGAAAATGCATTTGGACGAATCGCTCGTTTTCGTCCCTTAAGACAACATAAACTTTTTGGGCCATTGCTTTTGGTAAATTTACACTTTTGAGCAAGCCTTTGTTTAAATTACAGGTATGTATCATGAAAAAATTTACCCGTTTCGAAAAAATCAATTTTGCATGAATGTCAAGTTTCTTTTTTTTTTGAAGAGTTTATATACTACCCGCATCTCCTTCCCTACAAATTTGTTAATGGCTTAGCTCATAACAGACCATCAGATTCTCTGGGTCTGGCCATAAATGAGATATCATAGATGTTTTTATGTGCAAAAACATGGTTGGCTGAATTTGAAAAGACTTGATTAACACTGCCGGTATGAAATTCTAAAACTCTGCAAATGGAATGCTTGTCAAAATATCATGTATCAATGCCCGATGTCCCTGTTAATTATTGTCTTTTGTCTGGTAATGGTTAGTTGACAAACTTATAGAGCAAGTTTCATAGTATTGCTGCAAACAATTTCCTGAAAAGGAAAAAAGTCAGATATATGTTTGAATATATATATATATGGCTGAGTTCATGTTTCTGTTGATTTGCTTGGTCTCACTACGTGTCAATTTTCTTGATCAATGTTCATCAGTGTCTATTGTGTGGTATTGATTAGTTTCAAATATCACAATGGTGTTTATATTAAAGCGGGATACAATTTCCTGTTGTTAGTCAGTTTACGTCGCTGTGTCTCTTAAAATAACAGACAATTTTCAATAGTTATTCATTGATAAAATGAAATGTAACCGTTCATGTTTAACAAAACATTTTTGTTATATTGTCAAAGTTGGAATGAACTATATAGTTGTACAAAGACTTGCAATTTCAGAATGTGTAATATAACTACATCAAAAAAGGTTTTAAAGAGTAATTGTCAGTGTTTCTTTGGTAAATCTAATTCTTCTCAAACTGACAAATTAATCATAATTCTTAAAAAACGATTAAATGAAAAGGTATTGTTTAAAAATCATTTTGCTTTGAGTATTATTGCCATCGGTCATAAGAATAATTGATGTCTTCGCTTGTCACGAAGTGCTATAAATATATGCTATATATATATAGTGCTATAAGGATATTATTAATAAAATTGTAAGTGCTTTAAGGCAAAAGTGTATAAATATTGAATAACTCGGTAATGGTAATAATATTACATATATAACCAAGGTCATAGAATTAAGCCAATACTTTGAAGTATACCTTCAAGTTTATTCTTTATACTTATCGTCTCTCCATTTAGTTTGTAAACACGAGTATTCTTCTTAGTCGTGTGTATGCACTAATGTGATGAAAGAATGTGTCAGTGTTACACATATTTAATACTGTGTTTGATGACTTAAATAAATATGTACACCATTTATCAGTTAATACTGGCCTAATTGTGATTATATAAAAAAACTAGATATAATTTGGATGTACGCATCCGTTTACTATCTATAAACTCTTTGACGGGCTTGAGGTAAAATCTTATCATCAGTAAAGTTTTTGTGTATATATAGAATCATATTACAATGTATATATAAATGTTTTCTCTGACATTGTGTGTGCTTCTTAATTTATAGACATGGGCCTAAATCTTCAAAGCTATCTTAGCACTAAGATAGTCGTAAGTATCATCATATAACATAAGCCTACGAGTAACTAAGCACCAAGACAGTTTAGGAAATTTAAGCTCAGAACTGTAATTGTTGTTTTTATTAAACGGGTCATCTGTCGATAAGGTTATCTGCTAATGTACGTGAAGCTCATATACCATACACATAATGTCCACATGATAAGTTACAACATCAATCCAATCATTCGAAATCAAAGGTCGAGGTCTTTTTCCATTTCAGCTAGTCTGTTTGAAACTGACGCTAATGAGATAATTCAAAATGCAGGTAAACTGCTATCAAATCATAATTATCTGTCTCGGAAATATTTCATGCATGAATATGTCACTTTTCTTATTTGTAAAATTCTCCCTATCTATCGTCCTGTTTTTTTTTATAGAGGTAATAGAATTAGAAGACTTGTTCAAGGTATAGCCCACCAGAGGCAGAGGCAGATGAGAGGAAGACTTTGACATATTGACATGTCGATGTTATTTGACCCATTGACATACATTCAATAAAAGATTTCGACGAAGTTCTGTAAATCTTAAAAAAGTAAACAGTTTCTGAATCACTTTTCAATAAGCTTTCCATATTGACAGTGTTAGTATTCTCGAAACTGTCTTTAAAGAAATGATGAATTAAAAATATTCAACATGTTTGTAATCACAAATCAACAAACATGTCTGCGTTTTTATTGCTACCACGGTCCCGTTGCACAAAACACTAAGGTGACCTGAAGTCACTAAGGTAGCCTGAGTGTTATGTCAAAAGATGGCACTTAGTGTTAGGTTGCTTCTTGCAACCATCTAGTTTAAAGTGACAACTTTTTTAAGTGAGTGAAAAATTGTTGCATCAGTATGTTCAGAATATTCTGTGCTGGCTTTCTCTTAAGTTATGACAGTAAATATGCCCGTGGGATGTAATTGTTAAAATTTACAGTTTTTAGCTCTCATTAAAAACCTGCAAACAATTTAGAAGGTAGAAACTTATCTGGACGCATCGTCTGTTTCCAAAAAGGTATTGACATTTGAAACCACACTTGACATTTTGTCCATCGTTATGTCCACTTTTCAGGAAAGAGACACGTTCAATTGTGTTGAGGCGTTACTTGTGTATACTGTGTGGTTAACTCGTTGTTTCGGTAAGATTTCACATTATTTAGAACACACAAAGAGTTGTGAATGAGGTGAGATTATTTGGTTTTAACGCCGCTTTCAAGAGTATTTCACTTAAATCAAGGCAACTGGTATTATTGCAGGGGGAAAGCCCGCAACACCAATATGACTAAGTATTAAAGTGAAACCTGCGAGTGTCCGCTGGAACTAGCGAACAATAGGTGGTACTTCGCTAAAATTCAGTGTAGCATTGCACCCAAACCCTTCTGCGTGTAGAACAGTTGTCCAGAGCATACAAACCTCTAGCAGGATAAAAAAAATACCCGCCCCTCTTGATCCGAAGTCCACTACCACTGCGCTATCCAGCCCTCGAGTTGTGAATGAAACTAGTGAAGTTGTTATCTATGGTGAAATTAATTCTTGTTTTAATTACTAAAAAGATGTAACCGATTCTAGTGTTGAAATTAATGTGATATTGCTATAAGTTTTATATGGTTCATGTTATTGTTCGTGCAAAATCATGGAAAACGTAACTGAAATATTATAGAAAATAATGACCTGTTATTGTACGGGATGATTTTCAAAAAGATCATAGGATTCCTGAAATGTATTTAAAAATATGCAAACAAATTGTTTATTCAAGGAGGCTAAAATTTATCATGTAATGTTTTCTTTTTCAATTGTCTTCTATTCAGTATCGTTAAAGATAAAAATAGTTATATACTCTAAATCGAAAATCTGTCGTTGTAAAACTATACATCTGTAGAAAGTATTGCAACACCCATCATTTTCAATTGCCGTCGTGATGTAAATCAATTTTATTTGATTGATAAGGATCCGGTTTATCAGTATAACGTATAATAGTCCTGAGATTTGAAACTCCACGTGCCCATGTGTAAAATCCCAAATAATTATTTAAAATTATTAATAACCCTTAAAAATGTAGTCAAATAATACAATCTACAATCACTTTACAATGTTGTTCGCTCAGAAGAGGTGAATATCGGCAAAGATTGACTACCGAGTACCAAGAACGTCTCCTCTTTGAATAAACACCAGGAAGCTGCCTGTCGGCCTCTGGTTCCATTCAGGTTTTTGCCAGAAGATCTCTTGTGTTTATAGGTTGGAGAACATGTAGAGATATCCAAAAAAAAGAGCTGCAATACTTTTTTGTATGTACACCAGAAATCAAAAGATACGAAACTTTTAGCTTTTTGTGATGGTCTTTTCGCTCAGCTGTTAAAATGTTCTATTTCTGTTTGACATTTTTAGGAATCCAAATAACCTTAAGAAACACAAACATCCTACACCCTTAACAAACCAAACATACCAATATATTGACATTTACGTGGAATGTATTGCATTTCTAAAAGTAGTTTGAATCCCCTTTCTTGTTGACATGATATTGAGTGAGACACACACTAAAACAAAAATACTCGCTCGCTCTTCAAGTAAGAAACCTTTTAGTTATCACATACACTTGCTAGAACATTTAGCTCAAACCTTAACTCTATGCGGATGGTTTCGATTTAAGATTTAAGATTTTCTGACTAAAAGTGTATATTACGTTCTTATAAACGTGCTTATATATTTTATGTTATTTTTATTTTTGAAATATGGAATTAAAAAGATATAGTAACTCTAAGCTGAATTCGAACGACATTACTACAGAAATAGGTCTTGTTCACATCATTCACATGTTTATTATTCATTTCAGTCATGACATCAATGTAAATGTAATATTTACCGCTAACAAATTCATTCATGAACGTAGAAGCATGTCACCAGCTCTCGACCAATCAAATAGCTGAGTACATATCAGATTTAGGTAGGCTCGGAGTATGTAAATGTGCATCTTTACGAATATCAAGCAAAATCTTTTTTTCATCTTTGTTTCATTTCGATTTCAGGATGGTCGCTTTTTAAAATTCTAATAGAGTGGTTGGATATTAGATCGAATTTTTGTGCTTATGTATTTAAAATCTACAATCTATCAAATTAAGCATTGTTAACAACAATCTGTTAACATAAAGTTATTAATCTTTTAAACTTTGTTTTAGATAAACTTTTTTTAGATCAAACCATTTCTTATATTCTTCAAATTGATTAATCTAATTAAAATATTTAATTTTTATGAGTTAAAGTTAACGTCACAATATCATCTGCACAATCTGAAACGTTGGAATTTTCCAAATACTTACATATAATTTTCAAATTTCAATTAATAAACGACATATATAGATACACGTTGAATGATCGTGAAAGTGAGATCGGAATGTAAGACATGTTTTTAACTTATTTTGATTTGTGGATGTCAATCTTCAATAACCGGTAAGTAATTCCATGTCGTAATAAGACATTCCGAAATATTTGTTCTACGGACGATTTCAAAAAAGCGATTTGAATCCTAGATGTTAGGTACATATCACCAGATTTTGCAGTTGGTTATCTTTTGGTTAAGCTGTCTTCAAAAATCTTGAAATCTATCTATGTACTATATCTATTTACTATATCTACAAAAGAAAATGATGTTCCTTAGAAAAGAGATTACATTAACTCGCGATATATTACAAGTCTAACATATACTTTAATTGACGTCGTATATCCCAATCTTATCGATCACTTCGTTATTTGGAAAACAATTGAAATTTGAATGCTGAATTCCTAATTTGTTCTGACAGTTTTTGTATGATCGATAATGATGAGGTTGCACAAAACAATCGTTTCATTTTTTATTTACATCTTGAGTTTTTGTCGATATCTAAATGTATATGTTTGAACTGTTTGAATGACGTGAAATTTTCTCCGGATTGTGGCTTGTTTTTAACAAACAGTTCATATGACATACCGCTATTGTTCATTTTAAAAACATAACAAAAAGTTGAAAAAGTCTATTGACAAGTGTGATAAAGCTCAAATGTCAAAAAAAAAAGTCACGTTTGTATCAAATACTTTTCAGGATTTAAAGTATGTGCCCACTCATGTGAACATACGTTCTTAGTATTGATAACATGTTTTGATGAGTAATACCCAAATTTCAAATAAATAGATACAAAGTATTGTTTTTTTAGTTTAACGAGAGTAAACAACAGGAATTTATTTTGCCTAATTGGTCCATCTTTTCACACACGATTACGTTCGCTTGGCGACCATTGTTTCAGCGTGAGTTCCCATATCAAGTGGTGTTTCGTGTAATTGTATTTGTTGTCCTTTAGCAGACCTTTTCAGTGGAATCAGTCTTGAGTTATATAATCGATTATAAATAAGATAAAACATTTGAATATGTGCAATATGCTTTTTACGAATTTCATCCTCAGTTATGTACAACTCTAGCTCTTAATTATAGTATAATAAAGTATAAAGTAATAAAGTAATCTTCATTTTCACATTGATGTAAAGAAAATGTGTGTTATGATCAATGGTCTTACACTTAATTTCATTTACAACTCAAATTCTTCTAAAGGGCATTCTTGCAAAATAACGATTTGCAAATCAGAAAATTTGATAGCAAATTCATCCTGCCCTCTCCTTCAGGTTCGGTCAATGGTTCTCTCATCAGTGTCGATTGTGTAGTAAGTTTTAAATATCATAAAATAACTAGCCAATTTCTTCTGTCACTTTATTCATGTTTGCATGAATGCGACACTAACGAGATCATAATGCTAAACTGATTAGTCATCAAATAATCATTGCCTGCATGAAAAAGATGCCAATCAAAGTATTCATGATTACAAGAATCAGTATCATACACGAGTTCAAAAGAGAAGGTGTCAGGACTTCGGGGGTATGTTGAAATAACGTGATAGAGTTATCATATGCCTTATGTATTACTTTTAACGAGAAATAGAGATTACTAAACGAATGGTAATGTGATAACATTTCTATGCAACGAGTGAATGGAAATCGGTATCAGACAAACGAAAGTGAATCTAATACCTAATTCCATTTACGAGTTACATGAAAATGTTATCACATTATCATGAGTTAAGTATTTTATTTATTACTCATCCCCAGGTATCACTATTTTTTTATATATTAATCGTCAAAACAACAGTCAGCTGATCGCGGAGCCGGCGTAAGAATATCAATCAGACAAACAAAACACAGTACAGAATATTTCGCTAAATGTTGGGTGTCTACATAAGTGACTCGCCTAAAACATGAAACAAAAATCATTCTAGTGAACAAGTATTTAATATTTAAGAAATTCATTGACATAACAAATGCTAACAAGCAACGAAAAATGCCATGCCATAGTGCACTCGATACGTGAGTCGTGACGTCATCGGAATGTGACCTTTTTCTAGGTCAGTCAGTTTTAAAAAGTTGGCGTAACGTACAGTGTCAGCAGTTGAGGAGGATTGATAACATTGACATGAATAACAGAATTGTTGATAGGACCCGCAAATGTTGAACTAAGGGAAGGGGAGTTGCAAGATATCATGTTCAGATTGTTTGCTTGTTGAGGGGGAAGTGACAGGTTGGATGGAACAGCTCGATGATGTAACGACCGTCAGAGGGGGACGTAACACAGTAACACAACTTGCAACGGCACAGAAGTTGGGCGAGTGATAAAAAGACTATGTGAATAGTGCTGGTTTTCAGAAAAATGAGAGTAATTATTGACACTTGGATATTTAATATTTTTGGATATTCACGTCTCGTTGAGAAAGTAAACTTTGAAAGTCGCCATTTTCTAACTTACGAGTCACGTGATAGGATGATGTCATGTGACGTTCGAAAGCAGTTCCGTTTGTTCGCACGAGGTGGTATCACACATGTGTGTTACCAGCTCATTGTCATCTAATGAGTGATCTCACCACGGTTGAGTAATAAAAAGCGTTAAGATGTAGCTACATGCATAAGATAATAACATTGCTTTGTGTTAGAAAGTTGCCTTGAATATTTCATTATATTTACTTTTTTACATAAATCAATGTCTTTCAAGTCCTTTGGAAGGTCATAAAACAATGTATATCGACCAAAAGTGTGTTCCGCATGCTGGCGATTTTGACAAATGCTTTCCAATCGTCAGATCATGACATCACAATTGCTGGTATCATCTTGTCTATGTCACAACCATAGGACATCACCACATTGGGTCCATCTGTAGTGAAGCTTTCAGATTTGAAAATAATTTTGAAAGATAAATAGAATCTCAACTTCGAGCTTGTGCATAAAACCCGTTCATTAGAATAGAAATATTCTCGGTATTTTCAAAGTGTTTTTTTCAATGATAGAGGCTTAATTACAATTACAGCATACATCTGTAGGTTTAGTGTTTTTGTCACTAAAGGTAACCTAATTATGCATATTTTCAATTGCAATTTCCCCTAAAAGACCTTGAAGATCAAGTATGCTAAACGAACCCTTGATTGGGCCTCGCCAGTGATAGCCTCGATCAATACTTGGTTCAATGTAATTTAGTTCGCAAATGTACACGAGACCACTTTAGAAAGCAGAAGAATTACTTCAAGACTAAGGCAGGTTACAAGGATTGATGTACAAATTAGGAACATGCCCACACAAATAGATAAACCAATTATAAAGCCATTATAGGAATTAAACAGTTTCTCTGTTGTCTTGTGGTACTTACATATGTAAATACAGGAGGACAAGATCAAGCAATTTGGCTTCCAATGTGTTAACTATTTGGTGAAGTCGACAAAGTCAATACTTCACAGATTACTTTAGCTACTATTGGACTGAATGATTCTGGCCTTCATCCAATTACATGTGTCAAAATGTGGCTCAGAATGATTCTTAACACCAGTCTCTATGGCTGTGAATTATTACCAAGTATCAAAAGCCAACAAGCAGATTTATTTGAACAAACGCAAAAGTATTTTGCTAGACTTGTGCAAGGTTTTGATAAAGGATCATCATCAATATCTACTATTGCAAATTTGGGTCAATGGTCAATGATTGGATATAGGGATAAATGTAAACTTTTATTTCTTGAACGTCTTTGTAACATCCAAAGTAATAACTTTGCAAAATGTATATTTTGTGTTTCTATAACAACTCAAACAAAAACAAATAACGTTTCTGACGATTTCATATCAATATCTGAAAAATACAACCTTTATCACTACATTGCTCAAGGTGTATTTCCTCCCAAACGCGAATTGTAAATGATACTGTACATCACTCTAAAGAACAACTTTGGCGATATATGTCATTTTATACATTGACTCACACCAAATTGTCTTACCATCTTTAATGGCAATTAGCCTATAAATATCCTCAATACAACTGCATACCGAAAGTGCAAATATCAGGTAATTTTGGGTTTGTTTCCATATCAATAGAATAACTTCAGCAAGACTGACAATGGATCACCCACTGTCCATGTGTGAAATAGCCATTCTTGAACTCATTTTGGCATTGTCTGGACACTGGTGCAAAAAATCGAATTTTGGCATATTGATATAGACAGAAGGGGTCAAATTTCGATTTTGTTAAATGTCAAATAAAATTTCCCATATCGACTCTCTGAGATTAAAACCAACATAATCACATTGACTTTGTGCCAAGGAACAAACGTGACGAGTTTTTAAAGAAGTTGATACCTTATAAAGGATTTTATGAATAAAAATAAAAATAAGTGTTTTCGGAATTTTGACCCCTGGTCACTTCAATGACCTGCCAAAATTGTTACGGGTAATTGTGGGGTACGTTAAACCTTTGCCTTAACGAAGAATGGATATGCATATGTGTATTGAAAATTCAATATTATACGTTTCTTTTTCGCAACGCTACGATACTTCAAAGGCATCTCAAATTACATTATATTTGCACTAGTATACTCAGGTATGTGAACAAACTTTTGGCATGCAGCTGTATAGATATTCACTGCAATTATCTGTTAAAATCTGTTCAAGAGGGAAAATATCAAAAGACTATGACTATGACTTCCATATACCTCTTCACTGTCAAAATCTCACACAACAGAGAAATAAATTCTTTACATACTTAATAGATAAACTTGATATTGAAACATATGTTATGTTTGAAATGCAAGAAGAAGTAGACAGGCTTTAATTTCTCGTCGGAGCCAAAAACTTTCTATTATCATTCTTTAGATTCAATATTGTATGAAAGTATTCTTTTAAGCTTCTCGTTGTATGTTTATGAAATTAAACCAGACCATATCTCCTGAACTGTTACAGAGAATGAAAGATATGTGTTCATGAACGTATCTATGCTTGTAAATATTGTATATATTAATGCATAATGTATATTATCTCATAATGTAATTTTGTAATCTTCGATTAATGCTGGAGGAAATAAAGAATCTCACTCTCTCTCAGTCAAGCAATTTGCCTACCAATCTGTTTACTATTTTGAGAAGTTGACAAAGTCAATACTTCACAGATTACTTTAGCTACTACATGATTTCTTAACTGGTACTGAATTCTCTGTCTCTCTCTCTCTCTCTCTCTCTCTGTCTCTCTGTCTCTCTCTCTCTCTCTCTCTCTCTCTCTCTCTCTCTCTCTCTCTCTCTCTCTTTCAGATTATGTCAAAATGAAAACAAAGTTCTTAAATCACATATGAGTGTTCATCTACAATTCACTATATATATGCATTTCCCTTATTCAAGTTATAAAAAGTTGTTCACACCAAAAATGGCCGATGCAGATGTTGCTTGACTAGGATATTATCTTCGACTACGGAGATTTTTACCCCGTGAAGAGAATATATTTTGCAGTAGATCTGGAAAATTGTAAGAAATGATTTTTGTTTAAAAAACGTGATACGTTGCTTTTAAGGTCATATAATCATTTAAAAATGTGTGTCGGTTCACGTATGTAACGTCATGTTCCAAGAGATTAATGATGTTCATAAAGACAAAATACTTACACTCAAGCAAAGTTTTCGTGCCAAAAGTGTTGACCATGTTTATATATAAGAAATATGACACATAATAAGTATTCTACCATAACCTCTGCGAATTACCCAATTCTGACTGGCTACTGTGACAAATCGGAGAGCGTATACTATAGTTTATTTATGGTTCTGTTTACTTCGTCTAACGCGCAGGGATTACATATTGTTGCCTGGTAATCTTTTTCTCGATTTACGATTTACGATGTACCGGACATTTTCACAAAATAAATCATTATTGGATTTACATGACACAATATATAAATCCAATTAAGTTGAAGTATGCAAATGCTAAACGCTGTCAAATCGGGCAAACGCCCGACAGTTAACATTTCATGAAGGTAGTCTTTCAATAACATGGCGTTTTATAGGGCCATGAAACTGTTTGAACGGACAGAATATCACACCAAATGTTCAAAATACAGAATGCACTCACCTAAAACTTTATTTAAAACTATAATGCCTTAAAACCAAGTATCAAATTTTAGAATTTTGCAGAAATTATCCCGAACGCTGATGCTGCTTGCGAAATTTTAACGTCTTCTGAGTAGAGTTAGCCCCCTTTAAAGCTCCCTTTACGACATTTGGAAATTGGCGGTCATGTCCGAGGCCTGCTACAAGTAACGTCATTCGAGATTCCAAAATACGTCCTCTCTGTATGAATGTTAAGTCCTTGGAAGTCGTGCACGGACATCCATGACACAGCACAGTCGAGGTAACGCTAAAGAATATAGATCAAATTTACATCCATCCAGCTACATCAGCGTAATTGAATCCGCTGATCGAGCTCCTTCCATGTACCCATGATATCCCTTAGGCCAAAAGCCTCGTATCGCTAGCTATCTTACCAGCCAATGAGACGACTCGCATCCAGCAACAGCGGCACAACCCGGATGAAAAATCCCGTCAAGTTCAAAAGAGTAGCTTCAAGCTCCTTGGATAACGACATTGCATTCGCTTAATCAATAACAGGTGAGCGAAGCCACGAACATCAAGACGCGCAAGCCGTACGAGGGATTTGGTTTGAAAGAGATCAGGCTATATGGAAGGAGCTGGATCAGCGGATTCAATTACTTTGATGAAGCAGGAAGATTTAAATCGTTGGTACACATACTGTGTTGGAACTCAGAGGCTACGCGCTCGAACGTTATGACGTTACAAATGTTATGAAAAATATGTAAAATTTGTTACGCGTGTCACTCATATCAGCTTTTTATTTTATGTTTATTTGCAACTCAAAGTAAGCAAGTTTTGTGATTTTGCTATTTGATTCACCATTCCTTAGTTTAAAAATCAAATGCCTCCCAATTCTTACAATAACATTTACTGATGTATAACATTAGGCTTAATTGTCTCATAATGAAATACCAAGGCGTTTCAAATTCGATGACAGTGCCCTCTGGATATGGGTCTTGTCAATCAGTGTAAGCTACAACGCAAGACGATCATTTAAAGTAGATATGTACTATATATCTATATATCATCCATATGTACTATATATCATCCTTTACTTACCCTAGAGTTACAGAATTTTCTCACATGACTGTTACAAAGTTTGATGAAATTCGTGTCATGGAACAACGATAAGGCTACACATAAATTTGAAGTTTCTAGTCTTATATTTCCCCACGTTTTTAAAGAGCCACTCCGTGAGTTGTTGGACTCATATATGCCAAACTTAATCAATGGTGTCATTTGATCGCGAAGTATCGACTGTTACCAAAAAGACACATTTTAAAGCTTATTGGTTTTTTACAATGACAATATGAAGTAGAACGTCGCAATTATGATCGAAAACCGGACAATGGCGCGCGTCAAATAGTCAAACGTAATTTTAGAGACTTATCTAAAACAGCCAGGAGGGCAGTTTGGAGTTGATAGTATTTGTTAGTTTATATATATAGTATCCATGTATAATGGACGTGATATCTACACCTCTGTAGATTTATAAGGCTGTTTTTACGGATTTTCATGGAAAACCAGTATTTGTCATATATATGTCTTTTTGACATGGAAAGTTAAGATGTTTTGATTTTATATCACTACATATGACATTTAGGTTCGTATCAAAGGTAAATAATATGTTATGAAAATCACGGAGTGGCTCTTTAATCTCTCGAGAGCTGCCAGAAAAGGCGAAGTTTTTATATAACTTGCTTAATGACGTCAGAGGCATCGAGAATTGCCAAGTCCAATGGTAACTTGCCACAAAAATTTACAATAAACACCGAAAGAGAAAAGTAATTCAAACCTAAAATGAATTCTATCAAGCGTGTGGGCATCTTTAATGTATGTGTAATTTAACTATTATATTTTGACGAAATGAATTGATTCATCCATGCATTCAATTACCTGAGAACATTTCACTTATCCCATCCTATCCTGCACGATTGATACTTCGGAATTTAAACCTCCTTGGTGCAGTTGACAATTTATTTTGTGTTCAGTGTCAGTCGTTGATATCTTATCCTGAACCATCATGAAAAGAAAATGATTATAAATGGAATTAGCTGTACAACAGCTCTAACCCGCTTTACCAGAAACATCATTTATCTTTTCAAACCACTGAGCTTATGAGTGATGAAATTCTTCTTTTTTTTTAAAGTTATTCAATTTTATCTTGTTGTAAATAAAATGTATCATTTCCCCCCTTACAAATGAAATACATTATTCATTTCACCTTAGAAAATTATATATCTCTTGTAAAAATGCCTTTTTTAAAGAAACATTATTTTGAAATGCAATTAAGAAAAACGAAATATTTTATTTATAAAATTCCTTTTTCAAATAATATTTGTTATTAGTTTGGTATATACTTTAAACAAGACTCAAACAATTTAGATCATTTAGTCGACGTTACTGAAATGTGTTTCTGATGTATCTATACTGACGGAATCCAATGTTCTGTCAACCTACATATGCGTTGATGACAATATAGACTTCGAACAAGTTGCAAAGTACCTCGGAACATGCAAATGTTTTTTCAGCATCTTATTTAGAATTCATTTACAACTGAGATAGAATCTGCTTTGTTTTCCAAGATATCGCAATCTTTTTTGGTATTTTTAATTGTTTTAATTGCAAGTATACTGAGCATAATAACAATGATGGCCACAGATAAAGCATTTCTACTGAATTTTCTTTCTGTCCCCTTAAATGGACATTAGCACGTTTTTAAGATAAATTACGCAATATGTTCATCATCATATGTTTCCTAATGAAAGACAATGTCTTTTAGAAAAGGAGTAGTTTTAAAACGAACGTACAACAATCGGATTAGCTATGCGAATCCATTTCCAAATCTAAAATGAATAGAAGGTGTTCACACAAAAATGGTCGCCAGTGGGTTTTGCTTGATATTTGATATATTTCCTCTTTGACAACGTATAATCGTGGTGAGGAAGGACATGTTTAATCCTCTTCCGGGATACATTCGGCACGAACGATGTTTATTTGGGAAAATTTTACGAAATATATCTTTTAAGGAAACGTACTACTGCCACTTTAAGTCAGCAATCGTTCTCCAGTGATACTTATAGATAGTGTTTTTGAATTTTATAAATATTTTTTGTATTGCGGATTGAACCTTTATTTCATGAAAATCATAGTTCATTCGAGGATAATGTTTGAGGATTATTTTACTTAGGTAATCAGAAAATGGCAAAATCACTTTTATATAAATACGCATATAATCTACATCATCAGTTATCACAATCATTATTCGTATCGGTCTTGCAGAATCTTACTTTGGTTAAAGAAAGTTAAATAACCTGTATTTGTGAAATACATGCAGAAGCATTGAGGTTTATTTTGCTGTTTAAACACGGAAGTACTAGTTTCGAATCCCGTTAGGATTGAAGAATTCGTATCCAGAACATTACTGATATTTTGATAGATCGATCAACATATCATAAAACAAAAACTGATGTGCCGTTTCTATTTCAAAAACAGTTACATATTTCTTACAGATTTCTTAGAGTGACGTCGTACACTAGCAGAATCTAAGGATACGAAAATAATGATAGTTTATCATAATTATAGTCATTTGTAGGAAAATAGAAAATTAGTTAAACGAAGATAACCGGTACTACCTTGAAGCTAGAAACCACTTGAGACTTAAGGAAACGAGACATTCTGCAATTGAGGCCTTCGTGCTTTACACTCAATGAACATTGCTTGCCAACTATTGAACCATAACAAAATGCTGACCTAGTGCTTTTTTCAACACTACTATATCTAATTAATATCTCATTCTGCATGCTTGATGAACTTTGTAACTATTGAACCGCTTCTGGAGTTACCTAATTATATACTTCACACTGTGATATAGACTATAGTGAGAGTTTCGTCTACATATTAATATCCCTTGAGGTTCATATGTACAGATCATCATTCCACTTGGGGACGATTTGGTGGAACATTTAGTTGACGTTATGACATTTATGCGGGTTACTTTATGATAGTTGTTTCTTTTCATTTGATTAGTCAGCTATGTGTGAAAGGTTCAATACTATTTAGATTATTATACACTAATAACTTGATATCTTTTTATGTTTTGATTGTTTCATGTTCATTTTAACATTTGACGTTTATCATTCATTCATAAAACATTTATAGCTCTGATTATAACATTTATCACGAAAGAGATACCATATACAATTAAAATTGCTCTAAATATAAACGAAAAATCAAAATGCACATAAACAAGATATTTCAAAAAGGAAATTTAATTATTTAAGAAAATGCTTAAGCTCCTGTTTACAAAAGAGTTGTCGTTATAATTTGTTTTATTGATCAAGATGACAAATCTTGGTGAAAAACAAGGAATGTTTTGCGTAATTGAAACCCGATGATAAAATATCACACAATTACTGCAGTGTCACTTTGAAGCATTTCCATCAACGCTGCACAAACGTAACCAGTTTTCTACCGCGTTTTGCCCCTTAGTGCCACGTAATTTAACGTTAATAGCGCTCATCCTTAACAAGCAATGGAGAAAACCTGGTATGACATGACAGGGCGTGCAAGGCAGCCGTCACCGCTTGAAGGCGCAGCGCTCCCTGTATTCAGCACACCATTGATTTGTTGTGTGAAGCTGCGACAAGCCAGCTGAATTGTGATCAGACGTGTCTGTCATTGCTGTACAACTAACAGGCCACTGTCTCTTCAAGGAGGAGTTGCCAGCGCTCTAGATTATCTCACTATCGCCTAGCAGGACAGTACGGGAAATGCTCTCAATATTATTGGTCGAGCAAGAGGGAACTGTACGTCATTGGTGGATGTGAATACACAATACGTTATTGGTTTAAGCGAACGGATAGTAGTTACTCGGTGATATGAGCTCCAGGATTGAAGGGTGAATGTGATACTTCGTTTTTACGAGCACTCTGAATTTTCTTGGTGAAAGTGAAATACACGCCTGTGATTACAATAAGTCAGTGGGAATACTTGTTGAAAGTTGAAAAAGTGTGTTCGAACTGGTGTCAATTTCGACTGTATTGTATATCCATGGTAATGGCAAACTTTTAACTCCGTTGGTTACTTATCTTGGATAAGACACGTAGATTGATTTAGGATGGTTGCGGAATGGATTTAGACTTAAAGACCATCGACAAGAAAGTTTCCGGAAGTTGCCCGTGCGTGATTGGGCAAGATATGTTATCTATGGAGTTTTAAACTTTCAGGAGTTTTTGTGAGTCTATTTGAGGAGGATGTGTGGCTCTCTAAGTGATGTGAATTCAGATGAAGACTTTCAACTTAAGTCCTTTCTTGGAGGTAAATTACCAAAACACGCAATTTATACACAAAGGAATCTATCAAGTCCATGTATAAGAGATCAGGCCGTTGTACTAAAAGGCTAATCTTCCAAAGTAAATTACATTGTGACAGATCTGATAAAACTAAAATAGCAAGAGTATTTTCCAAAGAGGATCTAAAGTTATTAATTTGCTTACGAAATTTCTTTTGGTTACGAAATTGCTTTAACAATCATTCATTTGTTGGCTACGGGATTAATGAAAATCAAAGAGGGTCTTGAAGCTCAAGATGTAGTACTTGATGTCAACTTGATTCATGTTTATGCTTCGGATATCGTGTTTGGTTGGTATTAAGCTTGGAGGTTATTTTAATTCCATTAACTCGATGGAATTGAAAACTATTGGACAAACAAGAAGAACAGTCTCGCTCATGTAATGGGATCTGGTTGATGTACACGGATGTAACGACAAAGAATGTGTATTTAGTGGCACATTGTTGAACACTTAGCATCGAGACAGAATTAACTCGTGGTGAGCAGGGATCAAGTTCGGGGAGAAATGCACAAAGAATGTGTATTTAGTTGCAAATAGAGGAATACGCAGAATAGAGACCAAATTACATAGTGATAAGCAGGTTTTGCCTTCTTGGAACCCGCACAAAGGATATCATTAATTGACAGACCAAAGAATTATCAGAATTGAGAAATAATTACACTGTTGGTACCAGGGATTGAGTTCTTGGATCCTGCACAAAAGAGTTTCACGTCATACTGAGGAGTAATCAGAATCAAGCAAGAATTACTCAGTAGAAAATAGTTCAAGGGAATGTTGCTGATCTATTAAAGAAACACTGAGGACTTTCAGAACATGTTTAATGTCGTACAGTGATGGACTCTTATAGCGAATTCAATGTACTGACGAAGATGTTGACACCATGAGAAAAGATCAGAACATCTGTAGATTGACATAGTGATTGTCAAATATATAACTGAGGTTTTTTTGTTTAGGGTGTAAACAAGCGTTGAACTTTAACATCAGGACCACCTGGCGGTCCTTAACTTCTTGAGAACTTTGGGAACGTTCTTGACATCAATTTTGGACAAAAGTAAACGCTGATCATGTGATAAGTAGAAATGACATAATTGACATCACTTAATCGTTGACTTTTGAGAGTTGACAATTGAATGCGCTCTATCGTATAGATTTGGAATAACTGCTACCACAGGAATCAACAATTGTGAATCGGATAGCTATAGTGTCTCATCGAAATAGGATGAACTAAATACTTTGTTACCAGTGTCGGTTCTCACCTCTATCGCTCGACGTCGTTAAATGTACCCTCTGCATATAAAGACGACATGCATTCCACAGAAGCATAATAACCTCGGTTAGAATTGGGTGTAATTAATTTTACCTATGTCTCCATAGTACAATCATCATTATAAGAAGAGAAATTGCTTGTAAAAAGATAAATATGCTGCAAATACAAAGACTCTTTAAAGTACTAATGTCAATGCAACACAGATGACTGATGATGGTCAATTCAGTTGAAAGACTCAGTTGCAACCTATATCGTGAACGAACATATAACACATTTACTGTTTAACGAAGACCTCTTAAACCCTCTGTCTGCTATCTGATATTTTCTATGGCCATTTGAAGAAGGTAGACAACGTTGAAATTTTGAGTGAAAAGAGAACACGTATACCGCTACACGAAGACCTTTTAAACTATGTGTTTGCTGCACTGGTGATCTCTGTCAGTGAAAGAAGACAGATTCGCACTCTCAGCGATGGCGTAGGTCAATAAAATAAAGCCAAGTTACACTCTTTGTATGAGGATCCGATGACCTCTGGAGGATCAAACTAGGACCAAGTAGCTTTCTTTATTCAAAAGAACACGATGACCATTGGTCAGTGAAGAACAAATCACACTGTTCTTTTAGGCACAGAGGACCGGTGCTTGATTAAGACCAAGTCTCATTCATTATTCTTAGAGACACCAACGACCTATATCTAGTGAAGAAGAAACCTTTTATTCTGAAACACCGATGACCAGTGGTCAGTGAAGCAGAAGTCTTAGCGTTCTTCCATTCTTCCCCAGGCAACCTACACGTGTGGAGGTCGGCAAGTTGTTATACAAGGTAATCGTGTTTGTACATCGTTCTTCTAAGCGTTAAATCGCATTAACATCATGTAGCATATAGGAGATTATAAGTGCCAATGTTATGAAATAATCGTTCACAAATATCGATGAAAATATTCGCCGGCATCTCCTAATCACTTTTTACGTGATAATCTGTTATTATATATACTGGGTAACCTATTCTTCATAGGTGAAAAGCGTTCACTTTCATTGATTAAGATTAAATTTTAGTCATTATGGAACTGATCCTATCGAAAGTAATTGACAAATTTACTACAATGAATTATCAAGTATGTAGAACACGGTTACAGGGAAAGGTAGGGGAAATTAGTGAGGAAAACGTGGACGACAGAGAGAGAAAATTAGCGAGAAATCTAATGATTTTCTCTTATATATCGATCTGGTCGAATTGTTTTAAGTTTGAATTTCAGAAAGCTGCTATTTATGGTGTTTTATTTTTAAAATTCATCTAACGTGGTAAATTATCTGTTATTGTGTAAAGGGACATGGAGATAAAAAAATAGCGTTAATTGCTGGAAACACAATACATCATTTGGAAGGATTTTCATTATTGATGCATGGCTTTCCCTGAGAAAAGATTTATTGATATCTTTTAGCTAGGATTCTCTTAACGATTAGATCAAAAGCAATTGGATATAATTACAAACCAGATATTCCGTCTATGCTAATTGCCAACGATTATCACCTGAATTATCAATGGTTGGCAAATGACCGACGGTTACTGATGGCATTGGATTCACCAAGCGTATATCAATGAAAATTACGCGGACTAAGTAAAGTTCCAAAACATTTTCAGATGCTGCGCAGTTGTTACGATAAATAACTTCCTTATCCTGGTCAGCTGTTAGCAAGTTTAGAATAAGATTTTGATTGTAATAAAATTATACAAAAATAATAAAATTCGTTAAATTCAAAATTTTGAAAATGTTCTTTCGATGTTAAAATATGGAAAAGGATTAAGGTAAGTTTTTTCACATTATATGTGAAGAGTATCATGCAAGATTTTCCTTGTGATGGCCATGCATCTTATTGCACATATGAAATTCCTTTAACCTTTTTTCTGTTACTCCTCTGTTATAGAAGTCATTTCATTATGTAGGTTACAAATAAAAACAACTTTCATGGTTAATCAATTGCAAAAGCGCTCGGCCATAATGCCAACCAGATTGTTAATAGGCAAGCACGATGTCAAACAATATAAAACAAACCATTATCATTTTCTATAACATAGGAAAACGAGAAAAATGGTAATTTCATGATGTAAATGATTTAAATGAAAACTTCGGGATAACAGCTTATAAAGCCCGAGGATATATACTTTTCACAAATGTTAGATAAAGCAAAATTTCACTCTTGAATAATTAAGTCATTTCGTCCCTGTTGTGATGTCAACGTGCCATGTTGACAAATAGCCTGTATTACGAATAAATAAAACAGAAAGCACACGATTTGTGTTTCCATAAAGAATTTGGCATAGACAAAAACAGAATGTTTTGCCACGAACTTCAAAGTTCGAATATAAACATTGTTCTTAAAAGTTTTTTTAATAAGGCTACAAGTAGGGCGCTGATAGTATAGGGTTTAATGCTGCATGTTTTTGTCAGTGAAATCGAATCTTATTCGTCATCTGCCCTAAAACGTATAGGAATCCATATCGTCACGTCGCCTACCAAGAATAAAGAAGTTAAATATTTGTAAAATTGGCTTTTTCATCCTAAACACTGAGAATGACGAGACTAGGTAACAATAATTATTTGTAGACAATTAAATTCTTGTTTCCTTAAATGTGAAAGGATAAATTCAATTAAAGCCTTCCAAAGCTATGACCTTCATTATCATCTATCTTGTAAGGCAAATTATAAACCAATCTTATTTCAAATGTCCAAATATATTTAGGAATGTATTGTAATTATTGTTTATAGTCCAATTATTGAAAGGTTTGAGGTTAGAAGGTATTTACCATCAGTTTTATATTCAAATTATTTCATTCAAAGGTATCTCAGGGAGTATTGAAGCCAATATCATGTCAACCATGTTCAATTCATGTTATCGTCGACGCGAGGGTGATATACAAAATCAAATCAAAAAGTCAAATGATGATCTATCAGTTATTTCACAAAATCTTAGTCAATGAAAGTGAACGTTTAATAATCGTTAAACTAATGTAAATATACAGTTCCTTCCAAATTTCATCATTTTCAAAATGTCATCTTTCAAATAAATCGAATGAAAAATGACAATTGTATAATGATGCCTTAGGCGTTTACCATTGCTAACACCATACCAAATCAAAATGTCATAAACTATAGTTAATATGCATGTGAATCATTGGGAACACCATCCATCATTCCCACTCTTTACTCACGCTAGTGCATATTTAATATCAAAGACTCATCTGCTATCTATCAGAGACGAGCTATTGGCGGGTTATTGTCACGGGGAGAAATCCAATATTTCTTCAAAGGACCTGGACAAAAAAACATCCTTAACCCTTTCAGAGCTGCGTGCCCTTGTCAGTTCAGTGCATGGTGTCAAAGAGTTGTCAGCAGTGAAAAGAATATTTGCATTTGTAACGATGTTTTCACATACCATTGAATTCTCATTTGCAAATGATTTTCAGATTATAACAATATGGATAAGACGACCTTGAGAAAATGATAACAACAAAGCATACCAGGAAGTGATTTGTTTCCCGAAAGTGTTCAGCAAATACCAATTTTGATCATCAGTAATCCTATCATCATGGTTTCCTGGTCAGTGTCAAGTGTTTCTCTGATTTTGAATATTCTGTCAACCATCGTCTCTGGAAGACACCATATCAAACTTGCTGTATTTGCTCCCGGCAAATCGGAGATGTTTTCACTTCAGCACGTGAGGCCTGTTATCGATTATGTCACTTCACGTACACGTCATATGCGTGCATTTCATGGCCTAAGATTTAGTGTGAAATTTGGGGATTCCCAGTGTAATTCTAAGGACGCGCCAATCAAGGCATTCGAGCTTCACCACGAGGCCCATGTTTTTGTAGGACCCGTATGTGACTACAGCCTCGCACCTGTCGCACGGTACGCCCCCTACTGGAACATTCCCGTCATTACCCCCGGAGGTTTTGCAAACGACTTCGGCTCAAACAAATCAGTAACGGATGCAGAGTATCCGACCTTGACCCGTGTAGGTGCGACCTTCAACTCTCTAGCTCTTTCAATTATTGACCTCCTGCGTGTGTTTCATTGGAACAAGGTCAAGGTCATATACGACGGATCAGGTCACGCAGCAGTCGCCCCTCGATTCTGCTTTCTTGCGGCTGCTGCCCTGGTCTCTTACAGCAAGGAGAGTTCCTTAGAGTACGACTTCCACATGTTTATACCGCGGAAACACGATGTGGGAGACATGCTGAGAGATGAGGTTGGAACCGATAAGTCAGGTAAGCCTTTGTACATAGAGAATATCATCGGTGTGTATATAGAGTTATACCATCATTATAATATTCTTCTTATCTTTTATGATTTCAAGGTCAGTACAATTTTAAAATATCGATTCGCAAATACCAATAACGAGTCTAGACATGAACGTAAATTAATACTAAAAAGATTAATACAGACAAACGTTGTAAAATAACCTCAGTACTTTTTTAAAAATCATGTACAATATTGGATCAATCATCATTAGCGCATCTTTTAAAGAAATCACATACTAAAATAACTCCTGACATACAAACTCTTGACTTAGAGACCATGGTAAAATAAAAAACGTCATCCTACGTAAAAAGAACGTAATTCCTCGAACAAAGGCTAACGAGCTCTGCAACCGCGAAAGACGAGGGACGAGAAAGGAAGACGATCAAATGGCGTATGCTCCTATTTCACGCTCAGTGAGTCCTCTCATGTCCCTATATCAGTCGAAAGACAGGTCACAGGAATAGCCGGCCTTTTCTCAGACGAGTGCGCCCTATCAAAGCGACGCATCTAATAATTACAGCATCACTATCCTAACCTTACCGCCCTATACTTGTAACAGCTTCTACAGCGTAACTTGATGGTAGTTGTTTCAATAGCTGTACGTACCAGAATTAATACAAGGGAAATGGATATAATAATTACGACATCAATGTGCTTACTTTCCCTCCCCGTGCTTTTAATTGATTCAACATTGTGAATTTACCGTCGTTGTATCATTATCAAAACATACCGGAGGTAATAAGGGCAACAGTTACAACAGTATCACTTAAAGTACCTCCCTCCCCGTGTCGTAACACCACGGTCGCTATATCATAAGCTTAACATACAAGAAGTAATATCAAAAGAAATAGTCCAATGACTATCTAAGAATAAAGAATCGATCACCAAGCTAAAGTTCCCTTCTTACCGTCGTTGTATTATTTGTTCAACATACAAGCGGTATTATCTAAAGAAATGGTCAAACGGCTGTCTAATGCCCTTTTTACATGCACTCTTTTACTCCTGTAAGTATATTTACTCCTAGGTGTAAATATACTTACAGGGAGTAAACATGCCATGTAACGGTCCCTTTGCCATTTAATTACAGGAGTATATTTGCTCCTAGGAGTAAAATACTACACCCAAAGATTTAAAGTAATAGTATATTTACTTTTGCTCTTTGGAATGCAGCATCCCAAAACTAGACATGATATTGCATAATATCTTTAAAAAAACAGACGGTCACATGATCATCTGGAACCGCTGTCCACAACATCTGTCTCAGTCTAGTTTCTTATGTCTTCGAGCCTGTTTGATTTGAAATATTGACAATCTCTTTTTCTCCATGGATAGGCAGTTTAATCATTGTGAATTTTCACCAAAATGATGTTTTATCCGTAAGCAAACCATATATACTTAAGAGTCCTTAATTTTCAATGGAACGTAAAGTAAATATACTTTTACTCGTAGGAGTAAATTTGCTCATAGGAGTAAAGAGTGCATGTGATAAGGGCATAAGAATAAAAGTATCGATCACTACGCCTCTGTGTGTTTGTTATAGCTTTAACGTCTTAATCTTACTGTTGATGTTAACTAACCAGTAAAATGCCAAAAGAAATTGTCAAAGCGACGTATATGATAATTAAAGCATCTCTACGTTCACCTTCCCTTACTGTCATTGTATTTGTATCAACAGTGTACCTTCACTGTCGTTATGTCATTAGCATCCCATATCAAAGGTACTACCTTAGGAAATTGTCAAAGGGACATATATAAAAAGATGGCATCGCGACGTTCACTATGTCTGTACTGTGCTTGAACCTTCACTATCATATCATTTGCCTCACAATCCAGGGTAATACATAAGCAAATGGTCAAACGACGTATAAAAAGATCACAGTATTTCTAAGCTCACCATCCTTTGATGGTAACAGTTTACTTATCCTTTCTCGACTTGGGTATCATTAGGTAAACGCACCAGAAGTAATCCATAGAGAAATGGTACACGGCCTATTCGAGTGTACATCGTTACTGCGTTTATTGTCTTTTATGAGAGAAACTTGAATAAGCAAGTGTAAAAACGAGAAAAATAATTGGTATAAAAATGGTTCTTTGTGCAAGATTGTGGGGAAATTTGTTGGTGAGGAGAATTTAACTTTAAGATAATTGGTCATCTCTTCGGTATCTCTTCCACCATTTCGAGGGAGATGATATGACAAAAGCGATTTAAGTTTACAAATTTACAACATCATAAAAATATATACTATACGTGTGGATAGAATATCCACACATTTACAAATGATTTATGTTAAAACCAGTCATTGGTGCATTGTAATGTCGTGGTAAGGCTCCTAGGCTCGTAACGCCGATGAATGCTTCACTTCTCATTCTTGTTTAATTTTACCGAGTGTGCGCTCCCATCTATCTGGTGGTCATTTCTACATCAATCAAAATGTTTCCCCGAGTATCATGTTTGAAGGGGATTATGTGATAATGATGTACTGAAAACGTACATGAATAACCTGGAATGATCCCTTGAATTTCGTATCCACAGAAAATGCACCGATAGGACTGTCCGTTTAACTACACATCTCTTATGTTTCGGTTGAAGTGGCTAAAAGCCAGAGACTTTAACACCCAGTTTCAACAAGACATATCTTTCTACACCTGGAAACCGAAGCAATTAACCTGCCTCGGCGAGATTTACGATATCCAAGATATTGGCTCAGATCGGATTGTTATTATCAATTCTAATCGTATCCATTACTTGAGAATGCATTAGTATTTATTACCTGAGAACCAAATCCCTCACCAGACTCATATAAGATATCAAAATGTGTTACTAGAGGTGGATTCATAAATCGTGCAGACGGAGGCTGTTTCTATATTCATTAACTATTATTTATATACTGGTTCTGTCTGAGTGGTGAGATACTTGTCCATCACGTTACGTTTCCTGATTTCGTAGGAGTTTCTGATGTTTATTCCTTTCTGCAAAAGGAAATTAAATATTGGTTAAATGTTAGAATATCAAGAAACTTAATATCAATGACAGTGTCATAAGATTGACGCAGCTGGGCTTTCGATTGTTTTTGCTTTTAAATGATACTGATGTATAACGCTATAAGCTAATATTAAAGAAAATTTCTTCTTATATTCTACCATTTAACATATTTTCTTTCCTTCTTATAACTTTTATAACGAAAGAACCACGACCTAGAATTCCTTTACTTAAAATTGATGTCCTATCAAATCATACAAATACTGAAAGGGAGAGAAGAAATACCAAATGTTGTAAGCATTGCAAATATGATATAATTAAAGATTAACTACTCTCTTTAGGAAAGGTGTATATGCCACACTTATTTTATCTGATATGAAATCAAATATATTTTACATGCAACATTTTTACAATGTCAAAACATAACATCTATTTCATCCCATTCATATTTCATAGTTGCTCTACGCTCTATTTTTCATTATCAAATAAATGTTTGCGTCGTACATTTTCCTCTTCTCTGAAAAGTAATTCTATTTTGGTTTGTCTATAAGTATGTTGGCATAAGGTCTTCCACTGAAAAATGACAGACATTATGCCGTTTTTTATAAAAACTGAATGAACCCCTGAAAAAATCCATATTTCCTGCCTCATCCAAAACTGTGTTCTATAGGAGGTATCGAAGCGTGAGATGTTGTTTTGATAGAAGTCTTTCCTAGCTAATGCCGTGTCATCGTCAATCGTGTGACATCACAATGCTTCTGAATAATCAATAAGTGACATTATTATGGAATGATGTCATATACATGCTGACGTCTTAATGCAAATCCATCACGATTTTAAGTCTTGTGACAGTGTTGTGTTTCGATGTTACAATTTCCATTTAAAGGCAATTCAAAAAGACTTTGGATTAATATTTTGGATGATATTCGTAGAAACCTACCCTTTCCTGTTGGTTGATGTTTATGTATCATATTCAGTATTATCAAATGATGATCATTCGTCAATAGATGCCTTTCAGCAGTTCGTCTGAACCTTATGTAGAGATTTTAAGATTGTAAAGAAATTAAGATAATTTGCATTTCATTAAAATATAACAAACATTTTGAAACTATATTACATTCAAGACAAATAATAATCGTTTTGTTTCATCTTCTTACTGCCTATTTATCTACTGTTTACAGTATAGAATAACCTTTATCTTAAAGTAAAAGTCTAGATAGTCCAGTTATTGGTTTTAAATGTTGGGAATGTCAATTGAGGAAATACCATAGATCTCATTATATATACATAATTACTCCCAAGCATTCCTGTAAGGAGAAATTTGAATGATCTTGAGCTTGCTTTCGACTATCGCATTTACTAGCAACAGGCTATTGTATGTTTGAGTTATCTTTTCAAACGTATTTCGTATATGCTTTCTCTAAAAACAGGTGAACGCAACAGAAAGCATTTTATCTCCATATATATATATGATATGTGGATTTTCTAAAGTTCTTCATTTTCTCTGAGTAATGTCTACTTTCGTGAAAGATATCTTATTTCAAGTATTCTTTGAAATAAGAAGTATTCAATTCTCTGTGCTGCTGTCAGATGAATGCATCAATGTGTTTTATATTTACCTTTTTACGCTCACACAATCTTTTGTAAATTTACTCTTTAACATGGCTTCCTCAACGCTTACTTTTTAGCAATGTCAGTTGTTTCGTTTTTAGTACTTATCAAGTTTCTCTTGTCTCTTTGTCTTGGCTTAAGCCGGTCCAGTGAGTTTAAGCCTTCAGACAAAGACATCGTCTTGAGGTAGCACGATGTTGTAAAGTTTGCAGTGTTTCTTTACATTTTAGAGGGAAATGTCAGAGACATATAAAAGGCACGTTTTAACAACGTGAAACGTATAAACTGTCTGAGACTTTTTCTAGCGTATCTAGTGACGAACAAAAGTTCTATATTGCTTAAAACCAGAAAGTAATTATTGACCCTATGAGTTAAAACTAATAATGGGTAAGTTTGTGTTATCATTTGAGGTATCGTAGCATTGGGAAAAAAACGTATAATGTTGAATTTTCGATATACATGTGCAGATTCATTCTTGTTTAGGGCAAATGTTTATCATACCCCACAATTAGCCGTAAAAGTGGCCATGGGTCAAAATTTCGAAAACAAAAACTTTTATTTGTCTCTACAAAATCCTTTAGAAGTTATCAACTGCTTTAAAAAGTGCGGTTTGTTTCTATGCACTAAGTCAGTGTGATTGGGTTGATTCTATTCTCAGAGAGTCGATAAGGAACATTCTATTCGAAATTTAAGGAAATCCAGAGTCCAGACGATCCCTGAATAAGTTCAAGAATGGCTATTTCACACATGGACAATTGGCGATCCTTTGTCAGTTTTGCTGGAGTTATTTTATTGAAGTAAAAAATAAACCCAAATTACATGATATTTGCACTACAGTTCAGGGGCAAGCAAACAAACTTTCGGTATGCAGCTGTATGCCAATAAGACAAACGTTTCTTAAAAGTTTCTGATTAATAAAGAACTAGTATTTCATTTCATAATATTTTCAGTTCGGTCATTTTTCTTATTTCCAATTCCTATATTTACTTTATATCGTTCATACCACGTCGAGAAATTCCATATTTCAACCTCAAAATGTTTGTAGTACATATGACCGACTTTATATCGTTGATTCTCTGTTTTTACATCGATCGTTTCTGTGAGCGTGATTTGTAACGACATAGTGTACATCAATAACTTACATACACACACGAACGAACATAAGTTGTAGTCCTATATTTCAACAGATCTCCATCCAAGCTCAAAATAACATACTCAATCTATTTCCTACAGAGGTCCACAGTCATTGATCAAACTGAGTGCCCTTCCAGCATGTACGTTCTATTGTTGCCTTCATATCATGATAATATCAATATTACCATTGTACAATTACTTCAGACATCATGTCCCCAAAGCACCATGTGTCTTCAATAAAGTACATCTTTGCTCTGGATCATAATTGTTAGAGGGCAAACCCAATGAAGATTGGTTTGACGTCAGGGCAAATCTGTATTTATTGCAAAACACACGATGCTTAAAATTTCTCCATCTATTTTCTAATAACCGTTTGTATTGTGCTCCCGACCGAAGGTCAAGACGATTTAGAGTAATACCAACATTCTGTCCTTCCGAACGTTTGAGTTTGAATTTTGCTAGTAAACTATCAACCGATTCATTTCAAATATTGTACATGTATTCCAACCTCCTGGATGGGCCGCAGTGCTATCTTTGAATAACTTTTGTGAATTTTTTTATTATTTTACAAATTGTTTTGTCTTGTACTTAGTCATTACTGAAAGTCAGATTTTGTTCTACCAGGAGTTTTACGTAACAGGTGATATTGTGATTTCTTTCTTATTTTTGATAAATATCAGTATTTATACATTGTTTCGATATCAAATTTAAACTGATCTATTGGAACGCAATACAGACTAGTAGTCTGAGTAAAGGGTTTCTAGTAATTCAGTTGGTCAGGGACACACGGTCGGGAATATTAGTGAGCCAAGCTCACTTATGCTCGTTGCGTTAAAGTAATCATTGGTGTAGAAGCAAGGGGCGGGGTGGGCGGTCTCCAATTTCCAAGTTGCATTTAGAATTTGTATTTTGAATTTGTAATCAGAGTATAATGTCGTGTTTTTTCCACTCTATCATATTCAGTCGGTGACGTCTATCCATTTTATTCCGAATCAGTATCAGTATTCCGAATTAGTTTCCCAAAATATTTTTCCTCACTTTTGTTGCAGTTGTTGTCCTGTGCGCCAACCCAGATTCGGTGAGGGACATCATGATCAAAGCACACCAACTCAACTTCGACAATGGAGAATATGTCTTCTTTAACATCGATCTCTTCTCAAGGTAACCCATACTATCATATACTCATCCACGTAATTCAGTTGAAATTGAGAATAAATAGTTGTAACCTGATACTCAATCCACAAGTTTTTTAACATCACGAGTGACTAATTGTTCAAACACAATTTATGTAAGAGTTGTTTTCCATTACCTATAGCTAAGGAATGTAAATTTTATTCTATCAATAATCTATCGATGAAGTCGATCCCGTCATTAGGTATGGATTAATCTCAAACTGGCACAGGGAATCTTTCTTAGAAAGATACACGTGTTAAACAGCTAACATGTGTCCTCTTAAGATTTTGTATCAATATACGATCAACATCGATCTTTGTTTGTAAAAATGATGTCAGCGGTGACCAGGCGACCCGTCAAGCCAAGAAAATGTACTCAAATTATTTTTTGGCATGTTCCATCAAATACTTTCTGTATCGAAGCTAGGTTCTACTGTTGTTATTTAGTATTGCAATGCGTTTAAGCATTTAACAGTTTGTAAAACTTTTTCAGTTTCAAAAAATACGATAAACTAAGTTAAGATCTATCAAAAATGTTGGGGGATTTTATTTCGTTATTTTGTTAATGAATTTTCAGATCATGTATTCATTCTGAGTCAAGTTTTTATAAACCTCCAGTGATAACTTATGTACAAACAAGTTATTTCAAGCCTAAACGTTACAGCAATTGACACAGCTGACACGTTCGTGCTAAACGATTTTGTATTGATAAGCAGTGATGGTCAGCCAGGAAACCTTTACAAAAGTTCCAAATCAGATAAAATGATCGCCTTTGTTCAGAAATGAAACTTACAGCACACTAACCATGGAACGTGATGAATTCAGCTTTATACATATTCAAAGTGTCCCATTCGTGCAGACGGTTCAAGCGTAAACCAATCTGATTGAACCTTGGAGAGTAACCTTTAAATTACTTGGGGCTTTGTTGCACACATCTTCGTTGCTTCAACAAATGTCATTTTAGATGTGGTTTTTCGTTGATACATCTTCCCCTTGAGAAATTTGATTTTATCCTTGACATTTACAATGCTTTTTATATGAAATGTTTAAATACTCATGAAATATCTTTAAAAATGACAGCTCACATCAAATGGTTTCAAGTATTACATTTCTCCAAATACGCTAAAGCATATGGAAACACTGATTGCCGAACGTCAGGAATCATAAAGGAGATTGAGCATGATATCCTCTTGATAGTTTCCAATATCTTATTCCTTCAAATAAGACGTGGGGAAGTGACATATATTGATATGTATACACTACCTTTCCTGGTTTTAAATCTTTGAATGGCTTTGGAAGTGAACAGAGGACAATATTTTCTAGATAATAACTCCTTTATTGTAAAATTTACGACGTTTCGGTGTCTATGCCTAATTCTTCATCGGGAGCGGCCTTTATGCACACGTCTTCGTCGCCTCGACTCTGAAGAATATGACATTTGAAAGTTGTAGCAGCTTTACCAACCTGTTGAAGGTGTAAGCTTATAGTCCGAAATGTCGTGAATTTCAGAAAAAAGAGGTTGTTATCAAGAAAATCTTGTCTTCATATACTTCATATGTTGGTTTTAGGTGGATTGGAATACAACATCTAATCTAACAGCCTTTGTGTCTGAACCTTTAGAGTTTAGAAAGGCTGAAATGTTCAAGATAAACACATGTTTCTCAAATTAACCTTATATGAATAAGAGCACATGTTAGCATATATGGCTTTCTAACGAAAGTAAAGGGGCATTAGTACTTGAGATATTTGCAGCAATCTCAATTTACATGATTTCCAAAACCCTTCTGTTTGAAAAAAAAACATTGCTTACGTCGGCTGAATGTCTGAACTTTTGAAAATAAAGTATGACCAAGACTGAAATGTTTACATTTACCTTAAATGGTGCCCTAAATATAGGGTTTTGAATAACATATGGAAAATAGCATTAATGTAACTTTGTAAATTAAAGATACTGAAATATTTACAACTACCAGTATATGTTGTCATCTGATCCATAAAGTACAAAAAACGTCATTTAAACAGACTATTCGAAATCAAAGGGGAAATAATATGTCTGAAATGTTATCATTCACCTCAATTTTAACAGTGTCTTCTTAACATCATTTTTCTTAAAATAAGACATAGTATACAACAGACTGAATGTCTCGAATCTTTTCAGAGTTAAGAAAGCTAATGTCACTATTTACATGGTTTCCATTATCAGGTTGCTTCAAATATACAGCATGTGACCTTTTGAAATAGGCGGAATACGATTGCAAGTCTATTTGGCTTTGGCTACGCTATATCAAATATTATCTTTCGTAGACGAAAAGACTTTTCTTTTGAAATAAAATTATATTTGCGTGACTTGAATATTAACAACAACCATTGAATATGTGTTTTCGTGTCAGCTGCCAACTTCCCCGCAAGGCAATAACTGCGTACGTCTTAATCACTTGCTAATCGAAAGCTTACTGCATTAAGGAAACCTTTTTTAAGCAAGTTTATCAATTAGCAAAACAAAACAAATCATGTAGGTTGCTAATAAGTGATGCATTCAGAGGACACATTTACATTTAGTTTCAAGTAGCAAGAATTGAGAGTTCGTTTATTATGCCGAGTGGTTGAAGACCCTTAATTTCCTTACAACAGGAAATGAAATTCCTATTTTCGTGATATAATTGAAACGATCCAGCTCTTCTTGCCATATATCATAGACATTGGCTTGATCAAACCTGACAAAACTTTCAACAGATACAAGTTGCATTTTCGATTGCATAATGACCGACAAAAGAGTATGTTTTTGTATGTCAAAATACAACAAGTACTTGATAAGACCCACGAGATAAGTTGCATTTTAAATTTCATAATGACCGCCAAAAGAGTATGTTATTGTATTGTATTTTATGTATTGTATTGTATTGTAACTTGTATCTGTCAAAATACAACACGTGCTGGATGAGACCAATGAGTTAAGCCCCCCCCCCCCCCCATTCTTAACACGTATCACTGTTTCCGTGTATTCTTTGAAAGCTAAGTTATCAAATGGAAGAGTCTGGTTTTCTAATGTCATCCCTCAAACGTATTTCATCGACATCAACCTGCAAACCACCCAGTATCATGAATCTCTTATTGTAATCAAAACATAAAGTCATACAAATTTTATTGAAAATAATTTCGATAACTTAACATTTTGATCATTAACTATGTTTATAGGTAAGAAAACACAAAGCTTCAAAGCCTCCAGTGTCTTTTGATGATAAGATTTTCTTCATTTTAGCGATTTCGTTACACAAATAATATTTAAACGTATTCTAAACAAAAGAATTAAAGCAAAGCATGTAAAGTTTTCAGTGAAATGCAGTAACACCGGATTTGTCATTTGACATGAACTCTTTGCTGTTATCTTTTATATGAACATTGAAAAACTACTGTAACTTGTTAAAAAGTTATTTATTCCATAATTTATGGGCCATAGATTAGAATCTATTAACTTGCCATCTGTCACAGAGCCAGGAGAATTTGTAATTGATGGATCCACGGGGCAAATACTTTGACAGAACCGGACTATCAGTTTACAGATAAGTCTCCAAAATTACGTTAGACTATTTGACGCGCGCCACTGTCCGGTTTTCGATCATAATTGACACGTTCTACTTTCATATTGTCACTGTGAAAAACCAACAAGCATTAAAATGTGTATTTTTGGTAAAAGTCAATACTTCGCGATCAAATGACACCATTGATTAAGTTTGGCATATGCGACTCCAACAACTGACGGAGTGGCTCTTTAACAAGTGCAAACGAGTGCTTCCAGGCTTTTTTCAAGACTAAAAGATGGTTCGGACTTAAAAAGGGTCTGAATATAAGGGGTTAAACTTTAGCGGGGATTCTGTATTTTAATTTAAAATGGATGGAAGACAGCTACCATCTAATTTAATGTTTTACTATCAACGTAATCCTGAACTTTATAAATATACAATCAGGAAAGGTATTCTGCAATTCTTTTCAAAGTGTATTGGTTCGACGTAGGCCCCTATGACCAAACTGAATAATTACTGATAGTAAGTGACAGATACGATTACGACCATAGACAAACAATGTAACGGACAGTTAACACATATAAATCTAAGCTTAGAGGGATAATATATAGATATTGAAACCTGGATGGAAAGTATTATCATAACTGACCTACAGATTGACAAAAACATATATACTTGACTGTTAACACGCGTTAATCTAAGCTTGAACGAATACGAATAATGAAGTCACTTTGTGATATTTTGTTATTAGAATTAGTGACACACCTTTTGAGTATCATACCGTATTCATAGATGAGTGACAAAAAGTCAACCTTTTAGGTTTAACTGATATATATATATATATATATATATATATATATATATTAACACAAAAAACCTCTTCATAGTTAAAGTAATAAATAGATAAAAAACAAAAGTCTGGAAATGATTTCAATCCCCGACCGGTTTCACACTATTCAGTGATCATCATGGGGTCTTTTCTATATATATATATTAAATTAAATACTATTTTGAATTTAAGGAATTATATAGAAACAGTATAGTCACCGTAACATGTGACATGTCTTATAATCTTGTAAATTTTACATACGAACAGGTGCTATTACGAAATATCCGCCCTTAAACCCTAAAGTGCATGAGTTCATATTGAACATGTACATTGAAACATGTATTCCTCAAATTTCACTGACTACAGCCCCTTTATGTAACCTATGACAAATCGTTTAAGATTCCATACACATTCGCAAGTTATGCGACGAAATGTCAGCAAATAAACCATAAATTACATGAGTTCATATTAGAAACGCCATTCTTTCAAGATATTACAGTTTCGACTTTCACTGAAAACATTATGAAGGAAAAGATGTGATTGTATCTCGCCAGTTGCCTGTGGCATACCAGTATTGCTTCCTCCATGGACCCGGCTCCGTCCTCGAGGCCTGCTGATGATTTGCTTTTTCCCTCCATAAGCGTCTAATCTTCCTAGAATCCTTCACTCGTCGTCACGCTAGCGTCGAGATGTATCTGCCAGCAATGATTTGCACAACTTTCTGAAGACAAGCTGTGTTTTCTAATGTGATGCTAAGCTCCAGGCAAAGCATATCTGTTCTTGAAACTGTATTTAACAACTGACAGAACTTTTTTGTTGTTTCATTTACATCTCCTTTTGCAGTCATTATGATTTCGATGATTTGATAAATGCGTAACAGGATAATTCCATGGCCAGATAGTGAAGTTTTTGTATGTTTCACGAAATGAGATTTTGATACAGTTGTGGAATGTTCTTTAGCAATGTCCAGACAGGACTGTTGATGAACAGTCATAATCAATGAACTCATTTGGTAGCAAATTCAAAATAGCGGATACAGCGAGGAGTATTTCGTTACAGATCTGTTTTACTGAAAGGTGGTACATGTTTGAGTGATAATGAACTAACTGCCCTATGTGTTATAGTTTTGATTTATATTGTATTTAAAAACGCTTGCTGATCCTTATTAAGTCCATTTTATAATCATATCGTGCATGTAAGCTGACTTATAAGAATTCATTATTAAATTATAATTACTATATAATTATATCTACTTTCAGGTTTCCAGAAAAATGTCCTCAGAATTTTTTAACTACGTCTTTGCTTTAGGTTTCATAGTTAGAACGCTAAAGTAAAAATTCTAAACGGTGTTTCTAGCAAGAACTCGCAAGATATTTCTTGCATTCCTATCTTCATTTATGTGCCCAACAAGGAATTCGTCGTCCGTGTTCAAATTTCAATAACAAGCAAGAATGCCAAAGGAAATTCGTTATCGTAGTTTTCACATTTTTCTACGTTCCCAACAAGAACGCCAAAGAAAATTAAACTGCAGATCTACTTTTTGTTCCCAGTAAGAACGCTAGTGAACGACCGTGGTTTAAACCCAACGACACGGAAGAGCGGAACGAGATGGCGAGGAAAGCCTACGAGTCTGTGATGACGATTACGCTAAAGAAACCGACGAGTCCTGAGTATCACGCCTTCTCCGACGAGGTGAAGAGAAGGGCGCTCTCGATGTACAGGAACTTCACTTACGGGGAGGAGGAGGTGGGTGAAAGGATACAAGAGAAGTAATCCTTTTCTTTTTATATAACGTTTCAGGTATTCATTAGTAAACGTGATTATCGAGGGAAGGTTTTGTTACATAATTCAAGAAAAATACCTCGAGTAATTAAGAAAAAATTTGAGATCCATATTTATTCTTTCTATCTTGAAGACACTAAGAATCTTTATCTGATGAACAAATTACATATTTCACCTTGCCTCATAGATTTATATTTTTGAAAGAATGGAGCGAGAGATAAAAAAAATTAATTGGAGAATTTATTAATGTTTCAAAGAAACATTATTGAAAGGAAGGTGAGATGTAAAACGCATGCCCTTAACATATGTGTACCAAAAGCTAGCCTTAGATGTTTGAAAATGTCAACAAGTTTGAGTGGAACTTGTAAGTGTACACTGCTATAATAATCACTTACGCCTGTCACAAGATCACAAAGTCTCCCTGAATCAAGTGACACCACCTTAGCCCAGAGTATTAAGGTTAACGAAGGAACATTCGCGTTGAAGTCTCTAATCAATTTCTGGTATAAAATCATCGCTAATAACATTCCATAAGAATTCCTGATCGTGTACTAGTAAGTTTTGAAGAAGATATCGCTGAAATTCGATATAAAGATAGGTCATTTACATACCAGTGCTATGCATAAAAAGCCACATGCCCGGACAGTCGCTTCATTTATTTTATTGACACTTCAAATCTCGCTTTGTATCAGGGAATAAGAACATGTGATCGTTTTGCATGTCTCCTTAAACAACTCAGCCCGATTTATGTCCCTGGTGTAAACAAATTAAATTTTCTACACTGGTGGAAAAAAATTACCAAGTCAAATTTAGGCATGTTCACTGCTCCTTGGACGTAACACTAGTCGAGCATTACCAATGCTTTATTTGCTGATTTCATGTCAACAAAAACGTTTCTAATTTCTAATAACGTTCAACCGCGCTTTCGCTCTAGTTATGCAGTGTTAGGTTATAAATCATCTCATACACTTGATCGGGTAATAACCACAGCTAATTTGATTTGTTAAATAAATTAAATGGATTTTATTCTAGCTTATACATACTAAAACCTACATGGCAATAATGGCATTCAAGAAATGTAAACGTGACGGTAGACAGAAAAATCGTGAAAAGGACAGAGCATATTTGTTTTTTGAAAGAAGAAAGTTTCGAAGATTGAAATTATAATTGTAGAGTGTACATTGTAAAGAAACGTCAGAGTATGTTCTTCGTGTCATGTTTGATATAGGTCTTATATAACCACATGAAACAACTAGGGATATTATCCTAATAGTATGGTATAGGTTGCTGTCTATTGTCTAAGGTAGAGTGTCCTCTCACCTAGACGAAGTTTCAATCCCTTTCGTCATACCAAATTCTATATGTTTCAGAAAAAATCCTCTTTTGGGAATGAATTTATGAAATTGCTGTGATTACCATTATCATTATTATGCTATAGGTGAACAGTTTTGTGGGAGCATTCCATGATGCTGTGGTGCTATACGCCCTTGCACTCAACGAGACTCTGCGAGCTAATGGCTCCGTATCCGATGGCGCTGCAATCACAAAGAGGATGTGGAACCGAACATTTGAAGGTAACACCATTAAACAGGCGCCAAATCTTTTCATAACGACGTTTCCGCAGAATCAATAATTTGCCTATTTCCAGGATGAGTTCAGAGGCCGATGCATTCTTTCGTCCTCTATTGCCTCTCTGGAGCTTGCCAAGCCCTGTTTATATCAGGTGACGCTATCTCGAGTGGCTTCCTTTTCATTCATTCAGGCCTTGGTATATTTCTTCTTCTAAAAATGTCCTACCTTCGAGACAGAAGTTAATGATTATGTGTTTGAATAGATACATGTCTTGCAATAATCTTAGTGTAAATCATTTGATTGAAGCGAAATAAAACGCCACGATGTTGTTTTTTTCGGTTATGAAAATAACGAGCTCATACTCCAAAGATTTCATATTAGTAATTGATTAAAATATGTGCTGATGTCAGTTCATATAAAAGGATAAATTGAATCAATACATCTTGGTGGTGGTCTTTAGGTTATGAAAAAAATTATTCCGTTTTCAATTGGTTTTCTTTTCTTTATGGCTAAGCCTTTTTTTCTGTGTATAGTCCCTTTTGACGATGACCTTCCTTAGAGGCAGAAGATATTGATTAAGATGTAAGATTAGATCATGTTTTTACTCTAATTTCAGTTTGAATTATTTTATTAAATCAATATGTAATATCGTAATGTTGATGTATTTTTGGTTATGAACAAACTCTCCCGTAGAGTATAACCTATTTTGAATTTATCTAAAAAAATCGATGTATCATAAAATATTGACAAAGAAGTGACATACTTTGGAGCACGTCACGTATAAATTTATCATGTGTATACATGTTAATCAGGTTTTCTAAAGAAGGCATTATTTGATAAAAGGCTACAGAGAACGTATGATTACATCTGTTATTCCTATGATAAACATGGATCAATTAATTAGTGATGTATATTTGTATATGAGTTGTTTTTTCTTGGCAAATTAGTGTATATCTCATCGTTTAAAGGGTAGAAAGTAATTTCCCCAGAGGCGAAGTTACGAGTTGCGATAATACACATTGGTTCCGTATTTGTCAAGAAAGTACCGGGTTTTCTTGCATCATGGAATTCAATCAGAATATCCCCGTTCCAAATTTGTTGTCGGATTACAAACAGTAATCAGAGCTTGTCAGCAAAATAACAAAATAGACATGACTCTCAAAATGTGGTGTGAGAGCGCTATTCGATGACATCGAGACAGTGCTCCTGCCAGCAGTGACTTATAACGCTTTGATTTGTGTTTTTAACAGCTTGGTCATGACATTTTAGGACGTATTCTTAAGGAGACTATAGGATCTCTCGAAGATGAACACCCTAAAAAAAATTTCATTTGCAAAGGAACCTTTTTAACAACAAAAAAGTTTGAAAATGGACGGGCAGACTTTCCTTCAGCTCGTTGTCAATTCCCGTACCTCGATATGTTTAAAGGTGTCCACTCGAAAATGGCAACAGGAAGTTTTAATTTTTAACCTTTTTCTACGACTTCGGATGATTGGCAAGAAAAATTAAATGTTTTACCCATTACTGAAAAACGTTTTGCAGAAATGTTATCATAAAAATCAAATTTTTGCAAGTTTAACACCATTACTCGCTACAGTGTCTTTAAAAGTAGCCAAGCATGACATAGAGCTCATTGTCACTCATTGTTCCTACACCCCAGGAATCACAGGAACTGTGAGTATAGACGCTAATGGAGACCGTAACGCGGACTACTCTCTGCTTGACCTCAACCCTTCCACAAACAAGTTTGAGGTGAATATGCTGATATTCGACACCTTTCTACTGTGGTCTTAACATCTTTGTCCGCATTATGTTCTATATCGAAACACCACTCCTTCAATTTCATAAATAAATTCTTATTGTGGTATTCTTATTTAAAGTGGCAATAAAATTCAAAGCTCAAATAAAAATCAAACTGTCAATCATATTTAATTCTCAATCTTTTTTAAGGTGCCAATCATATTAAAAGTGCCAATCATAATTGAATCTCCAATCATATTTAAAGCTGTAGTTGTATGAAAATATCCAATCATATTAAAAGTTCCAATCATATCAAAAGTTCCAATCATATCAAAAGCTCCAATCATATTAACTGTGCCAATGAATTTAAAGTTCTAGTCATTTGAAAAACTCCAATCATATTAAAAGTGCCAATCATATTCAAAGCGTACTTTGATTGTCCCAATTGCCTCTGGATAAACATCTGACAACTATCCTACTTTGAAAGACACTTCCTGAGTTGTTTGATCACACTTAACAACTTGCTAATTTGCCACTTGTATAATTCAGCCAGAAAGACAGTTAGAAGGAGAGAGTGATTGATAGGTTATGTACTAGTATGTATGCTAATTGGACGTGTTAATTCGTTTCTTGCCCATTTATGTGGCTGTTTTTGATTATTTCGAAAAAACTAGGCACCATATACATGTAATTGTAATTTTGGGATGGAAAAGTGAGGTGCTTTGAATTCATATCACAGTTTGTTGCAATAAAGTTCAAATCTAAGTCAAACTATATCATGGAAGTAGTAACCATATAATTGTCATTTGGGGATAAATAGGTTAGATGTTTTGAGATTATATCACAGTATGTGGCAATTAGGTTCAAATCAAAGCCACACAATATATCAGTGAAATCACGGAGTGTCTCTTTAACCCAGAGCTACGAGTATATGTAATGATTGTCTACTCATGTCTCCTGTTGTATATTTCAAAGAAAATTATAGAAAAGAGACAAAATATACTCTCTTGTGTACATTGCAGGTTTGCCCCTGGATAGACATCAGACGACCATCCTCGTTAAAGAGACACTCTCTGAATTGATAAACATTATCAAAGATGCCGTTTGCTTAATAGGCTCAAACCGTTAGGGGAAAATATCATTGAAAGCCAAAATATATTGTCTGGTTACAGTATTTAGGTATTATATCGCAACTATGATCCAAAACCAGACAATTACGTCTCACGTAATTTGCAACGCATTTAAAGCGGCCAGGAAGAAGTTAGAAGTAGAGAGTGTTTCATAGGTTATACAACTATTATGTAATGGACGTGTGGTTTAGACTCCTGGGCAGTTATATGACCATTTTCGATTATCACTGAAAACAAGTAGTTTTCAGATAATTGTTATTTTGGGATGAATAAGAGAGGTGTTTTGAGTTTATATCACAGTATGTGGAATTAAGGTTCAAATCCTAGTCAAATAGTATAGTATGGAAATCACGGAGTGTCTCTTTAACCCAAAGTTATACGTTAAGATTGTCGACTCATATCCCTGTTTGTATATTTCATAGAAAATTATAGAATAAAAGACATAATGTCCTCATCTGTATACATTGCAGGTTGTAGCTAACTACTACGGCAGCCGGAAGCAGTATGTTCCGGTTCCAGGTACCCGGATATACTGGGCCGGGGGGAGGAACAAGGCCCCTCCTGACACCCCGAGATGTGGGTTCGATGGATCCAAGTGCCCCCCTGAAGGTGAACAAATGTACAATTCTTTCTCAACCTTAAAACATTTATTGAGATCAGAAGGAATAACTTCTTCACATACTGCCTGTTGTGCAAGTTTTGTGGATGCATCGCATGTGGTCATGTGTTGATTGAAGACACACTTAGTTTATATTATTTACAAAAAGTACATTTCAAACAACTGAATGTATTGTATATTGTGTGGAGTTTTTATGATTAAATAGATGTGTATACATGACTTTTGAAGATTTTTACGTCCAGCAGAGGTATTTTTGTTAAGAAAACATCTTGTGAGGATTTATTGTGTTTTAGTTTCAGATATTATTAATTGATTTATTAATTGCAGAACCTTTTCCCGAATATGGCATTGTCATCATAGTATTGGGATCTATATTGGTGATTGTACTGATTGCAGTCTTCTTCATCTACAGGTAAATTCTTCTGTTTTTTGTATCTGTTTTCAGTTGTAATGTCCCGCCAGGGACTCGGCAACTTTTTCTGCAGTAGAGAACTGTTCTACACGCATTCAGGTTTGGGTGCAAGGCTACACTGAAATTCAGCGCAGTACCACCCATGGTTCGCTAGTTCCAGCCGATGCTCGCAGGTTTCACCGCAATGTATAGCCACAATAGTGTTGCGGGCTTTCTCCCTGCAATAATACTAGCAGCCGCGATATAAGTGAAATAATCTTGAAAGCGGCGTTAAACACCAACTCACCTCACCTCACCTCAGTTGTAATGTTATGAATACACATATTCTGTCCAAAAAAACGGAAAATGATTTGCATATTAGTTCTAAGACATAAGAACTGCATGCAACTGGCATCAGTGCACTGGTTCAGAGAGCTGAAATATTGTGTACATGTCATTTGGACAATGATGATTATAAAAAGCAGTTTTGGATACTCTACGGCTCCTAAAAAGGGCCATTGGGCCACACATTTACTTCGTCTTCTCTAAAACTAAACGCTATAAGAAGCGGATGGTTTGTGAACGATAGAATATACATAAAGCGTATGGCTACGATTGAAAATAGAACTGAAATGGCGAACTGTCAAGATCTGTGCAGTTTGAAATAGTGAGAACACCATATATCAGAATTTCATTACAGTCTTATATAAGTTCCTTTCAGTTTCTTACCCAGTGAATGGTCTACAGTAGGAAACTGTTTCAACAATATATTCTGAATAACTGATACTCACTCCCTAATTTATGTTTAAAGCTCTCTTTAGTTCACATCGAGTAAAACATTTACCTGAGAGATAATAATAAGTTTAATTTTCCACAACTCCATGGATGAATTGAGCAAATGTTTGTCCAAAACCTAATATTTCTACTTGACAAAATATTCCTTAAGAAAATAGTTAAGAAATGATCAAATGTTCTATATAAATGTTCTTTACACGCCAAACTATATGAATATTGCAGACACATACGTCTAGAAGCAGAGCTAGCAGAGATGAACTGGAGAGTGAAGTGGGAGGATATCTTGTTCGGTTCTCCTGAGAGAAACAAGAAGTTGGAGAGGCAGGGGAGTCGCAGAGGGGTTAACGCAAGGGTACCTTATTGATCCTATGTTTTTTACCATTTCATAGCAGGATAAAACCAATGGTTTGAGGTTGATTCCCAGCTTCAACCTTTGATACGAATTGTGAAAAGTGTGGGGCCACCTATACGTTATTTGAAATGAGCAACTGTTCATCAATAGTAATAGTAGACGGTGAAGGAAGCCTTGGAGGCTAGCTTCTAGCACTGTACTTGGCAGCAGGGGTCCATAATGCAAGAGTACATGTGTTCGGATTACGAACGTTAATTATCATTATGGTTTTGGTATATCTTTACTGTCTTTACATATACAGATGATCAACAAAGTGTCATAACAGATACTAACGCAAGTTTTGGAAGGGTTAGAAATATTAGAGAAGATTATAGCATTGTGATGCCATTACATGTCATAAAGTTGTTTACCCCAAAGCATTGTAAACGTCTATATATCTCTTAATCTCATACCAGCTATAAAAACGTTGGGACACATTTTGGAATATACACTTCTGGCGGAATGGCCACCGAATATCATCAATATGAAACTTGCCACGCTATCCGAATGTTAGAAAAATATATATCAGAACACTGCAGGTAATTGTTGTATTATATCAGTTTTTTTGGAATATTTTGCTTCAGAAAAACTCCTACATGAGTACGTGCTCGGGAGACACAATTGCTCATCTGAACGACAGCGCCAACAAACAGCTGTTTACCAAGACAGGATATTACAAGGTACTGCTTTAGTGACATCGGGGAATTGCATATTCATATTGTGCATTTATCTACAGCCGTGCCTGCTTACACAACTTCATTGTAGCCAATCACGTAGGTCTTCACAACCTAACTCGTCTGCCTGGCGTCTTAGTTATAAAGCCGTATGAAGAAAACAGTGTGAAATAGACGTATTTGATTACGGTGCACCTTCCTACATCCGGTTCTATAAATACGAGGCAGGGCTAATCAATTAATTCTCATCCAGTGCAATCTAACTTAGTTAGGAATTATCCATGTTACCGTCTGTAATGTAATCTAAATTTAACCCTATATGAAGAATGCATGTTTTCTTTCACAGGAATAAACTTAATACCTTATCAAAGATAGTTTTACTTTTTTAGGAATATTTTTAAATATTTGATGAAGCAGTGTCAAAGAAAAGATCTTCGTGTTAGTCTTAGAACGTACCAGCGTTAATGATGTGTCTTCTTTTTATTTACATAGGGCGCTATTATAGCAATCAAGCCTATTCGCCGTGCAAGTATAACTATAAGCAAACCCCTTCTGTTGGAAGTCAAAAGAGTAAGTATAAATTTAAATAATATATTTTATATATAAATGTGTATATGTTTTTATCTATCTTAAGAAACATATGTGCTTGTCATGAAAACACATGCAATAAATGTTTAATTTTTTTAATAAACATTTATGTATTAATTTGAAAATATGCGTTAAATTCATGAAACTTTATCTTTCTGAAAAAGTATGTAATAGTTTGACAATATACACCCTTCAGGCATGCCGTGTAGTTTCGTTAACTGCAAGTCGTGTTTGTCTAATAGTTTACACAGACTGAGATAGAATGATTACATCCAGCATCGCCTTTTATGATTTCGTCGATGTTTCCTGCTGATTGCATTCTTACGAAACACACAAAATCAAGATTTCTTAGATGTATATTCCTAAGTTTGATGATTTCATTCGTAAGGTTTTGCATTCTAATCTGTGTCCTTTTTATCACTGAAGATAGTTTTCCCCTTGAACAGTTTCTTTGTTCTCATTTACGGATCGCTAAAGATTACATATAGGTTAAAAAAATAATATCGGAAGACTTTTTAAAGAAATTAATTCAATCCCTCAGACTTTCGACCTGTGTGTTTTCATTTAAGAAGATGTTTTACATGTAATGTGTTTTTCTATGATTTCACTGTACAATTTGTATGATTATTATATCGTTGGATCCTTGAAATGATATATAAATGTAAGTGTTCAAGTTTATATATAAAATGATGACGTGAAAAAGTTTTTACAAATTTTAATACATTGAAATTTTAGTTTAAATTTAAGTTTGAATTTTTAGAAGACCGTAACCAGATTACTTAAGTTTTGGACGTGATTGTTAAGCTTCGGGTATCATTTGACACATTTTTGGAACAAGAATTGTCAAACGTTTAAATATTTATCTCCAGGTGAAGGACCTACAGAACGATCACATTGTACGTTTTGTCGGTGCCTGTATTGACTCCCCGAACCAGTGCATCCTCACCGAGTACTGCCCCAAGGGCAGCTTACAGGTAATGTTTTTCAGTTTTGTCCTCAGATATCAGACAAACAAAAGTGTAGGAAATCACCAAATATTGTCTTGGTGCATATTATCATTGCCATAGGCAGTGTGTCTTATTTTGTGAATTTGATATTTTCTGAAAATGTTGCTTGAGACAGATTTCCCCGAGTTTTTAAACATGGGACATATCAGAGTAAACGAATTTCGCATCCTGCTGAATCAGCGTATTTAAATCCGCTCAGCTACTTCCTAATACCCTGATCTCCTGCAGGCTAAAGCCTTGGTATCGCTAGCGATGTAGCTTCAGGCTTCTTGCAAAACGACATTTCATGGGCTGAAAAGTACCAGGTGAACTGAGTCATGAATATCACGCCGCAGGATGCGAATTTCGTTGATCCATGTATATTTCATTCACATTTATCGCTTGAAAATAGCAAGAAAAGTGCGTGATTTTTTTAGACGGAATTTTTCAGGGCTGTCATGAACAATGAATAACAAAACAGGGAAATTCTCGCTGAATAATTTTTACTATGCACAATGTATAATGTGAAAGTGTACCGCTGCTTGATGTGACCAGATGTTGTATAAAAAGAGTTATAATTACCTCTTTTGTGTGAATGATCAATAGATTTGTTTACCCTCTTTAAGAATCAAAAACCGAAAGTATTGATGTACTTTTTTCATCACTTTTCATTCAATTCATGTGAAAGGAGGATGCGTATGGTATCGTTTCCAGTTTTAAGATGTTCATATTAATAGACAGCTGATGCCAAAAGTTTGTTCACATATATAGATATACTAGTGCATATATCATGTAATTTGAGATGCCTTTGAGGTATCGTAGCGTTGCGAAAAAGAAACGTATACTATTGAATTTTCAATACACATATGCATATCCATTTGTCTTTAAGGCAAATGTTTACCGTACCCCACAATTACCCGTAACAGTTATGGTAGGTCAATGAAGTGACCAGGGGTCAAAATTCCGGAAACACTAATTTTTATTATTCTCCATAAATATCTTTATAATTTATCAACTTCTTTAAAAATTAGTACCGTTTGTTTCTAAGCACAAAGTCAATATGATTATATTGTTTTTAATCTCATAGTGTCGATATGGAACATTGTATGTGACATTTAACGAAATCGAAATTTCGAAAACAAGACCGCTTCTGTCTATATCAATATGCCAAAATTCGAAATTTTTGCACAAGTGCCCAGACAAAGCCAACATGAGTTCAAGAATGGCTATTTCACACATGGACAGAGGGTGATCCATTGTCAGTCTTGCTGAAGTTATTCTATTGACATGGAAACGAAACCCAAAATACATGATATTTGCACTACGATTCAGTGGTATGTGATCAAACTTTCGGTTTGCAGCTGTATGCTGAAGCCGAAAACATTTGTCAATATTTTGGATTTATGTATGTTTATAAAATTCATCATCATGTTTTGTAACATCATTTCATCAAGTTATTGCAAAAAACAACCCTGATTAATTGATTTGTTATATGACTCTATGTGATTTTATCTTTTTTTATCAAAGAAAATGTCCTTTTCAGGATGTTCTTGAAAACGATCAGATTAAATTGGATTGGATGTTTCGCTATTCTATCATGCAAGATATTGTTCGGGTAAGGTTTTCATTGATTTAATGGTCGGAACTGAATATCATGTTAGATTGGTTTTTGATACAAGTATAATTATTTCCATTGTTTATGATGTGTAATTAACAAAATTAAATGTTAAAACCAAAACTGTTCTGATGAAACAATAAAAAATGTCGTCTCTTTTGAAACAGCAGTATTTAAAGCTTTGAACATCATTTTAAATTGATAAATTTTCCCCCAGGGGATAATTAAAAATAATATTTATTTATTTCTCTCCTAAAATGTCAATTGAACTTTAAAATTTAATATGATCTTATAAATTTGTGTTCCTCTGGCCTGAAACGCCCACTTGGCTTATGGCATGGCGTGTCGTCCGGCGTCCGTCCGTCTTGATAAGAGCCAAAGGTTCACGCCCTGAAATCATAGCTTTATCTTCTTCACAAGAAATAAAATACCTAGAAAGCTGAAACCGTGTGTAGAGACTTACTAGCTGGCGGGAATTTTAATCAATGTGTTTGTTGTACGTATGACCCCTATTAAGGGACACAGGGGACACGTCCTAATAATCTGTATTTATCTTCTTCACCCGAAGAATGAGGCCTAGAAAACTGAAACCTAGTGTGCAGACTACTTAGCTGATGGAGATTCATATCTGTAGAATTTGTGATTTTATGACCCATAATAAGGGCGACAAGGACCACGCCCTAAAAACCGAATTTCATCTTCTTCTCCAGAAGCAAGATTCCTCGAAAGCTGAAACTTTGAGTACAGACTCCTTAACTGGTGGGGATTCGTATATGTAGAGTTGGCGCCCCTTTGACCCCTCATAAGGGCCACAGGGGTCACGACCTACAAACCCAAGTTTTAGCTTGTGTCCTAAGCTGATTAATTGACCTTGAAAACATAAACACACTACACAGACATGACAAAACACCATGGAAATACAATTTTGAAGAATGTCTGTTAACTATGGAATTGTAATACACATTATGGTTAGATAAAATGTAACGTCTCAAAAGTTTAAGAAAACAGTTTCAAGTATGTTATATTATTTTGCTGGCCATAGCCCAGCTCCCTATAGACTCATTAGGATATCGTTCAATTGTCACAATTTTTACATTTGGTCAACAAAATAAAGAAAATTCCCAATAATGATTATTTCAAATTTTTCACAATCATTAGGTATTATCACGTTAGTTTAATCCCAAAAAATTAATTAACAAGTTAAACTTGACCCTCTCAGACCATTGCTTGGTCCTTTAAAGGACCATATAGTATGTTGATGGAGTCAAATATGTCAAACTTTATAACTGGTTTTATAATATGAAGGAGAAGTGGTAGTTTCATGATGCTTATCAGTTAAGTACAGTGACAGAAAAACCGGTTTTTGTTGTGATTTATGATCGAAAACCGGACAATGGCGCTCGCCAATGACTAACTACTTTGGATTACTTATTTACAGCAGAAAAAACGACAAACAGTGATTGATAGTATTAAGTTGATGGTTTTACTTATACACACTTAAAATGGACCCAGAACTTAGACTTTTTAACATTTATATGACCTTTTTCCAATTATCATTGAAAACAAGAAAACGTTAATATTTTGGCACTTTTTTCGGAAAGGCGATTTAAGGCGATCTCAGGACATATGGCATTTTGGCTCTATTTGAAGCCAATTGAAAATCATAAAACATAGTCTGTGTTACTTTAATTACTATAATAGGCGCTAAGCCTGGTTGAAGTTACCCTACTACTAATGAATTATGTCCAATGAATTACGGCACCTTTTTTGCTTTCTGTAGGGTATGGCGTACATCAACAGCACTGATATCAGATCACACGGGAACCTGAAGAGTACCAACTGCGTGGTAGACAGTAGATTCGTCGTCAAGATATCGGACTTCGGGCTGCACTACTTCAGAGAGGGACAAGGCCTAATGGAACAGGAGAGTACATTTGCCTTTTATAATAGTAAGTTTGTCTATTCAAACCTGTCTATCCATCCTGTCTCAGGGTAAGACGTATAGCTGACGCTCCACTCTTCTTACCCTGGGTGTAAACCCCGCTATGAATCTATGATCCAGCCAATGAAATACTTTTGTCGCGATGGTTTGCGATTAAATTTCAGCCAACCAGAGAGAGCCTCTCAAACAGCAGTTGACTTTTGCTGTTCCGCTAAATGGCGACGTCCATTGATAAACAAACTGAAATCGAAATGATGATAATGTCCGAGACCATTTATGCGATTTTGTTTTGCTCATTGAAGCAAATCACACACATTTTCCCATGAAATTATATTCGCAATTCATTAAAATATTTGCAATAAACTTTAGATGATTCAGTTTTAAGAGATCGGTTTGATTTTCGGAGGGATGGGCGCCGCCATATTAAATTGCCGACTCCCCTTTCAAGTCCTGTACTTGGTTGACTATTTTTTGAAAGTTACACCCAGGGTAAGAAGAGTGGAGGGTCAGCTATACGTCTTGTCCTGAGAGAGGATGCTGTTTATCAAGTTCATTAGTTACGTATAAGTGATGGAATATGCTAGAATCTTTATTAGCAAATATCCCATAAGCGTGTCAAAGACGTTAGGATATACGGAAAGGCTTTTGACGTTATACCGGAAAAAAGGACTTGATTCCGGCCTCAGAAAACAGGTACCTGCCAGAGGTTGTGCATAAGATAACCTCCAAGCGAGAAATATGTCACCAGGATAATAATGTTAGTAACGCCTAAAGCAAGGTCGATTGGATATTATGCTATATAGGTATTGTGATAGCTTTTTTGAAGTCTTTGATTGCCGGGCATACGCCATTTTCACATTAACATAATATTTAACTGATATCTCATCTCTTTCTTGGTTACTAGAATGATCGTGAACACGATAGCGAACATAGATATAAGTATTTATTGTGCACGTATCATGAAGCTTTCACAAACCGGAGATCGAATCCGTCAGAATATTACTTTCCTTGTTAGACCAGGCCTCAGTACCGCGTATTGCAAAGTTATTATTCAAGGTATGCAAAATAAATAATGGATTTCATAGGAATAGCGGATGAAGTTCCCTTTCCAGTATAAAATAGACTCTCAGACTCTCAGACGCTTTGTTTCGTAACAAACCAACGACAAATTTATTTATGTAAATGTACTATAGACCTCATAGGCCAACATCTACGAAACAGCGAATCTGAGAGTATAAAACAGCTACCTGGCATCAGAACAATATAAAAGAGATCCTTTTACTCACGTCAATATGACAAATAGATTATATGGGTTTTATTCCAAATAGACGAAATAATGAGAAATATCAAAAAAACTTAAAAACCCTTGTCGCTTTAATGATAAATCATTCATAAGATATTTGTGCACATGTCATATATGAGTTGGATTAAATGTTAGATATTCAAAATTATATCACAAAAACTTGTAGTTAAATTTCGTATGATTAAAGTTATATAGATTGTACCTTTAATTTGTTAGAGACCCTCTGGACAGCACCAGAGATACTGCGCATGCCCGATCGGCCACCAGAAGGCACGTTGAAGGGCGACGTATATAGTTTCGCCATTATCTGCCAGGAGATTGTCTACAGGAATGGCGTGTTTTATCTCCACAATGTCGAACTTTCCCCAGAAGGTAGGGACTTCTTTTTTAAACATCTCCAAACATCTCAAACATGTCCATGTTTTATCCTTTTTTATTCAAAAAATTACCGAAGGTCTATATTTTAAAATAAAAAAACTTCATTTTCTCTTTGCCAATTGGCCCTGTCAGTTCAATATTTGTAAAAGTTTCCTTTTTTGAATCATCATAGTGGGTTTTTTTAAACCTTAAATTTTCTTCTTTCCTCTTATCTAATGGACCTGTTTATATTAGTCTTATAACTGATACAATCTTCGAAGGAGGGATTTCTGTACTCGACTTCCAAAGAGGAAGATGCACGGATTTTTCTAACATCTTCATGATATAGTGTTTCTTAAAGCTAAGGCGTTTAAAAACGCCATTATCTTCTAGGTTTTTCCGTTTTTAAACCTTTTTGATTCTTACAAGAGCGAAACAATGACGTTCATTTTCAAATAATTTCAATCGCTTAATATTGCCAAAGGGAATCAGGACATTTCACATTTCCTGCGTACTCGCTGTGCTTGGTGCATGAAAATTACTTCAACGACTACAGATAAACAGAATGAATAATGAAATATTTGAACCACTGACGATAATACAATTTGAATAAAATAACATTTAATGGAAACATTATTGAAGGAATACATTATTGCAAAAACGTGCTCTAGTACCTTTAAAGAACGTCGTCGTTAGATCGTTGATGAAAAAAAGTATTTATATGTATCTCTGTATCACCATCAATGTAATTGGATCTTGCAGACATCTACCAGCAGGTGAAGGAAGGCCGACGTCCCTTCTTCCGGCCAACCCTGGAACACGCCGACTGTCCCTGCGATGAGCTTGCTGACGTCATCAAACGTTGTTGGTCCGAGGACCCGGCTGAACGTCCAGACTTCCAGTCCCTCAAGACAATCATACGAAAACTCAACAGGTACAATTATAACGTCTTTCTTTCTGTAATCATTCGAGACTTAAAAGGGACGTTTTAATTCTCAATGTATCTTGGTATGCTTAATACACATTGACAAAGGTAACATCCTTGAATACTTTTCTCGAATGAAGAAGTGTGATCATTTGTTCATGTCATGGTAGAGTGTCAGTGACAATAGTAAAATCTTAAAAAACTGTTGGCTTGTATGTGGCTTGTGTTCATGTGTATGTTGTCATGTTACAGAGACGACAAATGGCAACACATTAGACATCATGTTGTCTCATTGAGACGTGTGATCTTGTGTATGTTGTCATGTTACACGGACAACAAAAGGCAACACATTTGACATCATGTTGTCTCATTCAGAAGTGTGATCATTTGTATGTTGTCATGTTACAAAGACGACAAAAGGCAACATATTAGACAACCTGTTGTCTCATGAAGAAGAGTGATCATGCGTATGTTGTCATATTACAGGGACGGAGACAAAGGCAACATCCTAGACAACTTGTTGTCTCGTATGGAGCAGTATGCTAACAATCTGGAGGCATTGGTCGAGGAGAGGACGTCAGACTATCTGGAGCAGAAGAAGAAGGCGGAGGATCTTCTCTACATGATGTTGCCAAAGTGAGTAATATTGAATGACTACGATGTTTGACTATGGCTCTTGCCGAGAGCTATTCAGATAGATAGACTACAAGGAAGCTTATATACCTATGAGGAGTCCCTCCTGCAATGGTTACATCGTAGTGGTGGTAGTGAGTCATGAAAGCAGTTTCATCATTGGTAAGAACTGACCATCTAGACACCTGATTTGCTTAGAAGGCTAGTTTACAAAAATACTTGCAAATCCTTAGACATGATCTAGGGCATAAGTGGATATTTATCTGAAGGTATACCCGAGGTAATAGAGTATGTTATCACTATTGTTTTACAAGACGTAGGTAGGGGGGGGGGGGGCACTAATTTCAGGGGAAAAAAACTTTTTTTGCTCTTTATTTCAATGTTTGTATGAAAAAATAGAATATTATAAGTTTCATGAGGCATCTGACCCTTTTCTGCAGATTGAGAACGAGACGTGAACATTAAATGCCTGTATTTGGTCTCACCGACGTTGTAAGTGGGTGTTTTTCTTAAATAAAAAATCTGTCATGACCCCCCCCCCCCCCCCCCCCCCCCCCCCACAATGAAATAGATTTTTGTTAGAAGTTAATTGGTTTAAATTTTAACACAAGAATTGTAAATTATCCATTCGTATTTGTTGTAAGCGGCCATACGATATCTAATGTATGTCTGTTTTGCCACCTACCTAGCTCGCCTATCCTGCTACATCAGCGTAATTGAATCCGCTGATCCAGCTCCTTCCATTTACCCTGATATCCTTTAGGCCAAACGCTTCGTATCGCTAGCTATCTAACCAGCCAATGAGACGACTCGCATCTAACAACAGCGGCACAACCCGGATGGAAAATTCCGTCACGTTCAAAAGAGTAGCTTCAAGCTCCTTGGATGACGACATTTCATTGGCTGAAACAATAACAGGTGAGCACAGCCACGAACATCAAGCCGCACCAGCTGTACGAGGGATTTGGATCGAAAGAGATCAAGGTACATGGAAGGAGCTCAATCAGCAGATTCAATTACGCTGAAGAAGCAGGATGTCTTACATTGTGTCTCTATGTTCTCCAGGTCAGTAGCTCAAGCTCTAGTCCGCGGGGAGTCCGTGGCGGCCGAAGCGTATGAACAGGTGACCATCTACTTCAGCGACATATGTGGATTTACTGCCTTGTCTGCCGCCAGCACTCCAATGCAGGTACACTTCCAGCAGCAGCAAATACTACTGATTACAGTGGAGGATTAAAGTCGAATAGTCGAATAGTCTGGAAATCAAAGAGCCTTTAAAGGAACTTTCAAGATATTTTTAATACGTCATCAATGTCCCAAGTTTCGTCAAATGAAACTGAACAGATTTCGATATATATATATATATATATGAAAAGTTGAATTGGTTCAAACGCAAGGTCACATATAGATTAAATATAACATATTTCACATAGTCGTTTGCAGAATCATTTAAATCCGATACTAGTATTGACTCATCAGGGATGAAACGATATGATCGTTAACATCGCATTACAAGCGTTTATATAACAAAATATACGTACATTGTACAAGGATATATTGTAAATTATGCTAATCAGGTGACATCATGGTTCTTCCTTGTTGGTCTTCTGATTGACACAATCACTCTCTTATGAGTTAACCCCTTGAGCAATATGTTAATGTGACATAATCTCTTTTGTTTTGAATAGCTAAAGTGTAGTCAGACATTTTCATCATCATCATTTTCTTTAGAGAAATATTCTTTAAATCTTAGTGTACGAACAAATTCTTCTACGTCCCCATTTAGTTCTCTAGACTCTGATTTAGGTGTAGGGGTGAATTTAAGTCCTAATTTGAGAAGATTAATTAGCTCTTGGGTAAAATCAAAAGAAGATAGATTGATTTCCTTTACGACCGGTGTGGATAATTCCGAAGGGTTTCCCTGGTTTCTCCTTCGACTTCTTCTTGTTATACATACATACATACATACATACATACATACATACATACATTTTTTTTAGGGATATTCAGCCTGTAAGTTCAAATCGTTTCCATGGGTGATATAGCAATTAATTCTAAGAGGCATCATTGATTCAATTTCCCGATTAGGTAGCTAACCTATCACAATTTACAACGGGAGCACATGTTCATTGTTTTTTTAACACTTAATAATTTAAGTATTGAGGTCAGAAGAAAAATAGTTTTCCTTTACTACGCATTTAAAAGAGTATGTTTTTAATCATCAGTCAAGAGTACAGCTTAAAAAAATATTGTTATTTCATCGTGCGCAGTATACGAAATGTCATATGACAGCAAAAGTTCAAGTAACATATCAATAGATAATAGTATTTTGAAATACATTACAATCCTGTAAACAATATGCATTTATTCCATATTAAGAGCGTATGGCATTATAAAATATCGTTTTACTCTAAATTTTTACTTTCTGGAGAATATCGGATATAATATATATATGTTAGCTTCATCAAAGTTCATACACAAGTCCACGACTCCGTTCAATCTTTTGAAGTTTAGATCTGAAATTGATTTTACTGCTCTTCCCATGGAAACATACCTTAAAGACACACTCCGTGATTTTCATAACATATTAACTACCTTTGATACGAACCTAAACGTCATATGAGGTGACATAAATTCAAAACATCTTAACTTTCCATGTCCAAAAGACATATATATGAACATACTGGTTTTCCATGAAAATCTAACAACAGCCTTATAATTGCACATACATATCACGTCCAATATACATGGATACTAGATTTTAGATAGGTTTGACTATTTGGCGCGCGCCACTGTCCGGTTTTCGATCATGATTGCGACGTTCTACCTTCATATTGTCACTGTAAATGAACAATAAGCTTTAAAATGTGTCCTTTTGGTAACATTCGATACTTTGCAATCAAATCACACCATTGATTAAGTTGGCATATATGACTTCCACAACTCACGGAGTGGCTCTTTTAGCAGTCTCTGGTCAAGCCTATTGTCCAGGGCCTCCTTTCACAAATCAACCTTAACTATGGTTAACCTTAACTCCCATACTTTAACATTGCACTAAGGTTACCTTAAGGACTTACGACCACCTAAAGGCTTTGTGAAAGGAGGCCCAGAGCATTTGTCTCAAACTAATGAAGATATCTTCACAAAACTTTACACAAATGTTCAGTCTGAACAGTTATGAAGGTTACACCAAAATCTCAATAATTTGTTGAAACCTGATTAAATAAGCATTTTGAAGAGATAGTAATTTGGTCAGATGTTTATATCTAAAACTATACATGCCATCTCCAAAGGCTGGAGCTGAGGTATTTGACCTGTGCTCGCTCCAATACTAGTTTATAACCTTGGGCCTGAGAAGCATAAGAGGCTTATGGCATGGCGTTTTTCAACTACTTCTAAAAAAACACTGACGCTAGAGATTTGAATATTTTGTGAAGCTACCTTGGCTAATGGGGATCTTGGTGTCTTCGATCATAAAACCTATTTTCAAATTCTTCTTCAGGAAGTTCGCTTAATAACTCATCTTCTTTCCCAGAAAGAAAAGGAAATGAAAGCTAAATGTTGTTTACAGATTGTTTACAGCAAATCGGGATACTATATTGTATAGTTCTGGATTTTGTATTTCAGACTTATGATAATGTTTATTACAGCCTGATGAGCTACTGAGTCATTTGGATTTGATTTTATGAGGAATCTTGAACTAAACTTTTATAATTTTGCCAACAGGTTATAGATCTTCTGAACGACCTGTACACGACCTTTGACTCGATCATTGAGAACTTTGATGTATACAAGGTAAAGAAAAGTTCAATCTCATAACGTTTGTTCCAAAAGTAAAACTGTTTGTTTTTGATAATGGGATCATTTTTTCAGTAGTTTCTGCACAAGTCAATCATGACATCTCACTGCACTGTCGCCATTAACAAGATGACGTCATAATGTTATGACGTCACCCCTTCGAAAGAATAAAAGCAGTTTTGTCTCAGAGATTAACTTCTTCATTGATTAACCGATTTTTTAATTTTAATCGAGCTCTGCGAATGCCATGATTAACATGTCTCAATCGAAGGGACAGAAAAGACTGACAGAAAATAAACCACTGGTAATTTTATTGATAAAAGTTTCCTGGTAAACAGAAGAGAAAATTAATATATCCAGTATATTATTATTCATATTATGTTTCACGTCGAACCCTAACCATAACATTTTTTCAATAGTTCCTTTCTAAGGTTTTAATGCTTGTTGTCATAGCCTTTCCAAGGAGTAAGGAATGCATTAATTCATAGTTATTCTTTGCTGAGGAAGCAATTGAATAGAAAAGCCATCAAGATAAATATACGTCATTAACATCGATTCATACATATACCAAATTTAGGATATCTTTGACAAGTCTTTTTGTATTTGAAACAGAAACAGTTTTATATGTGTTTATGATTTTCAAGCAGAGTTTGATAATTCTGCAGCAAAACTAGCGACTAAAACGGATATATTTCGACCACAGATCAAATCACACAAACATATATCACGTGTAAAAATATTGATGTTATCTTGGACTCGTAATATCGTTTAGCATGATAGTCACTCTGACATCATTACAACACGGTGACCAAACCCACTTCCACATATGGCTTCATGGCAAACTACACTTTCTCAATCCGACATATGAAGAATCACATATCAAAGGTCTATTTGAGCCCAGACTAGGGTGTGATCGATATTTTATCTTAATCACGTCAGGAGATTATTTTTCTTATGTGCGTGTGGATGAAGGTTTCCTTAATAGGAATGGATCGAGAAAAAGCAATTACAATATCAGATTACATTAGTAATAAGCGTCTATTAAGACGAGAGTTGACGTCTTTAATTCAGCTAATGCCGTTTCTTATCATATTCTGTCAAGTATATGTCGTGGAGATTTTCGAACTCGATATCAATCTGTTTTACTTAGATGGTATAGATTACCAGTTCCTACAACACGTTTTGTTATAGTATCATTAATGTAAATATAACAATGAATTTGCTGTGGTTACCTTGTTAGGAGTTATACATTAATGATGATAGTGTCACAGCGAATTCGTTTTCACATAATTTACGAAAATGTATTTCCAAATTCTTCATTTGAAATCTTTGTAAAATTCTCTCCAAAATATGCCTCTCTCTGTTATGACCACATATGTCTGGCCTAGTGCCGAGTATTTATTATAGAGAGCATAATTTGGAGAGAACAGTTGGGCTCACGACAGGGTTGGGGTCTCCCTGGCATGTACACAGACTTGTACATATACTATGGCTCGAGTTCATTTTTAACACCATACATTACAGTATGGTGTTGTATGGTGTTACAAAATGAACCCGAGCCATAATATATGTACAAGTCATAGTATGAGAACAATGGTCGACCAACCAAAATCTCTCAAGTTGTCATATCAACCTCGTTGACGTCGCCTTCATCGTCCCGGTCAAAATAGTATTGATAAGGATATTAATTGAGCTTTCATTTCAATGCCAATAGCCCGCTTCCTTCATTATAACCTATGGTTCCATCCAACATAACCATTATCTTAGGTTGTGAAAACTACCAGAATGTACAATAAGTGTTGTTGTCAAATCTTAAATTCAAATTAAGCTGTAACTGATCTGTCTTTACCTTGATAGGCTTGATTTATGATGATAGTAATGATAATGATATAAATAAAGTTTACATTTATAACCGCCGATGCCTCTCTCCCTTTCAATAGGCCTGGTCTAACTCAACCACAATCATTCGTTTGTTCTGCTTTTGGAAGAGAGACCTAATTTGAACAGAGTCTGCCCTATGATGACACGAATGTGTTTAAACTGAGCAGGGAACCAACAATTCTAAGATTATTGAGCCATAAGACAGGCCATCCAGCTGCTGGGAAGCGCCAATTGTTGTTGTTGAACAACAAGGTTAAAAATTTAACTGAACTCAGAACAGGACCAATCATTATGTAACGTACTAATTATGGATTTGTCAGGATAATATTTTCCGAAAATTATTTATCATTCTGTCTGTCAGTCGATTCATTCATGATTTTCTTCTTTTAAACTCCAAATCTCCCTTAAACTTTTCAACAATTAATTCCTATATACTTTTCGAGATTCAAAGCTTCATTTGACTATTACCTATAGGAGCGGTAGAAAGAAACAAGGGTTAAAGTAATTTCCATGTCCTGACCATATGTTGTAAAGTATATATCGAAAGCATGCCGAAATGGGTTTTCAGTTTGGGGTTCAGTGTATATTATAGTCTTACTTAAGCAATGAACGAGGGAAAGCTATGCAGTTGACTTCTGCTTGGGCTCTTCTTTATATTGTGTTTCTCATCAAGGAAGGAAGCAAGTACGATGAAGCTGGCATCAGCCACTAATTCTGTCGTATTTGATACACTGTCCCACTGACTAAACGTTAAGAAGAAACATTATTCTAAGTCTAATATTATGAAAGATTTGATAGAAAGTGAAACTATCACTCCGGTTGATTATCACAAAAAAGTATATGGTTTATCAAAGCCAGTATAGAACACAAGGTCAATCAAAAACTTTTTACAACGTTACTTCTTTCTTATCAAATCCTCTATGGTAATTTGATTGGTGAAATTTTTGGCACATCAAACTGTACACAAATAACACATATTTCTGGCAAAATATACGTTATCGTTTTAATAGAATAAGCTTTTAATTAAAAATATTCACCTTTATTTATGCCAGGTTGAAACGATTGGCGATGCCTATATGGTTGTATCTGGACTTCCGGTCAGAAACGGAAACATCCATGCACGTGAGATAGCCCGGATGTCCTTATCCCTCCTCAACGCCGTCTTGTCTTTCAAAATCCGTCATCGACCAGACCACAAACTGAAACTAAGAATCGGTATCCATACAGGTTAGTGTTTCAAGTGAATTTTTTCTTCAAAAATAAGTGCCAAAATTTAATTACTTCCCGAGCAAAAGCGACGAATCATATATTCAGACATTGTTGTCATAATAGATACATATACTGATATATAGAATTTAGATAAGAATTTTGATATAAAAATCAATCAAACTACTTCAGGGTAGTATGACTTACAATTTCAACAAATACATCATTTCAGGTTCGGTGTGTGCTGGTGTAGTCGGACACAAAATGCCCCGCTACTGTTTGTTTGGAGACACGGTGAACACAGCGTCACGGATGGAGTCCAATGGACTACGTAAGTTGCCATAGCAATAACAAAAAGTGAAAGTTGTTTAACTTTCATAAAACAAATTTTAAAAAAGTAAACAGACATATCGTTTCCAATCATATCTCATGATGAGAGTGAAGAAAGCAGTTTATTTTATGGATACACAACTTTCTCATTCTTTATTCTCTACAGGGTATCTCCGTACAAAGAAATAATGATAAAAAAATAATAATAATAACCTAAAATCATATAAAATGCAATTCAAAGATGTTGTTGGTGGTTTAGTTCCAAATATACAAACAGTGAATTTAATTCATCATTATGCCAAACTAGTTCATGAATTATAGTTCAATATAGTCATCAAATTGAAGTGAAGACTTCAGTGAGTATCCTGTGTAAATACAATTATTCATGGATTGGATTTATGTAGCCATTGGACATTGCAACTGATCATATTGGAACTACATGTAAGTTTAATCGTAGTGGTAACAAAGTATTTCATTATAGATATTGCAATTTTTTGTCGATGACCCAACGTAGTCAAAGTATTACATGAATGTGATATATGTAGTTGCTATACCTCAAAGACACTTGAATAATTCATGTCTCGATTTCTTTCAGCTTTAAAGATACATGTGAGTCCATGTACGAAGGAGGCCTTAGATATTTTTGGAACATTTGACTTGGAACTGAGAGGGGCAATTGAGATGAAGGTATGCTTATGAGTGGTTTTTTATTGATACCTGATTATTTCCGCTACGACTTGTGGTAATCGGATTTGGAAAAACAGGTTTTGATCCTATGAAGATAATACATTTAGCATAAAGTAATGTTCATTTTGGAAAATTATGTTCAAAAACCGTGCTATTGCCCTTTTACAGCATTGTCTGAAATTCCGACATTCTGGAACCTGGTACATTTTTATCAGGATAGGGAACTTATTTTAGGTTGACTAGTTAAAATTCGTGTTGGTTATATGTCATTCCATATAATACACAGCTTAAATGGTAAACTTGTGTCACATTTACATAGTTATAGGCTAAGGGTGTTAAGTTGCCATGTTTACAAGTTTGTCACTTGATTATTCGATATATTCTTTAATAAGAACAATTAATATCACAAGATTCCTCTAGGCATACAATGACCAACAGTGTCAAGGATTAGCAAATGCCTTCGTTGAAATTTGTCAATAAATGGGCATTTTTCCATATCATGTTAACGTGTCTTTGGTTGATTTAAACATATTTATTCAAGAGAAAGGATTAGGTACAAGTAATCGAACTTATATATATAGTGCAGACAATGAAAAGAAAAGGGGTAGTTATAGTAAAATGACACTGAGAAGTACACAAATAATTTTCTAATTATCAAATCTTTCTGAGAATGATATATATTTATGAACTTCATTAAAAAAAATCTCAATATTATCATTATAAGAAAGATCTGTACTGCCATTTAATGAAAGATCCAAGGTGTCTTTGATAGGTACAGGCTAATTGTGCTAAATAGGGTCACATTTTTTCACATCTATTATGTGGGATTATTTTGCAGGGAAAGGGAAGTGTCACAACCTATTGGCTGAAAGGAGAAAGATCAGCGGAGGAGACCAGCAAGCCCCCTCAACAGATTTGCGTTTCTTGATTTTTGGACTTTATTAATGGTGTGTGCATGTGGTGCAGTGAAGGTGACGTCCTATTCTCTCTTCGGTCGCCAAAGAACGGTTTATACATCTAAGGAATGACATAGTGGTTTAGATTAAACCACAGAAGGACCAACCTACTAACCGGTGCTTGTGCAAATGTGTCGTGACACAGAATATCGAAGTCAAAGGTTATACTAGTGGTGTAATTGAATTGGAGAACAGATCGTGTGTTTAACACTTCACCTATTGCAATTCACATTAACTTTTGTTTCTAGTCGTTTCACATTCACTGCGTGATGAGAAGATAAGCAAATCAGCTTGGCTAGTAAACGGCACTTTTCAATCAATAATTACACAAACCTATTAAAGATAAAATCCCAAATGATCCAGCAACCACGGAAAGCTGTTTTTGCTTTCTAGGAAAGAATGTCTTTGCGTGATGTGTAAGTATTTTGTGATGTGAATACAATGTGACTGTTATGTTTCACTTTTTCCTCGCAACCAATTATTCAATCTTTTAGAAGAAACCAAGGTTGACAGATTCTCATGATACCTTCTCAATTTTCAAAGTTCCCAAAGTGTTTCCAACTTTTAATGAATGATCGAGTGCATGAGAAAGATGACAAACAATGAACTTAGCTTTTAACAAATTTGTAAAAGGGATAAATATTTCTGGATGAAGTTTGTCAATTCTCCATAATGACAACTTGGATGGAATTTCGTTGCATTCATGATAAAGGATGTAGAATTTTTCATTATTTTCACTCTACGAAGTAAATGTATGTTAAACACATCCCTCTGCTTCGGCTTAGACTCTTGTGTGGTTTATTGACTGTCGAATCCAGTAGCCAATTCTTTTGCAGCATCATCAACATTACTTCTTAAAAATAAGAGAAATCCAATACCAAGTTAAGTTTAAGATTCCTTAAATATTATCATTTCCGTCGCAAGAACATGTCATTTGCATGCACAAATTTGTTATCTGTGAATGAATTCGTTAGAATAAAACGCCGCATTTATATTATGTGTGAATTACCAATGCCAGCACATCATACTGACGAAGCGATCTTTTGTCATAGAGTACATATTAAACTTGAGGTCGCCGGTATGTAAAGAAAGTAATGAAAAAGAAAATAGTACAAAAACGAAAACCGATTCTTTTATTTGGATATCATTCGTTCTTAACACGAATTTGACATTACTTTACAACATGTCAATACATGCTTTGAAATTTTGGAAATTGGAGTCAGTTTTAATTTATGAAGTTATGATTTGATAACTTTTGGAAAATTTCGCTTCTAGTCTTAGGTATAGGAATTTGGTGAAGCATACATATCTTAAAGGCACTATAGCATGTTGTTTGGTTTAAATATGAGGACATATACACTCACTTAAGTTTTGATAGATGCATGGCAATCGGCTTTAGATATAAAAAAAACTATGGTCAGCTCCGCACGCAATGGGTAAATATAGACAGTCGAAAATTGCTGAAGTAGCAATATGTCGAGTTTTTGAAATAACCTTTTCTCTCAACTAAGTTTGAAGGATAAAATAATGTCTACTTAAAATTATCTTGTAAGTAAATCGGTGGATGTACATAGTATCGTCACTGTTATTGGATCAACCATAGTGGTTACCGTTTTCGCTTTTCTGGCCCGAAGGAGATCAGGTATTAGAAAGGAGCTGACCGATTCAAATAAATACGCTGATTTAGCAGGATGGGATTCGCTGCGCTTGTGTAATAATGATGTGCGCTAGTGCCTTTAAATACTTAACGTTGAAACCAAATTCCTTGAGGTTCGGCTTCATTAATGCCAAACATTTGTATTTAGTTTATATTCCTCAACTTTGTCACATTTATTCATTAATTATTAATATGTTGACACCCGTGTCCGTTTTCCATTCATTGTGTACATGTAAACAATCCATGAATTTACTTGATGACATTCTAGGCATCGTCTGTTATCTGATGATTTCACTATGTTGTTATGTTTGCTAAATGTAATTAAATAGACACGGTGTGTGATTAAAAAAAACTTTTTTAAATATTGAAGGAAAGGTTGCATGTTTATTGAATGTTTTAATTTGTTCCGATTTCGCCGATATTAGTGCATTTAACACAAAAAACGTTGGAAGGTCCTTTAAGAAGATTTTAGAGCTCTTCTAAAAAGCATATTGTTAAACTTATAGTGTTTCTGAGATGATTAATTTGTAGTGCCAATCAGAATCATAAAAAAAATAAGAAAAGGTGAAAGTTTCATTTGCATCTATATCATTCCCTACCCAATTAAATGCAAGATATAAACAACATATAACACCCGTAAGGTCATGACAGATTATTTATGTAAGAAAGACACCCGCTTACAACGTCAGTGAGACCAAATACACGTTCTCTATCTGCAGAAAAGGGTCAGATGCCTCATGAAATAAAGATAAAAAAAGTTGTTTTTCTCCCTAAAATTAGTGGGCCCCCCCCCGCTTGCTACGGGCCTGTTAAACATTATTATTATTTGAAAAAAGATAAGAAGTCATTTAGACTAAGCTATCTATAAGATATATTCATATGGTATCTGTTTTCTTTAAACTATTTCAATTCCTGGATATTTATGAATTACGATTGTGAAATAACGAATCTCCAAACCTTCCTCAGACAGGCAAAAATAAATAGTTGAAAAGTGTAATGTATTTGGGAAAGTTTTGGAAAAGATTTTAACAAAACATGTTGTTTTTGAGACTTCATGTTGTGAACGCCAGACACTCTATCAATTTTTTTTCTTTTTAATGACATATCACACAGGTTCAAATATCCATCCTTTTCTCATTTTGAAATGACAGTTTGTTGTGAAGCAAGACCATGATAAAAAGCATTCAGTCAATATTAAATCTTCAATGAAAAGGTTAATGCAATGAAATGTAGACAATATTTGCAAAAACGTAATCTGTTACTCAGACAATAATAAAATATAATAAAATAACCACCAATGTGATTATCATAGTTTCTGATTCTTCTAATCATTTTGTCACACTGAAAATATCAATATTTCATTATTCCTTGTCAAAATATCCTGTTAATTCAGCGTATATTAATCCGCTCTCGCTCCTTCCTAATACCCTGATCTCTTTCAATCCCAAACGCTCGTTTTGCTAGCTATTTAACCAGCCATTGAGCAACAGCGGCATAACATGGGACGAAAATCCGTTGAGATCAAGAAAGTAGCTTCAAGCTCCTTAATTACCGACATTTCATTGGCTGAAAAAATAGCAGATGAGCATAGCCATGGATATCAAGCTGCCTGGCAAACGAAGGATTTAGCCCGAAAAAGATCAGGGTAATAGGAAGGAGCGAAAGCGGATTCATATACGCTGATTACGCAGGATGTTGTCAAAACGATCATTGTTTTCTTGAAACATTGCCCCATTATATTTAAAATACAAAGAAAATGGAAACGCATATGTCAGACATATATGCACCTTCTACAATCTCTACCTTAATATAAATGTAGAAACTTTGTACATTTTAAATGACGAATTTATTAATTACAAAACATGTTTACAAATGACAAATATGAATACATGTTTAATCTCTCATTTACAATATACATGTAATTAGCAAAAGAAAGTCTTCCTACAGGTAGGAAATATAATTTCCAATGACTTAATAGGAGATATTATGGTGCATGAATGATGCTAAGCCAAATGATTTAAGTTCCCATCATAGGACTCAGACACTTGAAGACAGGGTATCTGGTGTTTTGGTACGCTACATAGCATTATGAGTGAGGGGGTGAGTTTGGGTTCAACGTGTTTAGAACATTAACGACCTCATTATTGAGTGAGATGGGGTTTAACGTGTTTTGAACAATATGTCAGTTATTAAACAGTGAGAGATAGAAAGAAGGTTTTAGAAGGACTCAAATTTGGTTTGGCTTCTACCCGTCGACCTGTCCAGCGTGGGTGCACCTACCAGGAGCATGTAAGCTCCGGCTGGCATAGCTCTTGGGGTCTCTAAAGCACGCAAACCACCACACCACGGTAAGGTATCGAGTCCAGTGGTGGACCTCATTATTAAAGGAGTCTGTACACAGGATTTCAGATTCCATGAGTCTGCAGTTCTTGAGAAGAAGATGAAATAGAAGAAGGTTTAGAGAAAGACAGACGGATTGACGGATGGGCAATGCCAGAAGCCCAACGGTTCTTTCAGAGCATTAGAGTAACAGCAGTTCTATACTTACTATTCTGTGCAAACACATTAACCGGTGGCATGTTATTAAAGATCGACTGAAATGACCCATGGCAACTTTCGTGATTCATAAAATACGTATTCTAATTTGCCGGTAACTTGAGTTTAAATTTCCGAAATCGGCCTATAAACAACTTTAATACGGCTTTTTCCAATCACCAGCTAATTAGCACCACTGAACAGAACTGAACTGGCCCGTGGTCACTAAGGCGTGTCCAGCCGCGTGTCCTGCCGCGTGACGTGCTAGTCGGCGGAAGTATAACCTCCTTAATGAAAAAAACAACAGGAAATCTCACATTCTAAACAACTGTTTAAACATATCTAAAGTCATCCAAGCAACTCAAACCTCCGATGAATTGATGTTAAATATATCTTTAATTATTTGTATTGTTCCAAGCGAAAGACAGTGTTTAAATGTGATGCTATGCGCACTATCCCATAGCATGTGTACATCAATTACGACGTCTGCCAAATGTTGTCACAACAATCAGACTGGTTTAAATAGTCTTTTTTATGACACACAGGTGGCCGTTATATAATCCTATCGCATTCAATTTCAATTCTTGATTTAATGGTCTCTAATTATACCTTTTGAATTTTAACGCCTTGGACCCACCAAGCGGAATATATGTCCTGTCATAATGGCGTAATCTTGGCATTCGACTGCTACTTAGTTTATTGTCACGGCGTCCAGTCATTTTGAACCAATGAACTTTTAGGATATATATTCAACCAAGGAGATTTGGCTCATGCACTTCTACGGACGATGACACACATTTAAAAAAGTACATCGTGAATAACGGGTACCAACATTCTTTAGGATTACATAGGATGTTTCTAACGCTTGCGCCAGGTATGTTTTCATGTCATTGATTGTTAAATTCGAAGACAGAGATATTGCAACACGGCGTGAGATGTTATACAAGCTAACAATATAATATACGTTAGTTAACACTACAGAAATGACTTGGTTTCCGGTGTACGGAAACCAGCATGAAACGACATGGAAACCAATATTTCCACTTGGTTTCCGGACTTGGTTTTTCTAGTTTCAGTCTCGTTTCCGTGAACTTGAAACTCCCAAAAAATTACCCAGATCCGTCTGGTTTCCATCACGGAAACATTACACACTATCCAAGGGGGATCCAGTTGGTTTCTGTGATATTAGTTTATTGTTGGTTTCAACCTGGTTTCCATAATTAGGTTTACTGTAGGTTTCAACTTGGTTTCCATATTCTTTTAGTTTATTGCAGGTTTCAACTTGGTTTCCGTGTTTTAATTTACTGAAGGTTTCAACTTGGTTTCCATATTCTTTTAGTTTATTGCAGGTTTCAACTTGGTTTCCGTGTTTTAGTTTATTGTAGGTTTCAACTTGGTTTCCATATTCTTTTAGTTTATTGTAGGTTTCAACTTGGTTTCCGTGTTTTAGTTTATTGTAGGTTTCAACTAGGTTTCCGTGTTTTAGTTTATTGTAGGTTTCAACCAGGTTTCCATGTTCTTACTTTATTGTAGGTTTCAACTTTGTTTCCGTGTTTTAGTATATTTTCGGTTTCAACTTGGTTTCTATGTTCTTGGTTTACTGTAGGTTTCAACTTGTTTTCAGTGTGTTTAGTGTATTTTGTTAGTTACTCATCATTCGGTTACCCTGGTTATCTCTCACATCCTCAGTGGTGTAACCTCCTATCATAAATAGTGCGTGCAATGTTATCCATTAAATTCATAATGACAAAGACCATAGAAACAACAAATAACTAAATATATATAAATAGAATAATTTATTTTCAACGTTCATTGAAAACACATATAATTCGCTCATCAAAATATTCAACAATGCATGAATACATAGTCGACATTTATTAACTAATATGTTAACCAAGTGACATAACATCCTGTTTTTCCATTTTTCAAAATAAAACCCCAAATACGTGTATATATTACTATTCCTCCCTTGTTTGAAGGGTCATTTTAATGTAAAATAAAACAAGTAGTTTGTCAATGCATCAGCACTAAAGATGTCCATGCATCCATTTGTCATTGCTTTTATATGTTACTTTAATATAAAACAAACGGTGGTCTCTGTCTGTTCTCTCGGGTCAGTTGAAGTGACTTGTGCCTTATTAGTGCTCTCCAGTTTCTGAAATATAGACAATATAGATTTAACAATCAGTAATATAATAACATACCTAACGCTAGAGTCATCCTATATAACCATAATGAATTTTGGTTACTTTTCAAAACGATCAGCTTTTTCAAATGATTGTCATCGATGGTAAAAATCTCAATCATTTATTTGTTGAATATATATTCCACAAGTTCATTGCCTCAAAATGAATGTACGTCGTGACAATTAACAGAGTGGCAGTCCAATGCCAAGAGTTACGTCATTATGACAGGAAATATATTCAGCCTGACGGGTACATGGCGTGAAAATCCAATAGGTCTAATTAGAGACCATTAAATTAAGAATTGAATTTGTGCGATTGCATTACATAATGGGCACCTGCTTGTCATAAAATTGAGAGTCCTTTGCCCAGTCTGAGTGCTGTGAAAACATTAGGAAGACGGTGTAATTGATGTACACATGCTACGGGAAAACACTTTCTTTCGCTTGGAACAATACAAATAACTTAAGGTATATTAAATAACAATTTATCGATGGTTAACCATTTATGTTTAAACAGTTGTTAAAACAGCGAGATTTGTTGTTCTTTTTTCAATTAGGAGGTTATAGGGGTGACTACTAGCATGTCACGTGGCAGGACATGCACACCTCAGTGACCACGGGCACTTTCAGTTCTGCTCACTAATCCTAATTACCTGGTGTTTCGAAAAAGCCGTACTAAAGTTGTTTATCGGCCGATTCCGAAAATTTATATTTTAGTCACAGGCAAGTTTTTAAATACATGTTAATGCATCACGAAAGTTTCCGTGAGTCATTTCAGTCAATCTTTAAGATTTTTTTTACACATAAATAAAGCATTAGTTTTGTATCTATAATGTGTTTATATTCATTATGTATTACAGTACTGCATATGGGCTTGAGATTTTTTAGATTAAAAAATACTTGACTTCAATTATATGTTTGACTATTGGAAACGTTATATGTTTTTTTTAATAAGTGTCCACTTTTCTATCAGAATTGATTTATTCAATTTTCAAATTTCTTTTTTTCAGTTCTCATTAAAAACCAAAACAACAATGGACATGATTATTATCTTAACTCTTCAGAAATATTGCAATTTCTTTTTATAAAGGCAGTAGTTTTACACATCAACATTATTATTAGCTTATCTCTTATTTGAAAACACTTTTTGCTTAATGCCGACTGCTGTTTTATTTACTTACATTTTTTATTCTTTTGGGCACAACATGTTGGCCTCAAATTTAACACTCTTTTGTCTTCTCAGATAGTCCCTCTTGTTTGTCCAAATTCTCCCAAATGCCTCTGAAATGAAAATATGATCATGTAATGGTTGCAAGGAAAAAGACAATGCCACAAGAAATATGTACATTTCAAGATATTTCATTATGATCTAGCTTTATTATTCAGGATTGACCACTTTGTTCAAATCAAAATTGTTCATAAAAATTGCATTGTATGGTTCATTGAAGCAGATGTGAATGCAAGGACTCTGTATTTGGATATCAAGCACCTGACTGTGGTTAGGTTATCATATTGTTTAGAGATGTTGTACTGATATTTTTCAAGATGCCATACCTTAACATGTCCGAACTCCTGGTCATCTTCACCACTTTCTTCATTCCTTCCTCATCATCTGCTGTTCTGCATTAAAGATAAAGGATAAGTGCTACATTTTAACCAACGTGACAGTTATATAAAAAATTCAATACTTCAATTAGACACTACAATGTAATATTAAGATCAGACGACAACTAGTGATATAGTGTTGCCAATATGTATACATAAAGTTGTGAAGTCACAATGTTAGCACCCCGAGCACAATGCCTACCATGGCAGATATTTACAGATTTCAAACAAAGATTGATAATGTATATATAGAACATTTTTACAGTTGTTCATTGCTAAACTTTGTTAACATGATCATTTCACATTGTGGCACAATTAAGCTTAAATTTTAACTTGGTAATATAAAGAATTCATTTAACCACTCAACGCATATTTTGTAATATAAACCATTTACGTCACTGAGTAGCATGCACTTAGATGCACAAGATACCCTGTTCAACTTTTAGCGAAACATTGATCAGGCCATGGCCATGAATAGAAATGGGCCATGCCACTTTAATCCAAGCTATGAAAAGAAATATTTTTTATTCTTATTCAAATCCTCTTTTCTTCTCGCGCAAATGAACGTACAATTTTTATAAATGCTGCTGTGTAATTTACTGTACCTGGTATGGCTGCGCTGGACGAGTGTTTTCGAAAATCCCGAACTTGAGGTTCCAAAGCTTCTAGTGTTGTTTTCGCTGCCATTTCTTCGATCAAAACGAAACGAAAGAGGGTTGTTACACTTTGTTTTTTACATATGAGATTGTGTTAACGTGAAAGGAGTCGACCCTGTGTACTTTCAAAACAACTTCTCCGCAGGTAACGAGACAAAATGGCGGCGAGAGGGGCATTGTGGGTCAAAACAATTACCTAATCCTTTTTTTAAATTTACAGCTTTAAAGCAATAACCTGGACCAAAGTTGGTTGTGATTGCGAATAGTATTATAAAAAGGTCCCTCTTGATTATATTGGCATTGTTTAAACAACATTTCACAACTTCGCGTGTCCCCGGATTACTGATTCGTTACTTCCGGTCAAGCTTTTCAACACACAAGGGGCGTACCGACGCAGGTAAGTCACGTGTGTTTTTACAGTTGCTTGAGTTTAGAATAGGGTCCTGTTAAGACTGTGAATGCCGACAGATAATGACTTGACACTAATTAATCGTTAACAACTTGAACTCAATGTCATGTCAGGCGAACTAATATTGATTTGGTTTCGAAACATTACTTACCAATACGAATTGACACAAGAGGTACATTTATTCTCGTTGAAAGAAAGAGATTTTAGAAAATTCCAATGCTGTAAGTAACCTGTTGATACAAAATAACCAGCTCTGCCGTAACGGACTTAGACTGTAAATCGTAGCTGCAACAAAGGAATCTTTATAAGGCCTTATGGCATGTACTATTATTTCTCGAATAGAACATTTTACATCATTCAGAAAAGAATGGAATAACTGTCATAACATATTTATAAATATGTACAGCAAATCTTTCAACATTAAGGATATGAAGAAGATTGATAAATAAAATGAATACCACTTTATATGATACAGGTCCAGAGGATGAAAGTGTAACAGCCATATGGTTGAGGTCAGTTTGTGAAAACTTTATTTTAAAATAATCTGTTAATATATGTGCTATTCAAAAGTATGTCGAGATGAAATGAACTAAACTGTAATACACTGTGAAAAAAACCAATTTACTGATTTTTGTGTAACATACATATTGTGTCCTAGTAAGATTTCAACGTACTTTAACTTATTTGTGTGAATGAAGAGACATGTATTTCATTTTCAGAAACTTTTTTCATGACTATGTAGTTTTATAACTTCTCCATCCTTTGTCAATGTTCAACCTATGTTATAACACAAATATTTTTTGAAAGGGTATGTCTTATCAAAACTAGATGCTTTCAATATTGTTTATCAAAAACATTCTATCATCTTGTAACCATATAAAATGTTATCTTATAGGATCTGGATGAGATGTTCTGTTACCATTTTGACAAGTATGTGAGTCATACCAGTGAGACCAGAAGCAACCACCTGGGCGGCGAACAGGAGCCACTGGTCAAGAAGGCATGCAAGCTTGAGCTTAACTTCAGGTCTGAATTTTAACTCATTTAGGAGGTAATTTAACTCATTTATTGCTTTCTGTATTTTCTGTTTATCTTAAATAAAGTTTTCATTAGTTTGGATAAACTCTAATTACTGGAATATGAATATGTCATCAAATCATCTGTTGTCATCTAAACCAATTCTATATTAAATAGAATTTATCATTATGAGATTATCAGACATGTAACTACTGTACCTTTACAAATGATAAGCAGTCAATTTGGCCCCTGATAATTTGGCCATCTGATCAAATGTACATAAATATATTTACATTAAATAAATCAAAGTATACAATAAATACCCCATAAAGGTGATAACGTTGTCATGTTCTTGGATAAGTATTATGTTCTTAGTCAAGAACTAATATCAGTAACATGTATTCAATTCACCAACTATAGAAACTTATATATGCTGTATGATATCAATAATCATTAAAGTAATATTAAAGTAATGTTTCCATGTACCTATGGCAGTATCTTTACTTTTAATTACTACAACATTACTTATTAGTTAAGTGATTGTCATTTACAGATTCAGATTAGACGAATCCACAAGAAATACCTACAGCAGATACCAACCTTGGATAGTTACAATCAATATCAGTCTGGCAAAACCTCATACCAAGTCAGAGTATAAACCAAGAAGACGACTGGACATAAGTCATATATATATATATTTTTATATAGTGTCACTTATTATGTAATGAAATGTTCAATCCCTGTTTGTAATGTAAGAGAATAAACAATAATTTAAAGTAGCTCAATTTGTCTGTTTTTCAAAGTGTTACATCAATAAGTAAAAGAAACCAACCGTGAAGAGTATCCTGATGATTTTTTTTACATTGGTACCTTGTTATATTAATAAAAGTCTAAAATAGGTTCTAGCAGCAAAGCAACCTACTTGAATAGAATCTGAGAGTTACATTGCTACCAGAATACAAGGTCATTTAGTTTCCACTTGGTTTCCATGCACGGATATACATAACACAAGAGATTCCAATATGGAAACCAACTGGATACCCAGTCATTTAGTTTCCACTTGGTTTCCATGCACGGATATACATAACTGATGAGATTCCAATATGGAAACCAGCTGGATACCCAGTCATTTAGTTTCCACTTGGTTTCCATGCACGGATATACATAACAGATGAGATTCCAATATGGAAACCAACTGGATACCCAGTCATTTAGTTTCCACTTGGTTTCCTGATACGGAAATACATAGATCAGAGAATCCAAAATGGAAACCAACTGGATACGAAGTCACTTAGTTTCAGTGAATGGATACAAGCTGGATACCCAAATTACACACTTTCCTGTTGGTTTCCGGAATTCAGGAAACCAAGTCATTTCTGTAGTGTAAATGCAAACGAATCATCCACTAAGTACTAAGTTGTCATAAAGTGAAGTGAAACAAAATTATATTTTCTACAGTAAACATTAAAAAAGTTTATACATTCTCTCCCGTTTATTACAAAAACCTTCATTTTTTTCGAGACAATTTAGAACTTCATATCGATAATAAATGTTGTAATACTACGTGATATCCCACAGTAATGGATCTCTCACCGACAAAGTTCTTAACCTTTTTGATATAAACCCACCCAAGAAAACCGCGTCCAAGGATTGTCACAGTCCAATCAAAATGGATTTGACGACTTTAGAGGAAAAGTTGATATCATGAAGCAGTTACATATCGTATTTTGGAATTCTTTCGGTCATGCTGTTGCCTCTATTTTGCTGTTGAGTTAGCTTAAAAATACAGAGAAAATCTAAGGGCTGGACTTTCAACTGACGACTAGCACGTCACACACTGGGCGTGGCTTCAAGTCATGCTTCGGTGATTTCGTCTTAGCCAGGCTCATTAGGCGGTTATCCAAAACAGGGGTATAAAAGGTCTCCTAGTAGTCGAATTAATGCGTATATTTTCTCATTTTTTGGTTCTATTGATTCTTATAAGTGAAGCAACTACAGATAATAATTTGTAATAATCACAATTATGCGTTACGTCTCCTCTTTAAATTGTTACAATAAACCCCAGATGATCTCAGTAGCTCGGGTCTGTTCACTTTTAGTGGTGTTATCAATGGATTTTGAGTTAATTTTCTATGAAAAAGGTTTTGAATGAATATTATTTCACTTGCAGACAATCAAATTTCATCATCTTACAATTTGGCATATTATGCTTACCATACATTTACATTAAATCTGAATTATCGTCCTTTAAAAGGTTAATAATAAAGGTTGAAATTAAAAATGCACCTGGTGGACGGGGCAGTCCCATAAACATTTGCATTGTCTCTTTACAGAGCTTAGCCTAATTTTATATTTTAAGTATATCTTCCATTATACAACTATTGAAAACCAGACATATTGTATTGTTATTTTATAGTTACTTTCATTTTAACATACAATATAGGAATAAAACATAAAGCATAGAAACCATTTCTTTGTGTATCGATAAAATGTGTCCTAGATATAAAATATTCCTTGTCCCTTATAAGAATATTACTAGATTTTCAGCTTAATTGTACTATACACAGGGAAGGGAACACTGGTGTCACAAAGGGTTAAAAAAGTGAATGCACGATTTTAGCCGCGTTGCTGATTTTACCAAACAATTTTATGTTGCCGACAGAATAAAACTTAGATGAAACAAGAAGGGGTTAATCCATCGTTATTTATTGAACGTCTTTGAGAATGGATGCTGGAAATTGGGGAAGAATCATAATCATTTTTTCGTTTTTAAAATCCAGCCACAAGGAAAGACCTATCAGGTGACATAATTTATATCATTCTTCGAACAACAATATGTTCCTGAATGTTTTTATCCTGCTAAATCAGCGTATATGACTCCGCTCTCGCTTCTTGCTAATACCCTGATCTCCTTCGGGCTATATCCCTCGTATGGCTGGCGGCTTCATATTCGTAGCTATGCTCAACTGTTGCTTTTTCAGCAAATGAAATGTCGTTAATTTAAGAGCTTCAAACTAGTAGTTTGTATTCAACGGACTTTCATTTATAGGCTAAAAAGGTGTACTATTTGCTGTTGTTGCTTCAAAAACTGAAGGCATTGCAGCGTTAACCTCCAAAATCACCTCACGTCGCACTCAAAATAATTCGGGCATGTCCATTCTGAGTTAGCTTTAAAAAACCATGTCATCAGGGTTATGTACCATTTCTTATTAACTTTATATCCATACTCTGTATTAAAAATTGTGAGGTACAATTTTGCATGGATTGGAACATGTATGACAATATTCTGTGGTATTTTTACTTTTCTCGCGGGTTGGAATAATGTCTTGTTGGACGTAATGACTCAGGCGGAGTTGTGTTTTTGTATGACATTTAACAGAGAAGAATGACCTGTCTGTCATGCCTGTCAAGAAAACCAAGTCTCATCCTGCTAAATCAGCATATATAAATCCGCTCTCGCTCTTTCCCAATACCCTGATCTCTATCGGGCTAAATCCCTCGTATGACTGGGGCAGCTTGATATGCGTGACTATGCCCACCTGTTATTTTTTCAGCCAATTAAATGACGTTAATTAACGAGCGTGAAGCTACTAGCTTGAACTCAACGGAATTTTCCATCCGGATTGTGCCGCTGTTGCTGGATGCGAGTCGTCTCATTGGCTTGTTAGATAGCTAGCGATACGAGCGTTCTGGCCTGAAGGATATCAGGGTAGATGGAAGGAGCTCTATCAGCGGATTAAATTACGCTGATGAAGCAGGATGGTCATGATTGAGTGAAAATCGCATGTTACAATATGTCTATTATTTATTATTATGATATAAGTACACTATTTGATATACACTATCAAACCTACAGGCCAGATGGTCTAAACAGTGATAATATAACACACATTATCCAATTTGTCATAGACAAGAAAGTGAAGATTCGAAGCTTTGAAGAACGGGACAACGAGTTTGGTAGGTCTCCAATATCAAATTGAGTGAGTGGGTTGGGGTCGTTATAAAAAATTTTTTAGTTACTATCTCTCACTATGCCTTTCTTTCCCTCTTTTCCCCTTATCCTTTCGATTCCTTTCTCCGCGTGTTTAATAACTGAAATATTGTTCAAAACACGTGAAACCCCAACTCACTCACTTTTCTCCCTGATCAGTCCACTCTCTTTTGGATGTTTGTCATCCACGTGTTTAATAACTTAGATATTGTTGAAAGCACGTTAAACCACAAGTCACTCAAGTGGATGAAAGTCATCAAAACACGGACAAATCAGGGACATTAAGATCTAAAGAATAAGGGGAAAGGCAGAATGCACAGTGAGAGGTAGACAGTAGGTTTTGGATAACCTATATTTGGTCTTGCTTCTATCCTTCGACTTGTTCGTTGGGTGGATTCGAACCATAATCTTCTACCGGTCAATTGACAAGTTCGTAAGTGCAGTTTATCTAACGTACTACCTGCTCATCAGAAACGAGTTGTATTCATTTTTTTTTTGCGACCGCGTCCTTTGGACTCATCTTGCTCAAATTTAATTTCATCTTCTTCACCACCAGCAAGAGGCCTAGAAAGCTGAATCCTTATAAAAAGACTACGAAGCCGATGAGGATTAAGATAAATGAATTGGGTGATCGCGTTGCAGCTCACATGGTGACCCAGCGACCGTTTATGGAGTAGATTTTTGGAAGCTTAATGAGCAACAGAGTCCAAGGTCACTTGTTGCAGGTATATGTCTTTTCTGCAACATTTGATTTGATCAAATCGGAGAATAAAAATATTTGAATGTATTGATTTGTCGTGAAAAAAATACACATCATATTAAATATAATTCGCAAAAATATATAATTTCAATTTTGTTTCACGTTTTAAGCAAAACTGATTGCATTTTTGGGGATGAGAGGATATATCTTCAAAACATAACGTTAAAAATTAGTGAGATGAAATAAGTAAATATCGTATGCCCTTTACAGTTATCTTCCCACTTTGGACTACAAGCTTTGACATTTCATTTCCAATTCACATAACATATTTACAATATATATACAGATTTATAAAATATTCATTTTGAGAACTATGATAATTGTGAGAACGGTCATCATATGTATTCAATTCAAACAGATCTGCAAAAAATATATTCAATTCAAACCTTTATTGCTATTGTCTTTTAAAAAGAAGGACAGAGTTTGGCCACAGTAGTCATTGATATGGAATTTTACGGAATTACAGTTATCTTGACGTGCCTGATACAAGTGCGGGATGGACACAAAGTCCCTGCAATGTCTGTATGTAGCAGTATGTGTAGTTTAAAGAAGGATGGGTCTTTCTTCCATGTTACATGTCGTGCAAACACACCAAACTCCTTCAGAGTGGACACAGATCCGAAGTCAGTCTTCACTGGGAAACAGGTGACAATAACTACATAAATAATGTGTGTCTTCAAAACAGCAGAATAACAATAGTTAGAGTTATAAAATATATTGTTAAACTCTTCGTCAATAACATGACATAGTTATAATTATTTCTATTCAGTTCAATGATTTTGATTTCAGTAGGGGGCGTGATAACGCAGTGGTTACAGCGTTAGGCTTTGGTCTGTGTTTCGAATTACACCAGGGGCTCGGCAACTTGTCTGCAGTAGACACACTGTGAGGTTTGGGTGCAATGCGACATTGAATTTCGGCGCAGTACAACCCATCCAGTCATTTCTACCGTTTTCTGATGATCTATCATCCAATCTTTAACATTTAAACCTGGTGTCCTTTTGTCAGCTTAAAGTTTAATAGTATTTAGAACAAATATATTCTGTGCATTGATAACGACATTATGAAGCTTTGGAGATGTTAATGCATTATATATATATATGTCAATTAATTTTCAAAAGGAAAGAAATATATGTGTGCCGCCATTTTTTTATCATCAGCCAAAAAATAACTAATTGCGGATGCTCAAACTTACATTTCTTATTATCAAATTTCTGAACTCCTTCCTGGGGTACTTTCATCTTTAAAAGAGGGACACGGCAGCTTGTGTTTAGACGATAGAGCTTTCTAGAGGCAGTAGCAAAAGTGATATACATAGAAAATGGTTCAAATTGAAAGAGGTAGTTTTATAATGAAAAATATATATTTAAAAACAAAAAAATTATGATCGATCAAGCTATTTTAATCCATTTCCTGACCTCAAATGAGTCACACAAAAATGGTCGGCAGTGGTTTTTTAATATTTGATTATTTCCTTTATGACTACAGATGAACCAATTGAGTATTGAAATTTTAAAATAATATTAACTTATTTTGGGTCTTTTGGGGCTTAACCATTAGAAAGATTGCATATATATACTGAAAGGCATTAAAAAAGCAATAGATAAATGATGATACAAAAAAGTGTGGGTGAAATATGAGGAAACTGATCCGAAGGCAGCAGTCCTGTGAGTTTGAGTACCCTATCTCACATTGGGCCAGGTTCACATCTTACCCAAGGTCAGAAACACAAAGATCAGTGTCCTAAACACAGCAGTTGAAAAATTTCACGAACACAACAAGATGCATGATCCAGGGTCATCACGTGTATTCCTTGCACTTGAGCCCTTTAAAAGCCACAGCAAATTTTGGAATCTGACACCTCGGCTCACTGATGTCCAGAGAAACCAAGCCAAATGGATGCTAATGACTAGCACATCATAGGAAACGTTGCTCGCCACTTTCATGTCTGGATTAGCCAGCTGTATGGTCAGTCAAGAAACCCATAAAGCACATGTGGGACGAACTTGGACATCATGATCAAGCTTTGCCTACACGTAATGGTGCAAAGTTGAGCGCAGCCCTTCACAACCACTGGGAGATCATTCGATCAACAACGCGTTGTCAGACGATTGCGTAAATGTGTCGCAAATCAATGAGGACTTAACCGATACTGACCAACTCTGACCCCTGTTCCGGAGGAGGTTGACGTCATAGATCTGACTGTATTCTGGACCATTCATTCGTAAAATAAGCCCAACGTGTTTCCCTTCACTACCTTGGTTGTTAGTTATTGTTTCGTTTGATTAGTGTTAGATAGATTCTAAACATCGAATTGCGTTTTTTATGCCTTTCAGTATACTTTTTCAGATGATCCAAAGAATCTTCAGAGAAGGCATCAGTGGGGCAAGCTGTGTGGAAGATCAAAATGGTAATAAGATTTTATCTATTTTAGTTCAGTCATTTGCTTAAATCACAGGGATTAGGGGTTTATGGACTATGGTACTTACAGTGAAGAAGAGGAGATTGTATTCCTGCTGTTTCAACTGTCGGTATTTATTTTTATTTTTGACATGAGATAATTTGAATTTCCATATATGTGTCGTCATATGGAGCACTATCTGAAGATTTTATCCATAATTATGATTACCTTCAGGTTGAATTAAATAAAATCAGAAACATCATATTATATGTGACTTTCTCACAATACATGTTTTGTTTCTGACTTTCTGCCTGCTCTATTTACTAATTTCAAATTAATTCTTTATAATTCTTTATAACTTAATTCTTTTAGCATGATTATAATGATTAAGAACTCGAGAATATCTTTACTTTGCATCACAGATAGAAAGAAATTCCTGGCAAAAACAGTGTACATGACTTGTGACCGTGGTACCTTTTCCTACAATATGAAGAAGGGAAAATGGAGAGAGTTAAAGACTAAAAAAATAATCCACCTCTGTGCTGATCCAGTCGGTAAAAGAGTCCTGGGTGTTCGAGAAAATGTTATCCTATCAATTAAAGGAAACCGCATTCATGCCTTCCTGCTATGTGGAGATTTCCTTGGTTAGTTTCTCCGTCACATCTTTATTGTAGGTGTAGGTTTGTAATTAATTATTGAAGCAACAATGAATATGTTAGTTTTTATGCAGGAACTTCTGTCCTTGGGACTCACTCTTAGAGTCCTCAAGGTGTTTGTATATCATCAGAAAAAGGCACCTCCAAAGGATTTTGACTTAAAGTGCATATTAAATGGAATCTTCAAAGTTGTACGACCCTTGCTATGAAATCCTCCAGATCAATATGGAACCTGAGGTTCAAAATGAGATTGATGAGACCCATTTTTGTACAGTCGTCAGCTTAGTTACTTCTCATATGACGACTTCACTAATCTGTTCTTGAATCTCATTATCGGCCGGCTCAATATATTTTCCCTAATCTTTTACTGGAAATATAGCCTGACATTGTGTTTAAGGCATGTTTGATATTTGTGCATTTTATCTTAATGCTAAATTCCTTAAATTAACTTTGATAAGAAAAACCATTGTACAAGGTGAAAAAGGAATTTACATAAATATTTTATACTCTACATTTAACTTTCTTTTAAAAACTGGAAATTAACTTCATCTTTAAAAGGTTTTCCCACAAAATAAGTAATGCATTTGGGAAGAGCTTCTTGCTATGTCATTGGTAATTGTATGCTATCAGTTAACCATCATGTTAAAGATTAGTTCTAGCAAGAAGTCTTTACAATAGCAACTCGGAGGTTGTTTTTTTAAATGTTTAAAAAATCTCTGGCGTAAATGTTGGTAATTTCTCCACTTCAGACAGGAGAAACATCTTTTTTAATATCAATTTTCTTTCTTAAAAATGTCATATTTGGATCTCATATCAAAAGTGATTTTGCACAGAAAAATAAAAATGATAGAATTTTTAAAATGTTGAACATTGGTCACTTCACTGAGTTGCAAAAACTGAATATGAGATGAATAGCGGATGATGCTAAGGTACATTAAATATTCGCCTCTCTACTGAAAATTTGAATTTTTTTAAACAACTTATGTTTAAGTCAACAAACTTGTAGGATGAAGTTCTGTTTTTTCTTTAAGTATTAACTAATTTAACTCACTATTATCCTAAATAGTTGCGTTGTGTCTGTGTGATGTTAATTTATCTCTGAAATACAATTTATTATTTTACAGATAGAATAACAGGTTTTGACTTTGATGTGACGACAAAAGAAGCATTTATATTAGATAACCGCAACAACATTTTCCGAATGAGGAAAGCTCTGCCAAAGTTGTCGGCAAATTCAAACATAAGATGTTTGAGGCTGGACCAGAGAAATAGGTGGGATATTTTGTCCTAAATTTTCTATGATTAAGATATTTTTTATAATTTATCTCTGAAGTAAAACGTAACTTTTACAGATGAAACAAGAGGCGACTTTCGTGTGATGACAAAGGAAGCATTTATATTAGTATAAATACCTTTACACATTTATTAGACAGAATGGCTCTATATATTACCAGAAATGACTTCATCTAGTGAAAGAGTCACAACCCCATTGCGGTTTGAGTAAGAGTTTCTTCACGTTCTTGGTATTTTACTGAATATGGCAATGAGTGTCCTTTTTTAGCTTTAGTAATGTCCTATTAATTCCAGATTGATTGAAGATTAAAAGTACAATGATACTTATTTTTAGATTTTTATTTTAAAAGAATGTTAGTTCAATGATACCGTTATTAGAATTGTATAGTCTTACTACTCGTGAACACGTATTTCCCAGTCCAATTATTCCAAATTAGAATTATTTACAATGATTTATTGAATCAGCTTCATCACTTTTTAAAATTTAACATCTGTAAAGAATTTATCTTGTGGAAATATTAATGTACCATCTTCTTTCTTAGGAAAATCTACATATTAAGAGGAAATATGTGCATATTATGCGCGTCTTATGATGGGATCATTCTTAAAGAGTTTAGTCGAAAGCTGATGCCAATTCTTTTCATGGGTCATTTTGATAAAATTGGTGAGTTTTGTATATTGTACCTTTAAACATGATGGTGCTTAAAGATAACATATTTATCCTCCTAATCAATATTTATGCATTAAGTCCTAAGGAATAATAATGTTATTTTCAAGTTGTCTTTTTTGATTTTACGAGTTGGATTGGTCGCCTCCATTTTGATGTGTCGTAGTGGACCATTGTTCTAATTTTTATCCAAAGGAGCATTACCAGTTGTTAATATCAGAGTTAAAAGATAGGCAATGTGCAAGGTAATATAACGCGTCATACATTTACACCTGTTATCCTTCAAATCTATTTTAGCTATCAGATATGATTTTCGTAGGTGCTGAAAGTTTTCATCCACTTAATAACACAATACCTTATGTGGTTCTGTTAATTTGTGTGGTGGTTAGTTGGCTGCATGATTTGTGCGGTGGTTAGGAGGTTGCATGATTTGTGTGGTTAAGTTGGCTGCATGATTTGTGTGGCAGTTGGTTGGCTGCATATTTTGTGTGGTGGTTGGTTGGCTGCATAATTTGTGTGGTGGTAAGCTGATTGCATGATTTGTGTGGTGGTTAGTTGGCTGCATGATCTGTGTGGTGGTTAGTTGGCTGCATGATTTGTGTGGTGGTTGGAAGGTAACATTATTTAGTGGTGGTTATGAGGTTGCATGATTTGTGTGGCGGTTAGGAGGTTGCATGATTTGTGTGGCGGTTGGGAGGTTATATGATTTTGTGGTGGTTATGAGGTTGCATGGTTTGTGTGGCGGTTAGGAAGTTGCATGATTTGTGTGGCGGCTAGTTGGCCGCATGATTTGTCTTGTGGGTTTATGGTTCTGCATGATTTGTTTGGTGGTTGGGAGGTTGCATGATGTTGTGGTGGTTAGTTGGCTGCATGATTTGTGTGGGGGTTAGAGGGCTGCAATATTTGTGTGGTAGTTATTGGACTGCATGATTTGAGTGGCGTTAGTGGGCTACATGATTTGTGTGGTTAAAGGCTGCATGATTTTGTGGTGGTTGGGAGGTTGCATGATTTTGTGGTGGTTAGTTGGCTGCATGATTTGTGTGGCGGTTGGGAGGTTACATGATTTTGTGGTGGTTAGGAGGTTGCATGATTTGTGTGGCGGTTAGGAGGTTGCATGATTTGTGTGGCAGTTAGTTGGCCTCATGATTTGTCTTGTGGGTTTATGGGGCTGCATGATTTGTGTGGTGGTTGGGAGGTTGCATGATTTTGTGGTGGCTAGGGGCTGCATGATTTGTGTGGTAGTTAGTGGGCTGCATGATTTGTGTGGCGTTAGTGGGCTACATGATTTGTGTGGTTAAGGGGCTGCATGAACTGTATGGCGGTTACGGGTCTAATGCAAAAGGCTGCATGCTCCCATGTCGATATTCAGAAGCCAAACCATATCTGAATTGTTGAAAAATCCTGCTGCTTTCCTCTCACCTAGCCCTTTAAGTCTTCCACAAACTTTTTATTTGCTTTTTTTTACTGTTTTTTTCCACTCGTTGTTGGATGATCTTTATTCACTTGATAATTTTTAAATCATAGTCGGGAACTCAGAAATAGTGTACTTTTTTGTTACCCAGAAAACGGTGTCCTTGTTAGATACAGAAAGAAACACAATTTTTGCTACATGCCAGGAAAGAAGATGGCTGATCTCCCTATAGCTACCACTGTTGATGTTGATTATGACGATGAATATGTTTATGTTTTGAGCAGTCGTGGAAGGTAAGTGATTGATATAGAAATGAATATATATATATATAACTTGTTGCATAGTGTCTCCTTATTTAGTGTATACTTGTTTGAAATAGAAGCGAAATATACTTGACGCCAAATTAACTTTATTAAATTTTGATGCTCATATTTTGTCTCCTCATTTGTTCATTAATGTAAATAGGTATCTCATTTTGACATTCACTAGTCTTGTAAGATAAAGCTCTTTTGTACCGAAGGTGAAAATCTCTCATTTTAGGGTTATGGGATACATGATCAGAAATAATTAAAAATCACTATTTACACATGAATTCAATCAATTAGAAGACAGTAAAAGCATAAAGTAAAACAATCGGAATGGCATTTTATGGCATGACATGTAAAAGACTTGAAAATCGTTATGTTATGGCATATGAAGTGAATGCTTAGAAGACTCAGTTATTTTTTAATGTTTCTCTTAAAAGGGTGACAACGATGAAGAGAGGAAAACCTGGTCTAAGGAAATTAGGAACAGTGGGCGGTTGTTCTATTGGATTCAGTTTTGCCGTATTATGATATGTTGACTTCACAATCAAATAACATTGTCACAGTGACTAAGTGTACACCTCAAACTCGATTATTTTCAATGTCGTCTGGAAAGATGTTTTATCAAACAATCTTAAAATTATACAATATTTCTTCAAATGACTGAATATTGGTTCAAACATCTTCAATGACAACAGACAGAGATGGTAGAAGTGACTTTGGTGGTTATTAAATAATACAATTGTGTCCAAACCATAACCTAAATTGAATAGATAAGTATTGACTGAAAACAACTAGCTGAAATAACCATAATATTTGCAATCTTTACAATGCATCGACATTTAAGAGGTATGAACTCGTAATTTTAAAATGTATCAAACGCGAAAATGTAAAGCGGCTGAATAGTGTGTATCAGATAATTAATTTTGAAGTTTCACAAAACAAATGTGAAGATTCTGTAAATAAATATGTACACAGATACCAACTCAAATGTTACATGAAATTATCTTTTGTCATTTAAAGGGTTTTGCATTTATCATGGTGGCATTTTCGAAGAGCATCATTGAAACACAAAAGAAACTGTCATGAAGGAAATTGTAACACAAAAGAAACTGTTATGAAGGATCTTGAACATTAAAACAGTTATCAATGTGTTTTTATTGACCTTTATTATAGGAAAGTAGGAATAGGTATAGCTCCTCCTTTCAATATAACGATACTATTTGATACATACAATAGGATATGATATTTCACTAAGACTCCTGAACAGCAATCGAAAAGCAATAGATGATCGTTTGTCCTCCATTTTGAAAGGAGAGACTGACCATGTGCCTGAACATTTATTTGCTGATATCACTTTGTAAGTTGGCATTATGTCTATAACTTTTACGTTTATTACGTTTTGTAATCATGAATTCTAGACGTAAATTGTTAATTTAAAAATGGGAAATATACCAGATATTTCAGAAGCGTGTTATGTTCCATATCATGTATTTTTCAACATTAGATTATACATCTACCGTCATCTTTTATTCCCAAAAATTCGTGTGAAAATAAAGTAAGAAGTAGAAAACATCTAATCTAAGTCAGTTTGGCACTCATTATATTCATTTTAGATATATATTATACATTGTCATCTTCATGAACCTTTTGCTTTGTGTTTCTTTCTGGATATCCTCATATACCTGTTATATCTCAACATATAGTTTAAGTTTCTAGGACCATTTCAAATGATATCAAACTATATTTGTTCCATTTACCAGGGTTTCATTTTTATGAATGTTACGTTCAAGATACTTTAATATGAAAGTTCTATGTCAGTTTAATGTCAGTTTTTAATTTAAGATTTGACAAAGGTCATTTCTGTGATAACCATTGTCAGAGATATATATGTATTTCATACGTCTTTTCATAGTATGTTAAGTACTGAATAGATTATTGATAAATGCATTCAAAACAATATGTCATATTCGAAATGAGAACGTACTTAAGGTGATCAGGTGAGGTGAGTTCGGGGTTTAACGTCGCTTTCAAGAGTATTTCACTTATATCGCGGCTGCTAGTATTATTGCAAGGAGAAAGCTGCAACCCCATTGTGGCTATGCATTGGGGTGAAACCTGCGAGCATCGGCTGGAACTAGCGAACCATGTGTGATATAGCGCTGAAATTCAGTGTAGCATTGCAGCAAAACCTTACTGGCTGTAGAATATTTCTCTACTGTAGACAAAGTTTCCACGCCTTTGGCGGGATTCGAACCACGGACCTCTTGACCCGAAGCCGAACACACTAACCCGGCCCCGAGAATGTACCAGTCATGTTTACAAAACTTCAAATATCACAGTGGTCCTTCAATAATTAGTACATATGTTCAAATTGAATTAACGTGCATGTGGTCCCTGCATACATGCTTATTGTGTTGCATATTAAATAATAAAAGTCTTTCTTTCATGTTAGCAGCAGGAAAAATATCGCTGATACGCATTTTATTTTGGGTTCTCTGTTTATTGAGAGACATGAGAGAATTAAGATACTTCTTCAACGTGTAATTGTTCTTTTCAAAGGATTATAAAGGAAGTACAGAGAAGGCAGGTGTTTTTAACTTAACTAGAAGGCTTTGTAGAAGTGTTTTTTGTTAACTTTTAAAATCTTAATGCTTAATCCGTTTTTTCTAAACAACAATTGACTGGAAGTGGAGACTTTTGATTCAAAACATATTCGTAGTTATACGAAATATTTAATGATTTACCTTAAACACTGGATCAATAGATAAATGCAAAAAGTTTATTTGCATAGTCATTTTCAAAAGCACATAAACAGCACTCTCAATTTTATTATTGCCATAGAAAATTTAAAACTTGGCTGGTTCTTTAGTTGATGATAATTATTTGAAAAAAGCACATTTCTTCTTGAAATGTTATGAATAGATAAATCAAATAAGTGAAAAACAGGAAAAATATTGTTCACGAGTCCAAAATTCTGAAAAAGAATTTAGGCCGTCATGACATATATGATAAAAAGGCTCTGCAGTTTTGCAGCAAACATATATATGAGTTTTTGAATATAAGCTGGCCAAATATGCCAGTTGAAATTTGGTTATGAGATATTAGAGGAATATTCTGTCAATATTCTTCTGTTGCATTATTAGTCAAATCAAATAAAGTAAAAAAATTGCGATTTAAAAAAAAAAAAGAACTAAAATGTAAATGACCTGCTAAAAAGACTTCTGTTAGGAACTAAAAATGTCGATCTTTGATATTTGGCTGAACACCAATTACAGAGGTGAAATATATGCTGACCGTCATATGGACCTCAGTGTAACGCTCTCATTCTCTATCATACCAAGCTGTCACTATTACTTATTCACAGTGTTTTGAATAAAATGAATTTTCTCATAGAGAAAATGTTAATTATTTTGTAACCTGGTGTGAAAACAATTTCCATTATGTTGAATGTCAAAAAAACTTGAGAACTCATTATAAATTTCAGGAACAACCAACACATTACAAGCCCCTCTTGTGTAAATGGTTCCAACGTTGAGCTCGAGATTGTAGATGAATACAAGTATCTTGGCACAAAAAATAGATATCAACAAACATTACATTTCATGCGCAAGCTACGATCTTTTAATGTAAATGAACGAATATTATCCCTCTGTTATCGTTGTTTTGTTGAGAGAATATTAACGTTTTCTTTCCATTAGTTAGTATGGTTCTTTATTTATTGTTAACAAATCTCGCTTGGAAAAGGTTGTTCAAATTGCTTGGAAAATTAACGGAGTTTCTTTTACAAATTTATTTTATCTTTATGAAAAAAGAGTTTTGAAATTATCCTTCAAGATTTTGTCAGATCCAGATCATGTCTTGTACGAGGAGTTTGTTAACCTGCCTTCAGGCAGTAGATATTTATTACCACGTTATTAAACCAATAGAGGTAAAAATACATTCATTCTTTTCAGCGTTCGTCTTTTAAATGATCTTTGAATTAATAGAGTGTGTTTGTTTATGTATAACATGTAACCTGTGTTGCCTTTCCTGTATGTTCAAGCTCTGTAACGATACATAATGAATTCCTTTCGGGGTAATAAAGTATTATTATTATTATTATTATTATTATTATTATTATTATTATTATTATTATTATCATCATCATTATCATTATTATCATTATTATTATCATCATTACCATCATCATCATCATCATCATCATCATTATTATTATTATTATTATTATTATTGTTGTTGTTGTTGTTGTTGTTGTTGTTGTTGTTGTTGTTGTTGTCGTCGTCGTCGTCGTCGTTATCGTCATCGTCATCATCATCATTATTTTTATTATTATTATTATTATTATTATTATTCAGTGCAGGATGGATATTGTTTTTTTAAAGATTTCATCATTGGTAATTGATTTCCTTATATAATGTAAAGCTATTCAATGCATCTATTTCACACTACATCCCACTATATTCTTTGTGAAACGAGAAGGTTTTTTAACAGTACAAACGTTCCAATGGTATTTCATCCTTTGTGAGTTATATTTGTCAGTAATCCATGCAACAAAACACTGATCTTTATACCAACATGCCAGCAAATCAACTTCCAATACCCGAAAGAAGAAGCAGACAAGCAAAAAAATCAAACTTTATCCTTAAAAATCAAACAAAAAAATCAAACTTTATCCTTAAAAATCAAACATAAAAATCAAACTTTATCCTTTAAAATAAAAATTTATCCTTAAGAGATCTTCTGTAATGAAATCATCTTATGAAATCATCTTATAGAAAATATTAAGTTAACACGGTTTCATTGTGCTCAGTGTAACGGTTTTAATTTTCTGTTCTGGAAACTTATTTTTTAATGGCAACAACCCGTGAAAGAGTCATAAATAAATTACGGAAACTTTGAAACACTCAAAAGGCATCTTTACAATTTAGTTCCGAGACAGAATTTTAAAATTGTAAACGCAAAATAAAATTTTACGGGACTAGATTTCATCTCATTTGAGTTTAGCTTCAAAACTAACTTCTGTTCCAACGTCCAAAAGAAAACCTACGAAAAATTCGATAAACCAATTAAGAATCATTAGCCTAGACTAACTTTATTTTGGCGGGGGATAAACAAACAAGAAATAAGCTTCATTAAGGGAGATTAAATTTTCAATTAATAGATTAAGTAAAATACAGTTTCAAAAGATAATTGCATTCAATTTACAGTGAACTTAATATCATATGTTTTTTCTTCTGAACCATTATATATTGTCTTGGGATTCATTTTGTTTTATCATAAGTTCTTAAAAATTATATGAACAACACTTTGTATTACATTTTGACAAAGTTTGAAATTGAAGCGACTAGAATACGTTTTTAAATGTATAAATGAAGTCACATAAACGATTCAATTGATCTAATGATGCCAAAATTAACTTTTTATAAAGATAACGCGCAAACTGAATAATGTCAATAGTTCGAATTTTGAATTTCGAAACCTAGGAAATGTTTCTGGTTTTGAATAAACATCTAATTTGTAAATTTGATGTAACTACAGATGCATTTTTATTCTATCTACAGTCTTCCTTTCAATATCGAAACTTGAGTCTGAAAGTTATAATACGATAAGTTAAGTTAAGCTAAAAGTTAAGTTAAAAGTTTTGACAAAGACAGTAATTGACAGAAATCATCCACTTATGTAGCAAACATGTTTAGCATTCTCGGCCTAGATTTTCGAAGCTCTCTTAGAACTAAGATAATCGTTAGCCATGTTTTTTATGGTACTTACGAATATCTAATTCTGATGATGCTATGTCTTACCTTCAACTAAAGTGACGTTAGTTCTTAAAAACCGTTTTCAGCTCATTATTTCACAAAAAATATTGATTTGCCTGTTCAGGATAAGAGTAAGTAGGTGTGTAAACTTTTGACTGGTTTGGAATAATTTTTAATTTGATCTATTTTGTCTCTAGAGTAATACATACTGTCATTTCATATGTTCGTACCTAATACAATTAAGTTATCTATTAATGTGTTGTTTATCTTACATTTTTTCATTTTTTTAATGTGAGACAGGACTGTGTTTCTTTTTTGCAGTTTTAGGTCTCACCAATAACGGTTACTTATTGGACAAATCAATTGTTTCAGTTCAGGCATTCCTTTTGAATATTAAAAAATCACCCTACTTCAAGAAATGGGGCAATCGCACATTTTTTGTAAAGCTTTGTTTCTTCAAAATGTCCCCAATAACCACAAGTTGTTGCCAACTATATGATGTCAAAACTACTCATTTGCTACTCGATCATCCGTAGTCAAGCATTAATGAAATATCATTACTCAACTCAATTCATTTGAGGTAGGTAAATGCATGGGTTCTTATATTTTTGGATTCAAAAACATTGTCTTGCAATTGTAAACATTTATTTCCCTTTGCATGACGTCACTGTATTTATCTAAAAACACGTTCTAATACCAATCTAAATATTCATATTACAGGAGGAATAACTGTTTGGATGCCATGACATAGAGTAAATTATTATATGATATCAAAATACGTTGAATAAATGTTTTAAGAACCAAAATTTGTACTTTAATGTTAGAATGAAAACTTAAAAATAATATTCATTAAAATCATATTTCTATAATTTTTTATATTGAATGTGTGAAAGGGGTTTTTATTTAAATAAAATATTCATAACGTTTTTCTTGTGAAGAACAAAAGTAAAATGTGTCTGGGAAATACTGTTCGGTTATAATGCCAGATTTCAAAAGATTCAACAGATTTCATATACAAATCAAAATGTATTCATAGATACACAGTTTATATGAATTAAAATGTGCAAAATCATGTTTGAAAACTCTGCATTAAGATCATATGAAAAATGTAGATTGTCTTTGGGAACCCCTGCGCAATTATTTTCCCACATTCCACTCCATACTCTGCAACTTAAGTTATAAATGACCATAAAACATGTCGATAACGTACACACCTTTATCAATAACTAGTACTGCAGTCTTAAATAAATGTGATAATGGCTCTTTTGAATTTCAGTTCAAACAGACAAACTGCAAAACTTTATATGTTCTTGGTGCTACTTCACGACGGATTCATTTTATATCAATTCTATTTTAGAAAGCTTGATATGGAATTCAACAAAATCTTGGTTATCTTGACAAGTCTGATTCAAGTGGTTGATGGACTAAGGGTCCCTGTTATCACTGTATGTAGCAATATGTGCAGTGTAAAAAATACGTCATTCTTCTCTACCATGTGTCATTTACATACACCAAATTCCGTCAAAGTCAATACTCCAGATCAGACAACATCATACACCAGTAGAAAAGTGAGACTTTAAATAGGTGTTTTGCATGTTCATCTCTATTCATTTTTTTATATTGCCATATTGAAATGAAAAGTATGAATGTCAATCAAGATTTATAGGATACAAGTTCAGGAAATTGACCAATCGCAAGGGCTATTAAAAATATGTTAGGCATCTCAGATCTCGTCGGTAATCCTGTATGTCAGAACCTCTATCAACTCAGGTAAAGCGATCGTTGGGTTTCGTTTCAAACAATATGAAAAATTTGGGTTTTGGTCTTTCTTCTTTTCTTCAATCTCCTTATTCATTTTCAGATTGTTACTGACATATTAATTTATTTTTGAATAGAATATATAAATATTTCTTATATTTCACATTTGATAATCATCTCATGTTATGTATATGTAATTTATTTCTTATATAAACACCTGAGTAGTGTTTGTGAATATAATATATCTTCTTATCTTCTTTTTCAGATGATTGAGACAAACAGAAGAAAAGAGTCTCCGATAGGTAAAATTCCCGATTCCTTTTACTACTGTAAATCCTCTTTATTCAAATCAATCATAAGAACTACTTTGGGGGTCTATTTTGGTATTAATCAAATATTAAGGTTTGATGCGTTATGATGGCTGCGTGGTGTCTCAACAGTCGACCGTAAAAGGATAAACTTTGTAATGATATGTATGCTTTTTAACTGACAGAATGCAGTTGTAACTCATGTCTTTATTAACTATATATGAGTGAGAGGTAAGCTTAGTTACTCTCCCACTCCGTCTCATCAAATGAAATAATAATTCAAAAGCTATATTGTTATACCATACTGAAATGCAGGTTTTACTTTTCAAAATAGGCACAAAGATATTCTCTGCAAAGACCATATACATGACATGTAACCGTGCGACATTTGCCTCCAGTATAAAGAAGAGAAAATGGACCAAACAACCTCTCCATATACTTCACCATCTCTGTGGTGATCCTGTCCATCAAAGAGTCTTAGGAGTCGATGTAAACGTCATCATATCTTTCAAAGCAAACAACAGACATATCTTCCTAAATTGTAAACCCTTCCTTGGTAAGTTTGTATGTATGTTCACATTTATTGCCTCAAATTAAGATTTACAATTTATGCTAATATTTTGTTATATTTATGAAGCAAACATTTGTCTCTGATATAGAATTGCCATTCTTTTACAGACAAAATTAAATCTTTTGACTATGAGGTAAACACGAGGAAAGCTTTCATGGTTGATATACGCAACAGAATATTCTGCATGAAGGAAGTTCTCCGGTCCTTTGCAGCTTCTTGTGAGATACAAGGCTTGTGGCTTGACCAGAGGCAGAGGTAGGTATGAAGCATAAATAATGTGTAATGCATTATTGGATAATTTATATCAATCAAACAAACATCATCATGACACTTCCATGGGACATTATAGCTGTTGCATAACAATCAGTGACGTCATGAATATTTACAGACGGAGGGGAGGCTACTCTAACATCAAGGAGGAAAATTTAATAAGCCGTATTTGAAAGACTTTCAATGTCAAAAGCATGTTATTGTCCATGAACACTAGCCTTTACTAACAAGAAAGTTTTCTTCTGCGAGTCAGCTCGAACATCCGCAATTATCAACGTGAAGAAATACTTTTGCATTACAGAAATCTGTGAGTAAAAAGTAGTCATATATATAATTTGTCATTAGGAGTTGTGACACAATTTGCAAAAAAGAGAATTTATGCTTGTTACAGATTGAAATTTTGAAGTTACCAATTGCCAATTACCAATAATTTTAATTTTCTTCAAAAGATGCAGTTCTATAACTAACGTATCATGTTCAGCGCTACCCAAAAGGATTTTAAAGTTTTCACACTAAATGGAAGCCAAGTTTTCTTTTTGATAATCGATTATTTCTTCTATGGCATCAGAGAACCGGGTTGACTACTGAGATGTTTGACCCCCTGAAGACGATACATTATGCATAACGTTTTTTTAAAAAAAATTGTCATAATAGTTCATTACTTGCAAAATATTTTCTTTTATTTCTATAATTTAAGCTGTTTCTCGTCGGATTATAAAGTATTTTATGAAATTATTTGGATTTTATGAAATTTTATGAAAAGGAGATTCTACCAATCATCTTGTATTTCCTCAAATGTTAACATTTTAAAATTCTATCTCAGCACTTTCCTTTTTAGGAAAATCTACATAGTAAAGAGAGAAACGTCCTTCAGCTTCCTCGTTCTGTCTTACGAAGGGACATTTCTTAAAAAGATTAGTCAAGTTCAACAGCGGATGATATTCCTGGGTCATTTTGATCATATCGGTGAGTTTTATAATAATGCAGTATTTGAATATAACTGTGTCATTCATCAATATCGATTGAATAAATCATTCATAACAATTATTATCATTTACATATTGGAATGATTTTTTTTAAAGTTGCCACTTTCCCTGTCCTTTGACATATTTTCCTTTTTTTTGTAAAAGCGTGAGTTATCAGTCTGAAAATCTTAATTGAGAACTTGACAATATTGAAAATGTTTTTTTATTCAGGAAATGGTGTCCTTGCTAGGTATCCCGGAATTAATAAGTTTTACTACATGCCAGGAAAGATCACATCTTCTGTACAAGTGGAGAAGACTGTCGATATTGATTATGATGATAAATATTTTTATGTTTTGGACAGGTATGGAAGGTAAGTATTTCATTATCATTTATATTAAAAACGTTTTTTTCCATGGCTCCTCATTCATTGTAAATCAAAATTTAAAATTAAGATCTTACGAAGTGATCCTTAAAATCAACTGAACTTTAGATAATTAAGGTATCATTACAGATACTGCACTTTGTATCTTAAAGGCCACAGAGTATGTTGTTGGAGTCAATATGGTAAACTTCATCAATGGTGTTCTTCAATAGAGAGAGAGTGGTTGTTCCTGAAAATAAGAACCTTAGTGCTTATCAGTTCACTATAGTGACAATAAACAGGTTAAAAGTCGTAATATATGATTTAAAACCAGACGATGGCGCGTGCCAATAACTGAAGTTTTGAATTTTATTTAAGCCAGATTTCAAGACAAATAGTGATTGAAAGGGTTAAGTAAGTCATATAACACAGAGACATGTAAATGTGAATCATTTCGACTTCTTAACTTTCATTTGGCCGTTTTTCGATTATCATTGAAAACAAGAAATTATCGTAATGAGACTTTAGAAAGGCGATTTTAGCTTACCTGAGGACATATGGTATTTTGACTCTATTCAAGCCAAATACAAAATTTATGAAACTTACTCTGTGTCACTTTAACAATGTGTTTATCTCAAAAGGGTAAAGAGGATCACAAGAGGAACACTAGTCAAGTTACACTTAAGAACACCGAAGGTTTGCTCTCTCGGATATAGTATTGCAGTTGTGTGAAGATGGGGATCTCTGTCTGAAGAGGTCATATCTCCTGTATATGTACACTCAGACTAATAATATATATAAAAAGAGTATTGTTTAAGTCACATATTTTCAAGAAATATTTAGATTCGCTATTTGCAGTTCGTATACGAATATTTTTACATTACGGAGCATACATGATATGAATATTTGTTAGGTTACTAACAGTAAGTTTGATTTCGATGTGAGTTTGTCTTCTACCAAGCCATTGGCTTGATTAACTGGTTAACTCAACTATGCTTAGCAAGGGACTATGAAGGCGTTTACTGATTTACAGTTTTAATGTTTTCGTGGAACACTGTTTATTTTAATCTTCTGAAAGGAAGGTAAATTAGCGAATGCTGGACATGGGGCTTTCAAACAACAAACCCATAATGAAAGTTTGTAGTTATGAATAATTGGTTCGATTATTTTACTCCACTTTAGAAATGAGAAATAACCTACAGCTATTGTTTACGGTAAATGTGGAAGATTTCTTCTCTCCATCAATGCTGCACGTGGAACTGTTTTTAAGATGGCCGAATATCATCTATATGAGTTAAGATATACTTTCTGATATCAATAAATCTTTTACTATGAAAAGATAGTATGATAGCTGTATTTACAATACGTATGCTTCATTTATAAGAATTTGTTCTTTTATCGAATGATTTTTAATAAATCTGCCAATGCAATGTGAAAATGTGAAAAACTCAGACGTGGATATAGATATTGTAACAGCTCACAATACTGTTGAACAAAATCACTTATCAAGTATTGTTGACACAGATTCCAAGAGATAACAAGTGAATTTAGATTTAGATTACTAAGAAATATAATGAAGTTATATTGGAAAGTATATATGTAACAGGATGTATATCTCCGCTTATTTATTGAGTATAGAGGATGAATACTTCTTATTTTGAAATGTTTAGGATTGTATCAGGTTGAATTGTCTATAATGGGTATACTGTCATAAACTTAACTATCATGAAATGACTTCCTTGTTAAGTATTTATAATGAAACAATTTCGTGAACCTATGTAAACATATTTGCCATGACTATGAACTAAAAGAATTGAATTCTTTGTCATTATGTTCATCTGGACTTATTATCATGTGGTATACTGTTGTAATTATGCACAGTTAGTTCTAATATAGTGACGTCAATATCTTAAAGCTGATTATGTTAATTTGTTGATATGTTTTGTTATCGGACCAGTGCACTATACACAAATAAAAGATTTGACTTGCCTGCACATATTCTATAGATGGAACCAACTTTTTGATAATTTCATATTTTGGCATACATATGATTTCATGTATATCTTTGGGTTAGTAGTGTTATTCATGTTGAATATAGGTTTTGATTAGAATTACATTCATCACCTAATCATACCATAAAATTCGTCATAGTAATTAGTTCATCAAAATGAAATGAACAGTATGATTATTTTATTGTTGAACTGAAGTAAATTACCTAAGAGGCAAAATAAAAATTAATGATTGCCAAACTAAAATATATTGTTTGTTTGATTTGCAAAAAGAAGATTAAAATATTAACAAGCTTACAAGATGAGTCCCATGGTGGCATTAGCTAGAATTAAATTTGAAAATGCATTACGTTTATTTCAGTAGAAACAAAAAAATTATTTCATTACATCAAAACTAAAATGTATTAAATTCATTTCATTGCATGATATTTTAAACTAAAATGGTTTATCGACGTTTCAAAAGATTTTGTAATGTTTGTAATGAAAATACTTCAAAGACATACAAGATAATTCCCATAATGGAAAGCAGTGTTTAGTTCTATTCCCACAATCGACTAAAGCTGTGCAGTTTTACTGGTCTTTTATGAATAAACCCTTATCACATATTGACTCGCAGAACTCATATTACTGTGAGAACACTTGATAGATATATTCAATTCCAACAACAAAAACTGCAAAACCTTTTTCTTTTAACACAAGACTTGTTCACATATCTCATAAAAGTAATAAACTAGTTTTTATGTTTTCATGGTTATGTTTAAAAAGGCTGCAATAATGCATCTTTCAGTTAGGAAATCCTACAAATTACTTACATGAAGGATACAATACGAGATAAACCTGATGCAGTTTTATCAAAACAATTTCTCAGTGCCCTTTCTTGATCAATTCAACTCCCTTTTTAATTTGAATCGTTTGAATTGAAGGCTGCCAATTGAAAGTTCCTGTAAAATCTCTTTCTGTTAATATAATAGATACTAAAAAGAATTACTGTTTCCTACCGCTAAAAGACGTTGATCAGGAACTCGTAAGGAGATTTCATTGAAGTAATTTATAGTGATGACTTCTTTCATCAAATTGTGACTTCTTTCATTTGAATCATTTTACTTGACAAAACTGGTGTTACTAATTGTATATTACAAAATGGCAATTCAATCTCTCATAGAAGAAGTTGCCACAGGCATTAATCAAAACAGAAATCGTACAAAAACCTCATTGATCATGACGGGACTACTATTTCAATGTAAATTTTTTATTTTTTATTTTGATCTGTTCCTTATTAATGCATTAAAAACATGAGTGCCAACAAATGTTTATAATTTGATATTGATAAGTTTATCCAAATGTTACTATTTAATCTCGTATCAATATGTTAGCGAATGGAACATCTGGCGTTCTCTGTATTAATTCAAATCCTTTGAGCTGAACTGCAACCATTTACTATGTCAATGTGTCTTGTATAAAGGATTATTTGACATGAAATGCTTTAAAGAAGGCTTGCTTTTGCTGAAACAGCATTAAAGAGAAATTAGACTTGTATTTAGTGTATTGTTTTGAACATGTAATATAGACGTGCTTATAATTTTGAATTTCGTTAATGAGCCTTATATTTATTGCCAGATATAATCTATTTAAATCAATAAAATATAAGCTCCAAAATATCTATATTAATTCATGTGGTTGTGTTTTAAAGTAACGCTTCCGATATTTCATCTGGTACGTATGTGAGGCAATATCTTTGTCTATGTTTTTTATTAACAATATGATAGCAAGCATTTATAAAATAACTTATGATATCAACTGAAAAATTTATTTTGTCCTTGCAAAATATCGTTTGTTGGAATTCAATGATCTTTCCATAGTCGACGAAGAGAACAAACAGAATGTCACATCCAAAATGATAAGAGGATGTTCAGTTTGAATTCATGAAAAAAACAAAAGGTGAATTCGATTTCAAATGTTATAGACGTGAGATGAAAAACATAAAATTTAAACGACCTTTGTTAGAAGAATTGATTTAAATGCAAAAAGACTTAAATATCATTGATATAAGCTTTTAGAAGGTATCTCGATTACATCTACATTTTTATCTAACCAATGACGAGACCAGATTGTTCTTTTATTACCAAAATCACTTTGCAGAGAGAGATTCTTAAAGAAAACATTTTCTAAAAACAACTTAATTTCAAAGACGAAAAGTACTTTTCGATACTTTAAAGTATCGTTTTCTTTTTTTAAAACGCCTGAAAGGCAGAAAAGATCTTAATCTCAAAAAAGGGCTTTCCTGAGCGTTTTAAATCCCATTTAAATGCTTTAAAAGATGCCTCCATTTTATTTTCCGGTTGCGATACTTCAATTCTGATATAAGATATTTACCTTTTATCTAAGATCTGCAGGGAATATTTGAAGATATATACTTGAAAAAACAACAACATACGTAGAGTATATTCATTATTTTTAATGATAAATAAATCTAAAACATTTTTAAAAAATTAATATTAGATGTCAGTGTCTTTTGGAGTTGTCCAAATGATTTTCTTTACAATTATTATATGCCAATTTTGCTGTTGCAATTCTGAAAACCTTTTACATACCAACATTTCTTACTTCTTTAACCCATACATCCTTCATTTTAAAAGCTATTATAGTTTTATAGTTTTCATTTCAAATATATACAAAAGGAGCACATGCCATGCTCTTAAACATTACATTGTATCAGCAGTTGTTAGGGGACTAATCTTAAGTCATCTCTGTCTGTACACTTTTTGAAAGCATCATATCAACAAGTGCCTTACATGAAAGTCGATTGAGAGCTTTAAAAGACATATTAGCCTAATGGATGCTTTATACCTGATGAATAGTAATATTTAAGGCATATTTTTCACAGTGTCATAATACCTCATTTTAGTAAATTTAGTATTGGTTAAAGCAACTCTCTGATTTTTGGTATTACAATCTAATTATTACCTATTGCTGGTATCAAGATCTCCCTAAGTGTCTATTTTAACTAGAATCCTTTGTCACTTCGCAGAGATAGTATGAAGTTGCTGTTAATGTTCAAAGTCTTCAATTTCAAAAATGCTATTCTTGCCTGATATTTTGGTATCTGACATTTATGGTGAAAAACAGCTTGTAATGTTGCACCGTGCTTATGGATTGTAGGAACCATATGAATATTCTGAATTTGCGAAAAAAAACCTAGATTTTTAGTGACATAAGAATAATTAAAAATTTCCAGCATGATTAACAACCATTAAAAGTTAAACAAGTACATTTTGATATCGCTTTATAACATCAAATCCTGTAATCATTTTAGCTCAATGTTAATATTTGCTTCTGACTTGACCCTATAATCCTTACAAGTAATTATAATGCATTATGGAAAAATTATGTGTAAAATGAGATGTTATAAAGTGCCAATATTGGAAACGCAGCGTGGATGACACCATAAAATACTAACCACATGACTGTTTGATTATAGTCTAAAGCATGAACTTTGGTTTATCGAACATTTTATTAGCAAATGTGAGGGTCGATACTGCTATTGTTACTGAGCTCTGGAATGTAACGGCATTGATTTCAGTTGTTGGAGAAGATTCACACACCTGCACAATGACAACAATGCTAGTTTACAAACAAGGATCTCTTTGTATTTTGGTCTCTCCCCTAGACATTCTTGACACAAAAAGTAGGAATTATAGATTTAAAGTGGTATGCTGACCTAATGAGCTTAAACTCCCATGTATAGATGTTTACAACCACTAGCGAAATAAGATAAAAAGGTTTTGTCATTATCCGGCATAATATCTTTTTCTGATCAATTATTTCTAATTTGATATATCTTCAGAGTTTTCCAATTTTAAAATGACATTTGCCTGTCATGTACCGAGACTTGGTATCAATTGAAAGATGTTATAGACATATACATTGTTATTACTTACATTTGATGAAAATCGTATAGAATGCATGACATTGAACACCAAGACAAACGAAAATCATACAAATTTTGTTTTAAAAGTTATAATTGTTGAAGATATGATCTTTGTGAAATCGAATAAAAAAATTAAGTTAAGTTATAAAGTTATTGTGTAACATGATTATTTCATATTATAGACACATATGCGTCATTTGTTTTGGAAGGCACTGTTCATTGTATTGATTTTGAAAGTTATATAGCATTTAATATATAATGTTAAAAGGCAACTCATTTAAATGTATTTGAAACACGCAATGCATGCAATGATCTTTTAAACAAACTATGACCATTTCATTGGAAATTGTACTTAGCTTGATACAATTACTTTTTTACACATGGCACATATACATAATTTTCAATCTCATCGGAATGTTTTTGTAAAACTCTTTTTAGAAGCTTTTGACTTTTTCTCCAATTCATCTGCAACCGATAAACTTTGCTAAATTTCATGTGCCCAAAAACATTATTTCATGTTATTTGTTACAATGTCGCAGGATTTCTTGATATCAAAACCATAACTAATTTTGCCAGAGTTAATTGTAAAGCATAATCACAATATTATCATGAATAGCATGTACAGCAGTATATAATTAGGGAAAATTAGAGGTTATGAAACCATGAAACTGTCTCCGTCAAACAATAACAAATTATGTTAAACATGTCCAAATTTATGTTTATTTTACATATTTATTAAATGTAGCATTGTCCTCCAACTAAGAATCGAGAAGAACAAAGACTCTTCACTTAAGTTCATTCTCTGAATATTCAGGCAGGCCAAACATAAGTCTCCTGTCGATGTCTATTTCGACATTTTTGTATCTAGCTTTGTTTTCTAAATGAGATTTAAATATGTGCATACTGTTAAAACAACAAGCGTCGCAGCTATATTCCTTTGCATTGATAAAATCTGGTAATGACAGATTTCAATAATAATGTTCAAATGTGAACATATTTAATGAGAACATTAAACACTTTCTATGGAAAAAGTTCTTTTTTTCTTAACGAGCGGTTTCAATAAGGTGTAGACCAGTCATTTGTTTTTTGTATAAAACCTTTAGCAATCTGTGGATAATTTAAAAAGTCTATTCTAAACAAAACTTGTTTGATTGATCAACTTTAGGAGATTTGGTTAACGAAAATAAATATTTAAAAAGTCAAACTTCACAGTAAAAGGAATGCTTATTTAAAATTACATCGTGAAGTTATAGGATTTCGGACAGTTTTCATTTATCTTATCTTTGAGGGTATATAGTCGGGAAAACATCCAAACGTTTACATGAAATTGAAGCCAAATGCACAAGTCAGGCAAATAAAGTTGGTTTTTTTACTTGTGGTCATTTTATTTGTTAATTCATGGAGTATGAAATTTAACTCGAAATGAATATCGCACCTATTTCCAAATATTCAGTTCCACTACATTAGCAGCAAGCATAGTAAATTGTTTGTTAAATAAAGTAATTGGTATTTGCTCATTAAACTTGTCAAGTCATGTTGTATTAAATTTTACTAATTTCTAAACAAAACATTTCATGCAAATGAATAATTATATCTGTATTCATTTAAAACTGATGACTAAAAAAACATGTTTTGCAGGAAGGAATATTTTTTCAAAATAATTTCCTTTCTGGTGAATATAAGATGTACATGCACTTCAAAAACTTTATCTGTATATAGATATATATGTTGTAAGCTCTTGTTCTATTCTATATTTTCCATTTCTTTGATGCATCATAAAGTTGTACTAGTCGATCCTTATTACAATACCGGGAAAATCGCCAATGGGTTTATTTTTCAAATGTACTACAAATATGTATTCAAACTCAATAAAATGAACTGTAAAGGTTGCAAGGTTACATACATTTGAGTGTTTGAGTTACCTTTATCTAATCAAAATTTGAAATTATCCTCAATCAACGGTCAATTTAAATTTAGAAATACATAGTATGTTCTTAAGGTTGAAAATCAAAGGTCTCAAATCTCAGATATTATCTCTTTCAGTATGACTCATTGAATTTACTTGCGGTATACAAAGAATTGATATCATATCTTAATGTATCTTTTTCTTATTTTAATTTGACATTTCGTTGTCAAATTAAGCTTGCATTTACAAAAATCAGGTTTATACAGTCGACTTTTAAAAGGTGAACAAGAACAAAGTAATGAGTAATGAAAAATAATTCTCTTTTCAGACAATATATTCAATAAATAAATGGTTAATATCATAACAAGTAACTTCATATGAAATGACTCATTTCATAGTACCTGATCTGAATGTAAACGCAATTTAAATAAGAAAATTTATGTCTGTTACATAATTTTTTTTACACATGAATATATAACTCATTTCATTATATTCAATATAAAAATAGAAAAGTTTTGGAATGCATATGATCATGGAAGAATTTTAAAAATTTAAAATGCGGTATGTACATTTATCTTTGTATCAATCGATAAGCAAATGGAGCACTTAGATACACGTTAATCTTTGAAAATGTGTAAGTGCATACAATAATACTATTTTGAAGTTAACTTCAAAGGTTTATTTTTTTTAAATTGAGGCAACATCAGGTGTTCCATTTGCTACCTGAAACAGTCATAAGAAAAAGGAAAAGGATTTAAATAAAAATCAAATGAAATACATAAATCGTTTAATTCTTAAGCTCAATACATTGCCTTTTTCTTTCACAAAAAGTTATTTTATAAATCTTTGTCAGACATGATGTCAAAAAAAGAGGTTCATTTTTCGTCAAGGCAGTTAAAGTATTTGAATTCAGAATAAAATTCAAGTTATATCACAATAATACGTAACACAGAGAAAGAATGGTTGGGATAAAACTAACTAAACTTGTTTGGAGTTTTTACCTTGTTAGTGAGTTCGGGTTTTCAAGCCTTTGGCAACAGTTTCTTTTAGAAATTCAATTCACATTTTATCAACAGTGTTTTTGTGTAAGGAATAAAGATAAAGAAAAGGTTTTTTTATTGCAGAAAGATATACTTCATAAAATGATATGTCACTATGAATTCAAATGTTTCTTCAAGTTGATTGTTTGCCATCCGAATTTGATTCAATACATACAGTTATATACTAGTTAACGTAATGAGGTAACAATGTAATGGTAAATGTTATAAATGAAATTGATTTTTATTGTTTGACCTCTCCTGTAAATCAATAAATTCTAAAGAAATGCTAATTTTACTTCAGTTAAACGTGTATCTCTGAAATTGAACATCAACATAACGTAAAGAGTCTCTTAAGTGAATTTCGGCTAAGAGCAGTCTCTTGACCTCTGTGTAACGTAACTCTATATCAGTGGCAAGGTAAACCGATACCAAGTACTTTGGTCATTTTTTCCTGAAAACATTTTATCAAACACATTTAGTCTTTAATCAATTTGAAACGGATGTATGGATGTTTATTGTCAATGGTTAAATCTTCATTTGCTGTAAAAGCAAAGTGTCTTAAGCTTTTGTCAATGTGTTTGTCAATGTAATGTAAAAAGGATTAAAAATCTATAACATTTTAAGAGACATTCCATGCAAACCTGATCTCTTATCTATTATCGTATTAAGCAGGGCTTTTCGTATCAGATTCTAACAGGGCCATTCATTTCCTCAAGCGGTGTTGAAACGCTCAACTTTCTATGAGTAATGGGATAACCTCTGTATCAAGCTCAAGATTTGTCTGGTCACCAGATGGTGTTGAGTGTTTTTGTCACCTGTCCTCTTAAAATTATTTCTATAATCCTCCTTTGATATCAATGATGATTTTCAAGCTAATTTCAAATCATTTCCATCCAATGTATATCAAAAGGACATGTGTAAACTTTATATCCGACTTCATTTACAGTTTGTAGCCAGAGCCAATATCAACATGACCTTACTTCATTTTAGTAAGTGGTGAAACTGGTACTTTTCGTGTTATAAATCCCACATGACCTCTGCAAGATATTTCTGACATTTTTTTCAAAAGGTGAGTCGAATTGAATAATGAAGGTCAATGTTTGGACATGCTTGTAATATATGGAGATTCAAGCATCTGTCATATTAATAGCTGGGTATTTAGGTTAAATGAAATGCCACAAAGACCATTTTTTAAGAGTTACAAACTTAAATTATGATGACACTTATAAAACAATAGTAAATTTGTAGATTGGATCCAATTGTTTAAACTTTATCTCATACAAACTTGGCATCTCATGGCATCACTCCATTTAAGTCTCATCACTAATCAATGTACACTTCGAGTAAGTTCATAAACATCAATAGGTTTGAATTTTCAACTAAAAATAAAACAACGTGGCAATAAAGATTTGACTTGCATGCGTAAGCATTTTATAATATAATCAAACAGACCCAACTATCCTAGATCAACATTTCTATAGAATTTGCCCTATTTATATGGTCCCGGGAAGTCTATCTTAGAATTACAAATAGAAATCCAACAAGCAAGTTTCATTTGCTATATTCCTGACCTTGCAAAAATGCCTTTAAGCGTAGTCAGTGCTGATTTGCATCTTTTCTTTTGACATTCTTATGTACATTTTGTAATTCAAATTGATGATGGAATCAACGGATCAATAAAACAAAAAGCGTTCAAGAAAGTTTATGGTAAACCTGATTACTCAGTTGAGGTACTGGTAATACTTGCCTCCGGCTATCATCAGTTCAATGTGGACTTTTATTTCAATATGTTGGGATTAAATGCTCGCGTTTCTGAAAATAATTAGGCAGCCTCTGTAACCAACTTCAGATAAGTCGGTTCACCAGGTGGCGCTGAGTGTCCCATTTAGCTTACTTGTCATGTTGACATTTTTGCGTAAGATTGCTCTGATGTTGTTAATGAGATTTCTATGACTCCAAATCGGAAGTCCTAGAGCGTTTTGTTTTTGACATGTCCGTCTGTCCGTCCACAAAAAATATCTTAACAGTAATTTTTAATTGTTAATGAAACGAGTTGATGTAGAGAACTGAAACTGGTTACACAGCGTTAATGACAAAATAAAATATGACGAGGTTGCTTTTGATGACGGTGTGGATGACATTTTGATTAAAGTTGTAGCATCATCTTTTGGTCTGCTTTTATAGCAAGAAGAAATCAATATTGTGTAATTTTGTTCAAATTATAAATGTCACGACAAATTTTGGTTTCCATATTTTGAGTGCATCTATAATTGTAAATAAATGGTAAACTGATACCTGAATGGCATACCATTCCATTCAGATTATATCTACGGCCTTAACCTGTCATAGATAGCAGGGCAGATCTGATAATATTTGAATCTTGAGGAAAAATTGAAGAAATAACTATTTTTAAAAAGATCTACTGCCACGTTAAGGCATTGGTTTCTTCGAACCTTGATAGCGAAACTTAATCACCTTTTCAGTGTCCTTATGATCGTAGTGAGCAGACGCAGTAATAACAGAACCTGCCACTAGTAAATGTAGATAAAATTCTTTGCGTATCTTAGCCTGATACCCATTTGGCGATGAGGCGAACTGATGATAGACTAATCTCTTTTCAATAACAGCCAGATATAGTTATCTTAAAAACATTTAGAAATTCAAAAATGATTATCAAAAATGACAATTTATGATATGTTTATGGCATTGTTTGTTTCTCTTAGCTCTTCAGTTATCAAGGTAGAGTTGTGAAAGAACAATGCAAGCCTCATTCAAACAATAAAGTTTATCATCTTATCATCTTTTATTGCAGGTTTTCAGATCACAAGGCATGGTGACCGTCTGTCCATTTCTTTGTCTGTCCATCCTTAAACTTATTTACTGTTGAATTAGCATTTTTTTCAGTCATCGTAGCATTTGTGAATTGTAGTTTTTCTATCATTGCTGCTCCTCAAAAGTGCAACGCCCTAAGACTAATTTTAAGCCTCGTCTTAAGGTGTAAACTTTATCAATTATTGATATCTTCTCCAAAACGAAAAGGTCTATTGTTTACAGACTACTTCACCAATTTGGGATTTTAGATATAATTACACACTGTTACCCCTCCTGAAGGCTAATGGGGCTTTGCATTTCCAGAGTTAATGCTGATACAGTTCACCAGCTGCAGCTAAGGGGTGAGTGAAGGGAGTTTAATGTGCTGTTAGTAATTTTTTCATCTTTTTTGGATTTTTTAATCACAGTCAAGGGAGGGAAAGGAAAAGAGAAAGACATATAGAAAGTGAGAGAAAGACAGCAGAATTATGAAAGACTCAACGTTCATGTACTCTACCCTTGACCACTTAAGTTTGGTTGCACCTGTTAGGAACATTTATGGTGTATCCATTCAGGGTCACAAGACACTCACACCTCCACAACACGATAAGGTCATATTGAGGAACGCCGACTGAAATAAAGAGAGAATCACAACAAAAAAGCATGTAAGTATGTGATTTATGAATGGGTTTGATCAACAGAAAGTTAACAATGTATCTTTATTTTCAAGATATAAACATTTCTTCTATACATTTCTCAGTCTACGACCATACTCGACAACACAAACAAACGTGGTGATCGGAGATATACACCAGGGGGGATACAATTTGACTCTTTAATTTATATATGCTTGACAATTAGTCCCGATAAATCTGGGGTTTTTTCAGTTTTTCATGTAAGTATTGTACGACTTTGCAGTGTTGACACTATGGACCACAGAAAGCATGAACACTTTATGTTAAAGTCGATTTGATTATCCCTCTGATTGCCTCCAAAAGATGTGTCTAATGATGTTTCAAATGTTTTCAGAATTTCCTTTTTTTCCAAAAGTCATGTATAGCTGACATTATGTTAGCATGCGCATTGGTCTCTCTGCGAACTGCGTGGAGATTCTGAAAGAATATGTTGAATTTTGGGTTCATCTTGTGCAATTACGCATCAAATAGTTAAACAACATTAATAGTCCCGTTTCAACGTTACGCAACAGCACTGTGTCATGACTCTGTTGGATGAAATCTGAGTTTGAGGGAAGACACAAATACTCTAATGTTATCTTATCACTGGCTTATCTGAAGAATGATGGTTATTTCTTTTTGGAACTCGGAACTATTATCTTTATGATGAGGTTATTAATTCAAGTAAAGTTATTGATTATAGGTATAATTTACATAAATCTCCTTACACACGTGTTTTATCTCTTTGAAAATGTAACGTTATTTTTTTTCCTGTAAATGATGTTTTAGAAGAAAACAATATTGATTACAGCCAGTGGCAACATTGCCTGAATGAAATTCGTTTGTTATTTTTTACCTCAAACTTTTATTGTTTTTTGCGAATGACGAAAATCTTTCGTTGTTGTGTTAAGGAAATGATATTTAGATATATGTCGTCAATGAACAATGAACAAGTTGACATTTAAAAAGATTTTCTGATTGGTGACTTCCTCACTTGATCACCATCACTTCATAGTTAGGAAACCAGATCTTCAAAAACATCAAAGCACATTTAATAAAGAAATTCTACACGATCAGTTACAAAGGACAGCAAGCCCAAAGACAGGACTTGATATGGGAAACAAAAAGGTCGTTGAGAGGGGACTTTAAAATAACCGTTGTCATTTTGATACATTGTTCTCTGTACACGTCTAATTCAATAACAATTACGGAAATGAGCATGATCTTATCATCATTAATATGATTCGAAAGCTATTGAAAATTCGATATGCTTTTCATGTATTTGACAGTGGATGATGGGGATAAATCAATAGAAAAATGTAACAAATCTTTTACGTATTTGTCAGTACTTCCTGAATTCGATAACCCTTTCACACAAGCTTTCAATCAATCAATCATGTTTCTACTGTGACTCATAAAATTGGATATTGCAGTTGATATATACCGCTACACATGTGAAACTCCACCTTTGAGCATTTCGATTCCATATCTTCATATGCTTTTCTAACAAACCACGATCTCAAAATGTTGTCAGAAGTTGGGTTTTCTTGTAAACAGATTTTCCATCCATCTAACTGTTTAATTAAACAATTTCTTATCCATATTTATAAAACTCTGCAGTGAAACCTTTTTCTTAAATCAAGGATTACAAATATGCTAGTATACATCTTTTTACAGAGGGCACACCTGCTTACGAATATATAACTTCAAAGGATTCTCAAGTAAGGGCTTGGGAGACCATCTATTCCGTTTGCTTCTAGAAAATTTTAAAACATTTAATAAAGCTATAAAACATATCAAACTGAATTACAAACTATCACTTTTACACGTTTTACTGTTTTACTTTTAAAAATAAATGAAATCACCAAAAATATTAAAAACATGTATAATAAGCTTTGTTATACAGAGATTTCAAAAATGTGGTTAAACAGGAACATTTTTCAAACCATATCAAACTCAAACACACTACTTTCACTGTCAGATATTTATTTTACTTTAGTAAATGTCTCTGGAAAAAATTAAGCGCGCAAAGTGCTTTTAATTTCATGAAAAGTAACGTAATTTCATCATCATGAATAAATTTTTAAAAAAGTATTTCATGATTGATTTTGATTACAATCAGAACCAGAATACACCCAAAATTGATCTCCTATCACCTTTTGCACTTGACTTTAGTGACCCGGCCTTTCGCAAATTTATACTACATTCTTCTTTGTGATACGATATGTTTTAGAGAACTAATACTGGATACAAAACGTGAGTTACACCAGAAAATAAGATAATACTAAATAAAAATTCTCCTGTGATAACCATTTTTAGCATAACGTTTTGGTTGATTGGGATTTATAAGCAACTTTCATAGGGGTTAAACATTTTAGAACTTAAAGCCATCGTCTCATTTTTGTAAGGCAACTAAACTGAACTTATTATTCTTCACGAACAAATTCTGATCACTAACACAAATATTTCCTGTCGCGTTTGCAAAGATTTTCATTTTTATGTCCGTTTTACAGTTTTGGATGAAGCAGCTTGTTGCCGTATGCGTTTCAGACCAATGAGGTACCGAATCAAGTGCAATCCCATATCGGGTACGAAACACCGAAAATCTAGTAATTGCAGCGCCGATACGTATGACAGACGCATTCTTCATTGAAATTACCAAGTTTTTGTTATTTCTGTATTTGAAAAAGCGTAAGCTATTAGCTGTTTTCATTGGATATTCAGCTGGGAAATGTTATGTGTTCTTCGTCACGGCCTTAGCGAAATGACGTGGTAAGGACTAACGCTCGCCAAAGACCTAATATTAGGGTAGGGTAGTTTGAACTTCATTAGTGAGGGCTAGATTGCCTGCAGAGTTCTGAAAATTGTTGCAAACGTCTGGGGAAAGATCTCTGTGAGTGATAAACTATTTGTCCGGCATGCATTACAATTTGCCTTGCAAAAATGAGACTATGACTTTAAAAATGTTACTTCATGGTTTCCAATATTGATCATAATACAAATTCTATCTTCTATCTGTCTCAAGGCTTTTGGTTTCGTTCACTTCGGTTCGACAGCCAAAACACTTGATGAGATTCTTTTTGAGAATGATGTAAATCTGTAATTAAGCAAATGACTTGAATCCTTTAAATTCACTATATTGAATAGAGTGAATTCAATTTTTAAAACCTAATGTACGTCACTAGATTAGATGTGGGAACCGCTGAAGTAGTTCAAGTGGACGTTTACATAAGCTATATATGAAAAGGTTCATAAAGTATGAACCAGTTTGCTTTAATTCTTGGGAAATGAATCACTCTCATTGTCTCAACCAATCAACGTTCAGGAATATGTGTAAACTTCAAAGTGCGAAATTTACTTTAAATTAGCCTTTTTAGAACTTAATTGTGAATGCTACATTAAGTACAAAGTTTAAATCATCACAAAATAAAACTTGGCAAATCATTTAGATTTGAAAGCATGTCAAAATGATTATAGAATCATTTGAAAATGCAAAATATTATGTTGCAATTTCAAATACACCTCAAATTTCAATTTTATCTTTGTATCTATCGATCTTCACATGGTACACTTAAAGAAAAGTTATTCTTATTTTAGTGTGAAAGTCATCATACAAGCATTTTATCTTACATTTTTATCTACTAGTTTGAAGTTATCTTCACAGGAATATTCTTACAAAATAAAGAGGTGACCAGGTGTTGCTTTTGCTGCCTGAAATCAGTAATAAGAAAGATTCAAAGGAAACAGTCTTTCAAATAAAAACTTAATGAAAGATTTTAATTTTTTACACGGGTTTTTTTAATTCACCATCACCATCAATTAATTTTCCGTCCCACAAAAAGTTATTTGATATATCAATGCCAGACTTGATGTCTTAAACAAGAGGGTTATCCTTTGTAAAGACAGTTAAAGTACTGCATTTAAATTCAGAACAAAATACAAGTTATATCACACTAACACTTAGAAACCCTAAAAAGAAATCTTAAGATGCGCCTAAATCAACAACGCTAGCCCTGAGGATTCTTAAACCTTATTAGTGAGTTTTTTGTACGGTTTCATTTTCAGTGAGAGCCTGTGGCATCATTTTTTCAGAAATTGAATTCACATTTTATCAATAGCGTCTTTGATAATAAGTTAAGAAAAGGAAAACAATTCTTCTGTAGAAGGAATTGCTTATAACGCAAATGTGATTCCCCATGCTAATTGTTTGCAAACCGAATTTGTTACCAGAAATGTGATCAGGAAATATTGTAAATTTAGACATAGCAAATTAAATGAATAGTTTAACTTCTTCTGTAGCGTAACATTGCTTTGAATTCAAATTTTTTTCTTTAAAAAATTACATTATAGTGAAAATGAGTCTCACAGTCACTTTAAATATGGATATGAAGAAATATTTATTAAAATTATGTCGAAAAATCTCTATGAGTGTTAACTGCCTATGTTAAGGTTGTTTCATCGACTATTAGCAGTCGCTTAAATTGACGCTTTGCCATCTGACTTTACGTCAATGGATAGGTAACACGAAACTCACTAGTTTGTTATTCACTCACTAGAACTTGAAAATAAGACTTAAAACAGTTAGAATGCGCTGTTTACTTTCCACATTCAAATACCCTTTATTTCACTTTAAAAAGTTTCTTTTGCCCATTAGATAAGCAATATTGCGTCAAATGTTTAAACAAACTATATACTGTTTAAAGACATCGCTTGAGAATATGATCCTTTACTATAAACCTTAGGCGCTGGCGATCTTCTCTAGTCTGAAGAGGTTCGTTCATTTCCTCAAGCGGAGATGAAACGTTCAACTTTCTATGAGTAATCAGGCAGCATTTGCATCAAGCCCCATATGGCGCTGAGTGTTTTTGGCAGCTTCTTAGTCCGACTGACGTCTTTACATAATCATGAATTTGTTCTGGGTCAGTATATCTCACTCATTCACGACTTTTAATCTTTTGAGCCCATTGGCACAAAGTTACAACATTATCTAACCTTACCTCAATTTAAAATGGTATTTAGTTTGTTTAGTCCACACTTGATGCAATATTCTTTATGACCTCGGAGAGAGATTTTTACTCTTTTAAGTAGGTGTTTCAGACGTTTTGATACGAAGAGGTACAAATGAAAAATGCTAGCAAATGTTTAGGACTTGTGAATATTTATAGGAAAATAACTGATATATTTATAACCAGCTTCCTGAAGAAATGAGATATTTAATACACTGTCCAAAGAAAAGAAATTACATTATGATGATACTTTAAATCTATGGGGAGTATCACGTTTTTTTATAAATGAAAACGAAAGTAAGTGTTTCACATTGCAAAGGAATGATTTTTAACAAGTTTTAAAAGGAATGTACCATGATCGTTTAGGTTGAAAATTCATTTCCCTACCTCAAATGATTACAGGTGTTCACACACAAAATGACCACAAGAGGTTTGTGATTGATACTTGATTATCTTCTCTTCGACTACGGATGACCGAGTTAAGTTGATTATGAGTAATCTGAAGATGAGCCTCATCATATGTTTGATTTGGAAGATTTGAAGAAATAAATATTTAAGAAACGTACCTTTTCCCTTTTAAACAACAAGTGAGGTATTGTGCAACAGGATCCCAATGTTTTAATTGAATTTTGCAATCAGCATTGCATTACATCTTGTGTATGGCTTCACTGATTCGTGTGTACTTTGAGAACGTTAATACCACATGCTTCGTAGACGAGAGAATGTAGAGAATTAAAACTGGTCACTCTGCAGAACTGATACCACATAAAAGTACGAATTTTCTATTTTATTACAGTCTGATGCATGGTCAACGGCCATTTTATTAGCCAACATGAGGGTCAGGGCTAATCGTCTCCATTCTTAGACCGCAACAACATTGTTTTCATTTGCTGAGCAAGATTCTTAATTTTGAATACTGAACAAATGCATTTTACTAGCTAAAAATCTCCCATTTTAATCTCTTCTTCCAATATTCTTGTCATAGATTTATGCAGTAAGAACAAATCTCACAAAGCAGTATAGCTTCGGATTTCATGAAAGCTTTATTGTGAAGCTTTTCGTTCATGTTCACGTAAAGATGGTTCTTACAAGCAGCTTCAATAAACATTTGACCAGTCACTGGCATGTGTAGAAAAACGCATTTTAAAATACAATCAGGCAGAACAAACTGTACATCCTATGCGTTTCGCTATGAGACAAAGATGTCTATCTGAGAATTATATTTAAAATCATGTCATTAAAATCACTGTTGTAATACATCTTCTTTGTAACATTTTCAAGTAGTAAGTCTCATTAGGCTACTACGATTTCACAGTATTCGTACAAAAGTGGATCAGGATACTGAATTTTAAAATCCAAAATCGAATTCAATGAAGCACTCAAATGTTTGATTATTACTCGGAACGTTAGATAAAATATGTTTGTAGGTGAATAACTATTTGACATGCGTGCAGGAATAATTTTCTCCTGAGACAAAGCTTTTATCTGCTAATTAATAGGGTACTCTTAGTAAAACACTGCAAACAAATGTTTTTAAAATATCTTTGAAGATAATATTTTTTGTTGTATTTATTGTTTTATATTACCATACAAAACAGGTTAATGTCAGATATATTATTGATTTTCGGAAAATATTTATAAATCAATAAAGGTAAAATAATAATAATAACTTTTTGGTGTTTCACGTTAGTTTGTGTTTTTTGCTTTGACTATGTTTACATACTGTTTGACACAAACGTGCCAAAAATTTGTTTGACATCTCCTTATACATGTAACGTATTTGATATTTCCCCCAAATCTTAACTACTGAGGTCGCTTTTTTAAATCGTTAAAATGTCAGGTATTGTCTTGCTAACTTTAAACAATGATTTTAACTGTATAGGAAAATAATAAAGCTTAAACATTATATTGTGTCATTTCATTTGTTTTTCTGAATGAAGTTTTTTTTTAAATCCTAAGATGATTACAATTATATTTATACTAAAAATTTTATTTCTTAACGCAAGAATTGCATGTTCATTTACTAAGCTCCTGGTTCGAATCCACAAGGAGAAAACAAAAATATGTGACATTGCACCAAGCTGTACAAACATGGGAAGTACGGTTGAGTACATGGTCGAGTGAACGATAAGTAGCTGTTTCTAAAGTGCATGTCCTTCGCTGTAATGAGGGACAGCGGTTGAGAAGACATGGTATCCACTTTAAGGCGTTATTAAATTTTCAACATGTTTTTTTTCTGGTAAGAGCTTACCTGTACATCTTACTTACGAGAACTTAATATCATGTGCACGTGTAAGCATTTCCCGTATTTATTTTCAAATAATCTACCAGAACATTCTTTGTACAGACTGAACATCCAACCTCATTCTATTTTTACCAAAGTACATTTTCAAAGTTTTATCACAGCGAGTGCTCATAGCAGCGGGAAAAAATAAGTGGACATTTACGGTTTGAAACAAATTAACTTGTACATCTTACTTATGAAAGCTTAATTGTATGTGCACGTGTAGGCATATCATGGTTTAATTTTCAACATACTTCATACTATTTTTAAGTTTAATCACAGCGAGTGCTCAGAGCAGTGAAAATAATAAGGGAACAATTACAGTTTGGAACAAATTAACAAATTGAAGAACTTTCACTGAATGTGGCATCAATGGATCAATTAAAACGTGTTCAAGAAAGTTTATGGAAAACCTGATCCCTTATTTGACTCTGAATACAAGTAATAGAAAATGGACCCTTCACTTCCATAACTGGAGATAAAATGATCAGGTTTCTTGCAGCCTTAGTGGCCAACTCCAGATAAGTCCGCTCACCAGGTGGCGCTGATTGTTCCAGTCAGCTTACATGTCAAGTTGATATTTTTGCATAGCTTTGTTTAATCTCTGAGACAAGAATTCGTGGTTATAATTTTGTGGTCATAATCTAAGATTGGTTAGAGATAGTATTGCTATAATAGTCTTTGTTTCAAGTCCTGCATTGGCTTAAGTGTCCATTCTGTTTGCAACAAGTTATGATTAAATTAAGGTTATGTTTTATTAAACGAAATTTTGTACAATGTAAAGTTGTCTTTTGATTATGGTTTAAATATCATTTTTATTTTCCTTTTTAAAAAAAAGAAATTTTGTTGGTATTTTAAAATCAACCAGAAAGTCAATATGTGTCATTTTCTTCAACCTAGAAATGTCTCAACAATGGCTTCTGAATGAGAGTATCAACTAATTGAACATTTTCAAGATGTGTGCCTTTCTCAGTGCAATCTTTACTGCCTACACAGCTATGGATATCTGATGATTTTGATTGTGAAGTTTTATCCCCTTGTCTGTTTAGGCGGACGCAATGATGGCAAAACTTGTCACTTGCAAACGTAGATTAAACACTTATCAGTCTGTGAATAATTAAACTGCATCTGCCCCTTTATCTCAGTCTGATACCCTTTTGACAACGTACTAAACAGTTTTACCTTAACTGTTGATAGCTTTATCTATTTTCGATAGAGACCAGGCATAGTGATCTAAGGACCATGTAGAAACCATATGATATCACAACATTTATGACCGTCTGTAGGATATGCGTATGGAGCTCTCTGTTTCCCTTAGCGTATCATTTATCAAATTAACGGTCTGAGATGCAATGAAAACGTTAAAAAAACGGATAATATTTGTATTTCTAATCATATCATTACAGTTTTAGCAAATCGGGCTTCGTTTTACAATGATTCGATGAGCCCATATCATGGTATCAGGTGTCCGCCGATCCGATGTCTGGCCATCCGTAAACTTTTTGATTTTCAACTTCTTCTCCGGAATATTGAAATCCTTTTAACGTATGATAATGATTCAATTAAGATTAGATTTCATTGTTGCTCGTAAGAATGGCTACAGGGGTGACCATACTTCCGCCCATCCTCGTCCCCATGGACAGAAAACAGTGTGAAATAGTTACATCCCCAGAAATAGGGAAATATAGGGTTATTAATTGTGTGTACTGTTGCCCTTCATAAGGGTTTGTGAGGCAATGCCCTTGAAACTAGTGCGTTTTCTTCAGAACTTCAAACTAACACATATAGAGAGAATATCACAATGGAGGTCAAAGATCTTCAATCATTGATATATTAAGAAAACTTGAAATAATGAAAATAAGAAAAACAAGCAACTTTGTTTTAGTGAGTGTATAGCATGAAATGGTCCTCTTGAACCTTTTGATTTCAATGATGGTGTTCGTTACTAGCTTTTATATCATACTCTTATAATTTGAAGTTTTGAAATATTTCACTAATTTAAAGGCACACTGAGTGCAATTGATCCGTGGTGGTAGGTACAAGGAAGCAAATGCGTTATATATGTTGTTCAAATGAAAATTACATTTTACAATTTTGAATCATTGTGACCTTTTCTTTTATATTATTTTTAAATAGTTCCTTATGAAACATGTTTTAAATAAAGTCAAAATGAGCTATTCATTATCAAAGGTAAAAGTCAACATTTCAGAATCTTTTCTTTAAAATCATTTCTGTAAGGAATCATTGGTTTTATCCTTAAACCATAGCTTGTAATGTAACTATGTAATGTTATTTTTCAAAGTGAACATGTGTAAAATAAGCACTTTAAAAGTTTAGGGTATGTAAAGGTTTTTCAAACCTTATGTGTAATTAGAGTTTCTATCTATGCATATATCAACACATGGAATAATTTGAGAACAAATCTAACCATAGTTCCTTTTTCAGAAAGTCATAATCAAGATAATAATCCCAATTTCAGAATTGTTGGACAAAAACATTTCTTAAAGGAATCATCCATGTAGTTTGCAACCCTCAAAATACACCTTTATAAAGATGTCATTCAATCCCTTGATCATATTTCAAAGTGAATATGCAGACCAAAAGAAGATTTGAAGATTAAGATATGTGGAGATGTTTTCAACTTTATGTATTTTTTGAAAACCTACTGCACATTGTAAGACAATCTTCATAAGGAATAATTTGTAAACAAAAATACTGCAGAGTCTTTTCTCCAGATGTCATAAAAAGACTTGTTCCTGTATTGTAAGATATTGCAGAGTTTAAAGTAAGGACCATAGCAGCCATGAACCCTTTATATCAATTGTTAAAGTTTTTTAAGTTAAGTTTAAGATACTTTTATAAATACAGATGACATTATGGTCAAAATTGATTAATTTTACAAGATGTAGGCCTTTGGCTTTGCCTAACTCCGGCATTGTAAGTTATATAAGCATATGTATCTAAGGTTATGTCTTTGTGTATTATCTATATTATCTGTTTAAACAGATTAATCAATTTCTGAAATACTTAACAGATATTACTTAAATTAATCAGTTTATATTAAAAGTCTTCTAACATTTTTCTATTACCATCATACAACAAGTAGAACTGAAACGGAGAGAACCTTCTCTTTCAACAGGAACAACATTTTTTTTAAATGATTCTATAAGAATGGCATAAAAATATCTATCATTTAACTCAAAGACTTTATTTCAATGTTAACAATTCATTCTTTAGACAAAGACATTTTTAACATGTGGAGTAAGATTTGTTTTGTACACTAATCGATGGGTATGTATTCCTGTTTTAAAAGAAAACTCAATTAGCAACTTGGCCTGTATGAAATTCACTTGTTATTTTTAGCCAACAAGTTTTAATTGGTTTTATTGATTGGTGAATAAAACTACAGATTAAAAGTTAACTGCAATCATAAGCTCAAAAAATAGTGTTCACTGCTGTGTTCAGGAAAGGATTTAAAGATGTCTGTCGTCAGTACACAAAAAATCTGATCAATAGCTTTTCAAAGTAAGGAGTAAGGGAACCGGATCTTCAAGAACTAATTTCTTAAAAACAATTCGACACGATCAGATAAAAACAAATTAGCAAGCTCAAAGCTCATTTTTAAATGTTAGAAACTAACGGTTCAAGTGATGAGCTTTTAGCACGAAGAAATTACCTTTCATAACTCCGGGCGCTGTATGCTTTGAATAACTACAGGGTAAGAAACCATATCGATGGCTCTCTCTTTCTTCTGATGGTGATCTTGTCATGTTTCCCAATGCAGTTGAAGTAATGGTAAGTCGTTGAATGATCCGACAGATCTTTTATACCAATCTCAATAAAATGAAATCTAAAATGGTCCACTACGTAACCCGTGTATAATCTGCGAATCGTATTGAAGCAGTAATTAATATTTCAATGAGATTGCTTTTATACCCAATTAATTCAAGTGCAAAATTAGTTATATTATAACACTAGATTAAATACTCTTAAATCACATTCCAATATGCACATGTTAATGCTATTATGACGCTTATATTATTTTGAACTGCTACATATGTAAAAACAACTTGAGAGCATATCAAATTAACATCAAAACTAAGTACAATATCAAAACGTTGTCGGGGTTTTTCTTGCAATTAAATTAATAACTCGTTGAAATATTATGCTTTAAAATTGTTATTACGTTTCCTAGTTATCCCTTGCCTTTCGATTGTCAATAAATGTTTTTGAAAAACTATTTCTGACTACTCTAACCCATGCAAACGGCATTTAAAAAAGAACATACAATTAATTAAGGATTTTCTTATTTAAAAAAACATGGAGCATGTTATGCTCTTAAACTCAGAAAGTCACAAGTTGTTAAAGGTCTATTCATATTCACTATGATCTCTCTAATATAATTTTAACAATCTCATTTCCCCTAACCCATTGTTCAGCTTGATACCAAAGTATATTATTGAAACGTACACTAGAGACAGGTTTAAGGCTTTTACATACCTGTCGAACATTAATGTTTAGGATAAATTTATAAAGCGAACACATTGTACACAATGTCAAAGGATCCCTATTGGTTAGGTTTTCTGCTTTTGAGATCTTCCAATGTTTGAGTTCTTCGATTACATTGGAGAGACCGTACACACAAACTGTCAATGTTTATTGTCTTCATTTTTAAAAAAAAACCCACTGTTATCTGAAATTTAAGTACAAACACTAAATAGTTTTGTACTGTGTTTAGGGTTTTAGGTATGCAGTAAATAAGTCAGTTGGTACTTGTTTTCTTTGAGAAATGAGATGCCACAAATAAAAATTGTAACCATTGTGTCGTGTTTAACACATGTAAAAGATACACAAGTGCATTATGATTACACTCTTACTTCTCATCCGGTAATCAAAATGTAACAAATTACTTCAATGTAACTTTTCTAAGCTTTTCTTTGACCCATGTGTTCTTTCAGTAACTGTATACTACATATTGGTAGAGGGTTCAATCTGGCAATGCTCTGTGAAATGTGAAGCTATAAAGAAACAATAATGGTAACACAGCGTAAATGACACCATAAAAAAGTAACTAAATTGCCGTTTAAGTACAGTCTGAAGCATAAACTTCGGGTAATTGGCGTTTTTATTTGCATTCGTGAGGGTCGTTATCGCTATGTTAATGAGTCCTAGAAGGTCAATACGTTGTTTTCAGTTGTTGAATAAGATTCCTACATCTGCACACCGATGATAATGATAATAATTTTGCAAGCTGTATCCCCGTTGCATTATTGTCTGAACTGCAGACATTCTTGACCTTAAAAGTATACCTTAGTGATCTTATTATGTTACTTCAAGTACGTTATAGTTACCTAATTACTGTGAAATATGATAATAAAGAGAAAAAAGGGTGCATGTTTATGATTTTTTATCAATCATTGGTAATCATTTATGATAAACAGCCTTAAACGTGTCTAAGTATGTTAAATGTAGATCTAATCTTCTGTAAATGTTCATGAAGTATTGGCCTCTGGCTAAAATCTTTAATGAAACGACGACCCTTCACTTCCAAAAGTAGAGATAAAATGCTCACGTTTCTGTGAATAATCAGACAGTCTCTGTATCAAACCAAGGATAAGTCTGGTCACCAGGTGGCGATGAGTGAAAGCGTACATGTCAAGTTGACATGTTTGCAGTGTCTTGCTTTGTTCTTCGTTTTTTATTTGATATTTTAGATTAAGAGATTAATTTCAAATAATTTTACACATGTATGATTTATATCAAAATTCACTAAGAATTTCATTTCAGAAATACATAAATTTTTGTAACTACAGTTCAAACACTCATGTATTTTGGTTTAGTATTCTGCTGTTAGTGTCAGTTTTATGGCCTCGGAGAGATATTTTAACAATTTAGTGTAAATGTTGTGAATCTTTTTTATTTTCAAAATTCCATGGAAAACAATGATAGTTTGGTAAAACGATCACAAACGCCACATAACGCTACCTTCTACTAACATTAACATTTGGGAAATCAGATATTAAATTGTAAATAACTTTGGTTCACTGGATGGAATGAAATGCAACAAAAAGCAATATCAAGTTGTACATGGTGAACAGCACCTATGAAACGTTACACAATTTTGTCATGATTAAACTTCATGAAATAGATATTTTTATTCACTTATAATCATCATTGTTAACTGAGACTCATGGTGATATACCCGGGCTAATAAGATGGCGTAGAATGGCTCGTTAGAGTGAGTGAGTGCGTTGGGGTGTAACGTGCTTTGAACAATATTTAAGTTATAAAACACGTGGATGACAAGCATCCAAAAGAGAGTTGATAGATCAGGGGGAAAGGGATGGATAGGATGAGGGAAAAGACGGAAAGAAAGGCATATTGAAATTAGAAAGCAGGTTTTAGAAGGACTCAAATTTGGTCTGGCTTCTACCCATGACCTAAGGGGAGCTTAATACCCCAGGTTGATAACGTTGAGTCTGATTTTATTGTGGACGCATTCTTGCTTTAAAGCTGAACAGAATGCACGAAATTTTATCAAGTATTTACAATCTCAAATCATCATCTAAGTATCACTTTATCCATTTTAATTTAGTGAGCCAGCCTTCAATGTGTACTGCATTCTTGTTTGAGAAAGGAGATGTTGCAGAGAACTAATACTCGTCACACAGCGTGAATGACACCGTGAAGAAGTAACAACATTGCCTTTTGATTACCATTTTTTGCACAAAGTTTGGGTTGATAAGCGTTTTATTAGCAACAGTAATTAAGGTCAATATAAGTAATTTTCTTGAACCTTAGAATGTCACGAAGGCTCTAACTGTTCTTAAATAAGATTCAAATATTTGCATACTGTTAACACGTTTTCAGCAATCGTGATACTTATGTGTATCTGTTGTATGCTTTTATTTTGATAGCACGAAATCCTCTGCATTCAATTTCTCTTAAGTTGTGCCATTGACGCATCATAAAGACTCTGTAGGCTTGTTGTATCTATTGGCCAACGCAAAATTGAGTAAACTGTAGTGTCATTGGATAAAATTATAGAAATACTACAAATATGTATCCTAAATTTATAGAATAACTTTAAAGGTTCTTTTATTGGACAAAGTTGAGTCTTTAATTCATCTTATAATGCTTTACTATTTTAATGTCAGGTTCACATTAAACTTGAAAATATTTAACCTCATTAATGAATCCATTAATAAAAAAAACTTTCTTCATTGAAAATCTCAGATATCATTTCTGAAATAATTTCGTGTTAGTAAAACCAATTGATTCCAGATGATTTGCTATAGATGAATCTTTAATAACATATCTTAATACATCCTTTTCTCATTTTGATGTGACATTTTGTTGTTAATATTCGCTTGCATTCGCTCAAACATAAGGTCAATATTAAGTTTTAAAATGTTAATGACAGGAATTAAATGAGTATTTGCAAAACCACGCCCTTATCCTCAGAATGTAACAAAAATCAACTTGGTTTATATTATGTCAAATTTCTTTCATTCACTACCTCTAAACTTATATGCATTTCCTTGTTTGTTTACAAACATCTAACAACAAATCAAACCTTAATCAAGTCTAGAATTAGACATGTTAAACTTTTCGAGTCTCCACACTTCGCACGTGCAAATCGTGCCCCATGTCACCCACAATCCTTCAGTCCTATCGAGCTCACTTTTCTTGTTGTTACGCAACCTGCAAAGACGTTGCTGTCTACCGGAGAGAAATCTTACCTTTAAATTACGAAACTTCCCTGTTTCCAGTATCCTGGTATCGTTATGATTATCATATATATCTTTTTTACATGCAACATTGTAAATATTCATTTATTCTCCTTTTTTGTTGAGGAGTTTATTCTTCGTTGCACTTCAAAATGGCGTGCTTCGTATCTCGTGTTCGTACACGTGACAGGAATTTTTAAATTTTGCTATTCTAATAATTCTTATTTAGCTTTACGATTGTTTGGCTAAATATGTTTTATGTATTATTGACCTCGTTTAATGATTGTCAGGTATTCGGGTATGGTAAGCCGCCCATTTATCGATTTTCTTCTCGAGTATTTCTACCCGTTTTTTGGTGTAGCGTGTATTCGCGCTATGTAGCGTCTTTTCTCATGCGGTTGATTTGCATTTTACGACGCTTCCATTTTCACATATATTTTGACCCTCGTGTTTGTAAGTTACACTCGGGTTTAAATTTAATTTTTGATTTTTATATTTTATCAATTCTCCAGCCTTACGATGTAGTTGGGTTTGGAAAATGTATATTTTTGGTAAGGAAATTAAATTATTATATTTAATTTCTAGTATCTCCTCTATGTGTAATTATAAGTTTAAATTTCACTTGAGGGTTATTTATTATTTCAATGTTTTTTCATATGTAGTTTTCTATGTATGATTCTTATTTCTACATTTATCACTTCTTTGGTATATATTTTTCATTTTTATATATACTTGATATTGTGTATCATGATTACCTGTGTGTTAACGATTTTCCTTAACTATTCACAGTATCATGAGCAACTCCAAGAAGTGTGAGGGGTGCCATAAATTCATGTCGGCGGTTGATCCTCATCCTTGCTGTCCACGATGTTACGGGATCAACTGCTCGTTCGACCGGCCTTGCGAGTTCTGCTCCGACTTAGATGAACCTGTCTTCCAAGCTTATGTGGCTGCACGCAAGAGAAGCTTGGCGAAGGCGACGTCCAAGACCTCTATAGTCTCCATCCCCCCCCAGACGGACCTGGCAGCGGATCTGGCCCAGTTCAGATTGATGGCACAGAAGATGTTGCCATTGATGAACCGCTTGATGAGCTTTCCGGAGGTAGCTGAAGGAGTGGTACCGGAGGAGCAAAGGCTCACCCCGTCGCCAGGGCGAGACTTAGTCTCCCACATAACTGGTCGGCGGGGGGGTGAAGAGAAGTCAGAAGATGCCATCTCTATCATCGCCCCATCTGTATTTGATTCCGCGCTGCCCACGCCGTCATCCAGGGACCCAAGGTTGACCAAGAAGGGCCACAGACTATCAACAAAGGGGGCTGAGGCGGCCAGGAAGTTCTCCAAGGGGGTGACGAAGACGAAGACCAATGGGAACCCCATGGGTACTGATAGGGGACGGCTTCCCATCATTCTTCCGACGGAGGGGGACAAGGCCACGGACAAGGGGCCCTCCAGTACAGCTTCTGCTTCTTCGACTGAGCGCAACCGTTCCCAGAACAGTTTGGTGGACTATGAGAAGTCGTCATCCTCATCTTCCCAAGAAGTCCAGTGGCGTCCCAGGGGCCGGAAGCAGCCAGTGGATAACCAGCAGCCAGTGGAAAACCAGCGGCCTGTGGACAACCAGCAGACTGTGGACAACCAGCGGCCCGTGGACAACCAGCGGCCCATGGACAACCAGCGGCCCATGGACAACCAGCGGTCCGTGGACAACCAGCGGCCCGTGGACAACCAGCGGCCAGAGGTCTCCCAGCGGTCCGTCGGCTCAGGCTCCAAGAGGAAGTCTGGGGACCCGCCTGAGATTTCTTTCTATGGCTCCCAGCCGGGTACTGTAGTCAAGAGAAACAAGAAGGATGCCTCCATGGACTCTCCCTTTCAGGGCTTATCCTGGTTTGAGAAGATAGACGAGGTCTACCGGCACTTCCCAGACTTGACTCGTCCTCCAGCTCCCACGCAGCTGCTGACCCTAAGGGGTCTACTTCGGTTCCCTTCTCGTCCTTGGCCACAGCCAACGCCTTCTTCGACTCGTTAGGCGATGCCGTCTTGGATCTCGATCGTCATCTCCTCTGGATGGACTCCCAGTTAACTCTGCTAAGACGTTCAGCTTACATTAAGCAGCTGCCACAGAATACTGACCCAAAGATAAAAGAGAAGTTGTACCAGGCTCCTTTGTTTAGTGGCACCCTCTTCGGGGACTCAGTGGCCCAAGCTCTAGCTCAGAAGGACAAAGAACTGGAGAGGAAGAGGAACGAGGACATTCACAACTTAGCTCTGTCAGTGTCTCCACGGCGAAGGCAGTCGCCAAGGATAAAGCAATTCACACCTTCTAAGAAGCAGTCGTTCCAGAAAAACCAGGGCCCGACAACTCCAAAGCGGAATTTTGACAGGCACTTTGGCAAGAACACAACGCCTGGCAAGAGTGGTGGCCGAGGCCGAGGCAGGGGCCAGGAGCGGGTTTGACCGGCAGGCTCCTTTGTACGACCAGATATCGACCCTTGTCCGCCCTCCGATTTTCCCGTTGAATGTGTTTCCTGGTCAGGTCGGGGGTCGTCTTCAACAATTTGCCGTCAATTGGCCAATTGTTTCGGACGACCCCTGGATACTCTCTGTAGTTTCTCAGGGCTATCGTCTGATATTCCATTCTTTTCCTCCGGTTACCTTCTTTCCGGAGGGTCCACGTTTTCATCTGTCCGGTCCTCCTCTGGTGGCAGCAGAGGAGGCAATTCAGAAGCTGTTGGTGAAGGATGCTGTGATAGAACTGGATCCGAAGACAGTCTCCAAAGGTTTTTATTCACCAATCTTTCTTGTACCCAAGAAGGACACGGACGAGCTGCGCATAATCATCGACCTGAAGAACTTGAACCGGAACTTCCTGCAGAGACCGCCTCACTTCAGGATGGAATCAATACCGGCGCTGAAACTGGCTCTACGACCAGGGGACTGGATGGTCTCGTTAGACCTGAGAGATGCATATCTCCACGTTCCAATTCATCCAGCGTCGCAGAAGTATCTTCGTTTCGCAGTCAACGGCAGGTTGTTTCAGTTCAAGGTTCTTCCGTTTGGGATCTCGATAGCCCCTTGGCTATTCACTCGAATCACAGCTCCGGTACTGAGTTTTCTGCACTCCAGGTCCATCAGGATCCACGGGTACCTAGACGACTTCCTGTTGCCAGATCAGTCTCACCAGGGTCTGGAGGAGAACAGAGATCTTGCCGTTTTTACCTTGGAACATCTGGGGTTCATCGTGCATCCGGAGAAGTCCGACTTCATTCCGAACCAGAGGGTAAAATACATCGGAGCCATCTTCGACACAGGAATCTCGAAGATTCTTCCTCCAGAGGACAGGGTAATGGTAGCACGAGCATGCAGGATTTGACCAACGGGGGAGGCTGAGACTTCGTCACTTTCAGTGCTGGATCAACTCCGTGAGATCTCTCGAGCTTTCGACTGTTTGCTGTCCTCCACCAGAGATCCTTCGCTCTCTTCATTGGTGGTTTCAAGACCAGAACGTGCTGCAGGGAGTTCAGCTGGTCCCTTTTGTGCAGGATGTTCTGCTGGTGACAGACGCGTCCATTGTGGGCTGGGGTGCACACCTCATGGACCAGATGTTTCAGGGCACTTGGTCTCGGGAAGAAGCGCCACTTCACATCAATCAGTTGGAGATGTTGGCTGTCTGGAAATCTCTTCAGTTCTGGCAGAACCAGTTGAGAGGGAAAAAGGTAATGTTGGCGTCAGACAACACGACAGTAGTGGCCTACGTAAATCGTCAAGGAGGGACACGATCAAAGGGGATGTTAGATCTTTGTCTTCAACTGTTCGACTGGATCGACAAGAACGGGTGTCAGATCAGGGCCAGACACATTCCAGGTCATCTGAATGTTCTAGCAGACAGCTTGTCACGGCCGAACCAGATCCAGTCAACAGAATGGACTCTTCATCCCACATCCTTCCAGATGGTGGCAGACTTGTGGGAATCTCCGATGATAGATCTGTTCGCGACCAGTCTGAACACGCAGCTTCCAGTCTACGTCAGTCCGGTTCCGGATCCACGGGCTTTCGCCGTAGACGAAATGTCAATCAGCTGGGACGGTCTTCTTGCTTACGCCTTCCCTCCACCAGCGCTGGTTCCAGCAGTCTTGGAGAAGGCAAGACGTCACAGCTGCGTCATCATTCTGATTGCTCCAGCCTGGCCCAATCGTCCTTGGTATCCAGATCTGTTGATGTCGTCAACCCATCCGGCGGTGGAGCTGCCAGTGTTTCAAACCTTACTGAGACAGCCAAGGTCCGACAGGTTTCATCGAAACCCCGAGTCTCTACATCTGCACGCCTGGAGGTTATCGATCGTAACCTCAGGAGAAGTGGGTTTTCTCAAGAAGTCGCAGAAGCAGTTCGGGGAGGCCTCAGGTCTTCGAATTCTGCCCTCTATGACTGCAGATACAGTAAATTCACCGAGTGGAAGCAGCAATTCCAGTCTGATGCTGCTATCTCCATCCCACTCGTCGCTGAGTTCTTGCTCTTTCTGAGGAAGGAGAAGAAGTTGAAGGCGGGAACAATCGATGGCTACAAATCGGCTTTAACAACTGCCTTAGCTTTACAAGGAGTCGATTTCTCAAGGGACCAGACCATTCATCGCTTGTCCAGATCGTTTCAGTTAGAGGATCTGAAGACTCCCAAGTTTCAGCTTAAGTGGAATCTGTCGGTGGTGTTGTCCGCTCTGCTGTCAGATCCGTTTGAGCCTATCAAAGAGGTTTCCCTGCAGTTTTTGTCTTGGAAGACAGCTTTCCTGTTGGCGCTGGCTTCTGCAAGCAGGGTGTCAGAGTTACATGCTTTAGACCATTCTACCATGACGCATGCTAAAGACTGGCAGTCCGTATCCCTTACTACCCTTCCCGGTTTCGTGGCAAAAAATCAGAAGTCGACAGTTGGGCCGTTGGGAAGAAGATGCTTCTCTGTTCCGGCTCTGTCCGTTGCTCTATCAGACGGCATGGAAAAGGATCTTCTTCTCTGTCCAGTTCGTTCTCTTAGGGAGTACCTGACCAGGACCAAGTTCTTTAGAAGGGGTAGACATAGGCTTTTTCTACCATGTCTCCCTTCTTCCAATAAGGACATTACGAAAAACACAGTTTCAGCATGGCTGAAAAAGACGATTAAAGCAGCTTACCATAAATCTGCGACGTCTCCGCCGATATTTGGTAAGGTGTCTGCGCATGAAATTAGAGCCTGGGCTACGTCAGCCCCCCTGTGGCACTCTGCCTCGGTCGAGGACGTCATCTCTGCTGGATACTGGGCCTCGTCAACGACCTTCTCAACTTTCTATCTGAGGGATGTCCAATCTGACCTCCAAGGACTTCATCAACTGGGACCATTGTGGCAGTCGGTGCAGTCCAGGCCTCCAAGCAGTAACATAGGTAATTACAACTCTTGATTGGAAAGAGGTTGTAAGGACGGAGTTCCTCCTTCTCGCTGAGAAATCCTATGTTGGCCGACCGCAGTTAACGGTTGTAAATCCACGACTGCCTAGGCCAGCCTACCATTACTTGGTTTAGCAGGAACTTGGTTCTCGCGACCTCTGTTTTTTGGTTAAAGGCAGTTACTCTTTTTGAGTCTCCAGCATCACTAGCTGATATCCTACCCTCCACCGATCTGTGGGAATCTGCATATAAGTTTAGAGGTAGTGAATGAAAGAAATTTAACAAAATTACAAGTATTTTGTATATTTATGAATGATACCTACCTCTAAACTTATAGTTTGGAACCCGCCCTGTCCTCCCCACGGATCGGATATCAGCTTATTGGGTTGCCTTCTACAAGAAAGTGAGCTCGATAGGACTGAAGGATTGTGGGTGACATGGGGCACGATTTGCACGTGCGAAGTGTGGAGACTCGAAAAGTTTAACATGTCTAATTCTAGACTTGATTAAGGTTTGATTTGTTGTTAGATGTTTGTAAACAAACAAGGAAATGCATATAAGTTTAGAGGTAGGTATCATTCATAAATATACAAAATACTTGTAATTTTGTTAAGTTTTTACTGTGTTTATCTATGTGGCAGGGTGAAATAAAAGCATTCCTATTGGCTTTGGCCAGAGGGATATCTCTTTGGCTGAATCGGTAGAGTGTTGATCTCTCATGCGGAGGTCCCGGGTTCGAATCCCAAGGGAAGTGATCTCATAAGTACTTCTGTTACATTTGTCGCCCAACGTGGGGCTGGGGCAACTCCCTAGTGATCACTACACCATGAGTACGTCGAACTGAGGCGCTTGACAACTCCAAATGGTTGGACTCGAAGACGAGTCACTTTGTGGAGGGGGTTATGTGGCCGGGTGAAATAAAAGCATTCCCATTGACTTGGGCCAAAGGGATATCTCTTTGGCGGAATCGGTAGAGTGTTGATCTCACATGGGAGGTGATCTCACAATCACTTCTGCTAGATCTATGAAATGATAATCATTGTGAATTATGTATGATTATCATTGTAAGTTAAAACAAAACTCTATTTACATCATCTGTGTCTCCATTGATTTATACTTGGAACACTTAAAACAGTGTTTAAGTCCCAATGGAAGGGTTCTACTTTATATTTGCCTCTTAAAAAATCACAAGTCTTATGCAAATACTAATTTACTTCAAAAGATTATTAAGGAAGTTGAGGGAACATCAGGTGTTCCTTTACTTTCTGAAAACAAATTATAAGAAAATATTTTACTGAAAGATCTAGAAGTTTTTAATCAAACCTAATTCAAAAACGTTATTTTTTCTTGTGCATGTTTCTTTTTACTTATCAACAACCATGAAAAGGCTTTTGTAAGACAAAATATGATTTGATATATCTAAGCAAGACTTGATGTCGAATCCGTGAGTGTGATTTTTTGTCAAGCCAGTTTCAGCATTGCATTTGAATTCCAAGAGGTATCATATTAACACCAAGAGTAATCTTGGTTTGCAACTGAATCAACTAATTATTCTACCTCATTGGTGAGGTTTTTGTACCATGGCATTATTAGTGAGTGCCGCTTTAACAACACTGTTAAGAACAACAACATAAGTAAAGATAAGAACTTTACTATAGAAACATTTACTTAGAAATTGGAAATTATTTCCCCTGTGCTGATTATTTGACATCATAATGTGATACAATACATTAACCAGTTATTGTAACGGGTTTTCCCATAAACAAATCTTAACACCTTCTGTATGAAAAGCAAATTGTCATTAGAGATCAAAGTATGTCTTTGAAAAATAACATTTAAAAAAATTCTTCAATCACTTTCAATAACGATAATAATATAACGTTATTTCTAAAAATTTCTAAGACTTGTAATTGCCTGTGTTGACAATTGTCTTGCGAGATTTTTCCATTGTTTGGATGATTATCATAAATGACAATGAACAGTTGCTTGACCTACATTGGCAAGTTTTAAATTTTTTTTATAAATTTTGCTTGACGTCATTGGCAACGGATAACTCAAAATATCTTTGTCATTTGCAAAACTACAACTGAAAAAAACTATTTATTCAAGATGAACAAGACATTTTTGTTTTAAAATTTTTTTATTGACATCATTCAATCATTCAAAGTTTTGGGTTTAAAAGGGAAACTTTTTATGCCAAAAAGTTTAGCAGTTTTACATAAATGAATCTAGAAACTATATCAAGTTCAGATATATTTCTTTCTGATCTGATCCCTTATATAACATTGAATTAACCGTGGCCTCTGGCTAACGTCTATGATTCCAGAAGGCTCATTCATTTCCTCAAGCGTAGTTGAAATGCTAAACTTTCAGAGAATGCACAATATTAAGCTTAAGATGAGCACGATCAGTGGCTGGCGCTGAGTGTTTTTTTGCAAGCTTCCCAGTCAAATGATTGTTTCATAATATTTATATTGCTATTGGTCTTGATTACTGTATCAAAACAAAGGGTTCGTTATTGAGGCATGTGGATACAATGAATCAAACTTCATGTACAGCATTGAACCGGAGCTTGTTATGCACCAAGCTATAAGAACATTCATTAACAGCGTGAAAAGCACTGTTCAAAAATTTAAAGCACGGTAACATTACACTCTTTTTAAAACGAGATGCTTAGAGAAATAACACTTGTCACACATATAGTGACACCATATCAAGAAGCAAAATATTGAGTGCCATTTATTCATTACAGTTTAAAGTATCAACTTTTTTTATTGCCATTTTATTACGAAACGTGAGGGTCAACATAAGTAATAAGCTATGACATTGTTTCCAGTGGATGAGCATGATTTTAAATCATTCCTTTTCACATCGTTAATAGGCAAGAGTGATAGATCGGACAAGGATGTAACTTCTATTCAATAATAACACTTTAGTAAGATACTTGATGTTCTTGTTCATGTACAGATAGTTCTACCATTGCAAGCTGGTTAGATAACAATTTGACTTGTAACTAACATAGATAAAACGCAATTTGCAATATAACCAGGCAGAGCCTGGAACATTACTTGTTGATAGACTTGACTATTTTATCTATTGGGTGGATTATTTGTCTGAGAATATGATTTAAAACCTCCTTTATGTATTATTTTCGAGGGATCTTCAGATAACTCTTTTAAGACATTTACCACTATAGAATCAAAGCCTTGGTTGAAGGTGTTTTAATTCATGGCATGAGATACCAAATTAAAAGGGTTGTTTAAAAAAAATTCATGTTTTATATTAGTGAAAAATACTGGTAGTCGATAGACTATTTCCATCAGAGATGCATTTTTTATTACACAGAAAACAACTGTTGGATTAAGATAAATGTGATAAATATATTTCCGTATTATTGGGTCGCCTTGACATACCAGAAGTAACATTTCTTAATTTCTAAATAACACAATTTATTCTATAAATCTTTAAAAGAAAAGTACTCATGAGACGAGTAGTAAAACATTCTATGAATAATCAAACAGTCTGAGCTCCTTATCAAAATCACTGATTAGACTTGTCACCAGGTGGCGCTGTCAGCTCACATGTCAAGTTGACATTTTACTGTAATTTTGCTTTGATCATAGTCTGAGTTTTGTTGAACAGATAAGTGCATTATAAATATGCTATTATCAATAATAAACATATATGACAATAATTTTTTCAAGGGTTCTTTTCCATCTAGAAAAATACGTTTATAATCCTTATCACTTTAGCCATGCAAAGAGATACAACAATCATAATGGACAATATTATGACAATTTCTTGATTTTATCATCATATTTTTGTCATTTACTTTTCTTCGAAGAAATTCAGACAACAATAATTACTCACATTTTTCGTTAAGTCACCAGGGTTTAAAATTATATAATGGTGAAGAGCATTAAGGTATGTACACTTATGCTTGAAACATATGGTTCAGTTAAAAGTTTTATAGTGTGAGCAGAAGAAACGTAAGCAAATCATAATTACACTTTTAGACATAACATATTAAGTGAATATAATAGGAAATCATTACATAGATAAAGACATAATTGACAATTTACGTGATATCAAGAGAATAATCAACAATCACATATTTGTCAATACTTTCTATAACACAATCATGACAAAACATGACTTTTAATCCAAACACATTGTTAACCGTGTGAATGCAATAGTAATGTCACATTCAAGGGCACTTTATCTTAGCAATACATCCTGAATGTCGAGAGGATAATTTTCGTGAGTTAATTTTCTGTCAATGAGGTACTGTGAATGTAATGGAATGGCAAACATAATTAATAAAAACATATAAAATAGCATCTTGCTTCATCAGGGTAATTGAACCCTGATCTCTTTGGAGCCAAATCCCTCGTACGGCTAGCGCGGCTTGATGTTCGTGGTTGTGCTCATTTGTTATGGTTTAAGCCAATTAAATGTCCAAGGAGCTTGAAGCTACCCTTTTGAACTTAACGGAACTTTCCATCCGGGTTGTGCACCCGGATGTGCCGCTTTTGCTGGATGCGAGTCGTCTCATTGGCTGGTTAGATAGCTAGCGATACGAGGCTTTTGGCCTGAAGGATATCAGGGTATATGGAAGCTGCTGAAGGAGCGGATTCATTTACGCTGTCGAGCAGGATAATAAAATAGGAAACACAACAAATCATTATACATCCTAATCAATCGTCTCCAAAAGCTTGATTTAATATATAAGTAAGATGAGAAGCACTGATATTGGACATAATGCTTAAACTGTCATTGTTCTAGTTCATTTGGCAGGACAGTTAACAGAGTATTATTGGTACTGAAGCTGTGAGTTTTATCCAAGTCCATTTAAAGTCTCACTTATAATCAGCGCTTTGATACGAGCGCAGTGTAACGAACGAATGAACGGTGGAGAGCGACTTCGCATTTTCATTCTTAGAGAGAGAGAGAGAGAGAGAGAGAGAGAGAGAGAGAGAGAGAGTGTTGTGAATGACTGAAAACAATAATTGTCAGTCAATTGGTATGTTTACATTCGTACATGTTCATGCAGTCAAACTCCATGTTCTTAACAATGAAATGCTTTTATATTCATTAAGTCATTTAAACATGTTAAAGTAGGGTTTATATATCGTTTATCTTACCGTTTTATATGCGCTCTCTAAACTCAATAACTTGACTCGGACTTCACTTGGTGACACGGACATTGTCCCTACACGAACTCGAGGTGTAATAAAAAAAGAACAATTAGAAACCAAAATTTACATACAACAAGCTGGAGCATTTTAAACATTTTGGAAATAAACATTTGATCTACTTATACAAACTGTTGTTAAAACCATTTTACAATGTAAACAGGCATATCCAAAAGCCTGGGTTGTCATATTTTGATAGAATTTTTATATAGGACAAGAATTATATTTCCAAATCATGTAAAAAGCAAGGTATTTTTTATATGTTGTTGACTTGGCAAAAAAGCTTTTAGCTCAAGTTACAATCACTTTAAAGTGGACCCTTGACCTTCATAAAAGTTGGATAAAATGCTCACATTTTTGTGAAAAGTCAGGTAGCCCCTATGGCCAACTCAACATTTTTGTTTGTAGCATCAACTTCGAAATACTGGCATTCTATAGTAAACCACGTGGTAACTATCGGTAATATCTTTAACTTCCGGTTTCCGTATGATGAGCTGATATACCTATGAAGACTGATAAACTGATAACATACACAACAAGCTAAAATCGATTCACTTTGGAATACCTACTGCTAATATAACTGTCAAATAAAGAGAGTGAGATCTGATACTGTTAGAATATCTATTTTGGAGAATTTGAAACAATGATTTCAAACAAGCGTGCTAATGACCCTGATGTGGATTTTAGAAGAAGCTTGATTACGAAATATGATCCCCTTGTCCATCTACATATTAACTGGGACAGTAGTCAGAAGACGCATTAACGCCAGGTCCTGTCACCCATACATGTAGATTTTGCATTCTGTGAACAATTACACAGTATTAGATGCTATATCTTAGTCTGATCACTATTTTGGCAATGTGGCTAACATTTTACCCTTTAATTATTGATTGACCTTCTCGGTAGGAGCCAGGAAAGGTTTTCTAACATTAACATACAGAACTTTTGTCATTAAAGAAAGTTCAGTAAAATATGCTCATGACATTCTTTGGCCAAAATAGTTCCCTCAGCATGTCAGTGATTTAGATGACTTTTCTATATTTTAAAACAAATCTAGTTATCAGTGTGCTAAACATTCGTCCCAATTTTTAATTTTACAATTTTTATAATGTTGCCAGTTTAGCCGTTGACTTTGATGATGTGAATATTCAATTTTTGAAATTTATTGTATACTTCTAAAACCCATTGAAACTGCATTTAATAAAGTACAAATAATTACATTAGAATTTCATTTTAAAAAAACAGCAAAATGCAGAAAATTATTTGAGGATGCTGAAGGTCTTCCATAATACACCTATTATCTTTCCCCAGTAATGTTTAAAAACCTCATTTCATCAAGTGCTTTACGCAGTCCGATCACAAACTTTGTGAATGAAACGAGAAACGTATAATAGTTTAATTCAATGGCCTTAAATACCTGTCAAACCTGTCTAGAAAGTAAACATATTTTACACAATGCTGGAGACCTCATTTTGGTAAATTGTATGTTAAAATTACCTCCTAGCTTCTCTCGTAGAGAATCCCTTGATAACTTGGATGAGACATGCAAAAGTAAATGGCGATGTTGAGGGTCCTTCCTTCCTGAAATATCATTGGTAGCTATCATGTTGGTAATCCCAAATATTGTAAGGTTGTGCAAAAATTATTGTTGCAAAAAAAGTTCTATTACATCATTTGAACATCAACTGACCATTTTTTTCAAAATGTGCTGAAATTGATATATAGCATTCTTTTTACATGCAAGCCAAAAACGTTTGATCTCGTTTCACTGCCTTTGTCAAACTTCCTGGATGCATTTGCCTTTTTGCAAGAGCCACATTGTTGTACGAGTATACTACTTCATGACGGAAGCGTTAAGGAGATCAGGTTTTCTTTAGCAACTCAAAATATGTCCAAAAATACCTGCAACTTCCGAAAATATTTTAAACCTGTAAAGTAAGCCTTGTTTTACAAAACAATTTAAACTGAGATTTACAGGAAAATTCTAAAAACACATCAAACTCAGTCACACTATTTATAGTTTTACAACTTTATTGTTGTACTTTTATAAAGGGAAAATAAACACTTTATTCATGAGAGTATTCTTATATATCGAAAATGTGTATTTGATTAATCTATGAAAAACGGGGGTTTACATCTAAATAAGTATATTTGATGTGGATTTAAACTGTGGATAACAATTAGCCTTCAAAAAAATTCATAAAGATGGCAATAGTTATTATTTTCAATCAGAATGTGGTATAAAAATTATCATTAGAGGGATTAAGAATGATTTTAAGATATATGTCATCAAACAGCGGTTTACTAGTCGATAAATGAAAAGATGTGGTTTCAGCTGATCAACTTCACATCAAAGAAACCAGATCCTTGCTTAAATCATTTAGGATTCCACAGTAAATTTTGTTTTAAATAACAACATTGAACCTGAATTTATTTAACTTTTAACTTTTTGTTTTATTAAAAAAGGACGGCCCGATGAATATTGAAAATATTCTGAGGAAGAAATAGTTTCAAAATATTGACTTTCCAGATTCGAACTCGTTCTGTCTATGAGTTTCCTCTTCACTAGATCTGACCGCAGCCACCTTTAGTGCACATTCTGACGTAAACCAAGCTGTCCAATCACAATGCCTCCGGCACAAGCATTCGTTATTAGTAGCTAGGGGTTACTCTCATGAATCATTCGTTAACTTGATCAACGCAATCGTTCTTTAAATGCATGGGCTGGTTTTGACAGTACCAAACTTGTTTTAGAATGTGTGCTATACGTGGCTTCAGTCAGACCTACATCCTGCTACAACAGCGTAATTGAATCTCCTAGTCGAGCTCCTTCCATATACACTGATCTCTTTCGAGCCAAATCCCTCGTACGATTGCCGCGGCTTGATGTTAGTGGCTGTGCTCACCTGTTATTGTTTAAGCCAATGAGATTTCGTTATCCAAGGAGCTTGAAGGTACTCATTTGAACGTAATGGAATTTTCATCCGGGTTGTGCCGCGTTTGCTGGATGCGAGTCGTCTCATTGGCTGGTTAGATAGCTAGCGATACGAGGTTTTTGGCCTATGGGATATCAGGGTAAGTGGAAGGAGCTCGATAAGCGGATTCAATTACGCTGATGTAGCAGGATGTCAGACCTACTGAAAAAGAAAGCCATGAGTTTAGCAATAATTAGCAATCAAAAGTTAAAAGTTTATGAAATTCCCATAATCGGATTTTTTATTATAAATTCGGTTCCTTTATTAACAGTGGTCTCTGGCTAACGTTATTGATTCCAAGAGGACCATGAAATGCTCAACTTTCTGTGAGTAATCGGACAACCACTGTGTCCATTTCAAGTTCTGTCTTGTTAACAAACGGTGCTTAGTGTTCCAGTCAACCAGTTGAATTGACATGTTTGCATTATCTTGTTCTGGTATTTTTAATTGTTTTGCTAGAGCTTAAACTGACTTTCAAAAGCTTTCAATACATATAGAAGGCAATGAAATAAAAGGCATGAACTCGATTTATCGTTATTGTATACCATATCATAACAGTAACATCCTCATAGCTTATAATCTTCAATTTCAATTAATAATTTAGTTGAAGAAGAAAAAGTTCTTATGGATAGCCAACTTCTTTATTGCATGAATTGCGACGTATATATTTCCCTCCACCACTGGACTCAATACCTTATCGCTGTGTGGTGGTTTGCGTGCTTCAGAGACCCTGAGAGCTATGCCAGCTGGAGCTAACATGCTCCTGGTAGGGGCACCCACGTTGGACAGGTCGACGGGTAGAAGCCAGACCAAATTTGAGTCCTTCTAAAACCTGTTGTCTATCTCTTACTATGCCTTTCTTTCCGTCTTTTCCCTCATCCTGTCGATCCCTTTCTCCCTTATCTGTCCACTCTCTTTTGGATGCTTGTCATCCACGTGTTTAATAACTGAAATAATGTTCAAAGCACGTTAAACCCCAACTCACTCACTCATTCATCGAATCATATGTATCACTTGCTTGATAACGATGTTTGTATCTACACCGAAACGTCGCAATTCATGCAATAAAGAAGTTGACTATCTATAAGAACTCGTTATTCTTCATCAATCGAGCTTTTTAAATGCCCCTGAAAAAATATAATCTAGTTATTGTATTTTAGGTTATTTCTTTGTGTATTGCGAAGAACATTATTCATATGATAAGGATATTGGTGCAATATCAAACAAGACTATTTATTGTTAATTTTTCAAATGAATAACATTACAGACATATCTATTTCACACATTAATATATTTGATCTCTTTTTTATTGTCAAAATACCACAAGTACTTTAACCTAAAAAGTGAGAACACCAATTAGATTCCCAAAAAATCTCAATGAGAACAATCTTGAACAAATTATTCTTTATTTCTTAATACTTTCTGCGAAAGAATAGATTTTTAACACGTAAAAACAGCTTTGTTTTGTAAAAAACAAAGTTTAATTCATAACACCTGTGCTACCCTCGAAAGTTTTGTACTTGACCTATATCGCATTAATTTGTTTTTTCAAGGCACAAACTTTTAGTTTTGGTTTTGTTGAAAGAAAAAAAATTAAGTACAGATTAGAACTTAATAGCATTTATAGGCCCAAATATATTTTAAGAAAATGCTTATCAGAAAAATATAGATGAGATTTGAGAGTTCAAAAATGGTGATTTAACACATAGACAGTGGGAGATCCATTGTCAGTCTTGCTGAAGTAATTCTATGACATGGAAAATGGAGTTTCGTGATGCAGCTATATATAAAGAAACGAGAATTCCCAAACACTACTCTGAGGTGTATATAGCTGAAAAAATGTTATTGAAGATTCAGGTACATAATCATAATAGCATTTGCTTCTTCAGGTTAGACTTTGAATGTCATTTGTAATCACGTTGATCGTGACACAAAACTTTTTGATGTTGCGGTCTTCCCTTTTCAAAATACCATTGTTAGCTATCATTTTGGATCAAAATGTGGGTAAGACCAAATAATATTAGGTTTGGTTTTGGAATGTAGAAATCATGTAAGGATTCACAAATCAATACAAAATAACTGGCTTTCTCTGAGAAACAAGATGCCACAAATAGCAATTTAAAAATTCATATCATATAACAGTTACACAAGTTCCTACCGATTATACCGAACAACAACAAATATATAAAATTTCAACTCAGTAACACAGTTCTGCCTTGAAACGTGTGTACTTTCATTTGGAGGAGGATCACAAATAGCAATTTAAAAATTTACACAAGTTCCTCCCGATTACACTGTACAACATCAAATTTATAACATTTCACCCCAGTAACACAGTTCTGCCTTGAAACGTGTACTTCCAGGAAATTTATATTACATTTGGAGGAGGATCCAATCTGGTAGTCTTACTCTGTGTGAAATTAGATGCTGTAAAGAACCTTTAATGGCAACACGCCGTGAATGACACCGTAAAATACTAACCAAATTGCCGTTCGATTACAGTCTTTACATAACTTTGGGTTATTTGCATTTTTATTTGCAAACGTGAGGGTCAATATTACCATTTTATTGAACCCTAGAAAGTCATTAAATTCTTTTCCATTGAAATTCGTCCAAAGCATTTAGAAGTTGGTGTGATGATACAGGACAACTCTGATGGATAACAACTTCTTTATTTTATTTCTCAGTCATCTGAAGAAGGGGCAAGAAGTAACCCAGAAACGTCGTGAGGAAAACAAATAAGGTTTTTTGATTACCTCAGATCGATTCTCTCCATTCTGTGAAATTTATTTGGGAGGGTATTCAGACGTCAAAAAACGTCAAACGTTATCGACGTTAAAGACAAAGGTGATTATGTGTTTTTGTCTTCTAATCATACCCAATTGATCTTTGCACAACATACGAATGCAATAATTGATTTAAAACAAATATTGAAAAGTTTGTGCCAAAAAACTAAGTTTTCATTTTTACTCAGTTAAGTCGACAAACACAAAAAGGTAATGATTGTTTCCGCTGATGAAATTTGCAACAAAGGAAACTAGATGTTCCTTAGCTCCACATTTTTAGGAAATGATTCTACAGAAACATATCATGGAAATATGTCGTAACTCGACTTATTTTACTTTCATAAATTGAACGAATTGGTCAAAAGAGGAAATTCTAAGCAATTCTTTGTTGCATGACAAAACGAATCAATCTCAGTGCTGTATTCTGTAAATTTCTGTTTTCTTCTTAGTACTTTTCATTCAGAATATTACTTTGATTAAGAACTTAATTTTTTTTTAGAATACAAATAAGTTATGCAGTTGTACCTACTGCAGACAGTAAGAAAAATAGCAAATATTGAGACCCTTTTCCATCAAAATTGAAGCCAAAGGAAGGAGTCGCGTGAATAAACTTATATTTTTTATTTGTATTCTTTTGACTTATCAATTCATGTTGTATGAATTTTAACTGATTTACAATGTTTCATGCTACTAGATAATGATTTCTTTATTCATTAATACTTAATAAAAAAGGAACATTTTATCCAGATAATTTGCTTTTTAAAATGTAAATACGTTCTAAAACGCTTGATATTTATTGTATTTGTATGCTCTGTTGTTTCATTGAAGGATATAGCTTTTGGCCAATCCTCTTAAGCAAAAAGAGTAAAGTGAAGTGGCCCTTGCTTGATTGTTTAGAAATACTACAAATAAATAAATCTATATAAATAACCATGAAGATTCTTTGATCAAACAAAACTAAGTCACCTTTATAAGTATAATGCGTTACTATCCTAACGTGAGGTTAACCTTTAACTTGAAAAGTAAAGCTACAGCTTAATCTTTGTTTCACTGAACATTATAAAATCTCAAATATCCTTTCGGAAATAACGACCTATTGATTCGCGTTCGTTTACTGTAGACGAACCTTTAGTAACATCTTGATTTCTTTTAACTCATTTTGATGTGACATTTTGTTGTTAATTTTTACTTGCACTGCTCAGACATAAGGTAAAAACGAAAGTTGACTGGTAAAATGTTAATAGGTACAGCAATCCCATGAGTATTTGCGAAGACACGCTCTTATCCTCAGAAAATAAAAAAAATCAATTTGGCTTATATTATATTTTCAAAGTTTGAACGTGTGTATTTATGAAATGATAATTATTGCAAAATGCGTATGATTATCATTGCATGTTTAATCATAAGTTATTGAAGTATTAGTATTTACATTCATCCGTGTATCTATTGATTTACACATTGAACACTTATTTTGACCCTCGGAAGATAATAGATTGTGTATGAAGGATTGTTTGGGGTATGGTGGAAGGGGTTCTGAAACCACCACGACATTGTTTCCAGTTGTTAAGAAAGATCTCTCAACGCATTTGGTAGGATAGGAGTCGATCCCATTTTAATCTCTCCTTCAAGACAAGTGATTTTGTGCTTCAAGAAGCGAAACTGTATTATTCTAAATACGATGACTGACTCTAAAAGTCTTTGAATTGTGTACAATGTATCGGAAGATAGGTAGCAGACCATTCCTTGAATATTCAAAAGTTATTCTATAGTCGATAGTTGTATTATCCCTTTGGTTTGTCTGTTCCGATATAAAATCTTGAATTAGTGTTAATCAGACAGGCCATTGTTTGAACAGGTTGTTTAGACGTCTGACATAAAAGTGTTTACGATTTCTCTACAAGTACATTTCCACAGTCTCATTACTGTGTTTTTTTAGCATGCCAAGCAGTGTAAGGAGAATAAGGAGACAGTTAGCATAATAAATTGAAGCACTCCACATAAAAAATTTACTTGTCAATCGTATGTTAAGCAGTCTGGATTACGTTTTTTTGACTTTACCCTTTTCATATTGGGCAGGGATGTCTTTAAGAATTCTTTTGGTACACAGTGGTCCGAGCTGGAAATGTATATCACCTTGAAGTTTATGGTAAGTACCTGGAATTAACTTTAAGCTATCGCGGTCTAGCACTGAGAATTCTTCGAAAATCTGGGCCCAGGTCACTCGTCGCAACGTTACATTAAATAACTCAGGTTCCCCAAAAGTGTAAAACACTGTCTGAAACACTTTTGAGAGGCTACCAAAGGAAGATCATAGATGGGATTCCTTAAACAGACAGGACAGACAGACCCTTCCTGTTTTCGCCCCACCACACTCTGCCCTCCCGACGGGCTCTCGCGCACGAGATTCAGGTGCAAAATTCAGTCCTACTTAAGCCAGTCAGAGCTGGTGTAACATGTCACAGAGGCCAATCAGGATTAACAATGCAAGATCATACAATGACATTATAGTCGACTTCACAGCTCGTTCCATGTGTGCTCTCTCTCTCTCTCTCTCTCTCTCTCTCTCTCTCTCTCTCTCTCTCTCTCTCTCTCTCTCTCTCTCCTCTCTCTCTCTCTCTCTTCCTCTCTCTCTCCTCTCTCTCTCTCTCTCTCTCTCTCTCTCTCTCTCTCCTCTCTCTCTCCTCTCTCTCTCTCTCTCTCTCTCTCCTCTGTTTCAGATAACAACATGTTCTGTTTCCTTTCTTTCTGACTTAGTATTCTTCTGAGTGCAGTAAATACTGATTTAAAAAAAGGTGTCATTTGTTGAACGTGGCAGACTTGGCTTTACAAATTGGCCATACAAATAATACTGGTCTCTGGTTACAATCAGTGAAAAAAGTACCTTCACTGCTATGAGAGGAGTTTCAAGGTTTTATGAATAGGCAGATAACCTCTATGTAAGGCCAAGGATGATTATAGTAAAATTGTGGTTTCGAACAAATTAACAAATTGAAGGACTTCAAAGCACGTTGCATCAATGAATCTAACTAAAACTAAAACTGATCCCTTATTTGACTCTGGATACAAACAATAGAAAGTGGACCCTTCACTTCCATAAGTGAAGATTAAATTTCAGGTCTTTGCAGCCTTTGTATCGAACTCAAGATAAGTCTGATCACCAGGTGGCACTGAATGTTCTAGTCAGCCTACGTGACAAGTTGTCATTTTTGCATAATCTTGCTTTGAAGTTTGGGTTTACGCCTCTAAATCAGAAAGCTTGGGATTTATTATTTTTTGTTCATCTGTCTTTCTATTTAAAAACACGGAACTCTTGGCCATCATTTGAAATTCGTTAAATAGGGATCTAGATAAGGATCTTAGTTTCACCCCAGACTGATCGATGTGTGTTTTCAGAAATTATATTCTACAATCAAGTTTCGTTTTCGTAAAACGAGATGTTATAAAGAAATAATATTAATAACACAGACCGAGAAACACTATGTAAAGTACCAACATTGCCTTTTGATTGCGGTTTAAATGTCATTTTGATTGCGGTTTGTGTGCCATATTGATTGTAGTTTGTAGCATCAACTTGTTTTATTGGCATTTTATTAGCAAAAAGAAAGTCAATAATTGTAAATTTTCTTAAGAATGACACGGTATTGCTTCCGGTTATTAAATATATTATATACATTGATAAAGTGATAACATTCTTTTAAAATCTTTATTTCATTCAGATAAAAATACAATCTGCCTATGCCCTATTAACTTGTCATCTGATAATATTTGAATGCGTATTGTTAAAAAATGTGAAAAAATAACACTTTTTAAAAGGATGCACCTTTAAGGTATGGATTTAAAAACTTTGTTTGTGAAACTTGATTTAATGATAGTAACCAGATTATCTAGACTCGTAACTAGCAGAGGACCTGTCACTTGCACTTATACATAAAAAGTTTTGAATTCTCTGAATAATTTCACAACACCATAGGCAAATTTTAGTTTGATCGTCACCATTTTAATGTTGATTGACTTAACCTTTTGATAAAAGTAAGGAGTTGTTACATGCAATTAAAAATGGCATGTCATTGAAAAACATTCTGTAAGACATGCCCTTGTCATCATTTGACTAAGATGACTCTCATAGTTTGTGAGTTGTTAAGTTATTGGTTTGATGTCATATAATGGTTTTAAAAGGATCATGTCACCTTGTGCCTGCCTTGACAGAACTTCAAACATAATTTTTGGAGAAGCCAAATGGGGTTGTGGAATGGACGCCGGTGACTTCGTCCTTTTTCTTATATTTTTTAATATTTCAACTCCTTCTCAAGAACTGCTTACAATTTTGTTTGTAAATACAGTCACCTCAGCTTTTTGGAATATTTTTTTGTAGACAGTGGGTCATTTTCACTTCTAAGAAGGATAGGGAGGGCAACACCCTAAGAACCTTTTTTCAATCCAAGACCCAAAAAAACACAAAGGCTGAAACGCTGGGCACAGACTCCTTTGTCAATGTTGATTATAGATTATTAATTTTGTAACACACAGGTCCAAAATAGTGGAACAGTTGCAAAGCTGTAAACTTTTAGTCACATCTTCTTCAACACAAAAAGGCCTAGAAGCTGAATTATGTTTACAGACTCCTTAGCCAATTTTTGGTAATTATTAATAATGTAACATTGTTTTACATCGATTTAACAGAATAAAGAAGTTGTACATCCATAAAAATTATACTCATCATTCTTAACCACTGAGTATGTTGTAAACTTTGAAAAAAGACATCATATTAGAAACAATGTGTGAAGTATTTGAATATCATTTTGTGGGAAACAGAACGCTTCTATTCAAACTGTATATATATCAGTAAACAAGATGCAATTTATGTATGTTTTTATATTTACAAGCAAAAAAAGAGAGTAATGATACTTAATTGATTTTCAAAATAAAATGTCCTAGTTTTTTAGAAAAGTTCTCAAATCGATGGATACTTGATATGAACTTGATAATGAGTATAATGTCTATGTGAATTTCTGTTCGCTTACATTCCCACATGGTTTTTTTGTTTAATTGTTTGATAACGTCAAGACCTTTATCAAAAATTTACGTTGGGAGCTCGGTCAAATGCGGGAGCAATGTATTCAATTGAACCAAGAGGCTGCAACGGCCTACACTTGGAAAACTTTGAAGTATTGCTTCAACAAGAAGAATGCATCTGGGTCGTCTCACAAGCATTGATATGGAATTCTGCAAAATCTCCGTCATCATTTCTAGTCTATTAGATATACTTAATGGACACAATGTTCCTATGTTGACTGTATGTAATAGTATGTGTAGTGTAAAGAAAGATGCGCTCTTCTCTTCTGCCATGTGTTATGCTAACACACCAAACTCCTTCAGTGTCAGAGTCAAAGCAGATGAGACATCACTCCTCACTGGGAAACAGGTTTAATCAATAAAATTTATAACTTGTTCGTTGATGTTACTGCTTTATCCTGGCAACTGAAAGGAAAAGTAAGATTTGACTAAGAATCAGTGATGTGACAAAAGATTGTCATTAAACAACTCGATTTGACTCGTTTTTTTGAATAATTAAAGAGAATTTAGGATATCTCAACAATATGATTTTCCACGGAGTGTCATATCCCGTAAGTGATCTTATCTAAATATATTTCACGAGTTTAAATCACAGAGTCATGTAGCCAATCATAGCCAGGCTTGAATTGTTTTTTTATTTTTGTAATTTAGTAATTATAATTTGATTCAAGAGATATGATCAAATTTGTTACAAATGTATGCCAGAAACATTTCATGAGAGAGATGAGAGCACTTACATAAACAATGTAACTCAAAAAAGCATACTATTACTGCTCTTAACTTCGGTTATTGGCAGAACTGACTTGCTCAGAATAAAAAATGAGTAATTTTATGTAAAAAAACGATCAACAAGCGTTTAAAAGTATATACTTAGTATAAACTCATAGAACTACGAAATCTTCAAGATCTCACAGTTTCCTAAGACTTTTATAAACCCTGACCCGTTGAAAAAAAACATTAAAAGTGACCTTAAGTCTTAAGGGCCATTTTAAAGGATGACAATAAGGTTAACCTTAGTTTTAAAGCTGTTTTATGCCATTGTCTAACGAATATTTTGACCGTATTACGTTTATGATTGGAATTTCATATCCCCCTTTTCAGATGATCCACAGAATAAGTGAAGAGGGCATCAGAGATGCAAACTATGTCAAAGGTAACATCTACCATATGATATATTCCATTTTAGCTTAAAGTGGCTGGAAGGAGTTCCCCAGATGAAGATTATAAGACGACAAAATCTGTCATATGACTTATAGAAATGAATGTGATTTTTCTCTCCCGAGCAAGAGCGAGGGTTATAATATAATTTTTAAGTTGATGTAGCATGCAAATTTGCAAGAGTTTCGTGTATACGACGAAATACGGTAACACGTGCTGAAACAATCGTTTCTGGGCAAAATAACCTTTAGATTTTTAATACGTACGCGAATTACCATTCCGAATTATTTTTGATAGTTTGTATCTTAGGTAGAGAGGGAGTCCTTGCAAAGAGAGTGTTCATGACTTCTGACCGTGGTACATATGGCTTTGATATAAAAAAGGGGAAGTGGATCAAGCTACCGGATTCCTCTCTGAAGTTTCTCTGTGGTGATCCAGTGGGTCAGAGAGTCTTAGGTGTGCAACAAACTACCATACGTGCCTTCGATGGTTATCGCAGCTACGTCTTCCTAGAATGCAACGGATTTCTGTGTATGTATGTCACACATTTTTAGTGTACATTTTGAAAGAACATGAGGGGAGCAGGATAGCGCAGTGGTTAGCGCGTTCAGCTTTGGATCAAGAGGTCCGCGGTTCGAATCCCGCCAGGGGCCAACCCGCCAGGGGCTAGGCAACTTTGTCTGCAGTACAGAAATGTTCTACACGAAGCAAGGTTAGGGTGCAATGTTACACTGAATTTCAGCGTAATACCACCCATAGTTAGCTAGTGCTCGCAGTTTTCACCGCAATGCATAGCCACAATGGTGTTGCGGGCTCTCTCCCTGCAATAATACTAGCAGCTGCGATATAAGTTAAATACTCTTGAAAGTGGCGTTAAAACCCATATAACCTCGCCTCACCTGAAAGGACATGAAAAAGGTATGTACATATTGACGCTGTATGTTATTATTGTAATTTGCATGTATCTGAGAGAATGATAGTTCTGTCACAATTGCAAGCGGAAAGGGTAAATAATTTTAACATATCACAAAAATGCATTAATCTTTACTCTTTCAATACACCAGTTAAGGTCAGAAGCAAGGGTTATGTACTGAAAAACGCATAAGGTTTACACTCTGATACACACAAACTCTTGCTTTTTCAAATTTGAAACTTCAGGGTCAGGTTTTTAATCATTAATCAAAACTTTCCCTTTGTACTTTCTTATATCTGTAAATACCATAATGCATTATGTATATCTTATACACATATCAAATGGAGTCATGATTAAGTCAGAAATATTTGTATGTTTCCTTGACGAGAATGTTTAATGGTATTAGAACGGACCGTTTCTGAAATTGATTTTGAAAGTGTTGATTTTGACCTAATGCTAGATTAAATAAACATGAACAATTTTGGACATGAAGTGGTCATTTGCTTCCAACTGAATATTTCCTTTGAACTCTCCATGTATTCACATTCAAAGACCGCTGCTTTGAATGGCATTTTACAAGTTGAAATGACGACAATAGCTCGATCAAGAATAAAACATCCTCATGATGTCCTTAAATAATCAGGTGTAAAAACACTCCTTGCTTCACACCTCACCAGTTTCTCATCCCTATTCATATCATAATTTATCAACTATATTAACTCTTTACTACATATATTTATTTGCTAAGCTATTTATTCTATAAATATATTTGGTATAAGTGATCAAGTGGCCCTTACTCTGGATGCAACAATTGGATCACGCTGACCAACGTGCCAATGCCTTTTGATAGTTTGTTTACATTCTAGATTAAAATCAAGTAGGCATAACACTCATGAGATCCTGAGATGACGTAGGCTGACGTTGGGTTTCACGCCGCTTTAAATAGTATTTCACTTTTATCACGACTGTTAGTATTATTGCAGTAAGAAATCCCAGAACTCTTTTTGGCTATGCATTGCGGTGAAATTTGCGAGCATCGGCCGTAACTATCGAATCTTGGGTGGTACAGTGCTAAAACTCATTGTAGCATTGCACAATGACCTTACTGCACGCAGAACAGACCCATACTGCAGACAATGTTACCGAATCCCTGGCTGGATTCGAACCCCGTACCTCTCGATCCGAATTCTAACGCGATTATTACTGGGCTATCTCGACCCCGATAGATATTGAATGAGTATATCATGCGACATTATATCATATCATACGTATATTTCGATACGAGTGTGCCAAAATATGTTTTTATTTGTCCCTTACCTTCAATTACCGTTCTTTCTACAGCTGGGATTAAGGATTTTGACTATGACGTGAACACCAGGGAAGCGTTCATATTAGATTTCGGCAAAAGAATATTTCGTATGAGCAAAGCGCTCCCCAAGTTGTCAGATACAAGAGAGATAAGAGGATTAAGGCTGGACCAAACAAACAGGTTGGTGTCAATTTTATAATGTCACTGATTATCTTTGAATAAACACAAGCAATGTTTTGATATGGACTTTCAGTCTGCTTATCTTGTGAAGCTAAGCAAATGTGGTTGGTATTTGGGCTTTTAGACTTGCTACTATAGAAATTTAAGCGGTAATGTTGGAAAATTTATCCTTTATCCTAAAACAAAGACGCTTCCCCTACACTTTCTTACCCTGGGTTAAAGATCAAACATTTGCACTATGACCTAGGGTCTGTCAAATCAAACAATTCTATCGTTATGGTTCACAATAAACTTTCAGCCATCCTCTTTCGCTCTTCAGCAAACTGCCTGCATCAGTTATTAATCAATCAAAAATTAAAAGGTTGACTCTGATTGTGGTATTAGGTGCGAAACTTTTTTAGTGGAGTTATGGTTCTTGAATTTTTATATTGAACGAGGTGCAAATAAAAGGTATGATGCCTCGATAGTGACAAGTTTTCTTGGAGATATTTACATCCAGATGAATGAAATGTTGGTCGTTGGTACACCCAATGATGCTATTGCTGGGATATGGCCCTTAAATTTTTAATTGAACTTGGAGCAAAGGAAAGGTCTGAACCTTAATGGGGATAATTTCTTGAAAATTATTACATCAAGATGAATAAAATTTTGGTTACAGGTACACCTGCCGATGATCTTGATCGAGTATGATAGCCAATTCTGAAATATTATTTTTCACAGAATAATAATGAATGTTTGATATAACTTGATTCGAATGACAAGTTTAACGCTGAAATGGGTACGAGATTTCTCAAAAATTATTAGATGTAGATAAATGTTGTTTGTTGGTTCAGCTATTTGCTCGATTTCTTCTATATCCTGAATGTTTCCTTGTGTAATGTTTTTCCTGAATTTATTTCTTTAGGAACATTTACCTACTGACAAAAGATGTTTCCATCTGTTTGGTGATTCTGTCTTATAATGGAACCTTTCTTAAGAAATCACATCTAAAGCTTAGACAGATGCTTTTCATGGGTCATTTTGATCATTTTGGTGAGTATTACAATGACTTAATGTTATACTTTGAAGCAGGTCTTGATGGTTTAAAAGGATCATGTACTGGCGTACTTCGAAGCAAAGACAATTTTATCCCCCGCCGGCAAAGCCATCCGTCCTTCCCACAAAGGCAACCTGTTTTGTGAAATCAACTCCTCCCACAGTTTTAAAACCGTTTTGCAAATCCAAAAAAAGACTAATAGAGACATTAGAAATGCATAAATCTAAACTTACGAAGTTGCGTCAATTCTTCCAGATTTAAATAAAATTACTGACGGCGTACAAACCAAGATCTTTGGACACACTTGTTGATAACAATTCGATCGACGACATTTGGTCAATTGTTTTCCTTCAAGGTTACCGTTAAATGGCAGAGTCACAAACCATGCCTATATTTAACTATGAATGTATTTCGCCATTGTCTTTAATCTGAAATATGTGAATCTCAATAATAAAGGTAACAATTTAATGACTTCATGCTTTCAAAAAAATTATGATTCTTTGAAGATTTTAAAGGTAAGTGTCACATCGATGTTCAAAGTTAAATGACAGTTGTGCGTTGTTGCCTTGTTTTGAGGGCTTATGGCAAATCTTTGTTGACATATTTAAATGTACAAATATATACAATGCTTATCATCAAAAATATTTTCTGTTATTGATAATACTCCATACACTGCAAACTCAATTTAAATGCTTCTTTAGTTGCATTAAAAGGACATGTGGTGGGGAATGTTGTGCAACTTTTGCTTTTAGATGTGGTCCTATTTAACAATATATTGATCAAGACATTAGGGATTAAATATGGTCCGGCCATTAACTAAATCCATTTGGAAAAGATCAAGGGATAACAAATTGACAGACCAGTGTCTTTGAAGTTGTGTCTTTCCGCCTTGAATTGATTGCCTATTTCTTTTATTTTGCCTTGTCCATAAACGTTTGTGAGATTTGGGATATCATGTGCTCAATGAAATGTGAATTTTGTGAAGTACATGAAGAGGAAGGTTTTTCAAAAGTGTTTTGAATACAATATTAATGGACAGGCCACTCTTTACAGGAAATAATGATATATATTTTTACATAATGAATTACTTACCTTCCTTAAATAATCGTATGCATGCCACATATATACTTTATACTTAATTTGATGTATTTTAACAGTCATTTTCAGTCAGTGTTTGTCTAAATTTTGTTTTCATCTAAAGAATTTATCAATTTGTTTTCGCTATCATTATCATCGGAAGTTTCTAATCTTTTGTGTAAAAAAAGGTAATGTCAATGGGTCAAGAATTACAAATTAAAATATAGCTCAAGAATTGATATTAAGAATTTAGTTTCACATTACTCAATGATAAAGATAGTCAAACATTGACATCAACTATTTTAACACAATCACACTATTAATACTCATTACTAAAGAGCCATCGTTCCTTCTCTTTCCATCAACGGGCAAACCATCTTTCCAAAACATATCAATGAAAAGATAGTCTTCCTAATTTTGAAAAAAAACATTTGAAAAAATTGGAAATCAAAGAATGACATGGTTGGGGCTCTTGCAAAATACTAGTATTTGCATTAAAATAAAATAAAAATATTTAACAATAATGATATTTTTTATAAATTGTGTTCCAGAGAGCTCTGTCCTTCTCACATACCCAGGAATTCAAAGCTTTTTGTCCATTCGAGGAAAAGAATTCTCGTCCGTGTCAGCATCTGATACAATCGACATTGATTATGACGATGAATATGTGTATATTTTGAACAAGCGTGGAAAGTAAGTGTTTGCTTTTATTTGTAAATCATTAGCTGGCAGTCGTAGATTGCCAGCTTCTTCAGAAGTGAATCAACAAGCAAAAGAGTCTTATATTTTTTTTATACTGCCTCCTTCAGCTTCAAGTCAAAATTATTGTAAAAAATATATCTACTTGATAAACGTGCCTTTCATCTTTCGAATTTTTAATATCTTTCAAAAAAGCAGATTTATACATCTCAAATTATTCTACATTTGGAAATTTATGTTACTGTATCTCAGTCAGCTAATAATTGTTTGAATTTAGAATGCTTTTAAAGATTTTGCTTTAAGATATCATCAACATTCAGAACAGGCATTTTGATTATCTTTAATCTTCATTTTCAATAAGGGTGAAGAAGATGAAGAGGGGAGAGACTGTCATCAAAGATATAGGAAAACCAAAACGCTCCTCGATTGGATTCAGCATAGCGGTAGCTTGAACCAATACGTTTTATCTTACTCATCGTCTATCTCTGTCCAGATAAGATTTTCATGTCTTAATTCTATCTCTGTCCAGATAAGATTTTCATGTCTTAATACGTCTATACTTTCATTAACAGAGTTAATATCTTTATTTCACATATTGGAATTAATAGAAAAGTCAAATGAGAAGCTTTGATCTTAAGCCCATATTGATTTTTGCTTTATCAAAGGCAAATAAGCTGATTTGAAAGAATCAGTTTTACTTACTTACATTTGTTTCTACTGTTTGGAAGATCAAAAATCCTTTACCCATGCCTCGAGCTCATATTTCACAAGATTCCATATAGTATAATGTAGATAGAGATTAGGTTGTCATTGAAGTATAAGTCATTGTTGGAGATCATTGTGACAAAATGGTGTGATAGATTTTGTTGGTAATTTCTGATGATTCGATTTGAGTTATCTTTGCGGGGAGATATGAGCAGAAAAACATTTGCGCTAAGAGAATGCAAATGAGAATGATTATTGCTATGAACAGCTGTATTATTAAATATGATCCTTTTACGAATATTTCTTTAATTAAAGTAATACTAGAATAACGTTTTATTTAATTCATTTTATATTTTTATTTAAATATGTTATTTATATTATTCTCTGTCAATGTTGAATTTGTCAGTCTCTGCTGTCTTGATTAATTTGTATGTAATTTTTTTATAAATTGTTGTTCTTGTCCCACTGTTGGTGGCGATATGAGTTGCATAAATAAATCTGTTAACCTCTGAAGGTTGGTAGCTCTAACTGCTGATATTGAGTTGGTCCTGTACAGTACAATACGGTAGTGATATTCAGGTCAAAACAGCGGAGTAATTTTGACGTTGGGGTAAAGAGAAGATGCGTTTTGGTCTGTGTTGATCCAGAACCCTTATTTATACCTACTTAATGAAATAAAGTGAAATAAATGAAACAATGAGTAGTTAAATAAAATATATATATTTGAGTTTGCTGAAACATAAAATGTAACTGTTTGCTAAACATCATTTATATAGTGTTAAAAATACATGGTATTTTTTGTATAAGTACTTTACAAACACTTGTTTCAATAAACGTTGTATTTTACTCACTTAATGTAAAAAAAAATTAACTTATGAAGGAATAAGGAGAGCTATTACGGCATACGCCCGTCGACTTGATATTCGAAAATTTACAAAAATAGAGTAACAATCATTTGTCAAGCAAAACTGTATATACTACATTATTAAAGTCCACATTTGTGTACCTACCTTGCTACTCAAAATGGGAAAGGATTTTGAATTGTCAACTCACTGAATCGGAGTGGAAAATATTTAACATAATTGGTAACAAATGCACCCCTTGCACAGACCTTAAATGGCTTCAGTACAAGATCATTCATAACATTCTTCCTACAAATTAATTTTTATACAAGTTGGGCTATATAGATTCACCCATTTGCTCATTCTGCAAAAGTAAGGTGGAAACATTGGATCATCTTTTTTGGAAATGTGATATTATATTAAACGTGTGGAAAGAGTTAGAAGCATGGTTGCATTCTGTACAGATTCCTATTAATCTAACTATTGAAAAGGTGATATTAGGCATCAAAGGTAAAAAATATAATCCCGTAAATGCCATAATCGTACTGACCAAACAAATAATTTTCCGAAGCAGCCAAAAAGGTTTTACTCCATCGACTTCTTATATCAAAAAAGAAATAATTAAATATTACAATATCACAAAATGTATCTACCTATCCAGCCAAAATAAAGAGAAATTCATACAATTCTGGTCAACACTACTACTACAATCTACTTTTTCAAAACTCGTAATCTAAGAGGTTTTCTTTTGTGTTATAACTCGATTCTAATGTGAGTAAGTGGTTAAATGTATAGATATTACTTAAACCTAGTAACAGCTTGATATTGATGTATAAATGAACTGTGCATGCCGAGTTTATGTATGAGAACCATGTGAAACGATGTATTGATGTCAAACTTTTTATTTATGCCTGTACGAAAAATATGGTAATAACAAACAAACAAAACTTTGTATTTTTGTATTCAATAAACATTCTTTCCACGTTCTATGGATCTTGTATATTTACTTCCTGGCTTTTTTTCTCCGAATTAAAAGATGCCTGAAACAGCACATACCACTGATTGTGTTCCTGCAAAGGAAAATCTTTGACTTACCCCTCTGGGTGGTATGGGTGCTTTAGTGACCCTGGGAGTGAGAATAAATGTACATATGTCTATCAAAATGACAATAGGACTATATTAGAATAGGTTTAATTTTCAATGAATCATATAGTTATATTTCAATTATTCTTAAAAAATTGGAAAAAAATGCATTTAATTTTTTTTGGATTTTCTGATGTTAATTCATAGGAAACTCTACGTTATAGAGAGGGAGGCAGGATCAAGCAAGGTTGTATATGTGTGTTATAACAGAACTGTTCATGTGTTGCGAGCATGGAAAATTGCTATAACATTTCTGGGTCATTTTGTCATGTTTGTTGAGTCTAGTGAAAATGTTGTCCAAAAAGTTGTAGTTTATTTAACATTTATGTATTGAATCATAGATTTGAAAAGTAATTTTGGCAAAAAATGAAATTTAAAAAATCATCAACATTTATTGCTTCAGAAGATGGTTTGTCTCAAGGAAATATAAATGATATTATTATGATGCAACCTTGAAAATAAATATGATAAAATAATTCAATCAAAATCTTGAGAAAGATATTGAATATCAGACCACAGATGGCGGTGTTATTGTTAGACAGCAAAAAGAAAACAAATAGTTCCTTATTCCCTGACAATACCTCTCGCCTGTCCCGGAATATACTGAGAAAATTCCTGGGTATCGATTTTGACGAAGAACATGTCTATATTATTTATATTAATGGAGTGTAGGTTTTCTTAATTATCTACAATATTTTTTTTTAATCAACGACAACCAAAGGTGCGGACAATCTAATGATTCAAATATTTTTGAAAGACTCTATAATCTATAATCATATGACTAAAGTAATGATCGGCAAACCAAATTATCATAAATTGAATATTTCATTTGATATCTACCTCAATATGCAAAGTTGTTCTATATTAACCGAAATCTTGAATCTGTTATTTGAACCTTGAAGTTTGAAGTTTCATCAAAATTTTAATGACTTTTAGATGTTCATCAAAAGAAATCAATAACATTAAATACTGAAATGGAACATTTTAAGACAAAGAGATTGCTGGAATTGCATTTATTACTGCATCAGGTCCTAGTAAAAAGTTTCCGAAGTTTAGGCGACCCCGGGTGGTTTCATAAAGTCGCTCAATTTACCCATATTTAAATTCTGACATAAACTACTTATAACATATATAAATATAAGTAATAAAAGTACGTCACCATCAATGTGTGATTTAGTTTTATGAAATAAAGTACGTTGACGATCATTTATGTTCATATTGATTTGGTTCCTGTTAGTCTTATCAATGAGAAAAGCATGATACCTGCAATTGTCAGCAATTTGCTCACTGTACCTATAACACTCGTTATACCCGAATGACTCATTGTATCTGAAACAATTATTGTATCTGAAAATTGCATTTTATCCGAAACGCTCATCATACCTTAAACATTCATTCTACTTTAAACACTCATTGCACCCAAAATACTCTATCTACCAGAAACACTGATAATACCAGAAACGCCCATGGTACAGCCGTTGTACCTGAAACACTCGTTGTACCATGCACTTACCTATAGGTATAATGGAACAGTCCAGTGGTGCGAATACAGAGGGAAATGGGAAATGCGAGAATAAAGGATTAAAATCGCAACAACTTATGATCAATTACTAAGTAAGATGGGAGAGAAAAATTGATAAAGCTTTTTTGAGAGATTCGGAGACATAATATAATCCAAACGCTGCATTTCTGTGATTTTACTACCGCTTCTGTCGAGGTGAGGTGAGGTGATTTCGGCTTTAACGTCGCTCCTAACTGAATATTTCACTTACATCAACGCTGCTAATATACTTGCAGAGAAAGCCCCCAACACCATTGTGTCTATCCATTGCGATGAAACCTGCGAACATTTGCTGGATCTTGCCAGCCATAGGTGGTACTGCGCTGATATCATTGTAGCTTTGCACCCAAACCTTACTGCGTGTAGTTCTCTCCTGCAGACAAAGTTGCCGATTTTATTTCTTAAAAATAAAAATTTTCACAAAAACACTTCAAATTATATAACTTGAGTGCATTTAGTCCTTAAAACAGGGTTGTGTGGTGATATTCAACTTTAAGACGATATCTTATGTCAACACAGTTTATGAAAATGTCAACGGTTCCAGTGAGTGAGAGATGTTTAGCGCCGTTTAGGCATCTTTCCATCAGCGGCGTGAAGTTAAATGGTCCAAGTTTTAAAATTCATTGACAAAGCAAAACACGCAATCGGCAAATAAGCAACGGTTCGAACGCCAGCCTGCATGTCCTAGTATTAGGACAGTCCAATAGTTTTGAGATACCTATCTTTGTCATTGTCAGCTTTCGTACCGTTGTCTATGACAGATCTATTTTTGAAATGCAATGCACTAAATTCACGATTTGCACGTGCAAGCACCGTCACTCAAACTCGGCAACATACTTTTTTTTACATTGTGTGTGGTGGGTTTAACCAAGAACTTATATATTATTTACGTCTGTGATTTTAAAGGACAGCCCTAGAGGGATATTTTTGAGGAAACGAAATAGGGGACATTCTATTTTGTACATTTTATTAGTACGCGATTATACAATAACCCGGTTGTAACATGTTACTGATGGTAACATTTTGGATGATTTAGATTTTACAAGTTGACAGTCCATACTCGCTGAATAAAACAAGAATGAGAAGTGAAGCTATTCATCGCGGGTACGACCGTGAAAAGCCTTGCTACGTCAAGACGAGGCATTGTTGATTAGCCTTATCATAAAAAATCATTTAAATACCAATACATATTATATTTATTTTTTGAGTTGTAAAAGTACAGCGTATTTTCTCATGTCATTTTCTCTCAAAACAAGATGGCGGGCCGTAGCCGATTACCTCAAACGACATGGCCACTCGTGCCATGTTTTACATGCGTGATTCTACTAGAAATTAAAGAAGCTTTTGCGATAAAAGTAAAATATCCTTGCCGTGATCAATCCTCAAATCCCCAGCATATTATTCTCTCCCCACATGGGATAACCGGGTTATTTCCCCTTGTTGCAATATCTCGTGTGAAAAAAATATTTTAAGGTTACGAGCTTTAATCTCGGTATTACGACTTTTTATCTCATTATTACAGAAATTAGTACAGATTATTCTAATGAAATGTCATACTGGTGATTGTGTAGGGTATCGGAACATTAAGCCACAGGTCGACGGAATTGACAAAACGTTGGTCGTTTAAAATTCGGCTGTCATTCTCGCTATATATTTCTTTCTGTTTTTACCGCCCTGTACTGATATCTCTACTATCTTTGAAGGTAACACCCTTTTGTTAGTAGCTAAAATGATGTTTACAGAACGCTTAACCTACTCATTTGCTAATTAGTTTCCTATTTTCCTTATATTATAATTCTGTTCATCCTAACATGAAACGATTTGGAATTAGCTAATTTGAAGAAGCGGTAATAAAATCTATATAAATGCTTTAGAGGAAAGCGTTTGTCTGACTAGTCAATATAGTGTCCGTGGACACGGTCCAGTGAATTAGTCAGTTGATACATCTTATTAAGTTGGAAAAACTTAATTAGTATAGTAAGCTAGCCTGTTGAGCCATACAGCACGAATAGCTCAAGCCAAGCACACGATTACAATAGAAACAAGCTTTCAGTTTCTCCCCTCCTTTGTTTGCTCTTACTATATCTCTGGGATTTCTCGAACTGGACAGTGTCCCTTGCTTGTTACTGGACAATGTCCCTCACAAACCACTTTTCATAGAATGTTATCTTCGACAATTCTGCGGTGAAGCCTAAAGTCTGAAGGAAATATTTCTGTTTCAGGTACGTTTATATTATTGCATAAGTTTCATTCTCGTAAGTTTATCATTAATTGTATAATCACCATGGTATGTTATATTTTCTGATGAAAATTTAACCGGGGGGCGGTGTCAACATAAACCTTTACTTATTAGTTCCCTCTTGGTAAATATATATTTTAAATCCATATTGAGTAAAGGAGAATTTTGTGTCGTAATATTTCGTAACACATGATAGAATGCTTTTCGAAATAAACAAAATTACAAATTTCTATCTTATTTATTGAGCGGTTCTTCATTCTGCTGTTAACCCTAAGAGGTTTGAAGGAAATGTTTTTTTGGTTCAGGTACGTTTATATTTATTGCATAAGTTCGATTTTCTTATTTCAATTTATCACGTATTGTATATTCACCATTGCATGTTATATTTTCTGGGGGGGTGGGATAGCGCAGTGGTTAGCGCTAGAGGATCAAGAGGTCCGTGGTTCGAATCCCGACAGGGGCTCGGCAACTCTATCTGCAGTAGAGAACATTTCTACACGCAATCACGTTTGGGTGCAATGTGCATGGTTCGCCAGTTCCAGCCGATGCTCGCAGGTTTCACCGCAATGCATAGCCACCGTGGTGTTGCGGGCTTTTTTCCTGCAATAATACTAGCAGCCGCGATACAAGTGTAATAATCTTGAAAGCGGCGTTAAACCCCAACTCACTCACTATATTTTCTTATATATTTATGTACCCCGGAGCGGTGTCAACATAAACTTTTACTTGTTTTGTCCCTTATTGCTAAATAAATATTTCATATCCATCTAGAGTAAAGAAGAAATTTGTGGTGTAATATTTTGGTACACATTATAGAATGCTCATCACAATTTTCTATCTTATCTATTGAGGAAACTTGAAGTAAATTGCTGTTTTACGTGAACATTAATTATGGATGCATGATACTTGTTTATTTAGAGCATATTTTTTTATTACTGAGTGTGATGTTCAAGTGTGACATTAATGTAAAGCTACTTCCGCCGTTCTCATATGATAAAAAAGATACACGAAGAGTTATAACGTTTAAGTTAACTTTGTAACACTAGAACAAAGGAGGGGGTGGGATAGCGCAATGGTTAGCACGTTCGGCTTCGGATCATGAGGTCCGGTGTTCGATTCCCGCCAGGGACACGACAACTTTGTCTGCAGTAAAGAACTGTTCTACGCGCAGTAAGGTTTAGGTGCCAAGGTGCTATGATTGGCTAGTTCAAGCCGATGCTTGCAGGTTTCACTGCAATGTAAAGCAACAATGGCGTTGTTGAAAATACTAGCAGCCGTTATACAAGTACTGACACGCCGCTGATGGCTTTAATATTGACCAAGCGGCGCTAAACAACAGCTCACTCACTACAAGTACGGTTTGGGTGCAATGCTACGCTTAATTTCAGCGCAGTACCACCCATTGTTACAAGTTCCAGCTTATGCTCGCAGGTATAGCCACAATGTTGCGGGCTTTCTCCTTGCAATAATGTTATCAGCCGCGATATGTGAAACACTCCTGAAGACGGTGTTAAACCCGAAATCACCGCATCTCAATGCAATTAATGCAAAGGCACCATGTCACGGGTTGTTATAATTACTTTTTTACATTGATAAGCATCTCATTATAAGAAAATATTGTCATCGTTGTTTTTTAAGTGCTTTTTATGAGATTTTTATCTCACATCCAAAAATTTTTAAATAATGATACCTAGCTGACATTTGATTATTGAAATCGTTGTTATGATCATTATTATTAATTATGCTGGTTACTGTTTCAGGATATATCTCACACCCCATGAGGACTTAAATGGACACAGAGTATGTTTCACAAATATTGTACGTGGTTTGAATAAAAGCCGAAATACCACACGACCTGAGTTAAGTTCAAACCGCCTTTAAACAATTCCATACTTATCTCTAATATTTCCCATGAGGAATTATTTCATTTGCATTGATGATCGAAAAACCGCCCTATTAATGTTAAATCGAATTCCACATACTATTAAGTCAACTACCTTTCACTATTACGTCTAAGGCAATGGGCGCGATAATCTTATTCACTTTGAGCACACAAAACTGATAGATATGGTTTGGTATTTGTTAGCGTATAATTGGTCGTATATCACTGTGGTATCCACAAAAACCATATGAACTTCATCCTGCTCCATCAGCGCTTTTAAATCCACAGAGCTCCTTCCAAACACACTGAACTCCTTCAGGCCAAACCGTAAATGGAATGCGGAAGTAAAAAGGCTGCTCGAATCGCAATGTTTGAGTCAAATTATAAAGTAAAGATCATAACTAGGGTGATTCCAATTTTAACTTCTTGTTAGTTTAAGATAAGATAAGAACACATGCATTTTTTTTACTTTTTCTATATCAACAACCAAATCTCCCTTGAGAACCGCCGTAATCTACATACCGCGATGTACACGTTTCTCACTGGTGAGCTTGTATCGCAGGCTAGATTTTGCTACTGATGATCTTAAAGGAATTAATTATTTGGTTATATTAGATTGTAAAGGGTAATAGATTCGTCCCACGGAGTTTGGAAATTGTGTATGAGACTGTTAGACCTTTGTAGATTTCGTATATCCTGAGGAATTAACTGGAACATTTGAAAACACCCCGTGTTGCTAATGGTATTAGCACGTGGAAAAGGCGCCATATATAGATATATCCACATTATAATCATCATCAGCATTATTATTGTTGTTGTTGTTATAGTTTGTTATCATTCGTTGATAGTGTAAGACGCATTTTAACCAATATCCAGGTTAAAGGTACGTTGAGTTCGGCGATAGCACGAACACATGAGGGTTTTGACACATATTTGAGAAGAATACCATAAGACTACAAATACTATATTTGACCCCTGTTTATCTTCTTGCTTATATGTACCTTCGTATGTATGCTCGTGGTTTTGTGTGTTACATGTTCGTTTTGATCACTTGTTCTTGCTGAATAAAGATGTGAGTAGAGGTTCATTTTGTACTTCATTAATAAAACCACAGATAATTTCATGGGGTACGAACATCCCTCTCAACGCCTCGGGGATCATATAATCCCTCTCAACGCCCCGGGGAACATACAATCCCTCTCAACGCCCCGGGGATCATACGATCCCTCTCAACGCCCCGGGGATCATACGATCCCTCTCAACGCCCCGGGGAACATACAATCCCTCTAAACGCCCCGGGGAACATACAATCCCTCTCAACGCCCCGGGGAACATACAATCCTTCTCAACGTCCCGGGGAACATAAATCCCTCTCAACGCCCCGGGGAACATTCAATCCCTCTAAACGCCCCGGGGAACATACAATCCCTCTAAACGCCCCGGGGAACATACAATCCCTCTAAACGCCCCGGGGAACATACAATCCCTCTCAACGCCCCGGGGATCATACAATCCCTCTCAACGCCCCGGGGAACATACAATCCTTCTCAACGCCCCGGGAAACATAAATCCCTCTAAACGCCCCGGGGAACATACAATCCCCCTCAACGCCCCGGGGAACATACAATCCTTCTCAACGTCCCGGGGATCATACAATCCCTCTCAACGCCCCGTGGAACATACAATCCTTCTCAACGCCCCGGGGAACATAAATCCCTCTCAACGCCCCGGGGATCATACAATCCCTCTCAACGCCCCGGGGAACATACAATCCTTCTCAACGTCCCGGGGAACATAAATCCCTCTCAACGCCCCGGAGAACATACAATCCCTCTCAACGCCCCGGGGAACATACAATCCCTCTCAACGCCCCGGGGATCATACAATACCTCTCAACGCCCCGGGGAACATACAATCCTTCTCAACGCCCCGAGAAACATAAATCCCTCTCAACGCCCCGGGGATCATACAATCCCTCTCAACGCCCCGGGGAACATACAATCCTTCTCAACGTCCCGGGAACATAAATCCCTCTCAACGCCCCGGGGAACATACAATCCCTCTAAACGCCCCGGGGAACATACAATCCCTCAAAACGCCCCGGGGAACATACAATCCCTCTAAACGCCCCGGGGAACATACAATCCCTCTCAACGCCCCGGGGATCATACAATCCCTCTCAACGCCCCGGGGAACATACAATCCTTCTCAACGCCCCGGGAAACATAAATCCCTCTAAACGCCCCGGGGAACATACAATCCCTCAAAACGCCCCGGGGAACATACAATCCCTCTAAACGCCCCGGGGAACATACAATCCCTCTCAACGCCCCGGGGATCATACAATCCCTCTCAACGCCCCGGGGAACATACAATCCTTCTCAACGCCCCGGGAAACATAAATCCCTCTAAACGCCCCGGGGAACATACAATCCCCCTCAACGCCCCGGGGAGCATACAGTCCCCCTCAACGTCCCGGGGATCATAAAGCCCCCAATCAACGCCCCGGGGATCATACAGGCCCCCTCAACGCCCCGGGGATCATACAGTCCCCCTCAACGCCCAGGTGAACATACACTCCCCATCAACGCCCAGGGGATCATACAATCCCTCTAAACGCCCCGGGGAACATGCAATCCCTCTCAACGCCCCGGGGAACATACAATCCTTCTCAACGCCCCGGGCAACATAAATCCATCTCAACGCCCCGGGGAACATACAATTCCGCTCAACGCCCCGGGGATCATACAATCCCTCTAAACGCCCCGGGGAACATACAATCCCCCTCAACGCCCAGGGGAGCATACAGTCCTCCTCAACGCCCCGGGGATCACACAGTCCCCCTCAACGTCCCGGGGATCATAAAGCCCCCAATCAACGCCCCGGGGATCATACAGTCCCCCTCAACGCCCAGGGGATCATACAGTCCCCCTCAACGCCCAGGGGATCATAAAGTCCCCCTCAAAGCCCAGGGGAGCTTACAGCCCCCCTCAACGCCCAGGGGATCATTGAAGTTCGTTTAGTATTCTCTTACTATCAGCTGAATAATGCCGCTATCAATCCTCACTACTTAGGGTATGGTATTTCAACTGAATAGTGTGAAAAAACGTATCAAGGGTTAAAGTTGAAGAGTCTGTGGTCATGAAACAATGGTCAGTTGTCATCAGTTGGACACGTATCTAATGTAGTGACGTAATAAACCAACATCGATCCAACTTCATCCCCATCGTTAATTCCTCTCCTGGCTTCCATAGAAGATATTTTGAGAAACTTTGCAAAGTTTCTATCTGTCACAGTGTTCTCTGTGTGTGTTGCACCCTTGGTCATTGGACGTTTAGAAATAACTTTTCAACGATGAAATACAAAAATTCTGAACTTTGAAGAAGAATTTCCAAGAAAACGATCTCTCTCACTTAAACATAAAAGCCAGTGTGTCTTAATCAAATGTGACAATTCATTTCACCTAATTTTTTCTCGCGTGCGACACTTTTTAAGACTGGCTGAAATTTAAGACGACGTGAATGTGATAATGCCTCTAAATCACTCCAAACACTCCATAAATTATGAACGTAATAATGAATCTGTCTCTAGTATAAATGAGCGATTGTCAAATATTCCCTCAGGTCCATTTCTGTCCGAAAGAGACAAAGGACCCGCACGCGCTGCGCATGCGCAGTGCCGGATGAGTCAAATCGTGTGGCAGGGTTCGCTTTGCTTGCTCCACCTCGTGTAAATAAAAGACCTCGTTTAAGACGCTCAGTTTATTTCTGCAATAAAGTTCCGAAACGTTGGAGGCGCCTATTTTGTTTGTTTGCTCAACAATTACCAGAGTAAGTCGTTAAAGTTTGGAAAGTAAACAGATTGTAAGCAACATGGTAATGTCGAGTTGTTTTGAGGTAAATTTTCCTTTTTTTTTCATATTAAGTGAGTTACTCCGCCGCTTTGGCGATTTATCAGCCAGCCCATAGCTTGATGAAATTTGATAAACCTAACTTTGAAAAATGTTACTGCAAAAACAAAAAATCTAAACATTACAAACGTTATAAAACATCTCAAAGATGTGTAAAAAGCTGGTATTAATTGTTTTAAAGTCAAACGCCTATTAAGATTTATAACTGTCTAAAGGTAATCTTAATTAATTCACAAGTGATTATAAATAGTTGCAAACTAGAAATATCAAGTAGAAACTTTCTGAAATATTTGAAATTTGCAAATTTAACTGTCCGGCACTTAATATTAATAATCGATTTCAACAGTACAGCAGGGCACATGTCAAACAGTTTTATATTGTTTTCATTTGTTTCATGAAAATAGAAACTATGACGTCACTTATTATTGTCTCGATTCTCTAAACAGATCATCCCTGGGAATGTTTAAAATGATAAGGAAATTTTTAAAAACTTTATACTCGGCCATGATGCATGACTAGTGAAATGCATTTATATACGTGTTTTCATAGTGTATGAAAAATATATCATTACTTATGCATATGGTTCTCTTTATAGGTAATGCATCCAAGTAAATTTTATATATGAAATATTCCAATATGAATAAATTTAGATATCAAGAAGTCTTTATTTTGTTTTCATAGATATGCACCGACTACTCTTCATGCTTTATTTTTTCTTCATATATTTAACTTAAATCCATGTATTTTTCATTAAATTGAATTTTTTTGAATAATGAAAATGTTGATGAAGGGTAAATTTTCGTCAAAGAATATGGTGTAACTATATCGATAGGTAGTGCCTAGTTTTTTCTTCTCAACACCGTCTTTTAAGCGTATGAATTGAAACAATATTGGCTTTCATTATATAGACTTGGGATATCATTTGTAGACAAATTCAATTTGAGATCAGAAACAGATAAACTTTAATGTGATCAATCTGTACATTTTTTTTATCTATTTAATACGTTTTATTCAATACCTCACCTTTTGCTAACTTTTGCTCTCTTATGTCAAATCGTTGGTAAATTCTGCATACATGTCTTTGTTCATACTGAAGACAATATTTCGCTACTCTAAACAAAGGGGCCACTGTAATATTTTACAAAACGTCCATGATACTTTACATCTGTTAAAAAAAATTGGATTCCGAATACATTTGTTCAATTAAAGGTCCTACTGAAATCGACTGACGGTTGAATGACACATGTTGTATTAAAACAGCGATGCAACAAGAATCCTTTAATTTAAATGTCATCTAATTTATCAATTCAGTCAGCGAACTGTTTAATGAACAAAGCATGGGATTCTTCAAGTGACAGGAAGAGAATTTTAATCGAAACTATGGTCGGTAGCTCCGCCTCCGCAAGACAAGATTGCGCATCACATGACAGGGCCCAGTTTACCGCAAACGAAACTTGGATGTGACTCAGATTATGGCAGCTGTTAACGGCATCTTCTTTTCAATCTTGAATCTGATTGGATAGTCGGATAATGAGCATATTTTCCCAGTTGACAAAAATTTGACAGTTTGAGGACATTCGCGTTTTGAAATGTGACCATACGAAAATAGAATAGAATCGGCTTTAGTCACGAGCTCTCAATGAAGAAATTTAACAATGGCTTTCAAAGTATGTTTAAAAATAAAACTTACTCTTACAAAATTAGCGCATAAGTATTTGTGATACATTTACTGATGATTTTTTATTTTAAAAAATCAATTTCAATGAAATGTAAGTATTAAGAGGGAAAATTATATGTCATTAATAATGACATTTGGCCTAATTCTAATTCAGATATAATCAACACCTTTATGATATCAACATGTTATGACATCTTAATGTGTTGGCACCATTGTTATGATCATCATCGACGTAATATTTGTGATTATTAAATTAAAAGAGTTGATATTTGTCTTTTCCATATGCAAGTAATTGTTCTCATCGGGTAGAATATTCATTCCTTAACTTAACCTCGACATAAGATCAACATCATTTCTTCGAAATAAATAACACATTGTGTTACCATTGAAATAATGTCCAAATCAGATCTTGTTCATGTTTGTGGACCGTTGCCACGGTAACAATGTAACGTTAGATGTTCCTTTGTACCATGAACCATGTTTAATAACTGAAATACTGTTTGAAACACGTTAAACCCAGCCCACTCATTCACACACTCATTACTTATAAATTTAAAAAATGTAATAATCCATGACGTTTACGAATATCACGTTATAAACCTATACAGCCTTTCTTTGTCCTATAATATTTTTGATAATTTTGATTGAATAGCTTTTTGTTTAGCCTTTTCTAAAATTAAAGAAGAAAGAAGAAAAAATAGTTTATTTCGGTGTCACGTGCTTTCCTTCCTTTCACATATGGCATAATAAAACAATATTTCACATGACATAAAACATTACATATATAAAGATAGCACCCGGCCTACAAGGCCTAAAAGACACCATATTAACTCATATATCAATCGTTATAAAGATATATTAAAGATATGCCGATTCAACAATATCTAGAACATACTGTAACACTGCTAATCCAGATTTATTTCTTTTGACAATATAACTTAATTACACTATTTCTTTCATTAACATGCTTTATCTTACATTTGACAATTACATAACAATGTACATAAATCAATCATAACACAACTAGGTTTATTTCCGATTATTTCAAATTCTCTCACTATCATTTCATGATGCACAAAATAATAATTTTCTTTTATTATATTATGAGACTCACAAAAGTAGATTATAATTCTTTTTCATTCTCACAGCAGCTATTCCTTTGTGCATATCAGTTTCATTCAGAGAGTACATTTATACACTCACTCACTATAAAATTATGCCAATGGTATTATACACGAGAGACGAAACTACAACTGGTAATAAAGTCCCGCGCTCCTATGGCGCCGTGATGTCTGAGAGGGTGCGACTTAATTATATCAGGTATCGATGACTTGATTATCTCCGGATCGGGGGAGGGATGGAGGATAGGGGTTTGATCAGGGGGGAGGAAAGGGAAGGGGTCGGAAGAATGAGGTAGGCTGGCTCATGGCTGTAAGGGTTAGAATGAGAGATGTTGAGTAGTCCTGCTTCCTCTGTAAATGGAGCCTCTGATACAGTCTAGAACATCATTCGGCTCGTCTAGACTCTACTAATACACTTGAATCAGGATTAGCAAGAAAAAAGGAAAGGGATTTGAATTATTGCATGTATTATTTTAATGTCTTAGACTGGAGAGATGAATCAGTTAACTTCCGATGAAGTTTAAGCGACTTACATTAACCCATAATGGTTTCTGTGTTAAGGTGCGCTGCGCCTTATAATGTTCCTATAAAGATTTGTTATGACAGTGTCTCCCGGGAATAGAATAAAGAGAATTTTAAATTTTTTGATAACATTTTGTCAAAACTTAAACAAGAAAATTATAGAATCTTTCATCAACATAATAATATATCCTTCACGTGACTACGTTTTGAGTCCGGGCGTTTCGAACATATAACTCAACATACTATATGAAAAAAACAATGACATGAAAAACTTTTACTTCTTCATTAAAAAAGATGTCTCAAGATTTTGATGAAACGAAATTCAAAGTTCTTTATCATTAAGATATCATTTGTGAAACTAACCCAAGTGTTTAACAATATTGAGAATCTGTAAACCTAATAAAATCGATAAGAACAGAGGCTTTGCATTCTCCCCCAACAGAGGTAGCTCCGTGTAAACTCCTATACGAACCACTGTTCTAATACGAGCTATTTCTGGGTTCCCGGCTGGTTCCCCTGGAGGCAAAACATTGTAACCTAAACTTACTTCTAACATACCAGTCAATGAAAATACCGCTTAAATATATAACCTATTTGTTGTCACCGAGATCTATATCCAGTCGCTAAAGAAGGCGACAGTGTTCTGAAAATAACGATTCAAAGACAACGTGTACACTGGAAGAAGGTTTAGCTTTCCCGAAGCATACATAAATAACTGAGGCTTCTCGAATGATCACTTATGAAACGGCGTCGATGACGGCACAACTAATTTTGATTCCATCCAATCAATGATCTACCTCTGTGGGGAGAGGCTTGGGTGTTGATTAATTTAATTCCAGAAAAGAGGTAAGGTGATGTTATTGGGGTTTAACGCTGCTTTCAAGATTATTTCACTTATATCGCGGCTGCTAGTATTAATGCAGGGAAGAGCCTGCAACAATATTGTGGCTATGTATTGCGTTGAAACCACCGAGCATCGGCTGGAACTAGCGAATCATGACTGGTACTGCGCTGATACACATTGTATCTTTGCGTCCTAACCTTACTGCGTGTAGAACAGTTCTCTACTATAGACAGAGACGCCGAATACCCATTTCTTTGAGGGTTCTTCTCATGCCAAAAGAAAAAATCCTGTTTCTTACGAATGAATATTTAAAACACGGAGAAGCTGAGTGTCAACCCTAGCACTGAGCAGGAGCGGATATTATTCTCAGGTTGTGTCATTTCCATTACGAATGCGTTGAGTTCATGTAAAATGAATAAAGGAAATTTTCGCATTTTTATACAAGTTGCATCATGATATATAAATTGAACTCATCAAATGTAAATGCCGTTTACGCTCACTATTGAAATCCTTTCACTTTTTGTCTTTTAATCCAGAGAATAATGTTTTCGAAATAACGTTATAATTGAACAAAGTCAAAATTCAATTATAAAGCCATGACAAACGTTTCATGCACCAACGTTCAATGACAATAACTTAAAGATGAAACACTTGAATTATCCCATTAAACCATTGTAACGACCGCTGGAATGCTTCTGGGCGCCGGAATTCAAAATGGCGGATATTGGCAGACGACGAAAGCAGCGGGGCGACGCGTGTATGTTGTGAATCAAGATAAATGTGTTGTAAGTCAATGACTGACGCCCGCACGTGCAGCATGACTTGTACGAGTAATGAAGCATGCTTTGCACGTGCTCGCACTCGAAATCCATTAGATTGACGGAAAGATTAAAAGAACATGGTTTTGGCGGGAACATCGCAAAGCATTCTTGAAGTATTGTCTTCAGTGCTTTGTGGCCACGGATGCGTGAAATAACAGCACAGCAAGTTGAGTCGGACGAAGTTTAGAAATGTCGGGAAACACTTCCCCAATCCATATTCAAACGTCCAGGATGTAGGTGTCCGAAGAATGGCCATTAGTTTTGCACGTAGAGCATATTTGAGGCCATTAGGAGTTCCAAATATAACAAAAAAGGGATGGAAAACTTTGTTTTTGAAGGTCACTGTTGCAGTTAAAGTATACACCATTGCCATACACCAAATAATTTCGAATACCGAATCAACGTTTGGACACGAATTCTAGAAATAGCAAATTATAATCAGTGAGGAATTTAATTTCAAACTAATTACGAAGGTAGGATAATGACATTGCAATGGGTCCAGTGTACGTAAATGTCGTTCGTAAACTTTACGGCTTCTTCTGAAGAACAACTTCTAAAGGCTAGATTCTTGCATACCGTGAGGCAGTGACAAATGGATTAACTAGCTTCAGTATTAAGCGCTTTTTAGTGTCACAGTACTGACGTGACCTGTTTTTCAACTTTTCTATTTGAGAAAAATATTCTTTAAGGGCGAAATATTGTCAGGAGGTTTTTTGGCAGATCGAGATTATTAATGTTAAGATGGGTAACCCTTGGACCCTTTATAGTTCATATTAATGTAATATGGTCATATTCATACCGATTTCGGACCACTAACTTGAAATCCCCCCTAAGCTGGACAAACAATGTGGCCAAATGAGTTATAAAGCGTTAAAAAAAATTATCATTTTCTTATCAGACCGATTTCGAATCTCAGAATTGAAATCTCCCCAAAGCAGAACAAACTTCTCGTCTGTCATCCAGACCCTATGGCAAAATATTAAAGGAGCCTTTTTTAGTCTAGAAAATGTTGGCAAGTCTGGTCTGAAATTAAGTATTGTACAGGACTCCTTTTTTATATAATTTCATACCAAATATTGCAAAATACATTTTTGATGAAATCTTTTTTTCAGGGACTATATGTTAGTCCACATTTTCTCGTCAGACAATATGGGGGTCGTATTATAATTTTTCTCCCAAATTGATGTTTCTAAAATCTGCCACTCTGGATCAAGGCGTCAGTGTAAATAAAAGATTAGGTAGCCATCAAATTGGAGCCACGGTAGCCATTCAAATATTTTATAGGGGAAGTACAAAGAGCTTTTTAGATAATCAAATTGATTTCACGAAAACGAAAATAAACGTCATCAATTGCAAGACATTTTTTTAATGAAAAGAAACAGTTCTAAATTGATCGTAACGTGTTCAGCTTAGCTAAGGTAATGGATTTCCCTATACCTCAATGATTAAAATGTGTTCTCACATAGAAGGATGACCGGGTCGAGTAATGAGATGTTTGACCCTTTAAAGATAACACATTTGGCATATTCTAATGTTTATTCGAAAAAAAGTTGCATCCTGCTACATCAGCGTAATCGAATCCGCTGATCCAGCTCCTTCCGTATACCCTGATATCCTTTAGACCAAAAGCCTCGTCTCGCTAGCTATCTAACCAGCCAACGAGAGGAGTCGCATCCAGTTGCAGCGGCACAACCCGGATGGAAAATTCCGTTACGTTTAAAAGAGTAGCTTCAAGCTCCTTGGATAACAACATTTCATTGGCTTAAACAATAGCAGGTGAGCACAGCCACGAACATCAGCCGTACAAGGAATTTGTTCAGGGTATGTGGAAGGAGTTGGATCAGCGGATCGTCGCTTAACATTAAACTTAAAACTGATTAAAGTTCAAAACTTTTCCTCTGATTTGAGTCATACTTTTTGCTCAAGTTTTTATATGTTTCATTTTTAGCTCGTCAGGTCTGAAAGACCCGATGGGCTTATGGCATGGCAAGGCGTCCGGCGTCAAATGGGGTCACAAGGGTCAAAACCTTAAAAATCTATTTTAATCTTCTTCTCCAGTTCCAAAAGGTCCAGAGAGCTAAAAAGTTGTGTGTAGACTTCTTGGCCAATGGGATTCTAAATTGTAGATTTTGTGACCCCATGACCTCAAATGAGGTCAGAGGGGTCAAAACATAAAAAACCTATTTTCATCTTTTTCCCTAGTTCCAAAAGGTCTAGAGAGCTGAAAAGGTGTGTGTAGACTCCTTGGCCAACGGGGATTCTAAATTGTAGGTTTGGTGACCCCATGACCCCAAATGGGGTCACAGGGGTCAAAACCTAAAAAACCTAATTTCATCTTTTTCCCTAGTTCCAAAAGGTCTAGAGAGCTTAAAAATTGTGTGAAGACTCCTTGGCCAACGGGGATTCTAAATTGTAGGTTTGGTGACCACTTGACCCCATATGGGGTCACAGGGGTCAAAACCTTAAAATCCTATTTTCATCTTCTTCTCCAGTTCCAAAAGGTCTTGATAGCTTAATAGTTGTGTGTATAGACTCCTTGGACAATGGGGATTCTGAATTGTAGGTTCGGTGACCCCTTGACCCCAAATGGGCAATGGGCCTTTTTTATTTGATTGTGAATAACTTATACATTGTTGTTTTCTTTCCTCAACATAACAAATTTGCAATGTCCCAATGTGCCCTAGTTCAAGCCCAAGTTAGCCCTGGTTTGGAAAGCATTTTTTTTATTTTGATATCTCTGGGTTTTTTCCAAAAAGAAATTTTGACATATTGTTTTGTTTCACTTTCTCTTTTCTGCCCGACACAAGGACGGACTAAATAATTTTACAGACCGTCCTTAACCAAAGTTACCCGTCTCGGACGTTGGGACAGGCTATCTTTCCTACACTGCCCATGACCCCATGGTCTAAACCCAAACACCTATTTCTATCAAAAGTCTGATGAGCTACAGAGCCCATGGCTCTATTTTTCTTACTTGTGATATTAATGTAAAACCTAGACATGAGAAAATGTTATTTTTACATCAGTTATGCATGCTTGTCAGCGAAATATATCAGAAGAAAATGAATTTAGATTGTAAGAAAAAATGTCAATAATAATACAGAATATATTTTACAAGGCGGATGGATCTCAAGCAGTTGTTATAAATTCTTGTGAAAAACTTCACCATGTATGCCCCTTTAATTACTCATTCTAACAATATTACTTAACATTATCGATCTCCATATATGCAAATCGATCACTTCTATGACTGCGTTAAACGGTACCATAATATCATTCCGCTTTTATCGAACATAATCACCCAAATCAATTTCGTTTCATGTCCATAGACTAACAGTTACAAGTTTACAGCAAAACCCTCCTTGTGATACATACGATTTAGTTGACAGGGGGTCATAATTTAAGACTTTTGGCGCCAAAACGTCCAAGAAAACTGTCGATAAATCAAAGGTCAAGGTTGTTACTACAAGTCAAAGGTCAGATCTATTCGCTTATAGATTTCGGTCCGCATTACTCATCATTCACTTACTCACGAGGCGAACCAGTTTTCGGAATCTGGAATTGGTTCGCCTTTTCCAAATCGGTTTTCATATGCACGGGGATCCTATGAAATTGATTTCACGTGTTTATTGACGTCTGATTGACATGTGTCAAATATGCAGACGCCTGGCTCCATTTTTATGAGAAATAATTTGACTTGATATAAATAATTTCAGCCACAGTGTCGTGAAGTAGACAGTTGATGCCCCAATTATTAGTTTCAAATTGGTGCGGCGTAAAAGCGATATTTGAAAATCTCCTTCGGTGCCTGTTTAAATGTAACTTGATTGGATGTAAATTTATCAGACGATTTTTAAAGATAGTGAAATTAACGTGATGCAATAAAAATATGCAAATACTCGCAAGGTGAAGAAACCTAAATGAACCACAAATGGGGTTATTCAATATGATACTCATTATTGTATTACAAACAGTGTCTAAATTTTAATTGAGACACTGATCAAATATATAAAATAAATCAATATCCTTTACTTATTTTTCAAAGTATATATACGGGAGTATTGAACAAGCGCATGGCCGGTATACGAAATACGTCAAATTGTCTGGTCAAGTTCGACCATGTTTAAAGGAATAAATATTTTTAAAGTATCACATCTCCCGGGATACCGTCTCGCTCTATGATTTCTTCTCGACACGGAAAACGCTACGATAGGTTGAGATCGTATCCAGAGAGAAAATATTTTAAAATTTGTATTCGGTCGATCTTTATCAGACTGGTCAGTTTACTGTTATGACATCAAAGTTTTAGTGTCGCAGAGTGAAAGCGATTTTAACCAGATAAAGTCCATTATTAATTTAAAAAATACTTTCTTTCATGTACGTTATCGGCAATCTTGCTTTATTAATGACGGCAATTATATCATTATGTTATGAACAGAAACTATTTTCGTTGTAATGATATTTTTCTTCAAAACGAATTTTGATTCGGTCTTTAAAAAGCCATGGGGCATTTCATAAACTGTTTTAACTAGGAATTTAATTATCTGGAATAACACAGAAAAGCTTTAGTTTGACTTATTCAAACTCATCAAACAGATCATCTAGATACAGTTCCGCTGACCCGAACTGACCTAGAAGTTTAACACCGATCTCATATGCCACGATCGACTCGATCTAATTAGCGACTCTTCAGCTGTCACTTTGATACACTTATTTCCAAACGCTGTCCATTTCAGGAAAACGACTGTCGACCTGTCAATCAAAGCGCGAAGCCACGTTTTCCACGTGCAACTTATCCCACGTACATGTCAGTGTTCTGTCACTTTTGACACAGATGCATGCAAAAGCAAAGTCGTTCGTGTATCTCATACGCATAAATGCCAGAAATACATTTCGCTTGACATAAATCGTTCATATTGACACTTGTATTACAAGCTATGAAGCAAAGTACAAAATAAGGAGGCTATACAAACGGGATGCACTTCTACGGTGTCATGCATTAAATAGATTCTTTGACGCAAAAACACCTATAATTAATGCATACATTCGCGGTCCTGTGATAACATTTTTTTATTTTCACACGAATCCCTTAAATCAGAAAGATAAGAAAGATAAATCAAATTTAAAAAGCCTGCCAAGTATAATACATTTTGCCAAAGCTATGGCTATTTCTATAAGACAGTCATCAGGTTACTATTAACTGAACATTACAAATGACAACCAACCGGGTTAGCTTCATCCTCAGTAAGGTCAGTATAGTTTTTCTTGATGAAGTTTCCCAGTGCGATATGTGAAGAGTATCGAACATTAAGCCCTGGGTGATCGAGGATGGGTTAGCATTGGCCTGTGTCATTCTCAAATGTCATGCTCTTGGTGTGCCTTTACTTTTCCACGTTTGGTTATATTGGAATCATAAACTATTCATTGAAACCGAGTTCCTGTGGTCAGTGTATAAATTGATTGTTTCTGAATCTATCGGAGATCCACTATGACCACTTGACTTAAATTTACTCCAAGAAATTTTCAAACGACTCCGTACGCCTTCAGCTGTTTTTTTCTCCATTTCTTAGACTTTTTATTTCATGTTTGTATATGTTGTTAAATCAAAACGTATTGTTTGTGGATCAATACTGTATTTAAGGTTCTTGATTTTAACACTGTCATGAAGCAGGACTACACAACCAAATACTTCAAAGTTCCCTACGAGATATTACATTCTAGTACATATGTGTGTAATAACATTGCACATATGACGTCATAATGTTTAAAACATGTGACGTCATTAGGTTGTCGCCCAGTTTAATTGGATTCTGGCTCTATATATATCTCTTCCCCTAGTATCATCGTGTGTATAGCTACAGATCATATCAATGAATCTAACCAATTTCCAAATCCAATTAAGGGACATTACGTATCAACGAGACTATTTTCACGAGGCAACTTCTTGGATGTGTGATCAGTGGTTAAGGACAAGGTTTTCTTGATCACGATCTGGTTTAATTGATGTTAAATTTATCATTCATTTATTATGAAAACGTTTCCTTGTTGAATAAGAGCTATACGTAACTAGAGGAAAACTTGTATTGAACGACCAAAACCCAAAAATATTCACGCTGGAGGAAACGGTATTCCAGAGGACGTTTTGTATTCTTCAAATAAAGAGAAAATAACTTATTAAAGTAAAGATAACAAAGTAAAATTAAAAGTGACGTTAATTTAGTTTCAGATTTCTCAAACTATCTAAAACTTAAAACGACTCTTGAATCTTTGTTTAAGCCCTAACGGTATTAAAAGAACTCTAGGTCTTGCTTTGGCCTGTTGTCTTTCCTTTTACTTTACTTTTTTTGAGTTGGAGCGAGAATTCGTTTCATGGTATTCTTCAAGTTCATAGTAAATGAAAACGTTAAGTAAATCTATGTTTGGAATACACGCGATCACCATGAATATGTCGTTAAAATTCCAAAAACTAATTAAGAAAATTAAACTTTTCTTATTAATCAAAGTAATTTGACATCACAGTAACATAAAAAGAAAATGCCTTGATAAGGTTGATTTATAAACTTCAACATTTAAAAGAATGAAACCTTAAATTGTAAACAGTACTTCAAGATACGTGTATATTTCAGAATGAGACCAGCGATTGAAATCTGTAACACATACAGTTCAAACTATCGAGAAACATTAAACGAAATCAACGAAAAAGCACTTCCAAGTCAGTTGAGTCAAATCCAAAACCAAATCAGCCCAATTGTTGCACGAGATTTTTGCATGCCCCAAGCACATCTTAAGTGCTGATTTAGTTCAATTTTATGAACATTAGTCAACGCGTGTTGCGCGTCCGGTCAGGGAAATCCAAAAAGAATATTGAGAGATCTTAGTCCGTGAAACAGCGTAATTACCAAGCGAATAAACAGCGGTTGGGTCTCGCACAACCCTTCAATAATCTAAGTGATCTCAGATTTGCCCCGGTCATTTGAAAATCAATCTTCGCACCTAAACAACGCTATCTTTCAATCTGTTCCGTTTTGGATCCGTCAAGTGGGGAATTGCGCGTGCTAACAAGTGTCAAGTTGCGCCCGCACGTGATTATTTAGTCACGTGATGCCCGTGAAGCACGTGCGGACCATGCATATGTGTTTACTGGAGACGGTTAAGAGTTGTCGATTGCGTGTCCGGGCAAATTTAATACGATGTTCCTGGTGTGTTGGTTTAACTCTATTAGTCAATACGGACCCTTGTGTAAATCGCGCCTGCAAGTGAAAATGACGGCTAGGATTGAAAATTACCAAAACATTTACAGAAAAATCGAGCTAATTTTCTTTAAACGCTTTTGTATTATATTGATAAGAATGCTTTAAAAAGCTCAATAATCCTACGAGCGACGGCGAATATAATGTTATTAAATTATTTGGAAGGGTCCGATAAATTTCTAAAGACAAATTTCGATAGCAAAGTTTCCAAAATGACTCATAAAAGCGACGTTAGGCCGGGATGTTAAAAGGTGGTTACATATAATGCCTGCCAGACTGGAGTACATTGTATATTACTTTAGTGTTGAAGCAACCACTTGACTCAATACCTTATCGTGGTGTGGTGGTTTGTTTACTTCAGGGACGCTATTAGTTGTACCAGCCGGAGCTCATATGCTCATCGTTCATGTGGTACGGCATCCTGCTACGGTACCCCTGCTACATGCTACGTAATTGCATCCGCTGACCGAGCTTCTTCCATATACCCTGATATCAAAAGAGTCGTTACAAGCTCCTTGGATAACAACAATTCATTGACTTAAAAATAACAGATTAGCAAAAGAAGAAGAATATATGTTATTTACGTTTCACATGTTGTTATAAAACATTTGAAAATTTTTTAAATTCAATTTAAAAAAACAACATCCAGCTTTAAAATAATTATGAGACAGAGATATCATTGATAATCTAAAAAAATATTAGACAAAAAAATAAACATTGTTAAAGTGGTGTGATGACACAGTCGCAAAAATGTTTATAATACAAGTGATAACTACATGTTAATTTTGGCGCCAGCCGTAGGAGGGATTTGGCTCGAAAGAGATCATGGAAGGAGCTCGATCAGCGGATTCAATTACGCTGATGTAGCAGGATTGTTGTAGGGGCACCAAAACTGGACTGCTCGACGGTAGAAGCTAGACCCAAATTTTCATTATTAGACTTTCTGTCTATCTCTCACTATGGCATTTGTTTCGTCTGTTCTCTCAGTCTTTCGATCCCTTAATATATTGAAAACTGGTCAAAACCAAACGTTTTTGAGAATATTAGTCTATTCATGTTTCATTCTTTACTCAAACTCAAAGTTCGGCTTACTGAAAGTATGAAAACAAACAGTCGGTGAACCCTTAAGCAGTAAGAAGTCGTTCACCACATTTTTTAAGTGAGTGCGTGATTTAGGGTTTAAATGGGCACACAGTATGTTGTTGGAGACATATATACATGTCAAAGTTTTTTTTCAGAAAATCAGCATCCTAACGTTTAAAATTTCATTTTAAGAACAATTAACAGGCTTACATCATGTTTTTTTTTATCGAAAACCGGACAGTGGCGCGCGCCAATATCTCAAACGTAATTTTTAAATTAAAATAAGAAAATATAATAATTCGGGCATAGAGATAGAGTAGCAAGTTTAGAGAGGCGATTTGAACTTAACTGAGGACATGTGAAATTTAAAATCTTACATAAAAATTTTAAAACATTCTCTCTGTCACTTTAACGAGGGGACTGAAACTGTCGACAAGTGACGTTAGACGATAGTCGACGTTTTACATTTGTGTTTGCACAATGTTTCCGGCTGATGGCACTCGAGTTGGTCATATCTGGTACCATAGTAACAAAATATTCCTGAATTGAAAGAGTTTATTCTGTGGAAAAGAATAAGAATGATTCATAAACCAATATTAAAAACATTGCTCAGACTAGCTTTTTCAAGTGCAAAACTGCTTATTTCATCGCTGATGAAGTATTTATTTCCGTTTCAGACCACAGGCCCATTGAACATGAATATGATACAAAATACAATAGAAAGTTTAAACACCTTACATCATTGATTGATTCGTCTTTATTTTCAATTTCTCGTTTTTTAAAGAAATGGTAGCTTTAAAAGAGGTAGTTTAAGTTGACCTTTTGTTTTTCATTGTTGCATCAGTCATTACCATTTGGTATAACGTTTCTTTTGTACCTCAATATATTGATTACTCCGCCACTGGACTAAACACCTTATCGTGGTGTGGTAGTTTGCGTGCTTCAGCGACCCCGAGAGCTATGCCAGCCGGAGCGTACATGCTCCTGCATGGTAGGGACACCCAAGCTGGACAATTTGACTGGCCGAAGCCTAACCAAATCTGTAACTTTCTTAAACCTGCTTTCTCTCTCTCACTATGCCTTCCTTTCCGTCTTTTCCCTCATCTTTTCGATCCCTTTCTCCCTGATCTGTCCACTCTCTTTTGGATGCTTGTCATTCACGTGTTTAGTAAATGAATATTGTTGAAAACACGATAAACCCCAACTCACTCACTTTATTGATTACAACCTTCAAAATAACAAACCATGTGGGTAGCTTTTTTTACGAAAACGTTAAGGTCTATAATGTATAGGACGATAATTATACCTGATGACTAAAACATACAGAATAAAGCTGAATTACACTTAACAAAAGAATTATATTTACTTGTTCTAGTCGTAATAAATATTAACATTATTCCAAAGGATTTGTATTAAAATGTTATTAAAGCCTAATTGAACTATTATCCCGATGAAAAAGGTGTCCAGCATTAACTGTAATCTATGCAGATATTAATTCACTCATAAAACAAACTTCTTATTAATCCTCGTTAATTCGTTTTAATGCACTTATGTTTATTATTTTTATCAGACTTTTGAAATTATTGATTGAAACATTAATCTTCCGTATCGCCCGTAGCATGTTTAAATCGAGACTGCCACTTAACAATGACTAATTAACTAATTAATATTCTAAGCTTAATTAACTAATAAATATTCTTGGCTGCGTCTCTAACAACTTCATGCACTCACATGCCCCCTTTCAATCAGGCTTTTAATAAAGCTGCCGGCGAACTTAAACAAATGCTCAACCAAAGCATATATTATGTATAATATCAATGAATTAGCCGGATCGCATTCGACTCTGTCATCTTGTATTTCTAAACCTCGTGTGTTGTATCCCCGGGGATATTTGGATAAATCTCTTTGTATATTAAGTGTTTTCCGTTTGGTAGCGACTAAATACAGTCCGTTGTAAATTGAGAAGACAATTGATCATGCAGAATGTATGCCAATTAATGAAACGGACGCTATTGTCGAAACTATGGCTGTGAATCAACGTCAGGACAAAATCTCGCCGCAAGGGTTAGCGCCGACGAGACTTTCTGGCGTCACGCCATTGTTTCGTATCCGGTTAAATTGAACACGCAATCGTTGCCGGGTTCTTGCATTACCATATTTTATCGAAATCAAATATTAAGGAATTATTGGATTATTATCTCTTTTGATCAAATTGATCATGTTATTATCAAATTCCAAAAATTAAAAACGTTCAAGTCGCTCCCTCTTGTGTATTACATGTTGATCTGTGATAAAGATATATCATTATTAAATAATACCTTTAAATCATTCATAAATCAGCCTTAGGCTTAAGAATTTTTTATCATATATTCCTTGGAAACACAAATAAGATTGCAACACTTCATTTTTTTACTTGCCTTTTTTTCTAGTTTTTGACAGGCTTTTATAAATAAAATCACATTGATTAATTTTTCCCATATTTCAGTCCATGCAAAAGGTTGGCAAAAGGTTCAACAACCTTTTGAAATGATGTAAATTAGCATTTTTCAAATTTGATGTCAGCCACAGAAGCCCTTTGAAAATTAACGCGTTGTTGTAAAATTAAGAAGTTGAATGCTTTTATATTACTTATCAAATCGATTTTTCTTTGAAAAACACTTTTGTCATTACTCTTTTGTTATATTCTCATCCTTTTGAAAATTAATACAGTTGAGGTGAAATTGAATGATAAACGCATTTATGAAATGACAGAATGCTAAAAGTCGACAATATATACAACACGTGTATATTTGAAAAGATTACCAAATATATGAAGGTCCAGTCTGTCTCTGTACATCTAACAACGCATGGCCTATTCTTAAGCTTACGCCCGTCCCAATTACTTGCTAAGATAGGCCTTGCCGCATATGCCGTACTTTTCTGTCGGCAAGGCCGCTGCCACTGGTACTCTAGACCACAATTTAGTCTATGAAAAAAACTCATTTACTGTTCTTCATCCATAATATTTTTTCTTTGGGTTCCTAATTTCATGTGTATTCAGTCAATCTAGACTTGCTGAATGTGGACCCAGACTGTATTAAAGGCTCCTTTATATACACAGTTATGAAGCAGGGCGAACTGATAGTCCAATGAGAAATCAAATGTGAATTGCAACTTTTCGCCAAAGAGGGCGCTTCACTCACACAGGAATTTTGACGGGTCAGCAGCAAGGTTTGAATTAGCCAGTGATAGCGACTGGTGCAATTTAAAGTCACGTGGTGGTATGTGTATTGAATAAGAGACTTTAACAGTCTAGGTCCTCATTCATAAAACAAAATAATCCTAAAGAAATTTTCAAAAAACATGAATGAAAGTGCAATATTTGTTTTAAAGATCTCATACACTAAATCTTATTCATGGAGGCCATGTACGTCGATATAATTGGACCGAAATATCCCTCAAGGAAGAAACCTTATGACAAAGAAGATGACGTCACTCTATTTAAGGAAACAATCATGTTTTCCAATCAAATATGCTTTCATGCGCATGCGTTCAGTAAATGACAAAGGGGGACATGTGGGAGGTCGCACGCACATTATAAAATCAAGAAAACTTTGAAAGAAATCATCAAATGTCTGCACTCGAATTGTTATCCGTAAATCCGTTTAGTCCAACATTGTCACGTGACCGACACGTGCAAAACTACAGGTGCACTGTGGGAAAGCTAATCGTCTTTGTAGAGCCGTGTGTCGACGTGTGGCGTATTCAGAAGTGATGTTCCAATTTGTTCAACAATTTAATAATGGACCATGTTAGAGCGGACAAACATACGTTCCGCCCATTGATGCTTTGTCTTGTGAATAAATGCACAAGGTAATAGCTGCCAGCGAGCGGTCAGCGCATTGTCCGAACAAGGGTCAGTCTAGTTCACCTTTAATTGGCACGTGTACCTTTTAGTTGCACTTAATTGTATCAGAAAGTGCCTCTAGTGCCATAAATGTTTCGCATGATTTATATTGGCTATAGTGTGAGATGGAGACTACAAGAGTGGATTAAACCTTTACAGCTGCATGACAAAACTTTGTTCACATACCTGAATATACTAGTGCAAATATCATGTTATTTGAGATGCCTTTGAGGTATCGTAGCATTGCGAAAAAGAAACGCATAATATTGAATTTTCAATACACATATGCAGATCCATTCTTCTTTAAGGCAAATGTTTATCTTACCCCACAATTACCCATAACAGTTTTAGCAGGTCATTGAAGTAACCAGGGGTCAAAATTCCGAAAACACTAATTTTTATTTTTCTCCAAAAAATCCTTTGTAATTTATCAACTTCTTTAAAAATTAGTCGCGTTTGTTTCTCAGCACAAAGTCAATGTGATAATGTTGGTTTTAATCTCAGAGAGTCGATATGGAACATTTTATTCGACATTTAACGAAATCGAAATTTCGAAAATGTGACCCCTTCTGTCTATATCAATATGCCAAAGTTCGAATTTTTGCACGAGTGACCAGATAATGCCAAAATGAGTACAAGAATGGCTATTTCACACATGGACAGTGGGTGATCCATAGTCAGTCTTGCTGAAGTTATTCTGTTGACGTTGAAACGAAACCCAAATTACATGATATTTGCACTACGATTCAGTGGTAGGTGAACAAACTTTCGGTATGCAGCTGTAAGGAACTTGCACTATCGGTTTATATTGAGACCAGTGTGAGAAAATTGGTTTCCTGAGTTTTTCAAGAACTGTAGATAATTTGGTTTAAACAGGCTACAGCATACTGTTCTTTTTATAGACTGACAGTATTTACCTTGATGTTAAGTCATAAAGGAACCTCAGAATTTAATATTAAAATCTAGATTTGCATTTCTAGAAATTTTGTTTCCCGCCGAAGTTGATTTGAGGTTAGAAAACCACGAACTACGATATTCTGAGTATTTTTCCTCTTACAGAGAATTTACTTTTAGGAGATTAAAGCTTATAAACGAGTACAATTTAGGGCATTCCAATTCTATGGTATACAATAAATTCTATTGGTTTTTCGTATACCAGATACCGGGGCGATATTATTTTTGGCTGCAAATGAAGCTTAAACAAATCATAACCTTAAAGAGCCACTCCGTGACTTTCATAACATATTATTTACCTTTGATACGAACCTAAATGTCATATGTGGTGATACAAAATCAAAACATCTTAACTTTTCATGTCCAAAAGACTTATATATGACAAATACTGGTTTTCCATGAAAATATAAAAACATCCTTATAAATGCACAGAGGTGTAGATATCACTTCCAATATACATGGATACAAGTTATATAACCTAACAAACACTATCAACTCCTAACTGCCCTTCTGGCTGTTTTAGATAAGTCTCCAAAATTACGTTTGACTGATTGACGCGCGCCACTGTCCGGTTTTCGATCATAATTGCAACGTTCTACCTTCAATGTTTCACTGTAAAAAACAACAATAAGCTTTAAAATGTGTCTTTTTGGTAACAGTCGATACTTCGCGATCAAATAACACCATTGATTAAGTTTGGCATATATGACCCCAACAACTCACGGAGTGGCTCTTTAACTGATACTAGGAACAATGTGTATCAGAAATTTGGTTTGATGTAAAAAAAAATCCTCTGATCAGCTTAACCAGTAGTTATCGGGTCCTATCAAACTTTTGGTTGAAAAGCAACGGTGTTTTACCATGCACCATGATAGAGTCTGATGCTCCGTTTCAGTATTAAAGGTCTGATCACATTATCACTTAATGTGCGATACACACATATTTCTTGCAAGGCAGAGTCAGTTGGGTGATTTTTATTGGAAAGAAATGAAGATGCAAGATTCCATTTTCACGCTAGCTGATATCACAAAGACAGGAACATCCAGCAACAGCGGCACAAACCGGATGGGAAATACCGTTACGTTCAAAAGAGTAGCTTCAAGCTCCTTGGATAACGACAATTCATTGGCTGAGCACAACCACGAACATCAAGCCGCGACAGCCGTACGAGGGATTTGGCTGGAAAGAGATCAGGGTATATTGACGGAGTTCGGTCAGCGGATTCAATTACGCTGATGTAGCAGGATGTGACTTCCCTCGAGCAATAACAGCAGTATCCGAATGAAAGTCCGATAGGTGGGATATTTTGCTTCATGCTACCCGAAAACCGAGATTCCATATAGGCTGAAAAAACATGCCATTTAAGACTATGAATTTAAAGGTTTCTGCGATACGAAACAGTTGATAGACAGCAGGCTTTAGTAGGACCGAAAGTAGATTTAAACGATGTAGGTGTCCTTTGGCTAAAAGGAACCTAAACTCATATGCAATCTTTTAAATGATGATTAATATGCTGAGTTTTTTTCTTTCTTTGTTCTCTAAGTTCCATCGCTGTATCTAACTAGTGTGTGAATTTGATCGTGTCGCTCAAAAGATATTAATGCTTAAAAACCTCTTAAGATACTGAAATTCGTTTCTTCATTATTTCGCTACTTTGTCATAACATTGTCAGTAATTGATGTTTTCATTATATTTAAATGCAATTAGTAGGCCTATTACGAGAATTAATTCCATATCTCGTGACATTTTGTAACAAACCCTGACCTTGTCACGTTGATCTCGAGATAATTATTGTGCGTTTCCGGTGATCACGTGACAGATGTCTCGCGATGTTTTACGAGATAACTAATTGTCAATCAACCTTTGGGAAAAAAATTTACGTTGAACGGATGCAAACAAAAAAAATCTGCGATATTCAGAAAGGCGATAAAATGCTAATATGGTTTTATATTCTAGATTTTAGGCCTCAGTTCAAAATAAACACAAAAATTGACCTTTCAGATTCGTCTTCTTTCTTTTGAAAAAAAATCTCAATAAAATATTTCCCTGAAGACATTAAGAGAAGCTGTTTGAGTATAAAAAAAAGTGTTGAAAATTAACAAACGGAGAAATTGTTGCAGAGAGAAAAAAATGCCTGAAGGGGTACAAAAAAGTAGAGAGGAAAAGGTTCCCAAAGCAGTGAGGCAATTTTGATGATTTTAAAAGAAATTTAGTCTCCTTAGAATTTCAAGTGACGTTTTCAAAGAAAATCGGATTATTGGAAATGATATTTGATTTGAAAAACGAAAATGCCTCGGGAACAAATTGATGGCGTTACTCATACGACATCTGCTTTGCTTTAGTTGCATAATTTATGACAATGGGAACTTTTTTTTTGAACTTCGTATAAACCTAAGAGAGTCGACTAGTCCGTCAAAACACATCATGTGAGTGTCAATATATGTCATTAATCATGTATCATTCTTGTGAGGCAACGCAATAATAATATTTCTTTATTCTCATAAAACCACCTTGGTGGTACAAGAGCATATTCACAAAATATAATACATAGAAATAGATATATATATATGTAATTCAAGATGGAAGATAGACTCGCACAGTCTAAAAGGCATTTATTATTTTCTCACAAGAGATGAAAGATGTTTGATAAATTTTGATAAATTTACTTGATTTGATTTACTTTATCATTCTTGAGAGGAAAGGCAGAACGTATTTAGGGATTAAGTGATCATACGAAAACGAAAACATTTACGATTGAAAGATGATACTTTGTAACCGATATAGGGAGTCTTTAAGGCACCCGTTCACACCAATATTACTTATACGTAAACAATGCATGAGAATATATACATCTCTCTCTGTCGATATTTCTAACGCTTCCACTACCACTCAGATAATGTGAAAAATATACGTTATTTGGAAAACATACACGTGTTTAGGCCATAAACTTAATTGCAATTGATAATGTAAATAGTGTCTATTCTATTGCATTAAAGAGCCACTCCGTGAGTTGTTGGAGTCATATATGCCAAACTAAATTAATGGTGTCATTTGATCGCGAAGTATCGACTGTTACCAAAATGACACATTTTAAAGCTTATTGTTTTTTTACAGTGACAATATGAAAGTCGAACGTCGCAATTATGATCGAAAACCGGACAGTGGCGCGCGTCAAATAGACGTTATTTTGGAGATTTATCAAAACAGCCAGGAGGGCAGTTGGGAGTTGATAGTTTTTGTTAGGTTATATAACTAGTATACATGTATATTAGCCGTGATATCTACATCGTTTGGACATGACAAGTTAAGATGTTTTGATTTTATATCACCACATTACATTTAGGTTCGTATCTAAGGTAAATAATATGTTATGAAAATCACGGAGTGGCTCTTTAATAGAAAGTGAGTTAGAAAGTTAGAAGTTAAAAGCTAGGGTCCACCATGTTATTTTGAGGGGAAATGACACGAAAAAAGGCGCTGTATTTTTTCTAATTTTACAACATAATAAAAATAAGCTTTATGCATGCATAGAATATCAACACATTTACAAAGTATGTATAATGAGACTTATGAGCAATGCCTTGTAATCCCGTAGTTAGGCTTTTAAGGCTCGTATGGCCGATTAATGGCTTCACTTCTTATTCTTTTTTATCACTTCTTAGTAAATTATCCATATTACTAAGATCTTCGGAATGATCTATTCCAAAATGTTAGTACTTCGTACCCGAGTTTCACTCAGTTATCGGATATTGAACAAACTACATTCCTCTTACAACTATAAACTATTGTAAATCCACTGGTCGCTTTAGTTTGCTGTATGTAACTCAATCACAATAATTCATATTCTAGACTCCCATATTTGATATATTTCTTGTATCTTAATCTTTTAATGTTTAACTTGTATCCACAATGTTTTGTGTGTCTCATTGACCATATTGCCTGGTGTTTGTATATTATTTCATGTTTTTATACTGACACTGTACCCAATCTATGAACATGTGCCTCAAAAAAAGAAAATATTGTGTCTGTGTGTCTGTCTTTATCTTACCTATTGTGAGCTCTCATTTATCTAGTAGTAAAATCTAAATCAACCAAAATGTTACCCTCGGTTATATGTTTCAATTGAGTCATTTTATAATCATGTTCTAATAGCATACACGTATAAACGGAAATGTCCCCTTCAATGTCGTTTCCACAAAAAAATATCCCGATAGGACTGTCCATTTGAATATCCAATTTGACCGCGAAAATGCGTGCACAAGTTTTAGGTCGTGATCGAAAACTGGACAGGTGAATCAGTGAATCAAACGTAATTTTGTGAAACTCATTTACAGCAGACAAAAAAGTATATGCTATGATAATGTTAACAATGTCAATTAACTATTAAAAGCGTTAATAGGTCTCAGAATTTCGACTTCTTAACATTTTAAAGTCGTTTTCGATTTTTATTGAAAACTAGAAAAGATGATAATTTTGGCGTTTAAGAAATATAGATGCAATTTGAAGGCGATTTGAACTAACTGAGGACATTTGGTATTTCGGCTTTTATTTTAAGGCACATGCAAAATTTTATTAAACTTTGTGTCACTTTAATCTAACATCATCACTACCCATATTTTTTCTCACTGAATGCCATAGGATTGCATGCTTTGTGAATTGAAACCCGAGGTTTGTAACAAACTGGCAGTGATATGCGCAACTACATTTTTTGCCTGAACTAATTCATAATGATAAAGTGGCGATGATTCGGTGTCTGTTTTATATCGGAGTCACGATGTCTCGTCAACCTGTTAGTCATTAGCGACCACTCATCCGACAGATATTGGTGCAAATATTTTATTATCTAGTGATTCATGCGTTAGTTGAAGAAAAAATCATCAAATAAAATTCATGAAAGAAATTCACGCATGCGCCTTTGGCGCTGTTACACTTGCCTTGGGGTGTAACCTGAAAACTTTCAGGTCAATTTCCTTGTTCAACTTGTCACACAGGGGAGGTAACTATAGCTGATACAAAATTTCGGATTTTTGAAACCTGAAGATGTTTATCATCATTTATAATGGAACCATGGAAAATACTATACAAAGGGAGGCAACTGAAGATGATATGAATATGTTGCGAGTTTTTTTCTCTGTTTAATTGTAGAGTAATAACAGATTCGGGCGTGGTTTATAGCCGGAACGATCTCTTAATATCAGTTATGTGTTTTTAATAGGAAATTGATTACTTTTGTCTAGGAGACAGTCGTCTGAAACATTTTACTGCCAATATTGATTTCATACGCTTCACAGTCACAATTAGCGGGTAGTCGGTGCGAATGCATGTTTCGGACACAGCTATGGCTGTTTTCCGCGGCTCATAGCATGATTAATAATAAAACCCTCTGTATTTTCAGATTATCAAATGATTTAATATCGTCTGACAACGTTTCATACAACCTTGTGATAATATTTTGTTAGCCGATAATTTGTTTCCAGTTTTTTATACCTGCTGTTTCGTTGTAATAATACTGGTTGACATTTGTTAATGTTAATCTATAAATAATCTAGTTATTATTTATTGACAAAAATGATGGGCCTACATGGTATTTTCGTTGTGATTGTACAACTAGTTTATTCATTTTATGAGTACGAGAAATTTGTATAATAATTTGGCAATAATTGTATATTTTGAGCGTCTAATATTATCAACATGTAACGCCTGCTTTTACAGTTGCTGGGCAACCGTTCTCTATTCTTATAAAAGGCACTTTTTGGGATTTGTTCAGAGGCAGATTGTTGTCATTATAATGTTAGTTTATGCAAAAACTTTTTTTTTCAGAGAGTAAAATATCGTTTAACTCGATTATCATGATCGTGCGCTTACAGGTTGTGTCAAACGAATTTGAAACTGGATTACAAGTCATGTGCTTTAGTTTGTCTTAGAATAAGATGTCGCATATCAAGCTAAAACTGCATGTAACCATGTTAGTGTGAACGCTATTAATCATGTGAGTTAGGGAAATTGTTTGTCGTAGCCCCAGGCGCCAGACTCTGAATGTACAATATCATGCAAGTATATAAACATGTAGCTATATAACATAAACAAGGTATGACAGAGTCGTGTCTGCAAGGGGACCAGTAGTCTAACAATTAGACTCTGAAATGAAAAATGCATCAGTTAATCGAAAAAATTTAAAACTTATTATAAATGAAATGAAAAGGAGACTGAAATTTCTTCATTTTCAGAAATCAAGCTTTAAAGTCTTTTTATAGACTTGCTTAGGCTTCTACCTTATTTCAGGGTCTGGCCTACAGACTAGGGAACCAGAAATTATTATACTGGTTTCCTGGCTCGATTACCCTATGTTAACTTCGTAGACAGATCCCATTTCCCATGTCCGGTTCCCTTGCAGATCGGTTTCTATCGTACCTTGTTTATATGTATATGTTATTTAGCTAGCAGTGAATACTTACATGTATAAATAGGTGTCAGATGCCTTTGATTTAAGCATAAGCTAACTTGGTGTGCCCTTTTTTGAAACCCCGTGGTGGACAAACTGGGTCGTTGGAAAACATTCCAACCTGTATTTGTACGTGTAATTCTACAGCTAACAACATTCCCGCTTGTTAAACAAATCTATTAATTAGATATACTGCACGTGGCCATTTTGACGTGAACACCTTTGTGAGGTGAATGGGAAATGAGTTGTCGTAGCTTCGTTCGTTTAAAAAAACCCTCATGCTGAACAAAAAGAAACGGTAGATGATATTTCAACCTGTATTTGTACGTGTAATTCTACAGCCATCAAAATTAATTTATGATAAAAAAAATCAATCAATCAGATAATTACGTTTGCATGAAGGCCCCAAGCTCCTCTTGAATTGCAATAACTGCGTTCTCCTGAGGCGTTTAGTGTCCCAAACCAAAACATCAAGAAGTGATCAAAGGCGATGAAGTCACATCATAAATTGTTGATTTTAACATTAAATTTGAGTTTGAATAAAATAACAAATTTCATTTAATAAAAAAAAATGACTCTTACGCGTCCTGTGAATCATTCGTAACAGGGAACCCGAGGAGTGAAATTCTATTATGACGGCTAACGCGAGTGAAGTGGACATTTAAAATGAAATTTGTCATGTTAATTCGTGTTGATATTAACGAGGAATAACTTTGTTTATATGGAATTGCTATAATCCATGCGCTCAGAAAGTTGTGTCAACCGATTTCGACACTGTATTACAAGTCAACGTGCTTTGGTTATGTAATACGTTTCAACGTTCTGAACAACGAGCATATTTTACTTTTTGTTTGTGTTATTAAAACAAACGTTAATGTTTGAAAAATAACAATTAGGGATTACGTTTACGTTTAGAAATGTAGAATTATCTTAACAACGGTTTTCTTATATCAATTAGGTATTTCAGATCTTGGTTTCATTAGTTGACCGTTCGCCATGTATGATATGACATCGTGTTTAACTAGGTGAGGTGAGGTGAGTTGGTGTTTAACGCCGCTTTCAAGATTATTTCACTTATATCGCGGCTGCTAGTATTATTGCAGGGAGAAAGCCCGCAACACCATTGTGGCTATGCATTGCGGTGAAACCTGCGAGCATCGGCTGGAACTAGCGAACCATGGGTGGTACTGGACTGAATTTCAGTGTAGCATTGCACCCAAACCTGACTGCGTGTAGAACAGTTCTCTACTGCAGACAAAGTTGCCGAGCCCCTGGCGGGATCGTGTTTAACTAGAATTTATTCATCAACTGTAATTCAAACATCAAACATGTTCAACAGAAATTGGAACAGTTGCAATTTTGTTCTCCACTCAAAAAATTTTGTTCTAATTTATCTCAAATATTATTTTACAATATCGATGTGATGAGGATAAGGATACAAAATACAAGAAATAATATATCTTCATTCCAAGAAATTAAACAATTTAAGGACGCGGTCAGTTTTAAACTTTATATCAATATTTACCAGTGCATGTATGAAGATCATTTAATACAGGAAGTAACACAACTAAACTTTTTTCTTATCAAACAACATCTTAGAACTTGACATCAGTCGAGTGACATCATATAACTTCGAGACGTTATCAAGTTTATGACATCAAATCAATGTGATATAAATGCTTAACACCATCATATTGAATATTGCACATGATAATGTCAAAGTATTGTTATGTCTTGTTCTTGGTAGCGCAGTGAATGTCAAAGTATTGTGATATCTTGTGTGGTAGGACACTTGATGTCAAAGTATTGTTATGTCTTGTTCTTGGTAGCGCGTTTGATGTCAAAGTATTGTTGTCCTATGCTGGGATGCGCGCCTGATGTCAAAGTATTGTGATGTCGTGTGCTGGGTGATGTGTTTGATGTCAAACTATTGTTATGTCTTGTTCTTGGTAGCGCGCTTGATGTTAAAGTATTGTTGTCTTAAGCTGGGATGCGCGCCTGATGTCAAAGTATTGCTATGTCTTGTTCTTGGTAGCGCGCTTGATGTTTGTCATTTTTATGTCGTGTGTCTGGTAGGACACTTGATGTCAAAGTATTGTCATGTCGTGTGCTTGGTAACGCGCTTGATGTCAAAGTATTGTGATGTCGTGTGCTTGGTAGTGTGTTTGATGTCAAAGTAGTGTGATGTCATGTGCTTGGTAGCGCTTGATGTCAAAGAATTGTGATGTCATGTAATTGGTAGCCTGCTTGATGTCAAGAAAGTATTGTGATGTCATTTTCTTGATTACAGTACTTTATTATATCTAAGTTTTATGAGTTCATGCGCTTGATTTTGGGGAAAATCTAATGCAAACGATATCTCTGAGAAATTATAGAATATCGCCTGATTACAACCAAAAATAATGTAAAGCTTAAATGGGCACAGAGTTGATTGAGAGAGAGAGTCAAATATGTCAAACTTTATAAATGGTAGTATGTATCGAGAAGTTGTGGTAGTTTCTGAAATACGGGATCATAACGCTTAGCATTTCAGTATAAGAATAAATCAGGTTTAAGTCGTGATTTTTTTTATCGAAAACAGGACAGTGCATGGCGAGCGCCAACATCACAAACGTAAGTTTGGAAACTATATACAGCGGCTACAAAGGCAAACATGGCTTGAAAGTGTTGATCATTTGACTAATTATTACGGCGGAGATATTCTTCATATTATGATTGATGTGGTTGTTTTCCGGTTATCATTGACAAAAAGAAAATATCATAATTTGGGCCGAGTTAGAAGATAAAGATGCAAGTATAGAGAGGGAATTTGAACTTGACACAAGACATATGATATTATGAATCTTATCCAATCAGAAATCATACTCTCTGTCACTTTAAGCTGTTTTTAGACTTTCCTCGACTTCGATTCCATTTTCAAAAAGTCATTTCAGAAACTTGGCCAATAATTTTCTTTGAAGCAAACTTGCTAAAACATTTTACACACAATACACATTTTCTGACGAAAGAGAGTGACACAATCTGGGTTTCATCAAAGTTTGACACGGCACGAGACCAAATTGAACACTTCCGAAATGGTCAGTTTCGTTAGCGCATGCGCACAAGCAAAATCTGTCAGGAAACAAAGAAATTGCCGGGGCTCTCAGAAAGTTGGGGACAATCTCAGATTGGTGACTGAGTCACAAAGAGGAAAGTGATTAAAATGGGAATTAAAATCACTCGGTTGTTTCAGGGTCTTGGTCGCGGACATCAGACTTAAGGAATTCCAATGTTCCTGCAGATTCGTAATTAGATTTAGACAAAGGCTTGTTGATGACGGAATTGGAACCATTATCCAAGAGAAACCGATACAACGACAAGAAACCTTAGGCCTGGGTAATTTTGCCCCGTGGTTTTTATCAAATGCCGATTTCCCCCCTCAAGTCCTTTTTTTCATTTCTGTTTTAAAAGTTCTTGTAATGTGCCTTTGTGTCATCAAAATTACTTAGTACAAGTAGAAGTTAAATACACTTCTTATCTAGAATATTAGTTTTTAGTGTTCACAATGTTGTTTGGATTTTTTCAATCGCCTATTTTTATTTAAAGAAGAATGGATGTAATCAACAGTAATTTCCATTATTCAAATGTTTGAGGTATTTGATATGGGAAAAAAACAATTGACACAGATAAAGTATGTTCAACACTGGTCAGTTGTTCACTGATGAACTGTTATTTACTGACTATTTCACAGATTATACAATTATAGACTGGTGATGAGGTTAATACCTGTTTTTATAGACCCGAGGAAAGCAATATTGACAGAGGATGAACTGTTATTGACTGACTATTTCACAGATGTACTGTTATTGCTTGAATATTTCACAGATGAACTGTTACTGACTGAATATTTCACAGATGAACTGTTATTGACTGAATAATTCACAGATGAACTGTTATTGACTATTTCACACATGAACTGTTATTTACTGAATAGTTCAAAGATGAACTGTTTTTGACTGTAACGTGTTTTCAAAAAAATTTCAGTTTATAAACATCGTGGTGATACGCATCCAAAGGAGAATGGGCATATCAGGGAGAAAAGGATAGACAGAATAAGGGAAAATGGAAAGAAAGGCAAAGTGAGACATACAGGTATGGCAGGTGTTAAACTACTCAAATTTGGTCTGGCTTCTCGGCGACCAATCCAGCTTTGGTGCCCTTACCAGGAGCATAAATCACCCAGGGCCTAAATGTTCCGATATCCTTCCCAAGGCATCGTGCTTCTTCAGCGTATTTTATTCCGCTGATCCAACTCCTTCCATTTACCCTGATATCATTTAGGCCAATAGCCTCGTATCGCTAGCTATCTAACCAGCCAATGAGAGGACTCGCATCCAGCAACAGCAGCACAACTCGGATAGAAAATTCCGTTAAGTTCAAAAGGGTAGCTTCAAGCTCCTTGGATAACGACATTTCATTGGCTTAAACAATAACAGGTGAGCACAGCCACTCACGTCAGTTTTGTGGACATAGGCCAACTGAGCTTTAAAGAGTTCTTATCAGCACCAAGATTTCGATTTGAAATAAGAAAAGGACGCCGTCCAATCTGATTACTTGAAAACATCGAAGTGTGAGCTATAGAGCTTGATTTTCAAGATCCTCTCATTGAGACCAAAGAATGTTATGAAACGCCACTTAAAAGGCTCGCAGGTACATTTGTCGGATAGTTTCTTTGGCTTTGCTCGATGGAGATCTGTAAAATGTCGAAAATTTCATGTACATGTACGCCAGACATTTATTAAAATATTAGAATTCAAAACATGAAACTTGTAGAATATCACTACATATGTTTACATGGGAAGATATATTTACACGTGCGTTAATCTGCCATACATAGCAACAATATTGTTCAAGTCACGATCGTTGAAATAATTTTCATACATTTCATGATTTTCCGTTATTTTCCCACCACTTGACTCAATACCTTACCGTGGTGTGGTGGTTTGCGTGCTTCAGAGACCCCGAGAGCTAAGGCCAGCCGGAGCGTACATGCTACTGGTAGGAACACCCAAGCTGGACAGGTCAAACGGGTAGAAGCCAGACCAAATTTGAGTCCTTCTAAAACCTGTTGTCTATCTCTCACTATGCCTTTCTTTCCGTCCTTTTCCTCATCCTGTCGATCCCTTTCTCCCTGATCTGTCCACTCTCTTTTGGATGCTTGTCATCCACGTGTTTAATAACTGAAATATTGTTCAAAGCACGTTAAACCCCAACTCACTCACTCACCCGTTATTTTCAATATTTATTCAGATTGATAATCATTCGGCTTGAATGAATCCACTCATTTTACCAATGAAACATATATTTTTAGGATGTGAAAATGACACGTACGTTTTCACCTCATGAAAACATCTGTATAGACCTGAAAGGGATTTTATCAAATTGATAAAACTAAGGCTCCTTAAACGTGTTGTATTTCTATTTATGTCCGAGTACTTTATGAAGTTCATTAACTTTCCCTCATTTTACAAATGAAACATATATTTTTAGGATGTGAAAATGACACGTACGTTTTCACCTCTTGAAAACATCTGTATAGACGTGAAAGGGATTTTATCAAATTGATAAAAATAAGGCTCCTTAAACATGTTGTATTTCTATTTATGTCCGAATACTTAATGAAAATCATCAACTTTCCCTTAGATGGTCGACTATATAACGAAATCGGCATTTTGCTGACAGAGTTACAGACGTGTCATAGGTAGGCCTACAATCTGACCGCCGCGAAACGTAAACCGCAGCGCTGAGAGTGGGGAAGACTGTACTACTCAATCTTTACCGCATGGCAAGCATCTATAAACAAACATTTGCATCTTCCTTCACAAGCGTCGGTGGTGTAACGGTCAGCATGGTTGCCTTCCAAGCAGTCGATCCGGGTTCGATTCCCGGCCGACGCATGTTTTGCAATTTTATTGTTTTACATGATATTGCTGATTGGTAATTCATTTAATGGTGCGTTTACTCTTTTAAAGCAATCTACATCGTGGTGTATTGTAGCGGGTTAATAGAAAAAGTCACTAAAGCATCTCGGATATCAATTTTAAATAAATCAACACAATTTGATTGAAGTTTTACTGAGGATATTTTTATTCTTATTAACAAGTGTAGTCATATTGGTAAAATAAGACCCGAGGGTCGGATTCCGATCATCGTTGAGTACAATTTAACATTACTCTTCAATTCATAACTAAAAAATGTCATAAGATTTTAAGTGTGGTGATTTCAAAGCATTGTAACGTCATAGTGTTTGTGCAAAATCTACTGCCAGAGTGATATCTCTTAGGAGATATCGTTGAATCTCCACAAGCAAGATCTATTTTGGAAAACAGTTTTGGATAATAAATAGAGGATACTAAAGGACCTTCCATTTAATACTGTTTTTTATTAAGCTAGTTACTAATTCAGTATTAAACGAGCGAAAGCGAGTTTGATACCAAATCATGAACGAGTTTAATAAAGATAGTATTAAATGGAAGGAGTTTAGTATTCTGTTTACTACCCGCCAACATGAACCAAGCAAATCTACCAATGGGATGTCGAAACTCAAAATTTTCTCGTCTTGGCCGGCATTGTGACCGCAGCGCTAATATTATGACGTCACAACTCACTTCTGTGACGTCATAGAATCCATCCGTATAACTCTAGTTTGATATTGCTAATATTCCACTGCAGTATCTTACACTAAGAGTAATAACATTTGACCTTACACAACCGATATCTAATGTGAAAGACAGTTTCGGATGATAATACTTCCGTCCTTTCAATATGAAACATTAACTCGTTTAATAAAACTAGTAGTTAATGGAAGGTTGTTTACTATCCTTATGTCGAACGCAAGGGATGTTTCTTGCGGAACATAGTTTTGGAAGCGATACACTATTGTCTCCATTTTAATTTAAGCGAAATTAATTTGATATCTTTTCTTTAATGAGTTTTGATACACAATGCCTGGTGGTTTTAAGGAATGGATTCCAGTTCACCTAGCTTCTACGGTACAAGGCATTGCCCCTAGTTAAAACCGAAGAAATATATATTTTCTTTTCATTTCTTGTCGTTTTTGTCGTCTTTATTATTAGCAAAATAGAGAGACGAAGTGGTTTTATGAAAACAATATGTTCAAATTGTTGTAAATTTCATCCTAAGGAATACACCACTTCAAGTTTCTTGTCTCAGTTTATAAATCACCTCACCTCGGTTTATAAAATTTCTTTAGTTTAAAAAAATTCAAAACTATGAACGTGTATTTACTATGTAGATAAAAGGGAGGTAACTCTTGTAAACTTAATAGCACTCACGAGAATGAGATACACGTAGAGAATGTCAACCAAATGTCTTCTGTTATCAACACGAGAAGTAAACGATTATTTATTCCTCGTACCACCTAGCTTAGACAATAATCAAACAGGATTCAATAATGAAATCGTTCACATAAAAATGTTTTAAGAATATTTGAAAAAACTTCATTTCTAATGCATTTTATTTTTTAAAAGAAGGGTTATCAACGTGTATATTACGTTTATTAAACGATTTGCAACCGATGAAATTAAGATTTATGATTTTTATGTTTTATACAAACTTTACTGTGCTGTTTTTCAGATGAAATCGACACCGAGGGAAATCTTCTGCCACAGTCAATCATTCATTCAGGCCGGGGTACCCATAGCGCGTGCAGCGCGTGCAGTTTCGTAAATAATGAATCAATATCAGACACCTTCGTCCTTTCATCTTGCCGACAAAGCGCAGCGTGACGTCGAAAATGTCACGTGACCCGCACCGATTAGACGCTTGGCAATATTTAAAAAGTGCGTGCTTTTCTAAACCATTAGCGAATGGGGTTTATGAATTAAGGTTGAAATGAATGCTAAATGTATGTTTTCCACGCCATCGGTTGTGAAATTGCCAAGAGTTTTTGTGTAAACTTAATGAGATTATAATAGATAATAGGATGTTTCCCTTTTTGGGCAACCAGCCTCATTAGGGCTAATGGATGTTATGTAAACACCGGTACCGTTTTGCTATCTTGGTTGGTTGATGAGGTAACAAATTCGCTTCAATTCCATTTATGCTTTCGCGCTGATAAAAAAAATCCTATCTGACGGTCGGGAATACAAGCACGACCTAATTAATAAACAAAACCTCCCTGGTTCTATACTCGACTGCATGTTGCTAATATGATGTGTGGCACTTAAATTTGCATATTCAAAGATAAAATAAATTTTGTTTGGCGGGTAAAAAATGTTTGAGTTCATTTTCTTATAATATTAATTTCAGTTAGATGTGACATCTTGACGTCTACATGTTTTAGCTTCTACCCCCCCCCCCCCCCCCCCCCCCCCCCCCCCCAGCAATGTGTTGTTAATTTGTGAAGTATCAAACCATTTGCTTGAAGATTTTTTCGCGTAAATTTAAATTTGTGATAATTTTGTTGATTTGCTTTCCAAAAGTTTAAAAAAGACTACCGAGATACGAACTGGTTCTATTATGGGGTTTCCATTTCGCATATCAATACCTTAAAATGATAGCAGATTTATTCTACTGATGATAAGCTAACATATGATAAGTTATGTTAGTACTTGATCGGGCGCCAGAAGTCATCCCGGTCATTGTTATGAACACTGGAATTAATTATATGGCGTTAGGTGAAGCAAGGGCGAGAGGTTGCCCATAAAGGTCAAACAAATAGGTCAGGGGTCTTGATCATGGATTTCATCTAAGGCGGCGAATAATATTTTAAATCAAACCTGGCTTCTATATAGTGGATATCCTTTTTGTGAGATTAAGCGATATCTCTTTTTGCTCTAGCTAACCTTTAGTCTCGAATACTCCCACAACCCGGGAGAGGGAGGGGGTGTGGATCATTGGGTGTGCCGAGGTAAACACTACCCGCGTATACAACAATTAGAAACATTGGGGGGGGGAAATAGGGTGCTGAAGTTATAGATAACCGGGGTTGTATTCGAGGAAATACGTTATATGACGTCATGTCATTACAAATCTTCTTCTGGCGACTCAATTAACTAGTTTCGCATGCATTGATTGTCCGGAACCAAGTCCTAATTGTGAGAATGTGATTGTTTACAAGTTACACATTGTGTGCAATGGGTTACGTATTCTTTATTGTTATAACATCCTGCTACATCAGTGTTATTGAATCCGCTGCTTGAGTTCCTTCCATACACCCTGATCTCTTTCAAGTGAAATCCCTCGTACGACTGGCGCGGCTTGATGTTCATGGCTGTGCTCACCTGTTATTGTTTAAGCCAATGATATGTCGTTATCCAAGGAGCTTGAAGCTACTCTTTTGAACCTAACGGAATTTTCCATCCGGGTAGTTCTGCTGTTACTGGATGTGAGTCGTCTCATTGGCTGGTTAGATAGCTAGCGATACGAGGCTTTTGGCCTAAAGGATATCAGGGTATATGGAAGGAGCTGCATGGATCAGTGGATTCCATTACGCTGATGTAACAGGATGCTGTTATAAGATCTTTATAAGTTTCTAGAAACGGGGCGATCTTGAAGCCATTATAGTCAGATTCATCTTACCAAGTGCTATGACCAATGACTTAGGTGAACTTTTATTCATCCTACAGTGACTCATTGATCTTGTATTACCTTATGTTATAGTCTATATTTTGATTTTTAATTCTTTGTCTATCATCAACTAAACTGTAACTATTTAATTAAAAAAATTTTTTTCATATTTTGCTGTTACATTGAGGACATTTTCCTTTTCGTATTTTAGACGTATCACATCGCTTGAAAATATGCAAAGATTTAAAATAAATGTGCATGGTCATGCCAAATGATTCTGATATCCTGAACTTTGCAAACACCAAAATGAATCCACCGTTTTAACTCTTTTTTGCATAATTTTGATAGGACACACTTGAGTTACAATTCTTCCTTTCTCATGAAGAGGAACGCCTGTCAAATTTATTTATCTCCCTGTCTGTTTGTCTGTCTGTAGTCGCCTATGGAGTGTTTACATACATTCATATAAATAGATATTCAAGTATATATAATATCTTCTGGGCTAAATCTATAATCATATCTGTGCCGTCACATTTGCTCTTAAAGGCCGAGACGCCATACAAAATTTATTTGCAATTGAAAGATCGACGTGCGATTTGTTTGTAGACGAAAAACACTCGAAGAAGTGTTGGGTCATATCTAGCAAAGATTCAGGTGAATTAAATTTCAATATTTACCTTTCGGAAAGGGCGGGAGGTGATTATAGGACTTTGTTTACCTATCTTGTATATAAATACCTCGAGGCTTGCGATCTAAGTATGTATGGAATAACTATGTCGAGTTTACGGTGTTATATTTGTATTTTTCGTACAAAAGAATGGTTAGTTTGGTTTCATGATTAGATATACTTACACACCCTTCATTGAACATGCAAAATGTTTTTTAAAAAGGTATTCATTCGTAACTTTCATCGGGTTTTTTAGTTTTGTAATTTTATATACACCAAATTTTGAATGATAAGTTTTTAAAAAAATGTAGTGGCAATCAAATAAAAAGATGTTTAAAAACTACGTATTCATGAAAATAATTTTTGTAGAACATCGTCATGCCATGTTTGATATAGTCTTTTGCGTTTTAAAACGCTTGTGCTTGTAATTGTAATGAAACGCTTATTACTTTCGTCAGTGTAGGAAATATGTAGCCTCAAAAACACAAAAAGGTCTAAAAATACGTTTTCTCCAACATATGAGATCGCAAAAAATATCTATCGTCACTTCAATTTCTCATTTCGTGACATCAAACAAACTTGATATTTTTAACCAGGTTTTCCACCGTTAAAAAAAAGTGGTATGAAATATACACATATTTTTTATCATCTTCAATCTTGTTTAAGGTGCAATCAAACAAAACAGGTATTTTTATCTAAGCCGTATCCCCAGATGCGGAACGTATCACACCAGTCACGTGACGAGACAATCACAGCACGAGATGCCATAAACGACGTCATGCACACATTGCACGTGCAGAGCATGACGCAAGATCTCCGTCCCACGGGTAATGCGTGTGAAATTGACATGCAATAAGATAGCGTGGGGTTACGCGTTCGGAGACACATTTCATGCAGTTGTGATACACTCAGGCGCCACAAATCGGTCTAAAGTCTTTGGTTTGTAGTTTTTACGTAACAGACACCGTAAATTGATGAAGATCCCGAACGCTAACCACCGACTTGTCAATTTCAGTGTTGACACGTGCGCAGAAAATTGTGAAGCGTGTTGACGTCGTTGTAGTCGACAATTTGGTAAATATTCGAAATGATGTTCTTAAGATAATATCCTAAGATGTAAATTGATAATTATACGTCCTACTGTTATACCGTCATGCAGACCCTGAAACATGATAAAAACAAAGCGCAGCCATTGGATAATTAAAGAGAGCTCGATTTAAGAACTCTTGAATATATATTTTTTTAAATTTTCGTCCATATACAAAATAATAATTTAGAGAGTAGTCTTTACCTTTGACACAGAACAAAGCTAATGTAAAAACATATTTCGTTACACACTTAAAAAAATAACATGTAGATAAGGAAAGGCCTACGACTAATAACGCTGCGGGCAGTTGAAATGTGCATGTATCGCTGTATGGTTTCTAAAAATTACCCTCAACATTAATCTCCGGCGTCAGTCAGACGACCAGAAACGTTTTATTAAAGACATTTTCTAACACCTTGGGCTTTTTTGCTGAGGGCAATAAAAGGAATATTGCGTCTTGAGATTCAAATTTTTTACAGAAACATGATAAAATGATATATTTTTAATCCATCAGCATAATCACGATCTACGATTTTTAAACAAATAATAGTGAACGCATACACCTATTATTATATGTATATTTTGAAGAGAGAAACTCAAATGTTAAATTTTATAGAAGTTTATGAAAGTTTACGTAGGCCTACTTCGGTGAAATAAAATATCGTCTAAAAGTGTTAAAACAAGTAAGCGACACCATTAAACGCACTAGTGCACACCATTACTTCGTAAACACAATGAATGCACAGATACTGCATATCTCTCGATATTACTCACGACCCTCACTCAAGTCATCTACCTCGTAAGTTATTTAACAAATATTTACGTATTCAGGTAGTAAAGTTGATTTTTAAAGGCCGGAAGTATTTAATGCAACGTAACTTTAAATCCGCATGAACTACGATATCGGAAATATTAAAATTTTGCTTAAAAACAGAAAAGCGGCAGCCTCTTTGGTCAGTCTAATAACAATGCTAATGCCGTGTTATTAAATCGGTTTATTAACATCATTGCTTTCATAAAACATATTTCATTCTTTGTTCTCAATTCAGAGTTTAGGTAAATTCAATAGCTGCACATAATACTAGTTCAGTCGCGTTCAACTGTCCATAATTTATCCGTTTTGTGTACAGCTAACCATAGATTTGTTATATGTCCAAGCCGACAGCGGCTGTCTAAACTTTTTCGTTGTTGATTGCAGGTCAACTGCAAAGAATTTTAAGTATTTCTTTGCATCGATAGAAAGCTTAAGTGAATGCATAAGTCCTCTTAAACCTTAAAATAGCTAATTTAAACCGTAAAAGTGTGCACTAATGTCTTTAAATTCTGTATACTGGGTTCAGCCGCAGACAAGATGCCATATTATCTAGTTCAGCTTCAGCGACCTCAGCTTACCAACGGATGGGTGATCCCCTGACTCAACGCTTATGGAGAAAGATGCATCTGTTAAGCAGTAACCAACTGTCAGTCTTTAATTTAGGATATATTCAAGACTCACCCAGTTTGCTTTCAATATATTTTTTAAGAAAAAAAGAACTTAAACTCGAAGCAGAATAACGTTTTTCCACATGAAAAAGAAAATTATTCATACCAAAAAGTATATAAAGCGTAAAAAATAATATTTCCTCTCCTGTATAAATAGATCTCTGATCTTAGAGATTGAATGTTATCTTTTATTCAATATACTTTTGAATTTATAGATTATGTTCAATTCCCTGTATTTCTCAAAGTGAACATGATAAACAATCAAGTGACATACAGAAAACAAATTAAAAAGCCATGCATAAACTTTTTAGATAGTTAAATATGGTAATGTATTGTTTGAAGTTATACATTTTCTAACGTATGTAAAATCGTCTTCAAAGTTTACGTTTTATTCTTCATGCGTGGAGACGAAGATAGTCTAAATCACCGGTTGACGTACATATAATCTACAATGTAAGTTTGGGCATGATTGAATTTAAAAACATTTCTGGTACTTTTTAGAAATCGTTATCAGACTCTCAAAGTTAGGAATCTTAACAGCACTGCATATACAAACAGCTTCGCCACTCAGCCACCGGACTTGCAAATAAAACTAATTGAAACAGGAAAATATGATACGATGTCATGTGTCTTTTGCCTTCACTCGTATATGACCAAGTCCTGTGGATTTCGTCATATACTGACGGTGTGATTGTTCAGGGTTTTATAAAATTTTAATAAAATAATTATAACATTTGCATTTTCCAAAATAATTTCAGCAACTTTTAACAAATATGATTCAAATCTCCGTGTATATATACGATCAAAAGCAACCACAGTTTTTACCTTTTTTTATGGCTGGTTAACGCTTATTATGTGAAATTGAAATGTGAATTGAATTGCAAACACCGCTCTCATTTCCAGTCAGTTCGAGTGAGAGTTGGTAAAATCGTTACTAATATGTCAATTTGACCGATCAGAAGTCCGGTTGCGATTTTAAGTTTGGATTAGAAAACATCGAAGTAAAATTAAGATTATGAAATCGCATTTCCAATTAAACTTCTGTTGTGATCGAAGCGGCCGGAAAAGTTCCAATTAGATAACGGACAGCATGGATCGACGATCTAGCAATGAATGAACACGCAAGCATTCTGATGAAGCTGCATCCGTATTTCAATCGACTCTGTTTTCCTTCAATCAAGCGGGAATCTAAACCAGGGAATCTGCACAATTATATCAATGCATGCTTTTCCCGTCATTGTCTCGCTGTGAGTGACAGCTACCAGACAGCGGTGCATGTTTCAAGTGTAGAGCGCCCTCTTGCGAGTGTTTACTCTATGCAAATGAGACAGGCTAAAAATAGCCATCGACCTCCAGTAATAATGGAGCCGGTGAACCCTGAACCCTGACCTTTCCTAATATGGGAAACCTGACCCAACGTCCATTCGAAGCAGTGCATGGCGAAGCGAGGGAGCGAGAGAGAGCAATGTTGAGGAATCGTTCTGTTCCCTTGGTGTGTTTCTAGCGGATTTACTCGCATCACATCGTACATATGTGGAATTTAAACTGCTCAAGGACTTGCGGAGTACTTGCTTTATGAAGCGGGCCAAAATGGCGAGTGTTTTCCGTGATAAACTCGGAGGAGTTTCAAGCGTTTGGATGTTTTACTTGATGTTACAAGCGGGTCTAGCAGTAGTCGGTATGTATTTACTTTCAAACTTTTCCCGTGTTTCTCACATCGGTCTACATACCTACATCTACATCTAATGTACACACCCTCACATCAGGAAACAGACATATTTGACCCCATGTTTACAAGTTGGACCCAGAAAATTGATATAAGATATACCCCCCACATCAGCGAAACGAAAATGTTCCTTTCTATTGTTTGTGCGACCCCCGAAATTGACATGTCGCTCGGGCCGCTCGGGGATCCCGTGCCGACTTTGCTTGTCAGGCTGAAATAGACGCCGGGTTGTACATTTCACGTGTATTTCACGGTGTTTTGCGAGTTCACAAACTTATAACTGTGACACCGTCCCAATTCTTAGTACTTTCTTAAAAGTTTGCTTTTTTGACATTTCGTGAAATTGGATTTAAAGTTTTCTTGAATGTTTTTTTTTCTGACCTTACGGTTTGTTGACATAACTGGTAAACAGTTCAACATTGTGGCATATCTTTACGCTTGTGCTTTACGCAGTATTTATTCTGTTTATGTTAAAAAAAGTGCACTTAGATTCTAAAGTACGTGTCATTAAACGTTTTATGAACAGAATTTTTTTTTTAAAGTCGACAGCTTGCCAATTAGCACAATCATGTTTGCGAGGGTTGTTAATTTCAAGACGAAAATGACATTTTCATGTCAGTTTCCGGGCCACACACCTGTCACGGATATTTTGACCGCTGACCGATGACCTAACACGTTTTCTGAAACAAAACAGTGTAATTAATCAACGTCAAGTGATTAACCACACAGTCAGGCTGCAATCGCCTGTTTTGTTGCTAATTAGATGCATCCAAGGAAACAAATGATGTGTATTGTATTGGTAAATTATTTACCTCTGGCCTTATACACACAAAGATGAACAAACTGACCAATTTGTGTAACAATGATGCTAGTGACGATCTACACTGTGTATGATTCATTGCTGAAATATTTGCTTTTCTTGGGACTTATAATAATCACATTATGGTTTATGGGGTGATATTTGTGTTACTGATCAGATATAGAATCACACAAATCTATTTATGTAACAATGTTACAGAAGGCAATTTGTTTTCATTACATTGTAATGTTTGACATGAAAAATTTATGACGGTAACTCATATCATAACTATGCCATATGTTATTATGATTGTTCAAGTGTATTATCAAAGACAAAAGAATTGATTTTTTACAAGTTATCATCATTAATGGTTGTTTACATTATTTGATGTAATTGACAAGGTAAACACTTGCAATCTATTCCAGTGCTGTTATGTAACAATGGCGACACATTTAACCTCCAACTTTTGTCATGTGGGAAATGATGTTTGTTTTCAATATTGATTTCTCAAGAAAGTTGTTGTTCGAAGCTTGATGTCTTTCAATCCTAACAGAGCACGAATCTAGTGACCTAATTAAATTCTGTGAGGTGTATTTTCATATCCCCTTTTTGCTGATATGTGGATGGAAATTATGCTGGTTATTTCTGAATGAAATTTGTTTGCAATTAGCCATTCATGTTTGATAATTATATAAATTACTGTTTAGGATATTAATGAGGATGTTTTTATCTTAGATGAAATAATTTAGCCATCATATTGAAAAAGTTTGTTAACAGTTGTACCTTTAGAGAAAAAACAGTAGTACAACTCTAGCTGCTCTAAAAAAAAGGTTTGCCCCCTAGCCAAGATTTTTTGACTTGAGATCCAAACCGGTAACTTTTGGAGTTTTATCTTCAATTCTATCATTAAAAAATTATATTATCCGGTAATATATTGGGATAGCCTTTGTTTTGTCATTATCAAAATTTTGAAAGCTGATTCCTGAAAAATTGTAATTCAGAATGCTTGATAATTCAGTAATGCTGATTCAATATCTTAAAAGAAGACTATTGGTTCACATAATTTCAATTGATTTGAACCGTCTAAACAAAGAAAAAGTATTTGGAAGAAAAAAAATATGGAAAAAATCCTTCAATTTTGTTATTGTAGTATCATTCGATATATTTCGAAACATTGACTCTGTTTGAAGAACCTATTTTGATATAGACTTACAAATATTTCCAAAATACTTGTAAATTACATTGTCTGATAAAAATCAGTAACACATCCACTCTCTATGAAATCTATTATGCCTTAATTAGGTGATTAGCGTCTCATTGTTAACGACTTTGATCCAAAATCACCTTTGACCTCTGGTGATCATCTGGCTGCCCCCTGTTAATTTCGCAATAAACATCACCGTGTTGATTTACGAGGCTCAGACCACCCATCGACAACACACCCTTTTAATGGTCTTTGTTTCAAATGGTTAATGGGCTAGGCCTTTTGATTGGACAACGATTTATGATTTTGAAATTTGATTTATTTCCATAAATATGAAATTTAGACTTTGTTATCATTGCGGTCTGGCTTTGATCTGACGTGGTTGATTTGGAAACTTTATAGCTAGAATTTTAGACAAAAATTAATATGGTAAGGCTTTGATGGGGCCATGTTTTATGATTTTGATATTTTATACCTTTATAGCTATGAATCTTATACCTGGAAATTTATGTGGTCAATTATGATATTTATGATTTATATTTTATAACATGCTTTTATCTTATTAAAAACAATACTAAAATTGTTATTGAGCTTACTCAATATTTAATACATAAAAACTATTTTGACTATATAATGGTTCTTTGTGTTAGGGATTTAATTATTTGATCAAGATAATCTCATTTGATATTATGCAGACAACTTTTGAACAAATGGATTATGCAAGACAAAGAGAAATCTGAATGTGGCGTTTAACATCTTAACAAAATGGTTTAACTTCTGTCTGCATTACATTTCTGAAAGTCTTTTAACCCTCAGACGATAGGGATAGCATTGGAAAGGTGAAAAAATCAAAATGATTGTGTTAATTAATGGATTGTTTTTACCAATTAACGTGTTCCTTTGTTTTTAGCAGACATTGTAATGATGTTTTGAATTTTGATGTGTTTACCAGACCGTAAAACATGATTTAGTTTAGGAATAATCGGATTATCATGGATATTAAAGATTTATCATAATCTTCCATCCATTTGTGGAATACATTAAGCTTGGTGCCGCATCCATTTGTCCAATTATCTCGCTGAACCACTAGTGTGAGATATTTGTCATATAAGTCATTAATAGTGTAATGACTTGAAAACCAGCAGTAATGACTTTTCCATTATTACATGATTTGACATTTCAATTTTCTGATTTTTTTCTGATTTTTTTTCTAGTTGTTTGTTTTTTTATCATGAATGATTATCTGTCAGGTATAATTTGGGATACTACTCTCTTTAAGTTATGCTTTTGATATAGTTCTTTGATGTTTATTCTTAAAGGGGCGGTTACATCAGGGTATTTTTTGAAAAAAAATTGAAATCCTGTTTTTACATTTATGTCTTGAATGCATGTTTAAAGCAGTCCAGTTGGAACATGGTGCTTGAAGTGATATTTTGATTGCTGTAGGTTTGAAAAATTGTCAAAAATGAGGTAAACATATATTCAATGGAAACAATCTTCAGTTTTTTTCTTTTCAAAAGCCATGACATGACATAGCATATCTGATCTGTAATTTCATTGTTTTTTTTACTCCCTCACTGCCTCTTTGTGTTTCTCCTTCTGTCTTTGTCTGTCTGTGTTTCTCTTTGCTCTGTGTCTGTGCCTGTCTCTCTGTCTCTCCTTTTCTCTCTCTGTCTCTGTCTCTCTCTCAGTGTCTCTCTGTGTCTCTCTGTGTCTCTGCCTCTCTGTCTCTCTCTCCGTCTCTCTCAGTGTCTTTCTGTCTCTCTCTCTGTCTCTGCCTCTCTTTGTCTCTCTCTGTCTCTGTGTCTCTGTCTGTCTTTCTCTGTGTCTCTGTCTCTCTCTGCCTCTCTCTCTCTCACTTTCATCTTCTCCACATCTCTCCCACTTTCTCTCTCTCAAAGAAAAGATCCCTGTCCTCCAAATGTTCCCCATTTCTTTGTTGCAGAGGGAATGTGTTAATATCATTACAATACATGCCAAGCTGTCTGTCACTGGCTGAAAGTGACATGTGCTATATACATCACTGCTAGGCCTTATCGTGTGTTATCACATCCTTGGGTTTGAAACCTACGAGCTGCCTCTGAATCCCTTCAAAACCATGTGATATATTATTATTTTGACTCCTTCCCTCTTGTCTATTGGTTTCAATTACTCTGAGGAAGTGTTGTTTTTGATTTGTTGCCAAAAGCGTTTTAATATTTCATGGGTTGAATGTGTTAGTTTCATTGAAGTGACATTAAAAAATCTCTTGCTGTGAAAGGAGTAGATTGAAATGTACAAAGGTGCTTGGAGAAGTTTATTTTGTTAAAGGTGTATCATAGAATTTGCAGTTCAAAAATAGTTAAATAAATATTCAGATATGTGAGTTCATTTCTTTCTTCAAGATCCTTTTTGGATAAAATTCTTTGCCTGGTTCCTTGTTATGTGTCAGTTATTTGGTGAATGTTTGTTTACAAAAGAATATTTTCCATCTATTTGTCTATCTGTTTAGTAGTTTAAGATCAAAATATTGAATTCATGATAGCTTTTCATATGAAGAACTCATATTTGTGTGAAGAACTTTTGAAATATGTGGAATTTCTAGTCACAGTGATAAAATAGTTTTGAATAAAAACCGAGTTTCAACTTTCTAAATGCAATTCTGAAAAGTTTCATGAAATGTTATATCATTTGAAGAACTTGACACCTAATTGGCCTGAAAATGAAAAAAGAAATGCTTTTACCATTCCTAGAATTTTTTTTGCGAAAAGAAATCATTTTTCTAAAATGTTTACCTTCAGGATTGATGTTAAAGCACCTTGTCTGGATATTTTGCTAAAAATTAGTGCTTTTCTTCGACAACACATTTTTTTCTGTCGTCAAAGTTTGTATTGTTAGCTTTCCCATCTTTCATGTTTCCAGATATTTTGTCATCGTTTGTATCCTCTTAACAAATATACTTTTAAAAAAACTTTGAAAAAAATGTGAATGAAATACTGTTGTACCTAATATTGTATTTGCAAGATCAACCAGTAATATCTACAGAATTAAAATGATGATATTTGCTGTATCTCACATTTCTCGCATGAAAATTTTAAATCTCATTGTTTGTTGATTATGCCCTAAATGCATGATTCTTGGAGATAAATGCACTTTTAAGTTTTAACTTGTACAACATGTCCTCCCCCCCCCTTTTCTACATATACATGATCAGGGTTCCAGATAAGATGCGTATCTGTGTAAAGTACGCACGGATAATTCAGATATACGCATTAAAAATGAAATCAATTAGTGATAGATTCCCACAACTTTCCCAGAATACGATACGAGTCACATATTTGGTACAGGAGTAATCATGACATGTCAAAATAAAATTCCATTTCTACATGCTTTATCTTTACATCTGGAATAGTAGTCATGATGTCAACCTGTATGAAAACCATGATTACCGATATTATATTCATCAAAGAAAAATCACTTGTTTATTTACAGATTAAACGTGAGTAAAATATAATCAACGACTAACATCGACAAAGATGCTAACTAAATGAGGATCTGAAAACGATAAACCTTGAAATACTCCTAGTTCTTATCATGTGGTAATTTTACTCCTCAATTTTAATTTTGAGGAGTGAAATAACCCTGAATCCAAATACTTATCTGGAGCCCTGCAAGATGCTTGCTCTGATTAAGTTCACATCTCTGGAACTGAGAGTTGATCGAGTCGTGAAACAGAGCCATTCCTTAGTGCGTACCATTAAACACTTCTCTCTGTTTATTTACTTGCCTCGCTGTGAGTCGGAGAGACCTAATGTGTTCACGTTTGACCCCCGCTCCATCCCTTCGATTTCTCATCAGGGGGGGTAGGGCTCTTGTGGCAATCACATTTCTAATTCGGAATCATTTCCCTTTTTTGCAAAGAAAAAAAATTGTTTTACAGAATCTCATTCAAAATAATACCATTTTTTTAATTTTGAGGATAAGAATTCTTTGAAAACCATCCTGGCCGGGTCTTAAGTTCCCTATTTGCTTCCATGTTCTTAAAGGGAAAGATCTACATGATTCACATGGTTGGCCATTTTGTTTTATGCAACATAAAATGATTTAGATTTACTTAATTCTTCAATTTATTGATAGATTATATGTATTGGTGGTACATCCGAAAATTTAGAAATACTTCATCTTTAGACTGATAAAAACTCACCTGATCAGGGCTCGTAAAGACTTTGTGTTGATGACATCTTTTAATTATTAATAAACACGATTATTTTAAAAAAAATCAAATCTGAAACAAAAACAAAAAAATCTTCATAGAATAACATCTTGAATAAAGATTAAGTACATATTACAGGTGTTTGTGATGAAAATTTATATGTGTAAGTTTGATAACAGGATATTTCGATAAAATTTGAAAAAGTCACGTGTAAGATTTTGTTGTATTCTTTGCCTGTTGGGCATACTTTAAAATCTGTTTGTAAAATTTCAATGTTGTGCTAAGGATTGTTTTTTAAAACTAGCTGCTTAAATCAATGACAAGTAAAAAAACGTTTTTGTGGCCTTGGGTATTAACTGATTTTGGTTCTCTGCAGAGTTCTGTTTTCAGCTGTTAGCCAATTCTTGTTTGACTGTGATATCATAATGGAGAATTGTCAATCTGAATTTATTTAGATTGTTGGTCATAGTAACCTTATTCTTATGCCAAAGAAAAGTAAGTTTTTAAAAGTGAACAATAAGATTTTCACAATTTGTTTAAATAATGCCATGCGTGTAATGGAAATTCACTAATTGAGCAATGTTTTTTTTTCAAAATCATTTACGGGTCAATTTTGGTAAATCATGACCAGACCATTGATGTGAGTAAAAGCTTAAAAGATTTCTTTATTAAACTTGAAAGGATGTTAAATTAAAGCCTTTGATGTATGTATTTTTTGGAAATTTGATTTGTGCTACATTTAGTTCAAGACTAATCACAGTAACGAACCACGTCATCCTTTCAGAATGCGGACCATTATTTTTGTTAAACTTCCATTAAGATTTTTAATTTCAGGCTAAAGTGTTTCTGAATTCTTTCAAATTTTGGGATGAGGACCTTGTATGGTAAATGTTGGAAATCTTCAGATTCTTTATATCAGAAATGAAGTTTATGATATAAATGTCATATTGAATAAAAGATTGACATGATGATTATATCCCCTTTAATTGATACATACGAGGTATAAATAGGAGCAGTTTATAAGGGAGGAATTGAAAAATAAAAGTAAGGGCGCTAAATGCCAGAGTATATATAAAATATGTAACAAGAAATTTAAGTATTTGTTGAACTGGTAAGTTTCTTAAGAGATCTATAAAAAAGATTACATTGCAAGTAGTAAAGTTTGTTTTCCCTTTCGCAAAAAGCACCCTCATTACCAAAACTGCTACAGTGTATTAAAAGCTAATTTCATGGGCATTTATCTTTTATCTAAAGGCTCATAATGTTGGTTGCGAATACTCACAAAGCCATTGATTTGCATTGAAACACAGAAGCATTAGCTGAGCAAGCAAGCCATGGATGATATGAATGAATTTCAGTGTAGGTAAAAATTATAAGATGACAGGGGGAATGAATATTGGTTGAGAAATATTCAATAGGTTTTATTTTTTAATACTAAAACTCAACTCAGAAAATGGGACACCCCAAATAAGAATCCCCTCTTACCCCATATTTTTGTTTATTTATAAAAAAATTACCATGAAAAGGGTGAAACCCCTTTTCAACAGTTAACCCCTCCCCTTCAAAATTCCTGGGTCTGCCTTGAAGAGGAGTGATTGAGTACTTTATATTGATAATGAAAAAACTTGATGAAATTAAGACCTAATACCTATTTATTACTTATTAACATATTGGGAAAGGCTATGGCTGATGTTAATTGACATTCGATTCAATAGTTAAGTGATTTTCAAAAGTGCAAGTCAGCAAAATAAGCCACTCAGTGTTTATGTGAAGGAATATTGGCAGTTAAACTGTAAAACATGGGTTGGAAACAGGCAGGAAATTGGAGGAATATTGACCTGCGATATTTCTGTCGTAAACTGACAGTCAGGCTACGTGGACAATTCAAGCGTCAGGATGAGAACCAAATACAACCTGCCATGAAAATAACCCGTCGCCATCGGTAACGAGCTCATCGAGAATAGTGATTTGTTCAACTCGGTGTGAAGAAATAGATGGAACGAACTTGATTTGGTAATTACCAAGATTCTTGAACATTCTGTGCCTACCAATAAAGTCAGATGATATGATGTTGTAGCCACGTCAAAGGCCGTGTGTGTCGTAACCGCTGGCACAGAGAGAAAAAATTAGGTCGTTGAATTTTAAAAGGAGTCTCTTAAAAAAGGTCTGAGATCTCTATTTATAGAACTAAGTGAAATTGTCTGTAAGCTTATATCAAAAGGTAGATAACTCTAATCACAGGCATTGTTGAAACTGTGCAGGCTAACCCGAAAAAGGGGAGATAACTCATATTTTGAGCCTGATTGAATATATCTTTCAACCCAAACAAGGGCAGATAACTCTCATTCCGAGCTTGAATAAATATCTTTCAACCCAAACAAGGGCAGATAACTCATTCCGAGCTTGAGTAAATATCTTCTAACCAAAACAAGGGCAGATAACTCTCATTCTGAGCTTAATTGAATATATCTTTGGATGGTTTTACAAGGGCAAGTAACTCTAATCATAGGCCTGTTGAGATTATTTATCATCTCTATGACCCTCTCTGTAAAGACGTATTCATACATGGGATCAGTGATGAAAACTAGACCGTGCATTTTCGATGTAAAATTGTCTACGGTAATTGCTTCTTTTGATGCTATACTTAGAAGAATCGATGCCTAAGGATACAGTTTTTTGAGAGGGCTTTGGTTAAGTTCCTAGATGCATTCTTAATGTAAAATGGTCTGAAAGAATTGATTTTTGAGAAAAATGCTTACTGCCAGATCAATGTGAGCATAATTGTGGTTCCAAAGTAAAACTTTACAGAATATGTTATCAAAAGAATGAATATATCTTAAAATTTTATGACTCGAAACATGCAGAATTTTTCAGATTGCATGGTTTGTATGATCATGAATATAAAAGCTCAAGTGTATCTTCAAGTGAACTTTTTGCAACTAAAAAATTTCAACACTTGAAATGAATTCCTGAAAGGAAAGTAAAGGCAGAAATGTTTTAGGCTGTTAAAGCAAAATCATTAATTTAAGGATTAAGAAGTTATTAATGATAAGAATCTCTAACGATGAAAAATTATTAGTAAATTTTAACTCATGTATCATATCTAAAACCTCACTTCACCCCTTTGTACCATCAAGATTGTCTATTTTCTTATTCTTAATTTATAAATTTTTAATTTTTAATTTTTGATTTTTGATTTTTAATTTTTTTAATTCAATTTTTATTATAATTGTATACATAGAACTCATTTGAAAATTCTCATGCCTGCACAAAACTCTAGATGCTATGAAACTGAGTAAGAGAAGAGAGAGAAATAATATGACAGAATATGACATCTGTCAAAATACAGCTTCACTTACCTTGGTTTATAGCCTGTGACGTAATTAAACTCGTTAAGTCAAGCCACCTGGCCGGTAAGCCAATGCAATTAACAGGTAGATTACCTGTGGCATTATTGTGTAACTGGTGTAGGTTTCATATGACTCCTGATCTTGATTTCATTGGTGTTTGAGGAGATTTGATATTTCCTGTTTTAGAATACATTTTTAATCTGAGGTTAGTGCTCTGTGATTTGTTAGCATTACAGTGAATGGACTGTAGGGGGATTATCTGTATTAAATGTAACTTTATCTTAATGCCTGTAGAAAGGTTTTTACCTTAAGCAGATTTTAATTTATCAAATTAAGATTATTATTAAAATATTGGTCTACTTTTATTTGTTGATGATGTTTATAAAAAGCTTTTGAATAATGTTTTTTATTTTTTCACACTGGTTTCTCCATTGAGAATTCTTTCTATTTTCACTCTGAAGCTGTTTTTCTAGCTAGTTTGAATCATGAATAAACCTTTGCAATCTTATTTTTTACCATATTGGCATATGCAATTTCACTTGATTGTTTGATAAGCTTAAGCTCTCTCCTTAAATACTGACATTTATTGAAGGGTATTGTATAACAAGGGGGATGTATGGCTAGATTTGAAAACTAAATGCTTGATTTTGAGAGAAATAGAGAAAAGCGTAAATAAATAAATAAATAAATAAGTGAGTGAGTGAGTGAGTGAGTGAGTAAATAAATAAATATAAAAAAAAAAAAAATAAATAAATAAACCAGACATGTGTACAAATTGTACACAATGGAATGTCTCTATTAATCAGACTTTAAATGCTAAATTTATTAAAATACATTTAATTGAGATTTAAAGCAGGTTTGATATTCATCTGTTATGAACTTGTCAAATTATTTAAGAACATATGAAATGTAAAAGCAAAATTCTCCTATTTATAAGAATTCTTGATAAAGCATAAAAATTATTTACTTTGATTTACAACTTCTTTATTCTGAAAGGCTTGACGATATATGAATCTATATGTCGAAAGTCCCTTATTGTCCCAAAGTGTTGTAATCAACCAATGAAATCACCAATGTATTACCGACAGAAACTAGCAAAGCTGTACATAATTTTAGAAGTACATTTTACAAGGTATCAACAATCGATACTTGCATGTTTGTCAAATGAACCTGAACATGAAATTATTGTATTCATGAATCAGAACATCCTTGATAAATTTAGAAATACGATACGCATGGAAATGAATGTCCAAGCGTAAACAGGCATGTATGTGCGTACATGATATGCATGGAATTTATTTTAGGGCCGTACTTAGGCGATTTTTTATTTATTTCATGGTTTACGGATCCGCCGACCCTCATAACGAGAAAATCTGAAAAAAATTAAAATTTTCAAAAGGTCAGTATTATTTCACCGCCGACTGTTACATTTGTTGATCAAAAATTCAAAAAAAAACCTTGAAAATTTTGACGGTTTGCGTTTCCGCAACCAAGCTCCAAACATCGTATTTCAACCTTGTAGCGAGTTTTTAGGTTACCTCGTTTACCTGTTTCCTCTCATATTATCGTGTATGGTTTATCGAGGGTTTTTTTGGGACCCTCCCTACTGACACTTTTAACAAATCTTGATAAAATAATTGTGCCAAGCAAGGGTTTTTTTCGTTTTTTTTTTCGACCACCGACTGTGGATTTCCGTGAAATATTTCCGTAAACCAATTAATAAAAACAAAATGGCCTTAGTAATTTTATAGGCGTACATTACGCGTGGATGATCCTTATATGTAGCCCTGTATCTTTGCACCTTTTAAAATGCCAATCAAAGAAATTATATTAATTGCGTTTCAAATGATCAAGAACCTATAGTACATTAGTGAGAATTCAATATTGTGGCCTTTGATACTGTTAGAATGCCTTTGATAATAAAAAGTGAGGTTTCTTCAAATGATTAAGTTAATTTTGATTCAACAAATGATAAAAAAGTCTTTAGTGAGTCAGAAATGAAAGGAGTTAAAACTTGTTTCTTCTTAAAATAAAGGCAATTCTTTTGAAAGAAGGGGTGATTCAGTTGGATTATGCAAATGAAGTCTTTTAGACTTGAACCTCTCAGGAAAAAGGTCAATTTTCCTTTAAAACCCCCTTTTAAACTTAACTCTTTTGGAATTAACACCCATGTGTCCTTTGGGGTTTCCTTGTCTTAAATTAGAGGCGTCATCGGTCGTCTTGTTTTGGTAAAAGGAAAATTATTGGCCCCTGTTGTTTCCTGGAAAGGGATGTTATGAAGAAATGGAATGTTAACGATGAACTAATTAGAGAAAGCCTGTTAAAATCAACTGAATCATCCACCAAGTGAAATAGTTGAGAACTCCATCGGGGCTCAAACTGGAGAGTGTTGTCACTAAGGGTCGTTCCGGGCCGGCGTTAGCCCTTTCAGAAAATCGTTCAAAGGATGATGTTTTCTCAAAATTTATTGACAGTGGCAAGCAGGAAATTGACATCCTTTTGAGACACAACAGAGTTGTGTCCCCTCTTTTGTGTTCAGACATAGAAATGTCTGCTTTTGCTCTTCAAATTCTTTTTTTAAAGCAAAGAGAGTCTAAGAGATATCCTGTTTTCATTATTGCATTTTTTTTCCAATTTTGGACAAAGGCATTTTTTCACTTTTCAGCCAGGCTCAAAGGGTTCCTTGTTTCCAATCAATGAAGCCATTTTATTTTAAAGACAGAGTTATGGCCCTTGATTTACTCCTTGAGACAGACTAATGGCCTTTGTTTTACTCTTGGTGTTAGTCATAAGATGCAATTCCATGAGATCTGCAGAAATCTCACTTTTTATTGGGTTAAAGGAGGACTGAATTAGCGACACTTTCAAGGACTGAGGAGTAATGTAACAAATGAGCTTTTTCAGGGGGGAGGGGTTTCATGGGGTAATAGACTTTGAAAGAGGAAGAGGGTTCTGATGGAGAAAGAGTTATAGGGATAGAGAGGGGTTTGAAAGAGGAATTTAGATAATGGGGGAGGTGTTTAATGAACAAGTAGTCCACCAGCCAGGCAAGGAAAATAGAAAAGATGCTCGCCCCAAAAGCTAGAAAATATATAAGTGGATAAAATGTTTCTCTTTACACTTGGGTATATGATAAAAATAGATGTCAAGTTTGAAAGTGGTGCATTTTTTTTTTTTTACCCTTAAAGTTTTATGTGTGAAGTCCTCACACCATACTGAGATATGTAATAAGTTGTGTGGAAGCATCTACCACTTGAGTTATCTCCCTTATTTGATTTTGACCTTTGTTTACAACATGGCAGTTTGCCTAGCCCCAGGACTAATGTTTATTTAGCTTCAGTGCACATTTGGATATGTTGGGAATGAACAAAGATGGAACAATTAACTCCAGTCAAGATCAGCAATTAAGGGTTCTGGAGAAGTTTGGAGATCCTTCCATAGACAGATAGAGCATGCCAAACCAGTGAAGGGAAAGGGAGGATCTAAACAGATGATTGGGATGATAGTAACTTGGAGATTCAAGATGGTCGTCTTCAAAATTTGAGGTCTGTTGAGGTCACTTGGCGATCTTTGGTAAATTGAATGACTAGGAGCTGAATCTATTTGACTGACAAAAGCTTTTTGTTCGTGGGGGCTTAAAGCATTTGAGAGAGACACGATTTTTGTTCAGTTTTGGTTGATAAGTCATGGCATTCCAACAAAGTAGACACCGCTAATGGCTGAAATATTGCCCAAGCGTTAAACAACAACTCACTCACTCACTGCAACAAATTAGGAAAGAAATTAACAATTGGCAACGGTCTGCAGAGTTCCTGCAAATGAAATCAAACATACAGTTGATGTACCAGAAGGAAGGAAGAAGGGTTAAGTTGGGTAGAACAATAGGGGAGAGATTTAAACTTTTGGCTGCGATGACCCCATATTTTCCTAATGTATAAAAGAACAAGATATGTCATGTTTTCACATGGGTAACGGTGAGCAGGATTGAGTTGGGAAGAACTAACAATAATGATAGTATGCATTATACGATACAGTCTGATTGGCATTGGGTAGTTGATCTCATATGGAGATTAGGTCTAAAGTTTGGTTTGAGGAGATCTCATATTCCCACAAATGAACCTGAGAAACATCTAGTTAGTTACTAATGGAGGGAGTGTTCCATGGGATGACCCTTTATTATGCAAATGAGCTTCCAGTTAGTTTGGAATGGACCCGTGTGATGGGTGCAGATGACCTCATATTCAAATAAACGAACCAGCTTCAACTCCCGACATCTTTTGCCACCTTTCGGTCAGTCCGTCATTCCATCTTTCTTCTGTCCATCCATGAGTCAGAAGCCCAGGTCCCAGGGGAACCGACTTCTTTAAACTGATTAGACATGCCATTCCGATAGTCCCTCTTATTGCACCGATCAGTTCCCTCGGAGAAAAAAAGACCGAAATCGTCACCTCCTTCTCATTCAGCCCTCACGTCTCGGCAATTTCGACTGTCCGAGACCTGTCAATTTCATTGCACTCGCAGATTAAGTTTGAGGGGATGTCGGTTTCGGCAGCGGGGATCACATGACATGTCAATTGTCTTAGTGGCCAGCTGGATTAATAACACGAGCTCTACAAGCCGCATTAATCATCCCAAAAGCTCGTCAATTTCGGGAGACGAGGGATGGATTATTCGGACGTGAATCAGATCGGATGACTGACCCGTGTTAAAACAAATGTCAATTTCATGCTGTCCGATGTTAAGCCCCGTTACCATCAATACATGAGATTTCTTGATCTGACTTGCTTTACTGTAATTTTTCCAGATGATTTGATGAGTTTAGGGCTTTTGTTATTCATTATTATTAGTTCATCTTATCTGATGATCGTACTTGGTGTGTGACCATGTTTCTTGATGATTTCATGATTCAAGGGATTTTGATTCCAGGACATGGGCTTCAATTAAGGAGAATCCCTCCAGGGGCTCGGCAACTTTGTATGCAGTAGAGATCTGTTCTACCCACCATTCAGTTTGAGTGCAATGCTGTACTGAATCTCAGTGCAGTACCACCCACAATTCGCTAGTTCCAGCCGATACTTGCAGGTTTCACCGCAATGCATAGCCACAATGGTATTGCTGGCTTTCTCCCTGCAATAATACTAGCAGCCGTGATTGAGATACCCTTGAAAGCAACGCTTAACCCCAAATACCCTCGCCATAGTAAGCAGGTGAACTTATTTTTGACGAGAAAATGAAATCATATTTTAAAATTATGAAATATTGAAACTGTGAATGCTGGGTTGTAAGTAACAATTATTATGACAAGGGAATCAAATTGAATGTGACAGAACTCAGACAGTAAAGATTTATATGGACAGATCCATTCCCTGAAGTCGATAACATTATCTCTAAGGATATCTTCTTTTATCTTTCTTAAGGCTCTCAGACAATTTCATTCTTTAAAGAATAAATCTCCTCATTGATGAATAATCTACAAAAAAGAAAATAGTCACTTTAATTAATTAGTGTAAAGTAATTTAAGTCTAGTCTTCCTATAATAAATCTACATAGTTTCAACAAATGATTTAAATATTTTTTACTATCAAAAAAAAAGTAAAAAATTCCATATTTTCTGTCATTAATTCCCAAAATAGAATTACACTCAGAAGTAAAAAATTTTAAGAAAAGATTGTGACAAAAAGTCTTAACCAATAACGAAGACATTAAATGACATCTTTGATGTTAAAAACTCAGAACACAATCTCCTTTTCAAAATCAAAGAAAAGATGATGTTCGTTCTTTTTCAGCACCAAATTACGGACAAGACTCATAAAGCCGTTTTTACAATAACCCTCCTTTTAGTTTATAATAACATTAAATAATAGCCTTCACAAAGCCTTTTTAACAATAACCCTTATAATGATATTGAATGATAATCACTCTAACCTAAAACTTCTTTTTGCAAGTGAACCACACTATGGTAATTACGCGTCTGGCAAATAGGAAAAAAATTGTTGGAAATGATAATAACAGTTGTCAGGCGAATAGTCTAGAAGCCTTGAATCCATTATGGCTGCTTCAGGAAGCTTGTCAACTGTAAAATGGTCTTTTATGCATTCACACTAATGACCCTGGACCGATTCATTGCAGGGGAAATATGCATTCACTGGTAGAGTGCATGCATAAAAATGACATAATTTGACAATATTTCATTTCAAATAATTTTTTTGCAGTGTCAGGTGCGATGTTAATTGGCCTGAAATTGTAACTTGTGAATAAAAGTGTTGGTTTTTAATAGAATTGTTTTGCGATGAAAGTTGATATTTTACCTCAATTAATAAAAAATTGCTTTTGAACAATATGATAATACCCTGAAATGGAGAAATTTCTTGCCTTTCTTTCCCCTCTTTTAAAAAAGATTGTTTTTTCTTCAAGAACATGATCATGGTTTTTAGAATTATTTAATGTGAGTGTGAATGGTTTAATATCTACGTAAAAAATCAAATCTTTGTTTCACATGCTTCTTGAAGTTGATGGTCATATTTCAAAGTTTTAAAACCTTAAATGAATCTCAATAGAGCTGAAGGCTAGTTACATGGGACAAATCTCAATTGCTCAGTTCCTGAAGACCATTTCTTGTTCTGGGCCTAGATTTTCAAAGCTCCTTTAGCGCTAATATAGTCGTATGTTAAGATATGGGGCCTACGACTATCTTAGCGCTATGACAGTTTCGAAAATCTAGGCCCTGATTAAATGTATAGAATCAAAATATTATGAGTAGATAAAATATATGTTTGCAAGCAAATTGAAAAACCATACTTGGCCTCTCCAAGCAAAACTGTTTTTCGTTGCTTGAACATGACATATATACTTCAACAACATGCAGGAATATTAGTTCCAATATGAAAATTATGTAACCAGATTTAAAGATGCTTTTGATCCTGCCAATCATAACTATTATGCTGTAGGAGTGAAGAATAAATTGATGTCTTCATCTACAGTTTATGTTGTTAACATCAAATAGTGAGATTATTTCAAATCTTTCAAAATTTCAGTCTGAATAATATTATTGCCCTTTGAACTAAACACTTTACTGTAAACATTGATCGAAACATGACACGAACTATCTCTGTTATTGACGGGCCGGGCAACAAAACAAAAGCGTGAATTAGCGGTATTTACCAAAATCGTTTCAGAAAGGACAGCATGCCAGTTGATGCTCTCCAATGAGTGAAGGTAAAAAGAGACGTGTGATCAATATTACCTCTTTATGTCGAGAGTTCCATGTATCGGAATGAGGCCGTGTTGGCACATACATTGATTTTCGTGTCGTAGGTTTCCTTCCCAAAGGAATACAGCGAACTGTTTTGACAGAAATAATCTGGAGCTGTGAACAATTTTGTCACTTTTCTCCATTGTAATCGACCCTTTGATGGTCTGTGTAATCCATTGTGTCACTGTCATTGATGGAAAGGCATAAATGCAAAGGCCTTTTTATTTGACCTATTTAATTTTTTATTTCAGTCAACGATTTTGTTTTGATGAGAATAACCTTGAGGCGTTAATGATTTTATCACTTGCATGCTATGTATTTGATTCTCTGATACCGTGTGATGACAAGGATCACTTTAAGTGAAGAAAAATATCGATTGAAGGAGAGTATTCATTTTGACCCAATTTATCATCGATTAGTTAAAAATTAAGGGTTCCGAGGTACAACCTTGCCACAACCCACTGTCTTTATAGGATTAAAATCGAGTATTGAGTTCACAGACACAGCTCAGAAATACTTTCTTAAAATGTCTATGAAAGATTGCGCATTTTAATAATCATGAGGACCTCTTGAAACTGATGATAAATTCTAATATTGTTTTTTATGAATCAATAAAATAGTCAATCAATAATTCAATAGGCATTTTTCCTTCAGAGTTTTTATTTCTGGTCATATGAAGTTAATCCACACAACCAGTTAAAACGATTAGGTTGTGCCTCGCGGGATATCACAGTGAAGGTGATAGAATTTGTATCTGCAATTAATGCTTTTTGTAATTGAACGGAAATATGATAAAGCTCCCCATGTAGGTGATTCCAAAAAGGGAAATGGTTCAATCGACTTCAGCTCATTGACTGCAAATGTAGATTCTAAATTGATCTCTTTTTTTCCCCATGGAAATTATAAAAGAGATTGATACGTCTTTTGCTATAAAAAAGAATTCATAAGTCTCCTGTTTTTACCAAAATAGGGTTAAATTAAAAAAAATAATGAACTTAATTTTGATAATTGTGTAACATTTGCAAAAATGGAAACTCACTCACCCCTATGTAATTTCCCAAAATGTTGTTTGCATAATCTAAATTGTTTTTCCAGATTGAGTATATGTTAAAGATCTAAAAAAGGTGAATTTAGACTGATTGCAAAGTATTTTTTGATAGGGTGAAATAAGATTTCTTCCCCTGATGTGCCTCTTCCAAGTCTTGTTTGGGTTATCTGGATGGTTTTTGCATGTGATGAAAAAAAAAGAATTCTCGTTAAGTTTTTGAAAAAAAATCAGAAGAAAAACACCGCCCTGTAATGTAATTTCCTTGAGAGAGTTGATTTGGGGGACGCATATAAAAACTGTAATCAAATAGCGGGTTTTGGGCTGTCAAACTAAGTTAATCATTGCAGTTGTAATTAGATATGTTTGTTTAATGTTGGGGATTGCTTTTTGCATTTGATCACCCTTGGTGAAAATGAAGTTTTTTGATAAAAATTAAGTTTGATAATGCAAAGAGCATGTAATTATCGATTGTTTTTCAAATCAATGACTTCTGGAATGGAATTAGACGAGGTATTTGTGGAGTAAATTTGGCTTGAGTGTCCGTGGCAGGGTCATTTTTGATTTAATAGATGATGATTAAATGTGATTGAAACAAGGACTTGTATTTACATACTTATACAATATTCTTCATACAAAAAAGTTAATGGTAGAGATAGTATTTTTATCCCAGTATTTTCGTCACCACCCATTGCTGCTTATCAGGTAACAGTTTAACAGATTATCCTACCATATTTAGACTTATTCAGCTGATCAAGCAGTCATGTATTTGTGTCCACAAAACAAAACACCCTCTGTCCCTGTAACACCCCCCCCCCCCCCCCCCCCCCACAACCCCTGCCACCCCCACCCCCAATCCTATAACTGCAGCACATTCTCCCTTCAGCCCCCTAGAAGGCAGAGTATGTGACCCCGTTTAGGAAAAGCCAGTCCCAATGTCCACAGATCAAGAACCCTTCAAAACACAGTTCACCCTCCCATTTCTCTAAATCCCCCACCCATGCTGAGGATTATGACACCGTGCTCGGGATTATAAAGTTGGTAAATCGCTGTTCTTTTTCAGACCAAGCGGAATCTAAAAGACTTCCCTCACCTCATATCACCCCCCCCCCCCTTATTGCCTCTAAGGTGCTAGCTCGACCCAAACCTTTTGAAGCCCAACTAAGAGTCATAACTTCTTTACAACAACATTCACTCATTTGTAGCCTAGCTTTGTGAGGGCTTTTAAAATGGAGGCTGGAGACTTCAGGTTCTCCCGTGTCTCTCTGACAAAAAAGATCATGCATCATGGTCTATGACCGTCCTCCAAAGGTATTCTTAAAGACATACCGCCAGAATTACAAGTCTTTAACCATCCTCCACACACCACCCCTAACCCTGTCAAAATTTCTCCCCTCCCCACAAATCTGTGTGGAGTACAGGTATGATTTTTTTAGATCATGTTCTGGATAATCAATTTAAAATGTACCCCAAACCAAACCCCTAATGGCCAAAAAAAGAACATGTTCTGGATTATATGTTCCCATTCTATCATTCTGTGTTAAATTTTTAAACATGAAATTTCCAACTCTTTCTGACCCCAATATCCCAATATGCCCCCCCCCCCCCTTTTATATTTGCCTCTCCCCCTAAGTATACCCCTTCCCTGAACTCGTGTAAGAAGGATTAAGAGATTGTTGAGGATTATCTCGGTGCTGTGGCGTTCTCTGTTGTTATGTGAATGACAATGCTATCTGTAAGCTGTCAATCAAATCTCAGGTACCCCCTACCGAGACGCTCTGCACACCTCACCTGTAATCAATGACATCTACCTGTCTACCTGGCTGACCTACACCTGTAGGCCTGGTTGTTCTACTTGAAAGCACAGCGGGTCCTTCCTAAGTTGGAGATGTCCTCACGCCAACAAAATTCACTTTTGTTGATCAATGAATATTCTTAAAGACATCAAAGATGATTTTGAAACTTTTTGGCCTGAATTGTTTGATACTGAAATATCCAATCTGCTTTCCCAGGTGAGACGATATTCTTTGTAGATTGTGTCAATACAATGAGAGTGCCCTCAAGCCCATAAAATTTAAGTAGAGTACATACACAATGTTGTCCTTATCGCAATAACTTTAACTCTGTGTGTGCTCAAGGCCTCATGTGTTGCCCAAATTGTTTTAAGAAAGACAGTTGTACAATCCATGGACTGCAGAAGTGATTGTGCCATTTCATTCTGCGACCATTTTACAGGAACTAAAAATCTTGACAGAATGATATAATGATCCTGGAATAACTCCCGGCTAATGATATGCTATGTCTTATATTCAGATATTCACACGTTAAGATTTAACCCTAGTCTATAACCCAGTTAGTTAATGTTATTTCAACCTCAACATGACCACTTAAAAAGCAAGTATAGATCTGAATAAATCATTTCTATGAGGATCCTTCATATTGAATAAAATAATAGTTATTTATGACTTATTTTTCAGGGAAATGAAATTAACCAAAGTTAACCCTAGAGCCAAATTGGAAAGCAAAAAAACATACTCTTTACTTTTGTAAAGGTTAATCTACAAATGCATACATAACTTTTCCTCAATCTATTAAAAATGACTGCCAATTCTGTTGTAGTGTAGACAACATAATTTTACATCAAGCCTTGTGATGACAAGATATAATTTGAATATCCGCATGCCAATAAGGTTAATTGTAACTTGTCCATAATGTCTTTGTTAATTTCTTGGAGACTGTCAACATGTTTGTAAGTATCTCCCTTGCTGGCCTTTAAGATACAAAGTAGATGTTTTTACATGCATTATTTCAATAAATTGCCAATAACAATATTGCAGGCCATTACACAATATTTCTTAAGTGATAGATGTATTGGATTGACAAAATCCTTGATGGAACCATTCTTTCAGCTTCTAGGGCTCTAAGTCATTCAGTTAATTGTTAATATCTCTTTTCAAGCTTTAGAGATAGTAAATCCTAAATACAGTTAAATATCATGTCATCACCTTAGAAATCCCTCATTATGTTAGAATTTCACATCAATAACCTCATGAAAAAGAAGCTAGATGAGATTTCTTCTGCAGGAGGCTTCTGAATGCCCTGTTAAGAAGAGAAAAAAAATCAATTTAAAATTTCACTTTTTGCGTTTAATGTTGAACTCAATTTCAATCAGTCTGTCAGGTGAGAAATGAAATAAAGTCTCCCTTCTGATTTATGACAGAAAAACAGGGTCAGGATGTACCAAGATCATTTCTACACCTGCACCCTCAAGTAGAAGGCAAGAAACCTCTCAAAATAGCCACTTTTCTTCTGGTTTTGCTATAAGTATTGCCAATAAGCCCTGGAGAGATAACCTGTGTTCTTTCAAGTCCTCTGACAAGCCACAGGGAGTCTAACCAATGGTTTTAGCACTAGAAATTCAAATTCCAAAGGGAGACAATTCTAATTCCAAAGGGAGGTAACTCTGGTGTAATGGTTCATTTGCATACCACAGGTGAATTTGAGACTTTTAGGCTTTGATGGATATTAGTATGTATCGTTTCAAGAAGGTCAATTAAATTTGACATAAACTGATGAATTTTCAATATTATTTATTTCTCATATGAGATTATTTTCAAAAAAATTACCCATACCTACGGCAATATCCTTAAATCTTAATTTTGATGAAACATTTTTAGAGGAATATGCAAATTGTTTATGATTGCAATTCAGTGACAACAATTTCCAAAATCATTTTTGAATTACCAAGATTTCCCAACGCTGTGTTTTTCATTTAAGAAGCTGTAAGTAAAAGGTCTGTCAAGGTTGTCGCTGTGTTGAATATAAGTCAACAGATCAGGTGTTGCAACACAGGTGTACGAAGGACTTAGCTCATGACCTAGTTCTGTCAGAGAGGTCAATCTCTTTCGGCAGTTTAACGACAACACCTGCAGTGAACAAGAAATATAGTGACCCCTCCCGACCCCTCAACAGTTACATACCTTCTTCTTTCTGTCATTTAATAGGCATCTTTGTTTTATTTCTTCCAGAGGTTTTTCAGACCATTTTGCTTCTTGATCCTTTAAGTGATATTTTTTCATAATATGGGTGAGCGACATTGTTTTATTTTGGCTCAACAAAACTGCAAATTACTGAACAGTTACGTCCTTTATATTTACTGTAATTATATTTGAATCCTCGTTTGATTTTTCGAGTGGCTCCAAAGATAAATTTGCTTCTTGAAGCCTCAAAGTTAAAAAAAATTATAATCTTTAATTTTTTAATCACATTACGTATCTGCTTTAAGGGACTGGGCCATTGCTCATTTCGAAACCACATATTCATTTGGTACTTTTTTTTGCAGGTTTTGACCCACATTCTCATAATATTTTTTTCAGTTTTTTTGAGGCCCTCACCTTTTCAGCTTGAAACCTAGGCAACCAAAATTTTTTTTCTCCAAAAGATAGTGGAAGTAACATTGTTTTTTTAGTGTCAAATTTGCAGATGATACATTCATTTACTTATCCACCCAAAATACAAGTTTTTCCAAATTCATAGCAGAAATAACATTGTCCCATTTCTTGACACTGTTTTGAAATCATACCTTGATAATTCCTGGGAGCAAATCAAGCGTTCCAGTTTTTAGACCATAAGTATTATCAGTATTAGTTGTCTCCAAGAATTTAACAAAGACATTATGGACAAGTTACAATTAACCTTATTGGCATGCGGATATTCAAATTATATCTTGTCATCGCAAGGCTTGATGTAAAATTATGTTGTCTACACTACAGCAGAATTGGTGGTCATTTTTAATAGATTGAGGAAAAGTTAGGTTGGTATTTGTAGATTATACCTCTGGTTTTAAGAGACTAATAAGCTTTTATAACCTACAGGTACCAAAATCTCAATCGTCAAAAGATACTTGTAGAGTGTCACAAGATAGAGATATCATAAAAAATTGCATAAATCATAATTCATATAAGACATGATAAACTATCTCCAATTTTCTTTGGATATCAAAATGTGATAACTTTTCCTTATATACCCTTAAGCAACTATATGTTAGTCTAGACGTCATATCTCATGTGATAAACGCACTTTGGAGGGCACTTCACGAAACTAATAAAATGTGAAGTTTGGATAATCAAATTGCGTGTCGTATCTGTGGACGAAGATAAGAACTCTCTATTGTATCCCCTTTGTATCCTCCTGCCCTGCATAGGTCTGTTGAGTTCATTCGGTACAATGCTGTATCATGGAGAAAGGAAAACCTTTAACCCTCTGTGTGCCAAATGACAAGGACTGGAACTAAAAATTACAGGGTATTATTTCATAGCATTAATCATTGAGGCTTTACTTGGTTCTCCGGAATATCAAGAATAGTCTTCTTTTAGCCAGAAACTGATTAGTACCTGGTTATTTGTTGTTGTTCAAGTTAATTAATATTCCTGTAAATTGGTCTTCCAGAATGGTTTTGAACTAATTATTTTGGCCGCTAAATGTAAGCACAATTGGTTTTCATGCATCACAGGTTCACATTAGGAGTTCATTTAGTACATCATCATTAACTTAATTTAAAGAATTGAAAATTGTTTTTCGTAGGAAAGAATTGAAATTCATGTTCTTGAGACCATTTCGTATAATATCTAGTCTTATAATCTAGGCATGGAGTGTTTTATTTGCTTGCAACAAATCAAGTCTTGAAGTTTAGTAATATTGGGCATTTTATTGCCAGAAACAAATCACCAAGATGCACAAATTTATCGATTTACATCCACAAATGACTTTACAGTTTTTAGAAAGTTATTTTTTTATGATAAACTAATTTGTTTAATTAGATTCTTACAAGCCTTTATGACTCAACTAACATATCTCATTCTGGATCATGGCATTAGGGGGGTTAATATGAGTTTTGACAATGTAGAGATTATGTACAAATTTATTGTTGAAATCATGTAATAACTCACTGTTTTATCACTATTTCCATTCCCCTGCACTATAAAACCAATATTGCCAATAAAATCAAGTGATCGCGTTTGTTGAGCAACGGAGAAGTATGGCAGATTTCAAATCAGAAAAAGATATTGTATGACATACAAACCCCTTTGATCTGTTTGTTTTTGGCTAGCCAAAATAATGAAAAATGGTACAATAATAGTACCAGCATTGTGACAAAGATTATTTTTCAATAAAAATATATTTGTACTAGATTTCATATCTTTTATCGTCTCAGAATTTATAGGGTTTAACAATTGCTGCAGACATCATATCAGGTAACAGATTTTAATTACTATTCTAAATCTTTGATTTGGTTTCGATATTTCTTAACATTTTTCATTTTACTTTGAACAAAAGGTTAATAAACAGTTCAAATTAATTCTAAAAAAATTGGAAATCATTATATATTGATTAATGATTTATCAGTGCAGGTTTATGAATAGCGGAGTTTCTTTTTTATTTTTTTTATCTTATCGATATGAAATGTGGTTGCAAAAGGGAGGTTAAAGTTGAGATTGTCATCTATTTGTTTATCTCTCTGCTTCTTTACTAAAATGTTAACATAAGCTACATAAGTATAATCCTGTAAATGGACCACACAGAATGGTAATGTGTAAAGTGGAAATAAACTCTGCTATTTCTGTGTTGACATGGGCCGCATTTCACAAAGCAACCTTTTATGAGGTTAACCTTAACTCCAATTTTTTAACATTGTACTAAGGTTACCTTAGTGATTTACGATCACCGTTAGCCTTTGTAAAAGGGGCCCAAGTTTTATTTATTGCATTGGTTTAATGCTGAGAAATTTACATAAATTGGTATTTGGCATTAGATAGATTGTTTGCTGGAGATTTTTTGAAAGAAATAGAGACTTGGCACAGTTAGTTCCGGTATATCAACAAGTTAGAATGGTTTGAAATTTTTTTGCGCTGGAGCTATTTTTAGAAACAAATTTTGGAAATAATAGGAGTCGAAAACAATTTTCTCAATTTTCTCTGAAATGAAAATCTAGTCATAAATTTAAAAAATGAAAAGAAACATTGATTGAAATGAAAAAAAGACTGAGATATCATCTTAAAATCGGGTTCTCCATAGACTTTCTTAGACTTTTATATTATTTAAGTGTGTTGATGGCAGTCTACAGTCCATTAAAAGTTTTCGTTATCAGTCAACGGCTGACCTTTTGACCTTAGCTCGTTTCTTTCAAATAGGTTGTCACTTTCAAGGTGTGACATTTGTAGCATAGTTACGTAATTCGGGTGTTGATATGAAGTCTGAATAATCTTCTCTTGACCTGTTCGTCCACGGTTCTTGTTTACTTAAACATTTAAAACGTCGATTTTTGTTTACTTAAACATTTAAGACACTGAGAGATTTGAACTTTTATTGTCTGTAAAGGTATTTTTTAAGGGTCGTTCATAGTTGTTAACATCGCTATTTTCTTTTTTCGTTTGTCATATTTTGTACAATTTGATGAAAAGATTGTTTCTTCTAATATATTGAATTTTTCAACATTTATTTCATAATACTAGCGGGTGCGCTATAAGTGAAACACTCTTGAAAGCGGCGGTAAACCCCATATCACCTCACCTCATAGTTACTCAAATATGCTGCTTGAAAAGGATTCCAATTTATAATTTTAAATACAGAACGATAATTTTTCAAACCAAATAAGATATTTTACCTTCAAGTTTAAATTTCTGAAACTTTTGAAAAATGTATTAGATTTCTTATTAAATTTGTTATCTTTAAACGAAGTTCTGCAATTTACAAGACATGTTAGTTACACTCAAATTTTTCAACAATTTGACATCAGTATTAGGTTTGCTGTCTCCTTATTCTGTCTGTACGGCGTTATATACCAACTAGCTCAAGATAGACAAGCAATATATTTATTCATAACGCATTTATCGTTACTCAATTGCCAAGCCAAAATAGCCAATTTCCTAGCCATAATCGTGATTTATTGGACCAAATGATATTAGTTGTCTGTATGTCGCAAGTCATAACAAACAAATTCCACATCAAAAACTGATAAATTGCATCATCGTCAATTTGTGTGTCTAGTAACTTAGAGGTTGATTTGTCTCAATAATTATAAGATTATATCTATAGACAATAATCTTATAATCGATAATTTAAATACCACAAATTCTAAGTTGATTTAAATCTACAGTTTTTATGTTTGTCATTACAACTATATCAAGATCAAAAAAAACTTTTGTAATTTTACCTTGGAAAGTTCTGAGGAACATGTTTAAAACAATCTTTGGACAAGACGAGATATATTCATAGACTTGTCTTTATATAAGTAACAAATTTTATATCCGTATATTCCTTTTACAGTTTATCGTTTTATTCCCAACAATGTTTACTGTTAATTTTAATATCATTTTTGTCATACTTTTAGTGTTTAACTTTTAATTATTTTTTGTCTCTCATAATTCCTAAGGAATGGCTTGTGTATATTTTATTGATATATTAACCCTTATATATTTTCTGTATATGCAAGGTGAGACATTAATAAAATGTCTGTCTGTCTGTCTGTCTTTATGAATTCCTATGCTGTTTTGATTTATATCATTTATCTCAGCAGGCAAAGGGTTAAACTGATGTAAATTGAAAATTACAAAATGAGGTTCTATATATAGCCTGAACAAATATTTTCTTATAGCGCTAAGATCTGTATGATCAGCGCTAAGTTTTTATTGGTGCAGTTGGCGTTTCTAAATATGATTATGTATTCTGTCTGTGTATTTTGATGGTATATATATGTGTATGTCCAATAAAACAAGCTCTGTCATTACATATATATATATATATATATATATATATATATATATATAATCATATATGTAATGTATATATATTTATATATGCACAGAATGACAAGCACGGTATTGACAGCTAGATGCTCTGATTTCATTTGGTATTCTCCTCGGGTTTACAAACGACTTTACAGAATCTTGGCGGCAAATTCTGTCTAGACGATTAGCTTATTACCTCGGGGGTAAAATGGCCATTAAATAGACATTGGAATGGAAAATGAAGTTAGGTACCAATTGCAGTTGGTTTATAGCTGAATTGATGGAATAGACATTATTTTCATATTATTACATTTCATTATATTATATTTTAAATTGATAGAGATGTGATTTAAGTTAAGTCATATAAAATTAATGTAAAATTATAGTTGAAAATGACATAGTGTATAGAGTATTGTAAATTACTGTTTATTATCAATTCGAAAGTAAATCTTTTCTCACAAGTCATGTACATTTTACTTTATCTGCTTGATGCTTGTGTGCATAAATGAAACCTTTCATTCTATTATATCTATTTTTTACCAAAATATTTCCATATCCAAATAATTCTAACTTTGTCCACTTCCAAATTGGAATTTTTCAAGCCAGACACAGACATCTGTTTTTGTATCTTTTCTTATAGTCCCAAGACACACCTTAGCCAGTAAGGAAGCAAAAGTGAAAAGTATATTTTATTTGTTCTCCGTTCTCTGAGGTCTGAAATCACAATAAATACTTCCAAGTCGACTCCTGGAGGGGTCGAACTGCCAATAAAGGAATGAATCTCATTTCTTCTCAGTCCTTGGGGAGCCAGTGACACTGTGGAGTTCACCAGAGGGTCTTTGTCGCCTGAAGCTAGTGTTGAAAGTAGTCTGAAGGTAAACGGTATCAAACAAAGGAGTCTGGGTAGCCGTAGGAAAATAGTATTATTGTCAACATGGTTTGGTACTTTGGCTCTCTATTTGGTTAGGCTTGTTTTGGAAAGGATTTTGAGGAAATTGGATTAGTGTCGAGAGGAAACTTGGTTTGCAGTTTGCTACAGACGCAAGGGTTTCTTTCCCTTGATGTCTTTGTAATGGATTTGACAAATTGTTGTTTGGGTTTCTTCCTTAAATGTTTTGTGAATATTATTTACAGTAAACACAAAATATATTCGTTCATCATTGCTGATTTTCATTTTAATTAATATGTTATTTCTTTATTTTGAAATTGAAAATCGTTAGCAAACTTTTGGTTATATTTTGAAAATAGTTGATCTAATTTCTTGCTCTATCCTCTTCTTGAGAACATTTTAAGAAGCAAGATCGCATTTATAAAAAATTAAAAGCAATGAAATTTTCATAAATGATCTAAGTTGCTTCCAATGCAATCAATATGAGACTGATGTTTATGCTAATTTTGATGGAAATCTAAACAGACAGAAAATTGTAACAAACTTATATGGACATATTCTGATTTCACAATTCATTACATTATATTACATTTGAGTTTCATACATTTATATAACAATTTAGCATCCTTTGTTTACAATTTACAACATAATGAATAAAATTACTACTTATTCAGTAGAATGTGTCTCAAGTGTTAAAGTTTGTTTTATTTGGTTTTTTATTTAACAGCAGTTTGATATATTTGATGACATATTGTATCACAATGTAATACGACGAGCCTATACAGGAAAACTCTCCTTCACTACATCAGAGGGTCGACCTCAGACTGCGAGACCTACTTAAGTCGGAAGCCAACACTTATGTACAATAACTCTCTCCTTAAGTGATTACTTTGTTAATACTCAACATTATCAACTTGGCACACTCTCAAAAACATCCCAAAATCAATTTATTCACAACAGCGTTGCACACTTCAACAACATCACCAAGGTATCATGTACTCAACAACATCACCAGTTTCATACACTTAGCAACATCACTAACTTATCATACACTTAGAAACAACACCAGTTTTATACACTAAGCAACATTGCCAACTTACCATACACATAGCAACATCACCAACTTATCATACACTTAGCAACATCACCAACTTATCATACACTTAGCGACATCTCCAAATTATCATACACTTAGTAACATCACCAACTTATCATACATTTAGCAACATTACCAAATTATGATACATTTAGCAACATTACCAAATTATCATACCCTTAGCAACATCACCAACTTATCATACCCTTAGCAACATCACCAACTAATCATACCCTTAACAACATCACCAAATTATCATAAACTTAGCAACATCACCAACTTATCATATACTTAGCGACATCACCAACTTATCATACACTTAGTAACATCTCCAGAATTTCATACACTTAGTAACATTACCAAATTATCATACACTTAGCAACATCACCAAATTATCATACACTTAGCAACATCACCAAATTATAATACATTTAGCAACATTACCAAATTATCATACCCTTAGCAACATCACCAACTTATCATACCCTTAGCAACATCACCAACTAATCATACCCTTAGCAAGATCACCAACGTATCATACACTTAGCAACATCACCAAATTATCATACCCTTAGCATCATCACCAACTTATCATACCCGTAACAACATCACCAACGTATCATACACTTAGCAACATCACCAAATTATCATACCCTTAACAACATCACCAACTAATCATACCCTTAGCAACATCACCAAATTATCATATACTTAGCAACATCACCATCTGATCATAAACTTAACAACATCACCAACTTATGCAGTCATTTCTTGATAAGTTGCCAGTCAAAATGTGTGATTTTGTAAATGAAGGGACAGAATGATTGAATAACCTTCAAAAGTTACCAGCCCTCCCCAAAAATAACCAGGTTATGGGGTTTGGCAGATGGGCTTTACTTCACAACACCTGCTGTAGAATAGTGTAAATTATTGGTAACTTCAATGACTTTAGCAGCATAAAGGTTAATGCCTTAATTGTATAAGGTTTTTTCATTTACATTTCTTGCAATTTCTCTTTTCCCTCAATTTCAGATCCTTCCATTTTGAAATATTTTGCAGTTAGGGTTATCCCCTGTAAGCTATGTCACTGTACGATCGAAAGAAGATTACCTGAAAGAGGATACAACATATAAATACCTTGACATTTATTGTTATTGTAATGATTCATCTTTTGTCATTTAAATAGTACATATGTTCATAGTTAGGGTCATTATATTTTCATTACTATATTTATGCATCTTGGAAAAGGTATTACCTTTATTTAACTTTAAAATTGCCGATGTTCTGAATTAAACTTGTTTTTACTGTCAAATGTGTATTATAATTAGCACAGCTTGTATGTTTTGTGTTTATAAATGATATCAACTAAAATGATAAAAAAAACTGTAATGTAGAAAAAAAAATCAAAATTTATACAAGATTGTAAAGGATCCCTGATTAAAGCAAACACAAAACTGAAGTAAGTAGAAAGAACTTATTCCATGTGTTATGATTATATAGAAGGGTTTACGATAATGCTTCCTTCAGTAAGATCCTCTATACCAAAACATTTTTCACTTTGAAATATATGTATTTTGAGTACAACATCTTCAAAATAGAAGTGTGTAATAAAATTGCATTTATAAGTGTTTTTTAGCTCTTTCTTATGTTCCTCCTTTGATGAGAGATATGAAAACCATAATCATAAAAGTCTAAGGGGAATATTGAATGAAGGTTATGAGGAAAAAGCAATTTCAATCAAAGGAATGAGGTTTTTAGGTTAAGATGGCAATAATCAGTGTGTCCTAAATGCAAGAGAAGAGGTTGTATCATGAAGATTTGAAGGTGATCTTCATTCCTAGGTTTGATGAAGATACTTTGGTGGAACCAGAAAGGGTGTTGGTTTTGGGGTGCCTGCCCCTCCATATAGGGTTCCTGATAAAGCATATGTTGAGAATAAATCTCATACTTGATAAAAGTATAAAAGGTCTTCTGACATCGAAAGACACTCTGACATCAAACCACAGGCACCCTTTGACAACGAACCACAGACACTCATTGACATCAAACCACAGACACTCTCTGACAACAAACCACAGAGGTCTTCTGACATCAAACCACAGACACTCACTGACATCAAACCACAGACATTCTCTGACAACAAACCACAGAGGTCTTCTGACATTGAACCAGACATCCTATGACATCAAACCTCGGATGCCCTATGACATAAAACCTCGGACACCCTCTGACATCAAACCACAAACTCCCATCTTCTGTAATCTGTCCTCATGCCACAAGATCTAGGTCAATGACTTTTGGTGAAATGCTGGTGCATGTCGGCGGCCATTTGTAACAAGGGGACTGAAATCCAGAAAGGGGAACCACATAATTAAGCAACTTAATTAAACTTGATAAAAACATTACTCAACAAAGGAATGTAAACTGTCATCACCTTATGAATTTATCGAAATCAAAGATAATGAAGTTCAACTTTATATATACAATCTGAGCACACTTTGTCGTTTGTAGGAACTGGCAGGATACATCAAGAAAATCTTCAATACAAATGTTTAAGTCATTACCAGATATTTCTGGACATGCAGTTATTATATTTGGCACCAGAAGCGATCCCTGCTATATTCTACTGGTTTTATGTACAAGTCTCTATGTCAATACGGCTTGTTTATACTATAGTGCGGTTTATTGCCGCTTCTGTGGAAGAAATTAGCATGAGTCGAGAACCCTATCTTGTAGGATCAAATGTTAGACAGCGTTTGAGGGGCATTATGGGTAATTTCAAGAGCTCGGGGATTAATCTGCATGTTTCTAACGTCTCGTGGATGCTTTATCGTACCTTTATGACTTGGGAGAATTGTGCATCTAGATTGGTTTGCCTTGATCTTTTAGAAGGAGACTTGCCGTATTGGGTTGTCTTCATGGCTAATTGGTGTCCACTTATAGAATATACATGTATTTCTGAAAGTTAAGAATTTTCTAAAGTTTTATTCATTAAAATATTCTTCTTTAGAATTGATGAATTTAGGCTTGAAAGTTTTGTATTTGAGATGGTGGACGATTAATTCATTCTGGCCAATTAAAAAAGACCTTGAGAATATTCAAGTGGTTAATAAAATTTTAGGTTCTTAAAATTCTATTCACTAAATGTTACATAGAATTTGGAATTTGCAGACATATCTGGAAGTTCAAAATTACTTTAATGTTTTTGAAAGTGGAACATTAGACAGTGAACAAAAGGTGGAAATATATTTCCATCTATTTGCATTTGGCCTCTAAGTAAATAATGGTAGAAACTTTACTTTATCATCCAAAACTGTGTTCCACAGGAGATATCGCTTGTGGAAGATCAAACAATATCTCCTAGGAGATATCGCTTTGACAGTAGATTTTGAACAATGCCCGATTACAGTCAAGTTCATGACATCACAATTGTTTTACATCATCAAGTAATGACATCACAATGCTATGATGTCATAAACATGATGACGTCACAATGCTATGACATCACTCCACTGAGAGTCTAAGAGTACTTGTGTTCAGAAATACACATTTTTAACGGAATCGATGAAAAATGATTTTGGATGATAAATAGAATCTCACCCTCATGTCTTCTGATATCAAATATATCAACACTCGTTGATAAAAGTTACAAATATCCGACAAGCCTCGGATATTTGTAACTTTTATCAGCTAGTGTTGATATATTTGATATCTGAAGACATGAGGGTGAAATTCTCTATTTATGTGATATTGTAACTTTAAGTAACTGTCTTATATCTGCTAACTTACTATTAGAATTTGCAAAATAGCTATTTTTTCTGATATATTTTGAGGATCTTATTTCAGCAGATGTAAGTTATTTTAAGATTTCCTGATAGATACATTATTTCAGACTAATTTAGTTTCAACAATACTTTGAAATTTCAGAAATAGTATATATTTGGAATATTTAAAGCTTTATTATTGATTTTCTTCTCAATATTGTCCTTGAGCTTTTCATAAAAATATAAAATTTACATACCATATGTCTGGAATTTCAGTTTTATTTCTTCATGTTTCAAAACTCGGATATGGAATGTACGAAAAAAGATTTTCACAGCCATATGTAGATTTTATAGCTTCATGAATATTCATGAACTGCAGAAGTAACATACAACATGCCAGGAGAACTGAAGCCATCTTATGTATTTGTCATTCAAATTGTGTGCAATGTTGAAGTTTCGAGAACTTAATTTTTCAATATTCTCTGTAATTGGCATCATCTTTGAAAACTTTTCTGGATCCAAGAAAATTTCTAAGATATTCTGACTCTTTCAATTAAAGATATGAAACTGAAATTTGATCCTACAATATTGTAATATTCTTCTGATATTTTATTTCTACGCACCCAGACATCAACCTTCTTGGGTTATATGATGTATATGTATTTTATATATATATCATTATGGTAGCATAAGAAATGACATAAGTCATTGGTCACTTCCTTGTAGATGAACCATTGGTAGTGTGATAACCGGAACGCTCACATGAGTTTCCGAATACACAATAAGCAGGGTTATTCCAGGGTATTTCTCTCAGCAGATCACATGATTTTCCATATGAGGTAGAAATATGTCTCAAAATTTCATTTAGGACTCAATTCTGTTTTTGCAATTTTGGTTTTTAGTTTTAATGACTGATTAAGTACATTTACTTTATTGTCAAAATCTAATGAAACATATGGTGTATAAAAGGGTTAAGCTTTGTTAACTTATTCCCCCCCCCCCCCCCCCCCCCCAAAAAAAATCTATGAACACAGAAAAATAATAAAATGGTAAGATTTGACATCACTTTCTTTCCTAAGAGATATTTACGAATACTTAGTAGATATATACATATACAGTTGTCATCACTCGACAGTGATGTTTATAGATGTCTGTCGAAATAGACGAATGCAGTGAAAGCACTTGATGTGTATATATCTGTAGATATCACTCAGTCAGTAGTCATCGAGCAATGATGTGTTTATAGTGACAGAAGAGAGCACATCTTTGTAACACATGTAACACACAAGTATATAATCATATCAACCTGCGGGCACTTACATATGGGTCTATTTCAGATATACTGTACTTATATTCGGAATCGCCTGGTTCAAAATGTTTCTATGTCCCATATTTGGACTGACCTATTTCTTTGATGAACATATCTTAATCATGTGTTTTATCCCTACGACAAGGGCTCGTCCCTAGAAATCATTTTGGTTTTCTTCGTAGCAACCTAAGCAACTTGAAATCTTGTTTACTCTGTGCCAGTTTTGATTGTTTTTAAAAAGATTTTGTCCCTTCTAAGGTCCCGAGGGGCCCAATCCCAAAATAATATTTCCATCCTGTTCTTGAGAAATGACATGATGTGATGACACTCCTTTACCAAAGGGGATTAGAAATTTTAGGTTTCAAAATTGACATCTGACATTGCAATAACTTCAATGAGACCAACTTTGGTACTACAAATTGTACTTTTTCTGGAAGAGTCTCGTATTGGATTTGAACCCAAAACCTTAAAACCAGGCAAACAGACTATACCAATATATCCTTCTATCACCATCTAAATGGCCGATAATTCTGATGAATTACAGAGCCAACGACTAATTTACTCTCCGGTCTACGAACGAATTGTTGTACATGCCTCCACAACAATCTGGGATCCAAGCGGTTTATTTGTAGAGGAACATCTTTCTGTCAGTGTTTCACCGAAACCAATAATTGCGCTTGTTAAGATGTACATCAAATACTGTATGATTCAGTTGGGAGGATAGGTGAACCTCGATCGATTCTGAGACGCATGAATCTTCTTAACGAGCGACTTCATTTGGTTTCCGTGAGTGAGACCCAATTGAACCTAATCTTTTCATACCAGTGGTAAAATATGATAGAGCACTGTCTCTTGTACCACGAGAGATGAATAAATGGCGTATTTCGTCTGTATTTTTGGGGTATGACGAGGGATGATTAAATTGCGCATTTATTCTTTTATCGCTGATGATCTGTACCATGATACTGTAGTGGAGTATAGATCATCTAAAACAATAATAATAATAATGATAATAATTAGTGTATTTAAGTAAAACCCATATCCACACCGAATGCAAGCTCAAGGCGCTCCCTGTATTGATCTTTCCCTGGGGCAATGTACCGTCTACAAAATCAAAGACATGACCTGGATCTGACACATTCTTTTGGGATAATTTCAAAATTCTTTTTTCATAAAGATATGATAAATTTCTAAAAGAAACTCCGAGCAATTTCAACAACTTTTTCCGAGCAATACTTGTTAACAACAGATAAGGAACCATACCAACATTGGAAAGAAAAAAGTTAATATGCTCTCAACAAAACAATGATTAAAGAGGGATAGTACACCATATATATCATCTTATGATAAATCATGTATCATAGAAATGGCATATCTCAACTTAAGGTTTGGTGGCGACATATCAACCTCAGGGAAACCATTTCAGGAGATTGGGTTGGTCAAGTTTGATGTAAGATCGAGCATTCTTTTTATGGGATGAAGATTTTCAAAATCTTGTTTGTCTGACATAGGTTCATCCTCGACGTGATTCATCGCATTTGCGGTATACCAAATATTCTGTGTCTTTCATTTGAGTCAGAGTTTAGAGAATAAACCCCTCTGATAATTTTGACAAACATTTTCCGTGATATTGATTGCAAATGTTTTTAATTTGGGTAATTGATGCTTCTGCTGAAATTAGATTCTCGAATCTCCCGTTCTCTTTTTCCGTGTCTTTTTTCATTGTCATTTAAATGTAATTATATTTCATCATATCATGGGTTATGATTAATTATAAATCTCATAGGACTTCAAACATTTCTGTTATTAATTCTAAGGTATTTAAAGTGAATAAAAACAAAGTCGGACGCATTAAAGTTGACAACAGACATGCCATCTTTATCCATTTTGAGCCGATTTAAACCAAATTTGACAGGCATGTTCTCATTGGTTCCAATTTTAAGAACTGACGTGCTTTTTCAGCAGGTGGATCGCTGATCTTTAGTAATAAAGAAAAAACAATATGTTTGGTTTCCAATCTTTTATAAAACATTAATCGGAAAATTAATTCAAATTGAAGTTGTCATAACTTAGAGATTGCAAAAGAAAGAGTTTTCATCATATTGAAAATCCTTAGATATTTTTTTTCAAGCTCTGCCAGGTTGTTTATTTCTGACAAACACCTAGAAAATTTTATGAAGAAGTGTGTTTTCATATTGCAGAATTATTAACCAGAGGCAAAATTTTTGAATTTGATTGAATCAGTCATCTCTCAAAATGAATATAAGTTTACATATGAAAAATATATTGTTAACAAATAGGCAAAACATCAAATTCATACCGTTCTATCTTTTGTAGTCAAGTACTTACGGTTATTTCTTTAAGTGGCATTTTAGAAGTAGGTATGATGAAGAGATAGGAAATTTATGGATTGACAACTTCTTTATTGCAAAGAGATGTGACATTTCATTGTAGATACTACCACCGATATAAAGCTTTATCTCTTTGCAATAAAGAAGTTGTAAATTCATAGATTTCCTATTTCTTCAAATACTAATGTGATTATGTATTTTGCTTGAAGCGGAATATCTGACATTTATGTCAACATGTAAATTGAGAAAAAATACAATTCTGCCAAGGAAATGTCACTCTTTAGAACTGGAAATGTCAAAGGATCTCACCTCACTAAGCAATGTTTATAGATCAAATGTCTCATTAGCTAAAGACTAACAGACAGGATCTGGAAAAACAATAGAGATCTTTTGAAAAACGATTCACGAAGAATAAACCATTGTTGAAAATTGAAAAAAAGCTGAAGAACATTGGGATATTGCCCAGCTGAAATCTAGACTTGCTCTTCAGATGTTTTGTTGCACAGAGAAACAAAAGTTCAGTAAATCAAAATGGTATGATACAAACTATCATGATACTATTTACCTGACAAATAGTTCATAGATGAATACTACTTTTTATACCACTAGTTCTGATGGTAAAATTTTTTCTAATGATTAAATGCTGTTAGATCTGTTAATTAGTTATACTATCGTTGTGAGCTTTGGCACAGCTTTTGTATCTTTCACATTTTCGAATCGAAATACTATTTCCGTACCATGAAGTCTATGGCAATATCTGAATACTACTGTCCTGAGACCTTCTATTTGATACCTTAAGTAGCTTTCTATTTGATAATGTAGGTGTCAGAATGATGTTGAAATACTTTTTCCATAAACACTGACTCTGATAAACAACTTGGTTAACAACTAAAGAAGGTTAGATACTACCTCCCTAAACAACTTCTGACCCTGATACTAAAGTAGATCTGACAATGATGTTGAAATACTACTTTCTCATCTGACTCTAATACTACTGGACCTACAACTATTCCTGACATCTTTGTTGAAGTACTACTTTCCTAAAACAACTTCTGACTATTTGATACCACCAGACCTACCACTATTCGGAAGTGTGTGTTGTGATAAGCCATCTGTCAACTTTATCAAGGGGATGCGAGCAAGCAAAGGGGATTGTGGGTAATGTTTTCACCACCATGAATATTCTGTGTTGAAATACGCAGTGCGGGAATAGCTAAACAAACATAGAGTGCTCCGATTGAGTGTTCAGAAGGCAAACGAGCACATACATCTTTTTCTTCCCCACCGACACTGTGTATGTTTAAAGCCAACAGGGCAAACGGGTAACTCTGACTGAGTGTTCGGAAGGTATATACTTCTTTTTCTTCTCAGTCGTCACTGTGTCATTCAAAGCCAAAGGGGCGATGGTTTAACCTTCGTATTTCCTCTATAAGAAAAAGAACCAACAAAGATGACATTCTAGTTGCGCTTGTATGTCGGTCCGTCTCTTGGTCCGATAACTCGATGGTGGTTTGATCCGCCCAGCTTAGAGCGCTATGAAAGTGAAGTTTGCTATGTTTTCTTTGCCTTTCCAGCTCGCTGTTTGAAATGGGCGTGAGCAAATTTTGGGATATTGTCTTAACGAGAAAAAAGTTGTCAAACTTACCTGTGAAATATTGCCTTATTGAGAAAAAGTTGTCAAACTTTCAGTTTGATGTAGTCATTGTTAGAAAAAGTTGTCAAACTTATCAAATATTGTCTTCTCGAGAAGAAGTTTTCAGAGGGAGAGACAGAAATGAGAGTGCATAAGACACTTGAGGTTTACTCTTTAAAGTGCTTGATATGAAGTTATGTGATTGTTTGTGTTACTGATATGTAGGCTCACAAAAGAATGAAAATAATTATTATCCATGCAATGTATGCATCAGTTTGAATTTTATAAGATCCTCAGGTTCTGACAGGTTCCTTTTAGACAGAATCTTTTTTTAGCTTATCGAGAGAAGACTAGTCCTGCTTCATGACTGTGTATAAATAGGAGCCTTTAATACAGTCTAGGTCCTCATTCAGCAAGTCTATATTTGACTTATATATATATTAAGAGCCCAAAGAAAAGAATAAAATGGATGAAGGAACAGTAAATTATTAAGATATTTCATACACTAAATTTTAGTCTATTGGAAGACATGAAACTTCCAGTTCCAATAGGTTTTCGCACACAGTTAATAAATCAAATTAGACAGATTGATGTTAATATTTTGAATTTTTTTTGCATATTAAGCATTTTACTTAAATTGTATAAATTGTAAATATGATTGTTGCATTAATTTCGGTAATCGTCTTCCCAAAAGAGCTTCAAACAATTTCCAGCAAATCAATTCCTAGTCACCATGTACACTTAAAATATACTTACCTCTATTTTACTTTGAATGTATTTTGAATTCTGATTAAAGATGTTTGAAGATATATATTATGCTTGATATTCTCAACATTGATAAAAATGTATTTATTTTTATTTTAATTACCTGTTTTCTTTTCTTTCAGGTAAGTAAACATGATCATGTTTTGATGAAGTTCAAGATGGCTGCCTTCGATATTGGATACTATTTGGAGTACAACTTATTAAATACATTGCTGAATGAAGGTTGTATCATTTCTGTCATAAATCGAAAGGTGAAAAAGTTTATCAAACACTGAGGGGCATTACTTGAACAAGTATGGCAAGAAAAAAATGTAAAATGCAACAGAGATTATCTTTCACTAAAGAACTCACACCATTTGTTCTGGAAAATCACAATATTTTTGCATTAAATATAACAGAACACAATAACATTCACACAGCATTTCTTAGAATTTAACCTTGTGCCTGCTAATATAATTACTGCAAAACAAGACTGGAAGTATTTCTTCCATATGACTATCTTACTTGGTTTAGGGCTAACTAAGTGACTACTTGCATTAGAAAAGGTAGTTTCGGTACACTGACCACCAGACCTTTTTCTAGCACTAATTCGACAGTGTTTTTAAAAGCCGTATTTCAGTTGTTTAGCGACTGGTTTAAATATTTTAAAATCGAATCAATGACAATTTGTGGTTCCCTTTCAATGATAAATAGAAAGAGGGTACACGTAATGTGCAGTTCTCAATTTCTCAAAGGGGTATGCTTAGTGCGCATAATTAAAAGTGAAACACATGACTCAAATAAATTTATTATGATGAATCCCAAAAGTTACTGAGGGGCATTTCAGCCGACCTTTGATAATTCTAAAAGCTGCATAGAAGTGTAAGATCACCTGCAAAATGGAGATTTGCATCACAACATATCCATTGCCTGACAAACAGCAATCTATGAAGACCTTCCCGCAACACAGAGTGTATCAGATATACTTTATTACGCTACAAAGCTATCTATTTCAATTATCCAAGGTTTCAGTTTCAGTATAAATCTTGAATATGTCTATCTGAGTCTTTCCAGACATCTACTGGAGACCATCTTGATTTCTTAAAGGGAGACAACTGTTATTTTATACTCTCTAACCCCCTTTGGGGTTTTACAACAAAGATCCCCGACACCAGGGGGTGTATTAAGTGACATGTTAGGCGATAAAGTTGCAAGTTATTCTTCTGGCAAAGTGTTTATTTATGTAACCATAACTGTCTTGAGCACTGTTATTAGGGATATTTTTTCAATGTTTCTAGGCAAAAACATGTTAGGTATGTAATAGCTAAAAATAACGGGGTATTATCATGGCACAATATTTGATAAAGTTGTTTATTTTTGTGATTTCGTCATGAGTTTTGTCCTTCAGCTTTGTGTCTCAAGTGGAGAGAATATATTTCACCCATATTTCACTTATGCTAACAAAAAGACAAAATTGTTGATGAAGTAGATATTATTATTTATATACTTGGCAGTATAAAACAAATGACAGCAACAGATATGAATAATGGATATTGTTGAATTCAATTTATCCATATTTGGAAAATTTGACACTTTAGTTTTTCACAAAGTCTGTAAATTGATGATATTTATGACAAAAATACTTAACAGTGTAGTGATGATGGCTGTGTTATGATAAACTAAACTGAATACCTGTCATCGTGAAAGTGCACTCTGGTCAATAGGAATGTCAAAATATAAGAAAATCCTCACAAATATCTTCACCAAAACATAAATTCACAGATTGTGTTCTTGATTTGGTGTTATGTCATACATTAATGTCAGCTCCGTAACTAAAAAGTTGAAGAAATGTGAAATTTCTTTTTCAATGTGTAACTCCAGTCAAGGCCTCTGCATATTTCATTCATGTTGTTGTCGTTGGCCATGACGGATTTCAAGATGAAACCCAATCAATCACTTTGGGGATGAAAGGAGGCATATAAATATTATATGATATTAGTTTGGGTTATCCTGCTCATCTGTCACTGGTAACGTGGTAACATGGGGTAACAGATGGACAGATAAAGGGTAACAGTTCATAGTCTCAGATTGGATATTACTGGATCTAGTGACTGACTTATAAGACTTAAATAAGGTCAATGAAATACTCTTCAAATAATGGAGCATTTTCTAAATGTTTATCTCTTGTTCTTGTTTCATGTGTTGCAATATTCAGAATGAGAACCTAGACTTTATTAAAGGCTCCCTACTCCATAAAAGAAGTTTAAGACCCTGACCTATAGGCATCCGATCCGCCATTTTGTTTTGAGGAGAATAACTTTGAGAAAGGTACTGTACTGTTACTTATACATGTACAAACAACATACATGTGTAAACTGGATTGTCCCCTTGAAGTTCGTTTCCAAAAAAAGTACCTAGATAGGACTGTCCTTTTAAGGACCACTCCAATATTCAGTATTTAATCATCATAAGGATTATTATATGAGCTATAGAACATCTCAATTATGAAAACCTGGGTGGTCCTTTACTTATTTTGTTGAGTATATTTTAAACACAGTAATGGAACAGTACACGGCTGACAGAGAAGAAGATATCATGTGTTGATGTTTTTAGTGTACAAATTTGGATAATTTAAGGAATGATGACTGATTGGTTCTAAATTTCAGGGTAAAATTTGGTAAAATTTTGGGTAAAATGAAATGAGATGTGGTAACTGCATGTTCATGCTGTCATATTTTGGACATTACAAAACATATTGAATGTCAATCATTTGTCGGTTAACGGGCTCAGAGTATGTTGTTGGGGTCAAATACGTCAAACTTCAGAAAAGGTTTTATTTCATCGAGAAGTAGTTTTTTATCTGATAAAGAACACCTCAATGCTAATCAGTTAAGTATATTGACAAAATACTGTTTTAAGTTGAGATTCGTGATGGAAAAGTGGACAATGGCAAGCACCAATGACTCATACGTAATTTTAAAACTTACTTACAGAAGTAACAACAATAAATATAAGTTGGTAGTGTTTATAAGGTCATTTCACCGACATACATATAAATGAGAAGGAGAATTTCTAGGTTTTAACATTTGTATGGTCTTTTTTTATTTTCAATTGAAAACAAGAAAATATCATAATATTGGCATTAAAGACATAAAGATTAATCTCTTAGCTAGAGTCACATATGACATTTTTGCTCTTATTTTAGCTACATACAAAATTTCTGAAACATACTCTGTGTCACTTTAAAACCGCGTAACATGAATTGATAATGTTGTTACAGCACATAAGTGTTCATACTGTCACATCATTTAATAGAAATAAACGTTATAGATGGGAGGTGATCCATTTTGAGAGAGCAAGAATGTGTTGACAGCAAATAATTTTTTGTTTTGTTACAGGAAGGTTGATACCGGGTTTTAGACGCTGGTAATGGCTGGAATATTTCCTGAGCTGCATTAAACAATAACTCACATGTTTACAGAGATCAATATTATCATGCTATTGTTTATTGATGTGAGGTAATTGAAAGGGGATAATGACAATGTTGTCACAAAAGATGATAATATCATAGTTGATACGTGATGTATTTCTGTTGAGATGATAAATAGTTACTTGATAGTCAATGACATTGTTGTTGTCTTTATATTATTCTATCGTTTTATCCTTTATTTGGCCTATAATATATATCTCAATACATATGTTCTTTTTATTCAATCATTTAATCTGAATTAACCATATATTTCTGGTCCAAGATTAAGTTATCAACATAAAATTTGAAACTTAACAAAATATGATATGATATTGATAATCCATTTCTTTATGTAATGTTTTAATTGTTAGTTAAATTATTTGAATTTATTAGAGAGTCCAAAAGTAGGTCATGAAAAGATAGTTCTTCAAATGAATATGAAATAAATTTTTACACATGTTAAGTAAATCCTTAGACAAAATTATTAGAAATGCCAGAAGCAAAAGAAAAAGAAACTGATATAAAAATATCAAACACAAAGCTGTAAATGTCATCTAACAAACCCATATCAAGGCGAGGTCTCACAACTCAAAAGCATAGAGTGAAATAATTGTTGGCAAGTTACCCAGATGTTACCGGGTACAAGGTCGTTCAAGTGTAAGTAACGGGTGCAATATTATCCCGCATTGTCATGGAAAACACCTCTTTATTGCTTGCTTCAGAAGGCTTTAATGATTGATAAAAAATATGAGTCACTTTCTCACTTTGTGCATTTATGACAACCCATTGGATTATAATTATTTCTCCCTGTTCAATATCGAGCATTATATGATTAACTTTATATCCCTCTGTTCAATAATCCATGATTAGATATTCTTATTTTTATTGTAAATGAAATTGGACTGCGACAAGATGCGCTATTGCCACCATTTGTTTTTAGCCTATGTGTGAATCATTTATGTCTTTATTTCATATTCTAAACATTACTGTGTAAATAAATAATAATTGTTATTCCTCTGCTCGATAAACTATAGTTTAATGTCACTTGCTATTTTGTTATGAATGTTAATCAGATTACAAAGTTAAAGAGTACACTATTCCCTTCTTTTATATGTTAAACCAGTTTGTGAATTATTTATGTCACAAGTCGTATTAAAGATAATTTTTGGGAATCGAAATATGATCATTATTCCTCTTTTGAATAATCCATGGTTAAAGACTTTTGTTCTTTGTTTAATATTTACTCGATAGGACTGTAACAGAGGGAGATACTTTCCCCTATTCTTTTAAGCTTATTTGTGAAATATTTATATCTTTATGTTATTTTGTAAAGGTATAAGGTTCAAAACTCAAGGGTATGATTATGTAGAAATAGTGAATGGCCATAATTTTCAGTTAATGACCAAAAAATGACCATGTTTTTTTAGGTATAGAAATGTAGTGGATTTAAAAGTTTAAGCTTAGTAAGTATACATTTCAAACAAAGACTGGATAAGTTTGAAGGTAAATTCTTACATATGATGTATCAGAAGTAAAAAAAAATTAAAAAATGGGTATATTTATCATGAAAACTATATCTACCTCTGTGATGGAGTCAAAAACATAATTGAACTTTTCCAGCATGAATGCATGAGATAAGTATTTAGTGGTTATAAAATATTTCAAATAATATAATTCTCATCAAATGTCCCGTTAAATATAAATGTTCAAATTTTTCATAATCTCAAAAACAATTTAATTTGTAAATTTTTATTTTTTGGATATATCTCATGTATTTTACATTATTCAAAAATTATGTTTAGCACTCTTTAAGATCGGTGTCTTTCATGTTTTGAACTCTTAAAAGAACAATCAGTACTTGAATATGTAGAATCAAGATCAATTTATCGGTAGACATATGGCCTGGTTGAGACAGCCTGTCAAAAGGTTGCCATTAAAGGATAATATTTGATAGAAATGTGAAAAATTGGAATGGCACACCCCGAGCAGATGTTATTATCCCATGTGGGGAGAATCTGCTACCTAATGCATTGTACACTGTGCGGGATGAACGATGTATTACTCACCCGTCCCCTGTGTAATATAAGCACATATTAACCAATAAAAATCACCCTCTTGGTGTGTTTATATGATAACAATATCCTCTTTGAGAACAGATGGTATAAAATATCTGCAGCCTAATTGAAAAAATGTTTCAAAGTGATGAACTGGAGTTGAAGTTTTGGCCATAAAAATTGATCAATTGACAGTTTGAATGAAATATTTTGGACGTTTTTCAAGATATTTTTGCAGTGTTGAAGGTTGACACTAAGATTTATGATTTTAATTTTGAAATTTAAAAAACATTTTAGAATTCATTTTTTTTGGTGAGAAAAACTGAGTCACTCTGATTTAAAGAACTGATTCATTTTGAAATCATAATTTTAAAAAGTTTGGCTTTGAAATGATGAGTGGGCATGAATATTGATTTTTAGGATAATTAGAATTTTATCTTGATTGACAGTGACGTTACAATTTAAATTCACAGATGCCCGATTACATAAAACCCCAATTTTCTACTTAACAGACAGGACAATTTCAACAAAAACCTTATCTATTGTGTCATTTTGAAACAAATTGATGTCCAGAACACAATCACAAAAAATTGACAAATTCCTAGCTAGATTTGCTGTCATCTGTCGTCCATTTCTCAAGAAGCTCATCCTAGATTGTCTTTGTCAAAGCTAATTCGTGGCTGTATGATTATGAGAAACTCGCAGCAGCTCGCCCATTGTTGCCGCTTACCGATTCCACAGACTATTGTCTCTTCCAGACAGTCTGGCGCCAACGGTGCTTTGCTGCTTCTCTTTCAGTTCAGGAGCTGGTCGTGTAAATTAATGTTGATTTCGTATTATTCCGTTACGACGCTGAGGGGCCGTTATGTGGCCTTTAATATTCCCTTAAGAGCCTGGGGGTTGAAAACAGGAAAAAAGATACAACTACTTATAGAAAGCGTCTTTCCAAAACCCTTCCACAGAATTTGATGTTTCGGACATGGTCTGTGACTTCAAAGAGATTTTGTGATTGACAGATATTGATGTGTTGAAAAGGGAATTGACGAAAGAAATAAAGATGGATTTTTTACGCCAATATCTTGATTTTCATCCATGATGGTAGAACGCCTTTAATTGGATAAAGGAATACTAAAAGATTAGGCTTAAGGAGCTCAAATAGTCAGTTTATGCTTGAATAGGAAAAGAGTTAATCGTTGCAGTGCATTTAGCAGGGACCACTGTCTCCTTATGCTTGAATTGAAGGAAAGTTCACATTTTAGGCTGCTTTATTAATCAGTAGCACACCCATTGGTGTATCAATCTACTAATATTGACAAAGGGAATAATTTGGTTGAAGACAGGCTATCCAAAGTATTTAGAAACCCATGGAGGAAGAGTTACACACTTGTCAGTATGGTGGACCTAAGTTAGGTAAAATGTTGGGAATACCTCTCAAATATTACTGTTATTGTCAAATTGCAGTGTCTCTAATAATTGCTAATTAATATAGGCAATATTTTTGTGCTTTGTTGATTTGAATAGATAATAAGAGATCACAAATGAATTCATTATCTTATCAAGTAATTTGGTCTAGCTCTTGAATATTCTCTCTCATGTCTGAATAACATTTCTTTGTGTATAATAGATATATTTCATTCATTGATACATTCTTTCATTCTCTCGTTCTTTCATTCATTCATTTATTCATTCCTTTATACATTCATTCACTTAAATAAAGATGTTCTTCACTTATAATCTATAAATAATACATGTTATCTTGGATACTCTTATTTTATTTTTCAAAAATATGATCTTTTATTCTTGATTTGCATTGTATGTATTTATGCTTATCTTCTCAAATCCTTTCACTGCAAAATGTGTTACTCAAAGTAGGCATTTCAACACAAAGCGACACCTCAAGCAAGTACAACTGTCAGAGCAGAAGCTCAGGTCGACCAATTTGCATCTTCTGGATTTGAGTTCGTACGGGTGATCGATGAGAATGGAACGGTAGGAAAGAGAGGAGGCAAAAACATGTAAAACTCTTGTAGCTAGGCCCAAAACACTGGCGCCTTTCTGTCTGAGTTCTGTGAAAATGATTGAATTTTCTTCAGCTCTTAGTTTCAGTGCAACATGTCAATGCCGAGCGGCTAGGAAGTTTTTACCTCTTGGAGTTTTTACGTAGCTTTGGTAAATCATCTCGGAGTCAATTACACGCGACTCAGACTGCATTGACATTCCTCATTCCAGCCCATTCATCTGGGATGCAAGATGGTCTATTTGTACACTCGTACTAATGCATCTGGAGAAAATAAACTCTATATCAATAGTGGAATAAGCCATTATTTCATCCTACGTTGCTGTGGCTCTATATCAATAGTGGAATAAGCCAATATTGCATCCTGTGTTGCCGTGGCGAGGCTCGTGGTAATTCTCATATTCAATGCCTAATTGGAAGATTTATTAAGATATTGCTGGTGATGAATCTGTTATATGCCTCGATGCCTTTCTTATATCATCATGCGATATGATTAGTTGAAATTGAGTCCGGAAAAGGTTGAAGTCTGAGATGATTTTTTCATATGCTTTGTTGAACACAGATTATGAAGAGGATTTAGTTTTGAACATATGTGAATTTGAGTATGTTCTATGAATACATATACATATATATATATATATATATTGTTTCTAAGTTTTAATATCAAATCATTTTTACTCGCCCGTGTTATATACTGCAGTGTAATATTTATACAGCAATATTAAACTATATAATACCGCTGCAAGTATGAAGTCATAATATTGTGAGGTTGTGATGTGACAATGTTGGCACCGCCATCACAATGGCGGCCAAGTCGCAGAAATGTTTCGTTCAGTACACTTTCGGCAATCATGCTTAATTACTGAGGTCAAGTAATAAACAGAATACTAAACTTTCTTTTAATTTAATACTATGTTTTTAAAACTCGTGAATGATTTGGTATCAAACTCACTTTCGCTCGTTTTATAGTGAATCATGAACTCGTTTGATGAAAATAGTATTGGAAGGTCGTTTAGTATCCTCTATTTAACAATTACCATTTCACTTAAAGAAAAGCACGAACTAGAACTAAAACTAAACCTTTAAGAGAATATTGTCATAAAGAATGAATTATAGATAATATCAGCAGACTCAAATTGTTCTATTAGACAGAAAGTTCTATAAGGCCATTCTAAAAGAAGCAAGATTATGGGCCCATTATTTAGTACATATCCTATCTTCCTGGCAAATTGGAATTATTCCTGGTATTTTTGTTCCATTAATAATTCCCAGAATCCCCATATGAAATGATTACTGGATTGAACGTACTGCTTATGATTTTGCTATCTACCATATGGCTTGTAAGTAGCTCGGCACCTCCAGTTATAATGTACATATTGCCCATTTAGCTTATAACCTCCCTCAAAGCGTTCTATTTCAAGATTGGGGAATTAACTTAAAACCCTCATTCTTCCGATAATGATTAGTAATTTTGATGAAATTGCCATCTACGATTGATGCTGTTTGTAAAAAATTTGGCTCAATCTTTGCTACCGGTAGTTTTGTGGAAGTGACTCAATCATGAAAGTTAACAATTATTAACTGCTTCATAATAAGATTTATATATTTGATTTTCTACTGATATTTTTTCTTAAGAAAGCATCTTAATAGACCACATTTCAGTTTGAAGAAATTTTTTTTAATTTAGAAATTTTCAATTATGTAGCTGGATTATGATTTTGAATGGTTTAAATGAAATTTTCATTTGGTCTTTGCTCTCCTGTACTGATGAATCCAAAGATTTTGATGAGGGAATTATTTCTCATTGAAATTTCATTAACAAAATTTGAAAAGGGAGAAAAAATTACTCATTTTTTTGGGTAACAATTTAGGTGAATTGATTGATTATGCAAGATATGGAGATTAACACACAAAGATATGAAAATTAAATAAAAGATTTTGAGATTGAAACAGAGATATTGATATTGTCATAACTAGATATTTGAACTAAATTAAGATATCAAATCTGACCTGCCAAAATGCTAGGATTGAATCGTGAAGATATAAACATTAGTTCACTAAGATATCGTGATTGATGCAACAAATGATTGATTTCATTACAGAGAGCCAGAATAAAAGATGATTTAATCATTTTGTAAACTTTTTGTAATTTAGCCTTCACCAATATTTTCAACCAGGCCATGCAATCATAAAAATATCATCCAATTTATGATAAGCATGGACGTATTTAATAATTTGAACTAGAAATATTATTTTTATGAAACCTCATTTCAATCTGATTAAGTTTAAGTGTGAATTTGAAATAAGAAGAAAGTGTGTAAAAATAAAATAAAAAAAATATTAAGCTGTTTTCCATAATCCTGAGGCCAAATGTCTAATATATAGACCTCAATGCTTACCTGAATTTAAATTTCAGGTGAGATAAGAAGAATTGGTTTAAGCTTAGCAACGATACATGACTTAGCAAATTATTGTCTGAAATCCCTTTGAGATCTTGAGGCCAGATATCCAAACAACACACAGTGTAGCCCACAATAGTATCGAGATCTAGATCATTAGCTCAGCTGTAGTGTTATCTATAATGAAATTGACAAGGCCAGTGATTCAAGAACTGTGACTATCTAAATCTTAGATCATCAGTCATGTTACTAATAGTATCTCTTGTTAGTGACAATCTAAATCTTAGATCATCAGTCATGTTACTAATAGTATCTCTTGTTAGTGAACATTAGGCAGTCAAGCAATATCTTAGTTCATCTGCAGTCATATAAGTATATATATTTTGTATCATTTCTAGGTCAGGCTGTCAAGCAATATCTTAATTTATCTGCAGTCAAATAGGTTTATGTATTGTTTAATTTCTAAGTTACACAGTCAATCTGTATTCTAGTTTGTCTGCAGTCAAATAGGTTTATATATTGTTTCATTTCTAGATTACGCAGTCAATGTGTATCGTAGCTCATCTGCAGTCATATAGGTTTAATATTGTTTCATTTCTATATAAGGCAGTCAATCTATATCTTATAGTTAATCTGAAGTCATATAAGTATATGTATACTATTTCTTCGAAAGGTTAGACATTCAATCTATATCTTTGACAATCTGTTGGCATGTAGGTACATTTATTGTATCATTTTTAAGTTGTGCCATTTCTCCCCCCACATAGTTAGCTAAAGTCATAAAAAAAACTCCTTACCTAACTTCTGTTTGCATTTGTCAGTTGTGCAATCAACGTCATTTCAAAAATTAATCTTAAATCAGCATTTTATATCTTGATATGTATATATGCATGTAATAATCCAATGATAGGTATGACCAAGTACATCTCAATTCATTCTTAACAGTCTAACTGAATGCCAGTCAAAAGCTGTACAACGTTTTCAATATAGTTGTCCGTGTTTGAAGGAAGGAATAGCAATGTATATCTTAATTCACCTAAGCCAAAGCCATTCACATCCAATAGAACCTTTTCAAATCTTTCTTTACTTAGGTCCACGTTTGAAAGGGAACGATGACAATGTATATATCTCAATTCCAAAGCCAGTCAATACGTTGAAGGTATACACACTAGTCAATATCTTGATCCACAGTCGAAAAAGGAACAAAGACGATATGTATCTCAATTCAGCCGAGGTCAATAAGTCGTAGGTGTACATGATAGTCAATATACGAGTTCATCCATCTTTGAACCTGTCAGATCTCAGGCGCGGCTAGATAGAGTTCTGGCATGTCGATTCAAATTAAGGCCATACATACAAGTGGGCTTTTCTTGCCTGTCCCATTCACGCAGCCTGGAGAGTGACGGCAATGAACTGGGGTCTAAATTGCCCCATAGATCCTCGTTGCGCTGCGGTGCCCATATTGAGTAGAATTAACCCAAGCTCGGCAAAATCACATCGTATGCTTCAAACCTTGAGACCTAGTTTCAGGCTTTCAACAATGGCCAAGACCTTGGTATTGTCAAACTGACGGATTCTCAAGTGTGGGAGTGAAAGGAATCTAGGTGAAGAGGGGTTTGATTATGTTTCAAATTGAATTCTTCTGAATCCTACAATACAAATGGTTCTGGTTCAGTGATTGCAGCTTTGCCATTGATAGAGTTAGTTGGATGAGGTTAGCTAAGGTTCAGCAAGAATGAACCAGTTTGTTCACTGAATGGGTTACCCACTCCTTTTGGTGGGTTATTTGAAATGCTCAAGATTTGAAGATATTTGGTACAAAAGACTAACTTAGAGCTCTTTTATGTTCAACAGTAAAAGAGGGTTTTATTGTTTTTGTTCAAGATAATCTTGAATTAATAAGTTATAAATCTTTCTCAATATATCACCATGTCATATGATGGTTTTATCCGAACAGGAATAATTAGTAACTTAGTTTATTCAAATCAATAAGTGCCAAATTCAAACAAGGAATTATCTAGATATAATGGTCCATATTTGATTTTGGAATTTTTTCTCATACAAACTCGCACCAAAGCTGTCAACTTGGTTGAATTTGAAATGCTACCAAAGACATTTTTTGGCCTGATTGAACTAATTCAGTCATTTATTAACCCTTCACGCTTTTTATTTTGCTGAATTATAGTACTCAGTTGTGACATGTAGTTTGTTAGTTGTCAGGGTGTACCAGAGCTGGGCTGAAGGATCAATCTGTCAGTGATTGGTTGGTTGATTAACCAATCAGTGGATCAATGATATTCAGCCCTGATGGAATCAAATATCAATATCTGAAGTGTGTATTCTTGCATTCAAGGATTTCATGTAAGGATATGTTATTGAGTCAATAGGCTTTGGTTAATTGAGTGGAAGATTTTGTTGGTTGTAACAACATTAATCATGTAATGTCATATAGTTCACTTAATACACATTGATTCTGTGATAAAAACAATTCTGCATTGATAGTAACCGTATCCTGGCTCAATGAATATTGATTCTACATCATAATAGGTCTCCTTTGAATGCATCAAAGAAGGTTTCTCTTTCCAAGCAAGTTGTTAAGTGCATTCTAAAATTAGAACAAACATGTTTCTATTTTTATGTTCTTTAGCCATCAGGGCTAACAATGTCTCGAAAATGCTAAGTTCACACTTTGCATGTTTAGGAGACCAAACTTAATTGTGGTCTGTCATCCAGACCCTATTTCAAAATACTAAAGGAGCCTTTACATTTTTAATATAAATTTACATAAATCCTGTCCTTATTGGAGGTCAATATTTATAAGACTAAGGGAGAGGGGTGCTATCGGTATATCGGTATATTGCAATACATAAACAACATGATACCAGTACAATCTTCTGAAAATATCCAATTTTAAAATTCCAGGTTTTACAATTTTCGTGTAAAATTGAGGAAAAACTTTACCAAACAAACGTTATTTTACTGAAAGTTGTAAACAAAAAGTGAACTCTTAAAGTGAATGTAGCACAAATATGTCCAAAACCAGTCACTTTATTACGAAATGACGGCCAGTTGAGCATTAATCATGCACAGTTCTTATTGCTGTTATTTTGTCAAGAGAACATGGAATACCTAAAATATGAAGAGTACCAATATATTGCAATATGTATTGAAAAAGCTTTTCCGTATCGCAATATATTGTAATACGAAAATGAGGAGCGATACCCATCCTTATACAAGATTCTTATCATTGGAGGTTGATACCTATTACATTCATTAGGCTTATTAGGGCAAATTTGGTACAAGATTTAATCTCCTTAATGCTTAACTGCCAATAAATATTACATCTTGAAAATCATAATTCATTGCACGCATTCCAGTGTTTGTCTAAGAGTTACCCTTCTTTACTCTTTATCGAGGGATGAAGCATGCTGTAGAGTCAATACTCTTACATCACTTAATCAATGCAATATTTCACTTCCTATATCAGCGATAACGTCCCAGGAAGGCTATAAACCTACGTGTTAAGCTTATCAGTTACACAATATGGCTGCTGCGATATTTGCCATGTTTATGTGTGTTATCATCGTGTTATCATCGTGACATCCAACGGGGCAAGATTTAGTATCATCACTTCATGATAACACCAAGTGTTCAAGGATAACGGAGTGATGATTAGTAGTGGATTTCATCACATTGTCTAATCTCTGAAACGGTGATGTAATTGTTGGAATTTCTCATCTTGCTGTTCATGTCAAATTAATACAAATTTCTTACATAATTGGCAATATAGATTAGATCTGGGTCGTTTCATTTATGTTTTGTTTATGTTGTATTGTGAGTGATAAGATTTTTTTATTTCATTGTTGCTTTGTTGTAGAAGAATTAATGTACTTTCATTATCAATATTTCATCAATTTCTATGATAGATGGTTTTTGATGTTTGATAGAAGTTATAATATTTGATCATTTCATCAACATTAAAAGGTGATTTGTTTATCAGGAAAAAAATGTAATCGATTGAGGACAGTTGATCTTTTGTGGATATTATTGAAAACATTTGATGATGTTTTCTTAAACATATATTTCGTTTATTCATCAATATTTTTTATGCTTGGCTTTAAGTGAGACTACTCTTGATTGTCCTACATCAGTTTGAACATCATAAAGACCCTTTAATGTATTTATTGCAAGTGGTACTCCTAAGATATAATCAGTTGTTTCAGTTATATTAAATGAAAGTATGGCGATTAACTTTGAGACTTCTCTGTTAAGTGTTGTACTAAAAGCAAGAGAATTTGCTGTGACATCATCACGGTAAGTGTTAATGTCACATCTGTGTTCAGAGATGTTTATTCTTAACCTAATACTACAAAGTGATTGTCAAGGTAAACAGAATTTAACCTCATCTTATGTCATCATATCATAGATCAATCAAGTTGACAATATTTAGAGGATATCATATGAGTGTCCATGACATGCTATGTTTACGACACGAGTGCTTAATATAAATATTTCCCGAGCGAGAGCAAGGGATATACTGATTTTTAGGCATGAGTGTCTTAAACATATTGTGTCATGGACACGAATATGACATTCTGTTTATTACTGAAGTCGAAAAATCAAAGAGACAAAATCAACAGCCAAGCAATTGCATAGGCGCAATTGGAACACAACGTCATAAGCAAAAATGTGACATCAAAGCATTGTTTTTGACAAGACGTCACAATGAAAAAGTGATATTTTGCCCTAGGGCATTGTATGAAAAACATGAACCCCGATATGATTGCCCTCATAGGTAATAATAACAAATATGTGCCTCTTTTCATCAAGTAATTTTCCATCAGGCAATGGCTATTGCGAATGCAAGATTTGAGACCTTCAAATGTAAGCCAATTACATCAATGTTTGATCATCATTGTATCGAGGTTGTCTTTGAGAGCTTAATTTTGTCTGTCTTGTACAACGAGGCGTTGAAACTGTAAATCAAGGAATCTGTTTCATGTATTTTGTATATGATGGTTCCATGGTGAGTATTCAAGACGCCCTCCATCTATTTTGCACTTGGTGTGAGACAGGGTGCCACGCACAGTGATGTTTGATTTGAGGCATACAAACTGGATGTAAATATTGATTGAGCACGGCAGTGGTGGTATAAACTGTTCGAGTTTTGCTGCCGTTGGCTCTTATGTGTGGTCAGGGACGAATTAGTGTCGGAATAAAGAGTCGGATATATCTGTGTGATTTGGGGGTCTATTCCAATGAATAAACCAATTGAGAACAATCACTAGAAGTTGTATTGATAGAAGTGCTGGTATATTTCTTTATATATATGATGAATTTGTGAAAGAACCAAAATATTGTAACATTGGGAATTTAGGGATTGACCTTGTATCATATTCAAATGATGAATTAAAAAGTATAGAGATGCGCTGCTAGGTTTATTGATGTGTGGTTTGGATGAATTATTGAAAGAATCAAAAGTCTGATATGTTTGATGAATTAAAGAGTATAGAGATGCGCTGCTAGGTTTATTGATGTGTGGTTTGGATGAATTATTGAAAGAATCAAAAGTCTGATATGTCTATGAGTTTTAGGATCCGCGCCAAAGGAAGAACCATGTATAATGTAGAACTGATAAATCAAAGAGTGATGTTTAGTGATGTTGGGTTTGGATGAATCATTGAAAGAATCAAAAGTCTGATATGTCCGTTAGTTTTAGAATCTGTGCCAAAGGATGGACCATGTAGCATGTACCATGTTTAATCAATGAATTGAAAAGTACAAAGACATATGTCGATATATTTTTTGATGTATTGTTTGACAATTTTTTGAAAAATCAAGAGTTTGATACGTCCGTTAGTTTTAGGATCCAAGCTAAAGGATTGTCCATTTATCATGGACCATGTTTTATCGATAAATTAAAGAATACAGAGAGATATGCTGCTTTATTTTTTTATGTATTGTTTGACATTGTTTTGAGAAATCATGAGTTTGATATATCCATAAGTTTTAGGATCCAGCCAAAGGATGGACCATGTATCATGTTTAATTGATGAATTAAAGATAATTGACAGATATGCTGTTTTATTTATTCATGAGTTGTCTGGCTTAAGTTTGAGAAAAAAGTCAACAGTCAAGTGTTTGGGAATCCAAACTAAACGATTGACCATTTTTCATGCAAAATGAATAAGAATGATCTATATATATATGCTTTTATTCATTTAGATAGATATATTGATGTGTGGTTGGGAACAAATTAGTGACAGAAATGAAAGTCATACACATAAAGTTTTTGGATTTATTCCTATGATTAGTCTACATATAAATCTCTTACAATCTGTTTATAGATTAAGGAGAATCTAAAAATAGGTGTTATATTCATTGGATGTGCACATGTGCAAATTAATGAAATAATCAATATTCAGATACATCAGAGTGATTTTTTTTGTCTATCCATACAGATGATTCTATTAATAACATTCGTTAACGTGGTATTTAAAAATTTATCGATTTCTGCACAGCAGTGCCGAAACAAATATTACAAAAACATTCAATAATCCTTTTATCCATCCGAACACAAAACATCATATATCAAGTTATCTTTTTGTTTACTCTCCCTCTTCCTGTGCTGCCAGAGTTATTCCCCCTGATTAGCTTTTATGTTTCCGAGGGGAAATGTTCCTACAGATCAACATCAATAATGAAGGAGATGGCAACGATTAACCGTGTTCTAACGTGACTGCAATTGTAGGCTTGGCTTAAGCATAAACTTCTTATCATGTTTCAAGATTTAATGTCTCGTCTAAACCAGCATCAAACAATGCTGGTAATAATCAAACACTTAATAAAGAGAGTCCCATATTGTCATACAAGTTCAAGTGATAAACTCATTACTACCATTTTTTTTTTTGCGGAATAAATTATTGTAAAAGCATTTTTGAAGCTCAAAGCTTGAAAGAACAACTTTTGTAAAAAGCTTACTAATCTAACTTCTTGCATGACTTTACAGATGAATACACTTCAAAACCCAAGCATCACAAATGAACCGAAATGTTCCTTCATGAATGATGGAGGTTTAAAATATGAGAACTCTTTAGTCTTTGAGGTTTGAATGCCCCCTTTTGATGTGTAGCGAACAAACTCAAGGCGTTTGTGTTTACACCCCTGAAGTGGTTCGTCAATATTGCTTGCACTCAGAGGCTATTGCGTTTTGATTGGTCGATACACAAATATACAGAACTGGGTATTGACTTGGTCTGTAGGGAAATTCAAGTTACGTGGGGCGATGAAAGGGGAAGTCTCGATGACTAAACACTCAGGATACATCACAACAAGTATCACAATATATATATACCCCTGCTTATATATATATATATGCTTTGCTGTAGCTATTGTGGCTGAAAGTAATGATTTAGATTGCAGTTCAAATGACAGACAGGTGATATTCTCCTGAAAACTCAAAATACAATTCAATTCAAACATAAATCTAAAACTAGGAGAATTAGCAATAAGATATGCTTTTTTTACCTATTTGAAAATTGCATTGTCTGTATAAATTCTGGTACAGGGTAAATGGTTTTACAGTCTATGATTCAGTGAATGATATAAAATTAATTAAAGAGCAGTAATTTCTTTCTTCTCAATTCCCTTGTAAAACAAAATAGGTCATGTCTTTGTTGAATTTATATTATATATGTCACCCGATAAATAAAATTGTATTATCTTTGTGATGTTGGATAATCACGAAACCATTGAATTTCTGTGGTCTATATACACAAGAGAATCATAAAAATAATTCTCAACTCCTGTGGGAGTATTCAACCTTTTCTCCTTAAATGCATGGATTTGGTCATGCAATGATGTAATATCATTAGGATAAAAGCTTTTTGGTTAGAAAGTAGGTTATTTTCACATATACAGATTTCATATTTTTCTAGGGAAGTGCCGTGCATTATTCAATATATTAGTACTTCAGCCAGCACTGAGCTTACAGAGCCACTCCGTGAGTTGTTAGAGTCATATATGCCAAGCTTAATCAATGGTGTCATTTGATCGTGAAGTATCCACTTTTACAAAAAAGACACATTTTAAAGCTTAATGTTTTTTTACAGTGACAATATAAAGGTAGAACGTCACAATTATGATCGAAAACCGGACAGTGGCGCGCGTCAAATAGTCAAACGTAATTTTGGAATCTTATCTAAAACTGCCATGAGGGCAGTTAGGAGTTGATAGCGTTTGTTAGGTTATGTAACTAGTATCAATGTATATTGGATGTGATATCTACACCTCTGTGCATTTATAAGGCTGTTTTTAGATTTTCATGGAAAACCAGTATTTGTCATATATATGTCTTTTCGACATAAAAAGTTAAGATGTTTTGATTTTATATCACCACGTATCACATTTAGGTTCGTATCAAAGGTGAATAATATGTTATGAAAATCACGGAGTGGCTCTTTAATGACAGAAGATGATTCAAGCCTTGCTACACTGTGCCAAGATTTATTATCAGAAGCAAACTCTCTGTTACTGATAAGTAGTAAATTCCAAATGTTGGACTATCAAGTTCAAGTGCAGTATGATGAAAAGCTGGCACAGAAAAGTGACGAAACGCAGCAAGGTTGAAATCAGCAAGGAAAAGCTATGGCAACTATTCTAAAATATTAACTTTTTTGAGATATGAACTCGTTCTGACGAGGGCTTTCGTTTTTTCATGGTCTGATTGCAGCCACACTAGGGCACCTTTTGACGCAAATGCAACTATCCATAATCATTCGGTATGAATAGCTAAGGGGAAGTAACTCCCGTGAATCATTTGTTGACTTGATCGCCGCCATCTTTCTTTTAAATGGGATGTTGTGATTGGTCCGCTAATGACAATTTTGTATTGACTTAACTGGTGTCAGAATATCGCTACGTGAAGTCCTAGACAGAAAGAGTTTGAATCTCGATAAAGTAAAAACTTTGAAACTTTTATTCCTCAGAACACGATCGATTTTAATCAGACTGATATTTTAGCCTTGCTTGTAGAGGTAAAATGGTTAAAATGTTTGGAACAACACTATGTATAACAGCATCGTTATATGTTGATAGACATTGCAATGATACACTGTAAATAGTATCCCTTAAATTCTTCATTTTAACAAAATTATTTCCTTCACCTTTTAATTGTGGGTACTTATGTAGGACTTAAGTAATTCCAGTACCTAAGTATCTGTCAAGGTCCTAGAATGCACTGAATATGACAAAAAGAATCCACATAACAGAATCTGCAGCTGCCAAAACATACCATGGTTCCAAAACATGGATACAGCATTTTTGGTTATTCTGTTTTTGTGTAAGTCTGGTTTGCAGTTTTGCAGTCTTTTCATACACATATGCCAATGTCATCAACGTCAGTCAAAACATGATATTTAGAATTCCTATGCAAACATTATAAAAAAATTCCAAATATCTTGATACAGATAAGTTTGGTAATTCTGAGTAAGGCTGGTGTGCAGTTTTGCAATATATTTGTGCTCATATGTCAATGTTATCAATGTAAGTAAAAAATGTCATGATTTTGAGAATTACGATGCAACCATCATCCAATATTTCCAGACGCATACACTTGTTTAGTATTTCTGTGTTCGTGTAAGTCTTGTTTAAAAATTTTCAGTTTGTAAATATTTTCATCACCATCAGTCAAAAGGGAATATGATTTCGAGAATTATGACGCAAACATTCTTGTAAAGTTCCAAGAGTGATGATACCATTGTTTGGTAGTTCTGTTTATGTAATTCTGGTTTGCAGTTTTGCAGTGTGTTGGTACAAGTATGCCAACATCGTCACCATCAGTCAAAAAAAACACATGATTCCGAAAATACCGACACAACCATTATCAAATAAGCGTTACGGAACGAGCTTTGTCTTGTAGTTAACCTGTTAATGATTCTGTTCGGAAACACAACAAGTTTCTCGGGTAATGGCAGAATCGGTGCCAACACCTTGATGACTACCTGTTCTTGTAAACATTGAAAATGATGTTACCATCTTGGTGCAAAACATTTCAATTTGTCTTCGAAATATTTTTTGAATATTCTTTGCTCTTTTTGTAATTACTCCATTTAACATGAGAAATTTAGTCTTTAGTGAGTAATTTCACCTGGCAATGTGGGAAAAATATTTAAATTGCATTATTTCATCAACTATCCTTGTCATAATAAACACTTACTTTCATATGTGTTTATTGTCACGAGTTTAAGTTACTCCTTTCAACCTGAAAATAAATCTTCAGTAAGCCAAAATCTCTTAGCATTTTTTAAAAATATTTAGATTCCAATATTTCAACTTTTTAAAATTTACAAATGCAACACATCAATCAACAAATTATTTATTTTGACTTGTCGTGAAGATATATATCAGGTGTAACACCTATGTGGAAAGTGAAACTTAACTGAAAATAATTGGCCAATTTATCACAAGATAAGGTGTGACTTACCATAAATTGACTTTATCACAAAATAAGATTAATTTTGACATTAAACATTTTTTTAAATTATCGGGCATCAGGTACGAAAATAAATTAGATCCAGACAGAGATGTTTGATTAATGTAATTGAGATCTCATTCATCCTGAAAACGTTTATCTGTCTTCTTTCATAGAAGCTGATAGAAAGATTGTGACAGGATCAGCATATTAGTCAAATTCAAATCGGTTGTCTATCTAGGTTGTCTATCTAGGTTCTCTATCTAGGTTGTCTATCTAGGTTGTCTGCCAGGTTGTCTATCTAGGGTGTATGATATTCTACACTATGAATACACAACTTTTCTTTAGGTTATTTTACCACTGAAGTCAACATCCCATTTAAGTTACTCTTTTAAGCTAATCTTACATATTTGAAAGAAATGTTCTAAAAAGATTTTTATCATGATCAAATCTACTCTGAGAAAATCTTTTCAGTTCAAAAGAAATGTATATTAACGCATCAAATTTTGATTTATAAAAATAAATGACTTAATTATGATCTTTTCACAGTTATATTTTGAAATGTTTAAACACCGTGAAATAGGTTTCCACTTTAAAGGTGGATTGATAAAAAATGATTGGGATTTGTTTATTTTGCATATGTGTTACAAATGTTAGATGTTTCAAATATCTCCTGATATAGGAATTGCTAAATCAAGTGGCAAGTAGACCAAATCATTATGGAATACAATGATGATTATTATCACACTGTTTGGTTAATTCTAGTTTATTAATGTTAACTCTCTCTGTGCCATGATCAGCTGAAAAATGCATGTGATAATCATTAAGCCTTTGTTGTTGTTTGTTTTGTATTTACTCATGATTATTTCTTTCTTTTGCAGGTAAGTTGACGTTTGGATTACTCTTTAGAAATCTCAATTGTTTTACAATGGGAAGGTAGGTGAACTCTCTTCATTGCACTGTGTCAGCCATTTTATATACACCTTGAAAAAAGTATTGCAACACCTGCTTTTTCATTCATGATATAGATAAATGATATTTCATATGGATATTCTCATGATAAGCAAAGTTTAAAGGTTTGAATGCAAACAAACTCTTCAGTAACTACAAACTTCATTTTGAAGGGGCAGTTAATTGATTTTTTAAACCAAATTTCAAGTTTTCCCCCATAAGCATTAGCTTTGACAAATGTATTAACTTAATTATCTCAATACTCAATGCGGTCAACCGTAGTCGTAAAAGAAATTATCAAGTATGAACCAAAACTACTGGCAACCATTTGTGTGTGGACACCTTTTAATCATTTGAAACAGGGAAATGGATTCCCATAGAGTTACCAATCATTTTAGATCTGTGATTAAAAACAATATTCTTGTAATTAGTAACCTTTTTTTTTTTTGTGAGATCACTTTCTTGATAAAAAAACCAAAACCATGCTTTAAAATCAGTCATCAAAGTAACCACAGTAAAACAGTCAAAGTTCATAGTTGAAAAAGTAAAGTGTAACAGCAATATTCAATTATAAGACGTGGAGGTTGACCATCACTAAAGACACAAAAACAAGAAAGGAAGTAAATATAACCCCAATGATAAGTATGTTATATAACCCCAGTAATAAGTATGTAATATAACCCCAGTAAAAAGAAATTATTGACCGAAAAAATCTCCCTTTAGATTGAGAAAGACTTTGAAACAAATTTCAAGACTGAAATAACATGACTTTATTATGCATCCTAATCACGATATGTATATATATATATATTTATTAATTATTTTTTTCATCCAATCTCCTTTATTTCAAAATGGTTAAGTGCCCTTTAGAGCACCTAGCACACTCAACCATGTATAACGATATATATCAATTAAGGTAATTGAACTTTTGACTCAAAATTTTCATATAGAAGAAAATAACTAACATAGTTCATATAATAGTCATAATTACACTTTACCCAAAGGCGGTTATATTTTGCTTATTCATATGTTTTTTTGTGTCAAGTGTATTAGCAAAGTGTAAGGAATAGCTTCAGGAGCCGCTTCGAAAGACCGAGGCAGGATAGCCGTGTACAGTCTAACATTAAAGAATGGTTTAATTTAGGTAATTGAGCTGCTAACTCAAGATTTTACGAGCTTACTAGTGGCCAATTAATCCATACACGTTGTACGAAATCCCACGTGGCTCATGTCTTAATTTGTTAGCGATGTATAAGGACGTCACTCTTCTGACAGGGAGGAAGCAAACACCGGAAGATGTTCGGAACAAGTATAGACCGCGTCAATCAATAATTCGGAGCCGCGGATCTTATAGCACATGAAGTTGACTGACAGTGCTTTGACATAATGCTTCAATGTTAGATCTAGTTATTTACCGAAATCAGGTTTATAATGGCGCTGATTTTATCAATGAACCCTTAAGGTTTGTCATATTTGTAGTTTTGGATGTAAAGATACAAGTTCTTTGTTGAAAGTGTTTTGACATAATGCTCCAATATAATATCTAGTTATTTACCGAAATCAGGTTTACAATGCTGATGATGTCTTCAATGAAACCTTAAGGTTTGTCAGATTTGGAATTTTGGATGTAAAAGTACAAGTTCTTTACTGAAAGTGTTTTGACATAATGCTCCAATATAATATCTAGTTATTTACTGAAATCAGGTTTACAATGCTGATGATGTCTTCAATGAAACCTTAAGGTTTGTCAGATTTGGAATTTTGGATGTAAAAGTACAAGTTCTTTACTGACGGTGCTTTGACATAATGCTCCAATATAAGATCTACATGTTTACCGAAATCAGGTTTGTAAGGCCCTGATTTCCTCATTGAATCCTTAAGCCTTCTGATTTTTTGATACAGTGTTTGTTAAATTTGAGGCTCTGATGTCTTTGACTATCAGTGCTGGAGCTTGATGCATCAATATTGTTTACTAATTGTTGTTTATGAGAATAAATTAAATGTATCATAGGCGTGATGATTCTTCTGATTTTCTTAAGTGCAGCTTGACATTTGAGTAATTTGTAGCCTTTGATGTATTTGCATGTAGAATTGACTGATAGCTGCAAATGAATTGAAAGCTCTCTGTTGAATATCAGGTATTGTAATTACCGAAATTTTGAAATGGCGCCGATGGTTCCTGTAGTTATGTTCAATGAAGCCATAGGGTTTGTAAAATTTGCAGCCATGACTGTAATAGTTGACTGAAAGCTGTTAGACTTAATGCTTTCATATACAGTTGCTGAACAAAAGTTTGTTACATTACTTGCAAACTTAGTCCATTTATCATGTAAATAGGTGTTCACTTATGTTCGACTTATTCAATGATCTTTCTGCCTATAGCTATGATTTTTTAGGAGATGAAGAACCATCATGTTCCTACCACATACTTAAATATCAAATTCATATTCCCACTTGAGCAAATTTGGCATGGATCTGTACATCACTGGGGTCGAATATGCAAAAACTTAATTTTCATGAATTTCTCATAAATTTTTTATTAATGTTTTTTTCTTGTAAATAACGTTATATATATCATAAAGTAAATCCTTAGTAACTATTTTGTCAATCCTTTGCCGGAAATGTGTTTGATTAATATTTTACTGAAGAAATATGAAAATCTGATTAATTTTACTTTTTACCCCATTCCTCTTTATGGTAATGCCAGAATTGTCTCTGGCATACAACATATATGTAACTTGTATATGTAGTGTAGATATGAACCCTGATCATATTGATCCAAAAGTATGGTCTGTAAACTGTTATGTTAAGATTTGGTTATAATCTAAAAAATTCCAAAAATGAGGATTTTATATAGGAAATTATGAACAGTGTAACAAACTTTTGTTCAGCAGCTGTAGGGTATTGGTTTTTACTGAAATTTTGTTGATGAAGTGGTGACAGATCTTCTAGTTTTGGCACCTGTGGTTTGCTAAATTTGGATCATTGGAGGATTTATGAATTTTCTTCAGTATTGTTCGTATTGGAACTTCATACTTGGGTCTTTGATAGCAAATGAAGGTGGTTTATTTATTTGATATGTTTCTTAAAGGGATAGACAAGGATTTGAGCTTAGTACGTCATTGCTGTTTGGTTGATTTTGGGCATTTCAAGGGGTCAAAACAAATTTCTACTCCTAATTAAAATCTCTGCTCACCTCTGATGCCATTAATGTTTTCAGCGAGGCCTTTGCCCCACCAGATAAACTGTCGCACGATCCTGGAAGAACTTAACTTCATTTACAAAAGTGATGATTCAAGAATTAAAATGAATGTATTTTTATAAGAATCTTGGTCCAGTATGATTTCTTATTTATTTCTCCTTATCAAAACCAAGTACATTTGGCGTACCTCACCATAATTTCAGTCTCAATTTTGATTTTGTAATAAGATTGCAGCTTACAATTAAGTTCCTTTTATTCCATTAAGGATTTCCATAAAAACTTGCTAGAATGTTTTTATACACCAGAAATATTTCAAATAAAGACAAACATGTTAAATTACAAATTTCTTTTGAATAGAAACAAAGAGACCTTAAATTAGACATCGTGTTTACAACCATCAATATTCAACATAGAATACTAAAAGTTTGTGATCAAACAAGCCAATGTGATAAAACCTACACAATCCAATACAGCCAATCAACTTAACCACAAATGCAACATGCATGAGAGAACTTGGCGTAGAATGCTCACGTTAGATATCTCGCACGAATAAACTTTATCGCATTATGACCTTGTTGATTCCACAATGAAACTCTACACTGTGATCTTTTCTCCCTCCCTGACTAAAAAGCAACTTATATTTTCCTTTGGGAGAGGATATTGAGTTTTCTCTCTGAGTAACATTTTTGACAAAATGACCTTAAGAGGGCAAAATGACATTTCTTAATTTTTCACAACATAGCAACTTTTTTCTTTCAAAAGAGAGGAAATTTTTTATTATCCCTCTTGGACTTGGGAGAAAAAACATGTTTCTTCTTATTCAAAAGAGCCTGAAATTCCTTTTCTCCCAATTAGACTTGAGAGCGAAAATCTTTTTATTCCTCTTTGACTAAAGGGTAGAGTTATTTTTCTTCCTCCTAGACTTGAGAGCAAAACTCCTTTTTTTCCCTCTTTTACAAAAGAATAAAGTTCTTTAGCTCCCTTTTTGCCTGTATAGCAAATTCTTTTCTTCCTCTTTTTCTTAAGAACACCATTCATTCCTTTTCTACCTCCTTGACAGAAGAACAGTCAAATTGACAGTGGACTCTTAATTGTGTCAGGAAATAAAACAATGGGTTGATAAAAGGGTTTTCAAATACATGTCAATCATAATATTTAGATTCAGTGATGCTCGTTGATGTGTGACAAGGAGTTGTTCATGCACGAACATTGCTTCATTGCAATAATTTGTGCAGAAGTGTAGAACAAAATTGGTTTATTCAGCATGGAATAAATGCTGGAAGTGCATAATCATAAAAAAAATAATAATTTTAACAATGGTGCGAGAATATTTTTTAACTTGGACCAAGAAATTCTGAAAATATGGTTCCATAATCTGCTCCCTGACACAGAAGATAATACTATTTATAACAAATAATGCCAAACTTAAAAAATATCAATTGATAATTGATATTTTGTAACCATAAACTGATTTCTTCCAATAGTGCTAAAAATGATACGTTCACAAAGTGCTTCCAAAATGTTTTCAAGAATTTTAGGCTGTGGATGTTAAATGGAATTGAAAGATCAAACTTTTAAAAGTTTCTATTCCAAGAACATTTGGAATTGGATCAAAGAATATTGTTTGATACAGTAACTATTTGTTTCCATTGAGATAGATTAATGGGCCTTTAGGGGCAAAAGACAAATTAACTGTACAGTGATATTCAAAATCCATTTGTCAAGCCAAGTTGAAAATCCAACATGATTCCAGTTCCATAGTTCCATAATCTAGTGCAAGATAATGTTTTTATTGATTATGTATGTTCTTTTAAATTACTTCAATGTCTTCTTTGATGTCATTTTCTTCTTCCCTTGAGATAATTCTTGGTATATTTCTTGATGAAATAGATATTTCTTTTGAATCTATGGTCTTGTTGATGGAATCATTTCTGAAATTCAGAACATAATGATAGATTTGGCCATCATGGGAAATTGGTCTGAATTCAGATGATAGCAATTATTACACTATTTAATTCCTGATGTTTCAAATAATTCTGGTTGCTGCATTAACAATGTCAGAACTCTTCAACAATATTCATGTCTTGACAGAAGAAAAAAGACTGGCAACAAAGAATCAATGTTGTGGATTTACGTCTATCAGTTATGATAGGATTCTTCTGTATGATCCGTATCTCCAGTAGGGAAATATCTCTAAATCACCAAGGTTTGTCTTTGAAAAAAAAAATCATAAAAAATTCGTCTTTTCTGAATATATCATTAAAGCTTTCCAGGTTGTTGAAGGAAAATACCTGAAAAATGTTTTAAAACAGATTAGTCTCTTACAGGAATATTTTAAAAAGATATTTTAAAAAAAAGTTTCCAAATCTAAAAATTTGTACAAGTAACAACTCTTGCCTCATATGTATAGACTTGTGGGTCATATTTGATATAATCAGGAGTAAGACATTCTAGGCATATCTAAGCTATTGCTGACTTGTCCAGCAGGATGAGTGGCCCACAGCAGTAGGAAAGTTAAGCCTCCAGGTTGATAATCATGTCCATGGTAGTGATGATGGTAATGCTGCTGCTGATGATGAAAAAAAATGATGAGAGTGATGATGATGATGATGATGATGATGATGATTATTATTATGATGATGTTATTATAATTAAATAAATGATGATGATGATGATGGTGATGGTGATGATGATGATGATGATGATGATGATGATTATGATGATGTTATTGTAATTAAATAAATGATGATGATGTGATGATGGTGATGATGATGATGATGTTGATGATGATGATGATGATGATGATGATGATGATTATGATGATGTTATTATAATTAATTAAATAAATGATGATGATGATGATGATGATGATGATGATCTCAATTATATCACAGCGTCAAGCAAAATAACACATATTTTACTCAAGCTGGTCAATGTCGAGGGTTTGTTGGAAGGAGCTGAAGAGATAAGAGTATAAATTACCAAACCTTCGTGTATGCCCTTTGATGATAAGGAATCCTGAGCCGAAAAAATAATCTTGAAATCCTGGAAATGTATATTGAAAAAGCTTAAAACCTTTGGGCGAAAATGAGGCATTGGCATTTTTCTGATAAGCTGAAACACAAGAAAGGTATCTCCAAAATTTAGGAGGTTTTCTGACCAGATAGTTGGATTTCTTTATTCTCCTCGCTATCACTGTACAATGGGGGCCATCTTGATAATGATTTGAATTATTACTTGTTTTCAGGTTCAGCCAATAAATTTGGAAAAATAGTAATCTATTGATTTTTGTGTTTTTAAAAAAAATTTAAAATGAAAGTGATAGAAACAAATCTATCTATTCTATAGTGAACCTTTTTCTGAAAACAGTTTATAACTAAGAGAGATAAATTTTGATTGCAACGATGACAAATATAAAGATTGGCATACTTTATGTATATTGAAAAAAAAAAGAAGTTTTTGAGAATTTTTAAATGTTTACTCCATAAATGCCATTGTCAGCCTTACCTGGTCAGGTGGGAAATAGGTTTAGGATTTTTCAGAGACTCTTTAAAATAGTCAGCCCTTGAATTACCAAACATGTGACCAAAAATCAAAGAAAAGAACATGAGAAAAAATCTAGTATTTTAAGTAATGAAGGCAAAAGTTGATCCTTTTCTCTTAACATTTTGTCAATTTAGATCGTGATTTAAATCTAATTATTGTAGAAAGTGATTAATCATCTTCTGTCACGAGCTGCCTCTCGGAACATTTCTTACGAAAGATCATTTGGTGCGTGATATCAACGCAGGACAGACGAGACAGAAATATTCCTGAGCTCCAGATATTGTCAGGAAGAAAGAGGAGATAAATGATCCTATGACGTTTTCTTGAAGGATCCAAGTCGTGATTCCGCAGTGCAAACACGCTTGCAGTCCCACAATGCACTTGGAGAGCCTTCCCATGATGCTCTTGTGCAAGCATGCTTCACATGTGAAGTCAAAGATCCAGACTTGTGCTGGTGTACAGAGAGACAGCAACATCCAAACAGTCTTTGAAATAGCTTGCCGCTAATTAATTTCAGAGGGCCAGCTGCAATTGTACAAACATTTTTTATGACCTAAGTGTCTGAACATTGCGAAGCAATATTGTTTTTTGACATCACAAACCAGATTATTCAAAGATTATTGGAATGTTTTTTATGAGGAAAACAAGGAATGATTTTTGGATTATCAACTTCTTTATTCGCTATCAGTACAATAAAGAAGTTGATAATCCATAAATCATTCCTTGTCTTCCTTAAACTGACAACTTCTAGAATGCCACTCAAACAGTGTGTATGGATTTTATGGTGTATAGAATTCTTCTTTGGTTATAGGATTCTATCACTTATCTTTTCTACTAGTAAAAAACTTTAAAAACTTTTTATTTCTTGCCTAGTGATGAAGTTAAATGCCAAGGAGTATTACAAGATGTTATCACAACCGCCATGAGGGAATAATTGGGAATTTAAAACTTATAATACATCTGAAAAACTCTGATAACCAAGGGTTTTTTTTTGAATTTCAGATAATACCAAAATTGAATATTTCCTGTTTTTCTTTCATTGAAGATTGAGGGGGGATTTGATGACAGCAAAGCATAAAAACCAACTTGCCACACACATTCTCTATTCAAAGGTCACTTCATTCCTACAAAATGTCTCTTGTACGTGCTCATAAAGATTTCATTCTTAACGTTTTGCTGTTTTTAATTTCACCGCATTGATTTAAGAGTTAATGTATTTCATGACATTGATTTCAATACTTTTTTATGATATTGAAAATTACACACATTTTACTTACAAATTTCAATATACAAGTTTCAATGTACAAATCTCAATGTACAAATTTCAATATACAAATTTCAATGTACAAATTTCAATGTACAGAATATCCAGCATGCATTTCAAAGTTTAAATTTCACTGTATAAATTCACTGTATAAGTTCAAAACAAGGGTCACATGACAGGTTAACAAGGGTCACATGACAGGTTTAATTTTATACTGAATAAATATCTTCACAGATTTTGCTAAACAGGTACAACTGGTAAATTTTATTGCATATATTTCACTACATGCAGAGAAATGCATAGAAGTTATGCTGTGTAGGTTTCACCTGAAATATTACATTGCCAAATTTCATTGTTTAGGTTTCAGTGTACTGATTTCATATATTGACTTCACTGTCTAAATTTCCCTGTACCAATTTCACTGAGAAAATTCAATTGCAATCAAAGCTTGCCATCTTCTCCAACATTGCAACTTCTGTACATTGCACGTTGCGGTTAACGTCTAATTTCTCACTTAAACGTAATCAACAATTGGTGAAAATTATGTAGCCAGTTCCTCACAAATGATGTTTGGCATCCTTTTTTTATTTTTTTTCTTTCAGTCGGGAGCCTTTATAAGGAAATTTGTTACTCTCGAGTTTGTTTGCACATTTCATCAGCTGTTTACCCATGATGCATTATGTTTACCCATGATCCTCCATGACCAATTGTCTGTGTCACTTTTGACATGTCGTAAATCAACTCGTTGATATGGATAGATTGAGTAATGGCTTCCTACCACCGTTGCTAATAGCGATCAGAAGTTGTTTGGATAGAACATTAGACCAAGAGGGTAAATATTACATCACAAGAGAGATACATTGATTATTTGCAGAATCTACAAAAACAAATTAACATTGCTTGTAGCAGGCTTAAAGAAAATTGCACAGGTTCGAAAATATAATGATTTTCTAAAATCACTGTCAACGAAATTAACACTTAAGATGTTAAATTAATTCGTGCTTATTTATCTTGAGTGGCCATTTTACAGGAAACTTTCTTAAAGTGATTAGAAACGGAATATTAAAGAATTGGAATCATGAAATATATCTGATGACTGAATATGCTTTAGTAACTAATTGAATATTAATCTCATGAAAGATAAATTTTATGAATCGCTTTTGTTGAAAGAAGATTTGGCAACAGAAGATAGCAGAAATATATTAAACTGAAACTGATGTGAAAATGGAATATATCTGATGGGGAAATATGCTTTGGTAACTCCTTGATTATATGATCTTATAATAGATGATTTTTATGAGTCTTATCAGTTTAACAAAGTATTTCGTTAATGGCAACAGAAAAATGCAGAAATATTTGACTGAAATTAACATTTATCAGACAATGATTCGTGGAATACATCTCGTGAACCATTAACATTTCTGAATAACAAATTTTTATTGTGTCGATTACATAATTTTTACAATAAAGAAGATTTTATGCTTAAAATCATAAAGTTCATAACTTTTGCAGTTTGAACTGATGGTAACAAATCACCAGAAAGATTCAATAACTACCACCCTTCCTAACTATTTCACACTGCCTAAAATATCAGTTTGAGAAATTAACCAATTAAATTGACAATGTTCAACAAACTTGTTCTATAAATCAAACCTGTTATTACACCAAAGTGATAAAAAAATACCTAAACACAAAAACCTATTCCGAGGCTATGAGTTAGTACTTTCTCGACACGTAATTGGTACAAAGAATTCCTAGCTTTTTAACGAGGCTCCAATAACGAACGTAATTACCTGTCTGAAATGTGCAAATCTGCTTTCTGCCGATGATAATGGTAAAACTATCAAGGTGTCGACTTTATTTTCCTGTGAGTGATAGTAAACTACACCTTTGAGGTGTTTACAAACTGGAGAGCGACGCATGATTTACAAATGATCTGGAACTCGCTGTCTGCAAGTGAAGGAGGGTGAGATTATTTGACCTCTGAAAGTGATTATTTCGGAACTGGCGCTGTCACCCTGTGGCAGTGTTCTTTAGTCTAATTCTGAACTTGAAGAGAGATGAGAATGTTCTGAAAAAAGGTGACGTTTGTTTGTTCTGTTAATCTGGAAATGTGGAAATTCTTTGAAAATGAAATTTTGATTGAATGGGTTTTGATGGGAAAACAGCTTCAGCAAAAATCTGTTTAAACCCTTTACTATTTTCCTCAAAAATCTGGTGGGTCATTTTTCCTACAGTACCACCCCGCAACCCTGCCAGTGTATTTAGCCCTGTATTTAGCCTGATGAATGTTTAGGCTAAGTGCTAAGTTCTAAGTTTCATACAAGACTTGGGGTCCAGCAGACTAGCTTGAATGCTAAGGATAAGATGGTAAACAAGGGCTAAGCAAGAGACCTTGGGAGTGCTCGGTGGGCTAAATGTTAAGTCTAATACAAGTTTGGAAATGTTCAAAGCTTGTACAGCATGCATGGGTGAATTGTAATGCTAAGGGCTAAGTTCTATGTATGATACAAGTCAGAGAGTGTTGTAGGCAAGGGTGAACGTTAAGGCTAAGGGCTAAGTTTTAAATCGATTACAAGATGAGAAGTGTTCAAAGGTCTGTACAGCAGACAAGGATGAATGTTTAGGCTAAGGGCTAAGTTCTTTGTATAATACAAGTCAGGGAGTGTTGAAAGCGTTGTACGGCAGGCAAGAGTGAACATTTTTGCTGATGGCTAAGTTTTACATCGATTACAAAACGCGGAGTGTTCAAAGGTCTGTACAGCAGGCAAGGATAAATGTTTAGGCTAAGGGCTAAGTTCTATGTTTAATACAAGTCAGGGAGTGTTCAAAGCGCTGTAAGGCAGGCAAGCGTGAATGTTTAGTGCCATGTTCAGAGGCCCAGGTGATGAGAATCTGTTTCGCTTGACTTCGTGCAGTGAGAAGAGAAATGACTTCCACATTTCCCAGCCTGCCCCAACTCATTTCGAAGGCATCTGGATGGGTTTCAGACTCTCTCTAAGCCATTTGTACATCTGGGTCTAGTTATAGCGGTCACACTCGTGTAGAGTTCAGCATTTTACAGGTAATAGCTTGGGATCAGGTGTCAACGTACCTTGCTCCTCACCTGCCGGCATTTGTGCTTGAGAGAGGAGCTGCGAGGAGTTCGGGATCAGATTACTTTTGGAAAGGAGGATTTTGATTGTATTCGTTTTTTGATTGAAGGGTGTGGGGAGGGGGGGGGGGGGCGGAAGATGGAGATGGAAGATGAAATTATCGTGATAATAGGTTATAACTTATTTTTTCATTAACATTGTAAGAATTTTGAACATAAAAAGAGAATATTATTTTGTTGTGATGTTGAGGACTAAGTATTTGATTCCATTTTGTAGTGGGGGTTTTGTTTTTAGGGAACTTGGAGTAGAGGGATATCTGAAAGTTTAGTGTGGTTGGCATTGAAATTGAAATTTTGAATGTAACTTTAATCTAAATGCTTTGATGGTAGCAACTTCTCAAAATTCCACATGATAAGTCCACATGATCTCCAATTTCAAATCCAATCATTGGTTTTAAAACCTTTCTTGAAGAAAATCTTTCTTTACAAAGTGTTAGACAGTCAATGGGATTTCATATCTGAATGGCATGATCTTAAATTGAATCATTGATTTCCAAAAAAGTTTTGTCCCAAACTGCAAAAAAAATGTGTGCCATTTTGAAGTTTGACCTTTGTGGCTCCATCTTGTCTACAGATTCCATTAAGGGGCAACGGGAGTGATACTGTATAGATCTCAGTGAAAGCATTATAATCTGATAGATGAAAAACATTTGTAACCATGACAACAGAAAGTTTGTTTTTGCTAAGAAATGGGCCTGTTGTGCAATAGACATTGATTACTCAATATCTGTATAATGTGTCTTTGTAGAAAGGGAAGGAGAAGGGTTGCGATTGATAATACAGCTTTTGTGTAATAAAGTTAATACTGTTGAGTATATAGAGAATTTCACCCAAGTGCCATCTGATATGAAATATATCAACTGGAGTTAATAGTAGTAAGAAATATCTGAGGCTTGCTGAGAATATTTTTACTTAAATCAACGAAAGTTGATATATTTTATATGAAAAGACAAGAGAAAATCATTCTTCAACTGTTTTGAATCTCTGACCACAAAACTGCCATTAGGCATGTTGAATAGTGAGGTCATAGCATTGTGACATCATCAGCATTGTTATCAGTGTTCTCTGTGATGCCAAAGGATTGTGAGCTCATTAACTGATGATTTGATTGTTGCAACATCAACGATGTAGATATCTCTTGAAGATATATATAGGATACTAAACGACCTTCCATTTAATACTATAGCTAGAATATTTATAGCCCCTTGCACACTTAAGTATTGGGCCATACTTTTTCATTATTAAAACTTTTATTATTTTCCTCTTATCATATGTTGTAAGTAATGCTTCTTCGTAATTAAATCAAAAGCATTTTTATTATGCAATAGAAAGATGACTTGATAGGTCATGTTGGTAAATTTATCATTTGATTCAATGGTTTTAACAACAGAAAAAAAAATTTTAAAAACTTTTCTGTATGCAAACTAGAGTTTAAGTGGTTTGTATGTCAGCAAACAAGTTTTAGTGGTAAACAAACAAGAGTTTTAGTGGTTTGTATGTCAGCAAACAAGTTTTAGTGGTTTGTATGTAAGCAAAATTTTTTCAAATGGTTGTATGCATGCAAACAAGATTTTCAGTGCTTTGTCTGTAGCAAACAAGATTTCAGTGGTTTGTATGTAATCGAACAAGATGTTTAGCGGTTTGTCTATGCAAACGAAGTTATTTAGAGGTTTGTCCTATTAGCAATAAAGAAAATCACAAACCCACATTCTTTTTTGGAACAATGCCATTTAAATCTTGACATTCTAATTGAGCTGCCGAAATTGCCTTATAAATAACTCCTTCCATTTTGGAGGTATTTAAGTTCCAATTTTTACTTGGCTCCACATTTAATACCCTCAAAGATGTGAAAATGGTTTACCTCGTTTAATGTAAATATCCTGTACTTGCACAGTGACACAGATAGAGGTTTAAAACTTGTTTTTAAGTTCCATTGTTGTTTGTTGATTAGTTTCTACATAATATTTTGAAAGAACTTCAACTTGGATTCTCAAAAGTTGTTGCTGAATTTAGTATCCTTGCGTTTTTTTGGTAAATTGTGATATTGCTCTCTGATTTATGCGTTTGTTTATTAAGGATGTAAGTGATTAGTGTACCAGATCTGATTTTTGTTGAAACGCAAATTGTTAGAAGATCATTTATAATGAATTTTGCATTTTAATTTATTCCTAATGAAATACTGATTTGACAAAACACTTTTAAGAAAATCATAATTTTTAATCACCAAAAAATGAAAATATTACGTGAAATGAATTTACGTATTCAAGTGATTTTTACAAATATTCTTTGGAAACTCTTGAGGAATCTTTAATTGCCATTTTACCAAATTAGAACTGGGAGGTAAGGTATCCAACTAAAAATCAAGAAAGATTTAACCTTCTGGATTTCCGAAACAGAAACCAAAATAAGTTAATTTCAAAAGAAAGCGGAAAGTAATTTAGTTTAATGGACTTCGAAACCAGGTGGGATGAAGTTAGGACGTCTTTAAGAGTGTTTTGACTTCTCTTACAACACCTGTGCAGCCATTTCCTGTATTTTTAAAATGTTTGAGTAATGTTGTTAAAAAGTTGTTTATATTGCTAAGTGAAAAAAGCAGCACTCTTTAAAAGTTACATATAGGATGTTCTTGCATCTTAAACTTAGCATGTGTACTTTAGTCATGTAAGCATTGCATTTATTGCCTCACTATGAATGAGATAAGGTTTACCTTATCTTTTATTTATCATTGACTTTCTTGCTTCATGAACAAAGCACTTTGTTCTGCCATTTAAACCATGCTTTTACGATCCTCAAGTTGTAAGAAGTAAGTTGACTCTCACTGTATTAATTACAATTTTTGCCTAACGAATTTTGTTTTAACGTTGTCATAGCCATGTGATCTATTGTTCAAATATCAACAATATGGAACAAGTATTTAGATTATATTTCACTATCAGATCCTGATAAATAAAATTTCAAATATTTAATTTTGTCTAAGTAAAATTTTTCGAACAAAACCCGTGTAGGTCATAAGACATTTGATACTGATCAAAGACATGAGGAGTTAGCTGATCTTGAAAAGAATATTAACAATAATTAAAAAATTAGTAACTTCAACCTGCCAAAGGATTTGGACTATAAACATTCAATATGAAAATTTCGGGGACCTAAGATCCTTAAGATTTTTTGGCAAAAAATGAGGATGATGAAAGTCAAATGACTTATTATGTTCATTCTTTAGCGCTTTCATTGTTTTCAATGAATGTGCTTTGTGCTTAAAAATATAAAAAAATTCTTGAGAGATGAGAAGAGAGATATGTTAATTGGAGTACCCAGGAGTCTCTGTATATCTCTGCCACGAATCATCTTGGCTGCACATAAACCTTTTCTGAAAGCACCTGAATTTTTTTCTTCCAATTCCATTGAGGCCGATTTCGAATATTCAATGGATGGTTCTTGCAATTATACAATTTGTAGTCAACAGACGACTGTGTCAAGAGTGATAAGTTGTGTTGAATATGTCATCTGAAGTATCAGAAACAGATGAGTCTTGAATAATAAGCATCGACCTTAACTTAATTATTTATAAGACTATAACCAGGACAACAAGGAATTTTATGGATAATCAACTTCTTTATTGTACTGGTAGCGACGTTTCGGTATAGATTCTTATACCGTTTTCAAGCAATTGGTGATATTGTAAGATACAGCATTTTTATACACAAGTTACATATGGATGGAATAACAAGGTAACAATGATAACGGGATGAGGTAACAATAACATGAAAGAATAACCAGATAATCATTATATAACCAGATAATCATTATAAAGGATTTTAAAATCTTTTGTAAGCACATTTTTCATTTGTTTGCAGAAGCTTAAAGCATCTCGAAATGATAAAAGGATATCATTAACAATTTAAATCTCTTTTCTTATCTTTCTATTATGTTGATTGTTTGTAATATATCTTTGTATTTTCTTTCTTTCAGGTAAGTACAAGGATCAAATTTGGGTGAAATTCAAGATGGCTGCCTTTAATTTTGGATACTGTTTGGAGTAAAACATATCTGCAGGAATTAAGGTTGTATCATCATCATTATGATCATCTGAATAAGTCTAAGCCCGTATCGACCACATTATATGCATTACCCACATTATCATGTTATAATAATGATAATAATAATAGGGATATTTATATGGCGTCTTTTCCATGTTCAAGGACATGCTCAAAGCGCTACCTACGTTATTAACCTGAGGGAAGTGCACTTTCAAAGCAGTTACTTAGCGCTAAGTGCGATCGTATAGATCCGTACATCCCTATATTCAGGTACCCATTTTAACAGCAGGATGGAGTGAGAGCAATGTGGATGAAGAGCCTTGCCTTAGGACACAACTCAGTTATGGACCCAGGTCACAAAGTTTGGTGCTTCCACCAGGATTTGAACCCGAGTCGTCGGCGTGAGAGGCCAGCATGCTAACAACTACACCACTGTGCTCCACTGTTGCATGAACAACACCAATTGACATAAAGGATTTTAGAATTCATATAAAAAAATCTTTAGTACATATCTTCAACAAAATCAAATGGAAACTACTGAGTAACAGAACAGAGGTTTTTAACACGACACCTCAGTTTAAAAGAATCTATGAGCCTTCAAACATAAATAATCATAATTTGAAACAGGAATATTTTTACTATTGGACTGAACATAAAATATTGCATCTTGATTATCAAATCATCTTCACATACGACACATATATGTGTATCATCCCAACTGTGGATCCGCGCCATCATAAGATGGTACGTGTACCAACTTGGAATCCTGAATCAGTTTTTGTGTACAATGTATTAATGTCCAATGGCTTGTAGACAATGAGAGATAAATCCAAGCCAGTAAGTCAAATAAACAAATATAAAGTTGAATTTTCTATGCGAGTACGAAAAGTATATACCTAAATGATTTAAAAACATATGTCATCAACAAACTTCATATAAGAATAAGAATATTATTAGCATGATCAAATAACTCCAGTCCCATCAAGATGGGACGTCCCATCTTAGGATTCCAAGTTGGGATGATACATATACACATTTTCTGCATATGGAAATACTTTGGTGTTGAAGTGTTCGGTAGATGAGGAAATTGAATCATATGTAATGTTAGGAAACTCTGTCATCATGTAAACAACACATCTGTGTTTATCACACAAAGTTGGGTTTAAGAGGAGATATTGCTTGTTAGAGAACTTGACAAATATCATACAATATTTCATATGAATAGTAGATTTTGCACAGTGTCCTGGTATGGACTACATGAAAAAAAAAGCCAGCTAGATAGGGGTTAAATGGCATGCTTGAGCAGGACCCTCGGTTCGGTACATTTTAGGTTCGGTATGAAACCAATAGTCGCCACATTTCTTTGAATGAGATCTTGAAAAGTCACATCATTCAAGCACTATTGTTGAGAGTTAAAGATCAAACTTAGTCGTTCCGAATGTTTATTTCTGGGAAAATGGCGACAGGTATCGTTCCCATTTTGAGACGTTAAATGATAATGAATAAAAGAATTTTTTATCATTGACTTTTTGAATAAATATTATTGGTTTTAAAGGTTGTCAAAATGATATTTTGGACACAAATTGAATATGCTGTAACCGAAAATCAATTTCACATAGTGACACATTTGCATAAGTGACAAAACAAATAGGACAAAACTGTTAATACTAATTTCCTCACAACTACTTTCAGGACCTAGCACGTTCAGGCTTGTTATGAGTCCTAAGGGCGCTAGTATTCTGGTATTCAATCCTATAGATTGTAATGAGTTGTAAGGGCGCTAGTATTCTCCCACTCTAAGCTATAGATTGGCCCTAAAGCCAAGCTGTCGATAAGAAAAGCTCTATAAGTGGAAGTCATCTTGTAGGGAGTTCTTGAGTACATGGGCAGAGGAATCAAGGGTTTGGACATGAAAATTGCATTTGCTTTCTTTCTTTCGATGAGTTTGTTGGACCCGGCAGGTCCCTGACATTTGAAGAGACAGATTTTAAGAAGCCTGGAAAATGTGACTATGACTAGTACTCAATAGTTCAAAATATGATAATGTAGGTTGTAAATAAGTAATCGATACATATTGCATTCTGAGGAGTGAACTCAGTATAAGTATTACTTATTCATCTAAATCTTGATGGAAAGAAGGTTATAATAGTTAACCAAATTTTATGAGAATAAAAGTCTTACAAGATATGTCAGAATTGGCTTTTTTTCCTGGTCTCCAACCTCCCCTCATGTATATTTCCTCAGCAAGGAACTCTATTAAACAAAGGTCACCCATCCATCATTGAGCTGTGCCCGTTGTTACTGAACTTTATCAGTCAGGCAACAGAGCGAAGCAGAGCTAACAATTCCCAAATATTCCCACAATGTTCATCTTATTTCAAATAACGAAAACAATTTTGACACATGTTACTGTTTTATCATTATCTGGAAGAAATGGAAGTGAAATCAAATTTGCTGTGAAAAGTTGCCCAGTGTCCTCCAAATATGAATTAACACTAACATTTTGAATATGTCATCACTTGGAAATTTCCTTGTGAGCAAAGAATACTTGATAAGAGATGAATCTGATTATGTCTTCAGGCACTTTCGTTAAGATTGGTAAACATTTTGTGAATGGAGTGATATAGTGATTACATAATCTGCATGGCATGAAATTCTAATTAATTTTTTTCATCAGTTTTGATAATTTAAGTTTGAACTCTGATTCTAAATCTGTTTAAATTTCTGATATCCAATTGGGAATTCAGGAGATTATATTGAATTTGAAATTGAAAAATTATTTTTCCTTTTGACAAGTTATCACTGTCAAATTGAAATAGCTATATCAACTTTTATCATACAAGAATTCATAGTGCTTAAAGTTTTTTGAATGAATACATAGGATACATCTTTTTTCATTTTTATAACTAATAGAATATTGATAAATACAATTCTATTAATAATTTAAAAGCTAACTACAAGGCAAGGTTAAAATAAAAAAGATTTATATTAGTTTTCAGGATAAAAACAGCTTTCATAAAATGAAGGCAACTTTGCAATACGTCATATCAAAGTACAATTTGCATAAAATCATACTTGAAAGGTATTTGTCAGTTAACTTTGTGAATACAAACTTTAAACCTCTTGACCTATTCTGATACCTTACATGAAGAAACGACTTACTGGTCTCCCAATTTGAACCATTTAAATAAAGTTACAGTAAGAATGATAGATTGTTCTGCAGCTGGAAACTTAGTTGTAGTTATGATTTCTAAATGTTAACTCATCGTTACATTTAGAAACCCCATAGTTACAGTAAGAATATTCACATGGTTACATAGTTACAGTAAGAATATTCAGATGGTCACATAGTTATGGTAAGAATATTCAGATTATTTCACAGTTACACTAAGAATATATAGATGGTTACATAGTTAAGTAAGAATTTTTAGATGGTTACATAGTTAAGTAAGAATATTCAGATGGTTACATAGTTAAGTAAGAATATATAGATGGTTACACAGTTACAGCAATGAATGTCAACTGATAACATATTAACAGTAATAATCTCCAGTTAGTCACATGATAACAGTAAGCGTCTCAAAGTGTTCATTAGCCTCAGGCTTTTATTGGCATATCTTTCCATCCGAAATCAAGCAAACCCATTGTTTCTTCTAACCCTCACTTTCTCCCTTAATTCAAAAGCTTGGTACCTGTTCATACTCATGTCATGTCAGAAGATGTGTAGAGCTTCTTTATAATTTGAGAATATTTGAAAGAAATATGTTCTTTTGCAAAGAGGCATAGGCTTCCCCTTGCCACCCTTTCTATCATACATCAAATTGGAACTTACCATTTCTTGTTCCTCACCCCCTCAAGACCCTTCTTACCCCCCCCCCCCCCCCCCCCCCCCTTTTCCCTCCCTCATCTCATTTATCTGGGGGTTCATGGCACATGGGGTGAGATATTACTACCTTCCCTTTATTACAGGAATGAAGAAAAACATTCAATGATTGTTCAGATATCTGGCGCCAAGTTTACTTTTTTATCCCGATAATGGTGTGATGCATTGATAGGATGCAAAGTTGCAATTGTTTCCCTGGAAATGCAGAGAGTATTGGCGCATATAGCTAAAATTCATGGAATTGAAACGGCAGTGAAATGATATGTGTTGGGATGTAGACATTCGATAATGTCAGAATGAAGATTGTGTAATACGATGGATGATATAAATCACAACTTGAGAATCAAGAATGTAGTTGATGGTAAAAGGTCCAGTGAGATGTTTTTAAGAAGTAAGATCTTGTTAAGGTTTAGTCAAGAAGATTTAAGGGTTTTTTTTACCAAAAAAATTTCAAATGCCAACGACAAAATAGGCAAAAATACAATGATGAATTGTCCATTTTATCATGAAAAATGGCTGAAGAATGAAAACAGACATATATTCGATGTATATTATTTCCTCAATTAGTTTCAATTCTTAATTTATAAAAAATTCAGTTTGAACTGTTTTTAAAAAAAACTAACCTTTGACCTGCTCAACATAAAGATTTTTTTATAAAGCAACCAATCGATTCGATTTTATTCCTCTTAAGAAAATCTATTCCTGTAAAACTGCCCCCTCAGAACGGCTTACCAAAGATTTGTTCAGCAGCTTTGTTCAAAAGTTTGCCAATGCTGCAAATGAATGAATAAAGTCTGTTCTACTTTATGAAGACACTGTTAAAATCCTTAGCCAGATTTCAGAGGAGCCCCAAAATTCATTGAATGGCGTGTACAGGTTCTTACAATAAATCAAGACAGCCCATGCCTAATCGTGGATGAATCATGTTTCATGTTATTCCAACATTCCACTTATTATGATCCAAGCTCAATAGACTCCCTACCAGATAAGACTCTGAATATGCCCAGTTGTCATGGAAACGAGCCATCAAATCCAAATGATTTCATCTGTCAATATAAGGAAGTCAAAATCTCAGAATTCAGCTCCTGAAATGACTTTTGTCTGGCATTTTAGGATTATGTTTGTTAATGAAAATTCATCATCTGTCAATGTTATAAAAGTAAATCTTTGTTGTAAAAATCCATATAATTTTCCGTAGCTATAGATATATGCAGATAAAAAGCAATATGTAGAATTCAAGCAACTTATTTTTTTCTCCTATTGCTCAAAATGTCAAAGTTTGCAATTAAAGCAAACCTTAAGAGGTTTAAGCATCTGGTTTTGAAATGTAACAAAGCAAAATGTCAAATTTTTGCAACTGAAGCAAAACCTAGAGAGTTTAAAGCATCTGATTTTGAAAATAAGCATTTTGGGGGAGAAAGGATGAGAAAGGCTAAAGACTGGAAGAAGCTATTAATCTTCCAGTGAGCTGAGGTCATGCATGGATGGAACAAGAACCAGGAAAAGTGACAGAGACGATGTTTTACAGCTTCCATGTGCTAAACTGATTCTCCTCAGGATTGCTGAGGATTTCTGAGGATTGGTTCTTCGACCAATTGGAACCAGTTCATAACTGGAGATTGCACATCAACATGTGAACTGACTAATGTTTACTTGATGTATTAAGTGTCTAAGGGTTCTTGAAACTGCTTCTGAAAGACTGAATATCATGTTTCAATCATAAAGTTTCTGTATCTTGGGTTTTCTTTGAATTTATCTTGGGTATTTGACATTAATGATTCTGCCTCTGAACTTTGAACTTTTGAAATACTTTCTTATAGATTGATGATATAGGTTTTAACAGTGTTCTGTTATACCTTTAAAATTGGACTTGTCAGTCATTAGCGAATGTCGTGGACTTTGTCAGAAAAAAATTCTTTCTTCTTGTCAACAGACCTTCTTTGAATTCTTAAGTGAATGATAAGAAGCTGCTAGCCCAAGAAAATAACATTAAGAAAAAAATCTTTTCTGTCTAAGCACATGTTTTTTTCACATTTGAAGGTTTTATGTCAATATGTGAAAATGTCATGGTGATACATGTCAACAACTGTTTTTGTCAACTCGACTTGTCAGATCTACAACATGTGTTATGAATCCGTTTTACGAGTTACGTTTTCTAACTTGAACTCTGACACAAGAGTTCCATAGCATCTGCACGTGTCATGTCACATAGTAGCAAGGTCGTCTCGACACATGACATCGAGCTCATCCTCCTTCCCTTTGACCTCTGACCTTTGACCTGAGACAAAGATAAGTGAGGGAGCACCACGTAACCCTGACACGGAATCTGTTTGATATGTGAGTAATTATCTGACATGGAACTGTTTACCATCGGTGCCATTCTGGCATCAGACAAATCTCTCTGTAGACAGTCTCCTCCTGCCGCCACCGTATCCATAACCATATCGTATGAACAAAGAGATAAGTTTCCAACTACATCACAGCGGAAGGATTTTCTTTTCAAATGTCGTTCGTTTCATTGTCAGTGTTAGACATTCAGAAAAAAGGAAAATAATTTGCCTTTCTTTTTCACTGTTAGACAGAAAAGAAAATATTTGGTAATATCATATTCTATTAACAAAGAGACATTAACTCCAACAACCCCAGAGGAAGGCTTTTATAAGTTTATGTCATCCCTTTAAGAATTCATTGTCAATGTTAGACAGTTTAGAAAAGAGAAAATAATTGGTAGTAGAAAGATGGAAATATTTTCCATCTGGTATGCGTAACCAGGGTTCTATTGCATTAAACACCAAGACGCCTTATGTCACCTTAGTGTAATGATAAGGTCACCTTAGTGTAATGATAAAAGATGGCACTAAGGTTAACCTTAGCATTATGGTTGTTTTGTGGAATGACCCCCAACAAGATATGTTTTTGATTCTGTAGTGATATATATGTTGCATTTCATTGATTCCGTTAAGTAAGACCCATTGACATATATGTATTTGTGGTAGTTAGCTGTGACTCTCACCATTGTTACCATTTAGGCGGCAGACATTAGAAGACTTTCACTTCTGTTCCTCTGGACAACAGATGCATTACCATATCATGCAAAAATACTGATAAGGTTACCAAATTCTGACATCCATGACAGCATCTGTGACTCTCACCATTGTTACCATATAGGCGGCAGACATTAGAAGATTTTCACTTCTGTTCCGTGTACAATTACCAGATACTGCTAACAAGACTAATAAGGTTCAAGGTTCCCCAATGCCGACATCTCTGATGGCTATTGGTTTGAGGGAGCCATAACTTGGAGACTTGAAATTGACAAATATTCTGGGCCTAGATTTTCAAAGATCTTAGCACTAAGATAGTCGCAAGTACCATCAATTAACATTGACGACTATCTTAATACTAAGAGAGCTTCGAAAATCTAGGCCCAGAATTCTCAGTCCCTTACCAAGTTTGGCGCCATAGGTCACTGTTTCTTTCTTTGCTTCTCACACGCTGTTTGACGGTGTAAACCTTTGGTGTTTAGAAATGAGGAAAGGTTGAAGGATAAGCTGTTGCCCTTTGAATCAAGTGTGCTCTCAATTCAAGATCATTTTCTAAAGAGAGATCATTTCAAAATATCTCACATAACTGACAGTCATTGTTTTCATAGATATAGATCTTCTGTAAGGAAACCCATGTGGCATTTAGTAACAGGGAATTGTTTTACTTTAACATATGGGATCCAGAATGGCAAACACACTACAGTTACGGAACTGTTATTATTGCCAGGGATGAAATAATGTATATAGAATATATTTACCTTAATCTACCTGAGGCACTGCAGTACCTATTCACAAAAAGAGGAAAATAAATGTAAAAAAAATAAGATCATGGTTTATACTTCATAATGTAAACTAATTGCTGAAAAATAAGAGATACATCGATAAAGGCAATCAAATTCATAATCTGCTACTCGAATGCAGTTTATGTAATCAACACCTTATGTGATAAATCTAGAATAATGTTATGAACATTTATTTGATAGATCAAACCTTCAGAAAAGAATAATTGATAAAATCAGCTGTGAATAATATCTTGTCACGATTGTTGTTTTTTGTTTTTGTAATAAATCGTCAAACATTAAGTTGTTAAACGTAAAGGAACAATTATGCTATATCATAGCCATTGGCAATATGTTGTAATGTTTGTGTCACAATGTTATTTGGCCTTCAATTTCATTTGTAACCGCAAAAAAACACCCAAATTGAGCTTATTTTCCATCGAGTAATAATTCTGCTATGTCAAAGCAAATAATAATATCTTGTTTCTTTCATTTCAATTCTTGTTATTTGATAAGATAATTTTTTATTGTTATACAAAACATCATCTATGATATTTACATTGTGAGTAAGTCACAGAAATGCTTTATCAAAGCTTTTCATAATACTTTGTCACATTCAATGTTAGTTGTTGCAGCAAAAAATGCAGATACCTGGTATGGTAGGTAAATCATAGATATTCTTTATGAAACATTTTGTTGGATAGCGCAGTGGTTAGCACATCAGTTTCGGATCAAGAGTTCTGTGGTTCGAATCCAACCAGGGGCTCAGCACAATCATCTGAAGTAGAGAACTGTTCTACAGACAATAACGTTTGGGTGCAATGCTACGCTGAATTTCAGCACAGTACCACCCATGGTTCGCTAGTTCCAGCCAATGCCTGCAGGTTTCACCCAAATGCATAGCCACATTAGTGTTACAGGCTTCCTCCCTGCAATACAACTAGCAGCAGTGATATAAGTGAAATACTATTAAAAGCAGCATAAAACCCTTATCATCGCCTCAAACTTTTCAGTAATATTTATCTTGTTAAATTGATATTTGTTCTCAAAATAAATACTCAACATTTTTCATAAATGTCAATGCTTGTGATAACATTATTATTTTTCTGCAACAAATACACCATCAATGTGGAGTTCATTGTTACCAGTCACCAACTAGGCTAATCTGTATCTCCTTGAGTAAATCATCATGTCCAATTTCCTGCAAGGTCCAATTGGAAGTGTATTATATCTGTATACACTATTGATTTTTCCCTTAGGCTAGAACCGTGCTCTACAAAAGAAAACTTCTTGGTTGGATTTCTCTCCAAAATGAGTGGAATGTTCTTAAAGGCAGTCATACAGAGTGGGATGATCTTCCATAAAAATTGAACGTATAAATATTTTACAAACAACTATTAGTTTTCATTTGTACATGTAGTATTGATTATTGCCACAGATAATTGTTTGGATTTTCCAAAATGAAGTCTTCAATGAAACTTGTCTTCTCCATGTGAAATATTTGTTTAAATTTGTCATGTTTTAGGATTTTTTATGTTCATTGAATAAGCCAAATTACCATATGTTCTCAAATACGTTCAAATTGCTTACCTAACTGGCACCCAAATACAAAAATTTTGTTATTTTTATGGTTTTTTTAATGATAAATGAAAAACGGCCACATGAATGTCAGGACATCAATATTCTGCATACATTTTACATGTATATTAGTTAAAAGTCCTAATTAATACTATCAATCCATATTTACATTTGTGTCTGCTGTAAATAAGTTTATTGAGTCATTGATGTGCATCATTGTCTGGTTTTCGATCACAAATCAACTCTTTAACCTGTTTTTTTTGGTCACTATACTGAATTAAAAAGCACTAACATGCTAACTTTTTTAAACAACCACCACTTCTCGATTAAATAACACCATTTATGAAGTTTGGCATATTTGACTCCAATAACATACTCTGTGGCCCTTTAAGGTCAAAATATCTAAATCTACAGTGTATGGGTTATACTTAAGCACCACATGAATACAAACTCGTGGACGTTTCCTGTTGTAGTTTCTAGGGTGCAGATGCTGGTAATTCCAAGAAGTTGATGACTATCTTAGCGTCAAAAAGACTTTTTTACTCTGAAGAAGACACAGAAAGACAAATAGCACAAAGAGAGTTAATTTAGAGCCAACCCAATATAAGTGAATATAAGCCCAATGGTGTGTAATGTCCAGAAAAGGGTGATGAGGATCTTAGCGCCATGAAGACTTTAGCAATCTTAAGAACACTCAGAAAGACTTACAGCACCAGGATGGTTAATCTTGAGCCAAACTAATTTCTTTGAATATTAGCTTAATGATTTTCCCAAATATTCCCATATTATGGTAATTCCCCAGAAAGGGGCGATGACGATCTTAGCGCAAATAAGACTTCAACAAACTAAGAGAAACCAAAATGGGACAAGTAGCACCAAAGGAAAAAAATCTGAAACCAAACCAATGTCACTGGATTTAAGCCTCCCGGTTTGTCTTATGTATTTTTCATTGATAGTTGATAATTTCTCCTTTAAAATATCAAGCATTAACCTAATCTTGTAGAAAGACAGGAACAAGTTTTGTGCCAATGTTTATATCAAAATGTCCGCCCTAACAACAGAAGAGGGTTTTTTAGGAGTAGATGCCATGGTGATAAAAGATAGTAAGTTGATTATCTGAAAGAACAATAGCAATTTGGGTATCAGATTGTTGGCAGATTGAAAAACATACTATTTTTAGGGTATTTTTTGTAATCTAAGGAAGTATGAAGCTATTTACTAGCCTTACGAGTGTTGATGTCATCAAATGGCTAGATGTTTCAAAATAGATAAAAAAGATGGAAAATAATACACAACAGTCCCTTTGAAAAAAAATCAAATCATATGATGTTTTTGCAAATATCAAATAAATGACGAACAAAATGGAGATGAATATGAGAGAAAAAGTGTTTGGCTTAATTCTTTCCAGATTCAAGACTGTTCATATTTTATTCAAAAGCCAAAAAAATCATTGACAACTGTTCCTATGTGGTCCGCTAACTGCTGAATACGTTTGCAGATGTTTTGTCCGTTGAAGCAAGGTTAACTGATTTGTAGGCAGATTTTTTTTGACAGGAGAAGATAACTCTTGTGTAGACTGTCAGTGCATGATATATATTGGGTGTTCCTTCATAGCTTCCTGTTTTTTTTGTGGTATCTCTCTACATTATCTCTGGTAGTTATCTGCCCTTGCTTTGTGAGTCATCAGAAGATAGCATCAGTGAAAGATATCATTTGGGAGGATTCTGTAGTTTTTTTTTTATAAAATCAGTGATGTACAGAAAATGACATCAGGTCTTGTATTCATATCTGCTCGAGAACATAATACTATTTGTGAACTTGATATTGTTTTTTTTTATCACATTACATCCATAAGATTTTATCTTGCTGTTATGTGATGCTTTGTTGGGAATGATATTTTTTCTGCTTTGGTTTTGGTTATCACATTTTCTATATGAAATTTGAAACCCAGGAAAATTAACCCTTTTACTGCAGAATTGTTTTACTATCCATCATTGTTTGTGTACGCTCTTCTTCTTATCTATTTCTTGTTGAATAAGCCCAGTAATTCATCCACTCAGAAACATTTATTTTCAAAATATTTTCTTAGTTAAGGTGTTTTTAATTTTAAAATCATATTATTTTGTAAAGAAAAAGTAAAATGAATTTCATTTCATGAAGGAATGTATAGTAATATTAGATCCAAACTGGAAACAGCCACATACCAATATTTTCTTAAATAGACTGAAACAGTTTTCTGGACTTGAAACAAACACTTTCTTGTAGACTATCAAAAATTACCGTGGGATGGCAAAATTAAATACCTCTCGTCTCTATAGTCTCTAGTCTTCCATTTACAAAATCAGATTCGTGGTATACAGGTAGAGCTATGAATGAAGTATGGTATAGTCGGTTTAGTAGCTCGCTGTTTCAGATGAGTTCTTCACAACATATGACTTGGTAGATATTTCATCAACTTTATGTTTACTTCTGTCTTCTTTATGTTTTTGTGGGTAATTACCTCTGCCCTCTCTTTAGACAGGGAACTGTTAAATAGGATGGGCTTATGGCTTTTGACTGACCATTTCATCAGCTTTATTACCAGGTTGAACTATAACCATATTTACTCAAAAAAATGATTGGTACTAGTTCCATGCCCCTTGCTAAGATATTCAGATATTCATTGAATTTAGCTTAGGAATATCTTAGCACAAAAACAGCTTTAAAAATGTTAGTCCAGAATTTCAAAGCTGTTCTGTAATAAAGATATATTTAAAACTAAGTTTATGTATACGTTCCTACTGGAATGTGGTGCCTGTTTCCTTAAAGTACAGAATGTGAAAATGAGACAATATTATGAAATTTATTAGTGGTATGCATTGTTTCTTCCTGAATTCCCTCCCTTAGATTACAAGACTGGGAGATGTTTTGATTTCAAACATGCTATATTAAGTCTATTAACTACAATTTTTTTAATTGTAGAGCCAATATGGTATTGTAATTGGTACAAGAGACAAAGTTCAAGTCTATCAATTCTGCCCTTCTCTTTACCAGTGAATGTTTACCAGTAAATCAAGAGACCAGCGATGAAGCTGCAATTTACCTGACAGTTTACAAGGTAGCAGGGACTATATAAGATCAGCAGGTGGCTGTCTCAACCTACATTCCACAAACACAGCAATTTACTTAAATACAGGACAGGTATAACGATCACAGGCCCGTACTTAACCTCGCTAGCTGTTCTTCAAAGAAACTGCGGCTTGAATTAGTCTGATACTGTAAACAGAGACACATTTTAAGAAAGATGGATATTGTTTGATGTTACTGACCTATCACGATATCATAGCTAAGATTGTTGTAAAATATCTGATATTCAAATTTTTTATAGATATGTATTGTTTCCAGAATTTCGAGATGTTTGTGAATTAATATTTGTTTTCATCTATCATAGGGTTCGTAAATGTTTGATTATCCAAACTGATCGTTTTTGGACCTTGATTTTGTCAAGACCAAGTGGTTGAGTGGGTAAGCTGTTTGTATGGTCAGTGCATTGTTACCTTCAAATCTGAGGATGTTTCTTTGTATCCTGCCAGGGGATCAACCTAAGAAAAGAAAAAAAATTTAAGATATTGAAGAGTGTGAGCTCAATTATAGAAATTTTATGATGTATTTGCTAACCAAAAAGCTGAAATTAGATGTCATGACCTTTGACATTTAAAATTGTATTAGAATACGTACAGTTAAGCCACTAGTCACATCTGTATGTCAACTATTGCTGTTAAAAGTAGCAAAATATACCTGACGTTCCAAATTGATGAAAAGCCTGAAAGATTGATTGATATCATAGAGTATTCAAATTTACCATGATTAGAATAATGAAGACACTTTTAAGAATTCTTTAGGGAATATGAAAATTAAAAATTTTCAACAATGATTAGGAAATATGATCCAAAGGAGAAATAGTTCAAAATAAAGGGAGGTAATCACACCACCTAAAGGTCTGTCTATGTTTAACTCTTGTTGTTACAGAAGATACTAAAGCTCACCATGTGGCAACTTGTGAGTGGATTCTACAAACATAGCTATTTAGTTAAACACAGGAGTCTTAACGACCCCAGACCTGTACTTGACCTTGACCTCTTCGACCTTCAAAGAAACTGGCCAGAATTAGCTTAACTTGAAATCATAAACAGACAGAGGAATTATAGAAAGTTAAGTATTGATTTCGGTAAGATTGACTGTTGAATTGCACATTTGAGCAAAGTACTCTTCAAGTTATAAATTAAGGAAGATAATGAAATTTAAACCTAGCAGTTTTGGCGACCAGGAGACTTATCCACAAAGGAATAAGAACATTATGCATTTAACTTATTTTTGAAAAGATTTCTCCTTGCATTAAGTGATAGTTTTTTAAAAGTACACTACAATGTGTTTTGTTGACTAGACATATATATGAAATGATAAAAAGAATTTTCTATGGGAAAAAAAGATGTATTTGATGAAGTTGACGTTTGGGTCAAAGAGAGAACAGAAAGTTTGACACCTCAATTCATTATGTGAAGATTTTAGGTATCTCAATACGTGACTAATTTTTGTCAATTCAAGATAAAAAGGAAATCTTTTCCATAGAAAAATCCTTGGATCATCTCATACAAAATGTCCCCTTGACTTAATGGGACATGTCTTAAACGAGACAAATTATAGTCCATGCGGCATTGAAAAACTATTTAAAACAAACTCTTCTCTTTTAAAGAGATAAATTCTTGTAAAATAGATCTCATTTTCATTGAATGGAGCACCTCTCTAACTGGTCAATGAAAGAACAGATAGTTTAACACCTCACGGCAATGTGGCACGCGTCTGTTTCAATCCCCCAGGTACTTTAACGCTAACGAGTAATCATAAACTTGCCGCTCTGACGGGAGCCAATTGGTTTAAGAATTCTACAAGAGAATGACTTTATACAGCTGTGTTTGACTAAATCAAGACTCTGAAATTGAAAATGAGTTCAATTTTGATGAGGAAATAAAATCAGAAAGGTGATTTCAGAACATTTTCATTGAATGTGTAATTTAGGTTGTGTTAAACTTGAAATAGACTTTATGGAGATCTTATTAACACTTCAATTTGATATGAACTATAGTTTGGCTAACTCTGAACTAAATATGAACTATACTTGAATTTTACACATATAAAAAGGTATGGATCAAACAAAACTAGTTTCGAACTATATGTGAACTATAGACTCAAACTATACCTGAATTGAACTTGAACTAGGTCAGAGCTAGATTTTGACAAACTGAACTGAACTAGAGCTTTATTTGAACTTGGTTCAGTTTCAAGAGTTTATGACAGGCAACAGCTAGTTGGTGTTGATTTCATTTTGAAATTTTCCAAATTTAAAATTATTAATTAGCTTGCAATTTTTTTTACATAGTTTGATAAAAATGTAAGGCATTATCACAGATGAGCACAGATATTTGCAGGAATATCTTCATTTTTTAAATATATTTTTCAAGTGTTATAGTGGTGCGACCATCTGTATGAAAATTACATGTTATTGATTTAGGATTCGGTGATTCATATCTTTGGGGGAAAAACTGACAAATGAATATTTAGTCGAGATATTTCTGTCAATTAAATTCAGAAATACACATGACTTGTTGAAGTAAAGATTCTTTTACATTGACATTAACCTTTCAAATGATTGATTTCAATTCCTGGAAGTAAAGTCTGACATTTCAAGCCTTCTCAGACACTCCAAAGGGTTAGAGTGACCTTGCACGGAACAGCTGTAAAAAAAATCACAGAAATATGGCATCTGCTGCAATTTTGAAACCACAAAATGTTTTAATGGAGGATTGTCAAAAGATTTTGAGTTATTTTGAGTTATATCACAAAAAAGGGGTTCTGAATTAATTTGCCAAAAATAATTGCAAAATTGAAATATGAAGATTATTTTTTACTCTTTAGCTATGTGCTCAGGTATTATTTGAAAGCCTACCATTAGCCCCTGGTTGTATCCAAAAACTTCCCATTGCTCGATGTTTTGATATACTGTCCAAATGAAATTTATTTCTTACAAGATCTATTGGCTGACCAGTGCCATTTATTATCCAATCACAGATCAGAGAGTCCAACATGTCGTGTATGCTAATGACCTGTGGCCATCTTGCCCTGATTAAGATCTGTCTGGCACAGACGGAGTCAGATGAATTACTGGACATCCTGAAGGGATTCCATCAGTCTGTCAACTTGTCCATCTGTCTGTCAGTCTATCCGTCTGTCTGTCTATCATCTCTTCTCCACATCTGGTTGACATCCTCTAATCTGTCAAGCTTAGCCTACCCTTCATGACTGTGTAAAAGATATATGCTTTTTGGGTCTATGTTCTTATGAGATTCTGATATTGTTTGTACATTTTTTGTTTATCAAGAGATTGATCTTTTTTGTTCATGGTGATTCTGATTTGTTCTTGATGTTCTTAATTTGTCTAGACGTAGTTCAAGACTGACTTGCTTTGTCCACAATTTCTCCCCTTGTGACTTGTCGTCTTCATATGTTCCTGGATTTCTTTGATTTGTTCTCTAAAGAAAACATCAATGTCTCTATGTTAATATTAAGATATCATTAGAGGTTTCAATTAAATACAAATCCATATCTTTCTTTACTATCATAAACTTTTTATCTAAGGCCAAAATTGGCACTTGAAAATTATAACATTTTTTAAAAAGGAAACAATATACCCAAATTTTCAAAAAGATAGTAATCTTATTATTACTCCATCCTAGTCATTACATATTCCTATTATGTCCACTTATTTCATCCTTCCTGGTTGTAAAGTCTCTGTCTCTGGACAACCTCATGACTGGTCAAGATTAAGCTATGGTCAAGTCCTAATCCCTACTGGTCACTCTAATCTGCTCCAGCCACCAACTGGTCAGAGAAGCATGTCTGGACATGGCAGATGTAAGCCAGATGATTCTTATCTTATCCTTGACATCTGATCGAGCAGATAGAAAGTATGATCCCTAGTAATTCCTGACATGGCTTTAGAAGTTAGAGGGAAGGGGAGGGGGGCTTGGGGGGTAAGGGGCAGGGGGGTAGGTTGAGGGGTGGAAGTTAAGCAGTCTCTTGGGTTATAATAGCAGAATTCAAAATCATTAACACAGTATTGGAGTATTATGTTTTACCGCCATTAATGTTAAACATAAACCATGTCAATTTTGCATATGCGCACATCTGCACATATAACTTATACCATGCAAGCATCAGTGCAGGCAGCACTAGTTTTGGCATTGCATGAGCGGTAATGTCATAAAACTTTAAATGACTTCAAGGAAGACTGCTGCTCAATGGCCCCTATAAAAAAAATTCCCCTCTCAAAACGCATTCACAGTGTCTCCGCAAGCAATGTAATATTACATTGTCTTAACTGCTGAAACTTACAAACTAATCAATTGGTAAAAAGGAATTGCCAAGATTCAAGTATCTGTTTTAATCCCATAACAGATGTTAATGTGAAGCTATTATGAAACTGGTATCGAGGTTTCATGTCAACTATTGCATAATCATGCCATTTATCAAATTGATTAACCCTTTCAATGCCAACATGCAGGTACTATAAATACGTGATGTATTAATGGCAGCCTCTATCTAACCATTATAACACCCTATCATTAACCCTTCAATGAAAATGTGCTGATTCGTCACATGTGAATGATTTGAAGTTGAAGATTCAAGAACAGAAATCAGCCATTACCAAAAAGGTTGTTTATATCAGCATATTTTTACCTATTTCAATGTTTGTTTTATCCTTCAATAATAATGTGGTAACTCATTTATCAACAATAATAAGATTATCTCTTTTAAATTAGAAAACAGGACAGAGCCCAAGCAGAGGGGTGAGAGGCCTTTGTCAAACCATCAAGCTCAACAATTGTCAACTGCATGATACGTTTTCGTTTGATTAACCCTTTTAAAGCCAAGAATCTTCCAAAATCCAACCATACGACAGCCTTTGTCCGGTCTCAACCCCTCTTATTAACCCTTCAATGAAAATCTTGGTAACTCGTTGCATATTGATAATTTGGTTAACCCTTTCAACACCCAGATTCAAGCCTCTGATAAATTCCTAAGAAAGGGTTTGCGGCCTGTTGGTGAGCAGTTTCTTCAATGAAAATGTGGTATCTCATTGTATATTGATAATTAGGTTAACCCTTTAACACCCACATTTGAGTTCCTGAAACAAACCCTATTATGGAGGTTATTGGTCTCGTCTTGTTAAGCAGTTTCTTCTATGAACATATGTAACTCATCGCATATTGATAACTAGATTAACCCTCTCAACACCAAGTGCCTGCTACAGAATGACCATGGGGGTTAATGACGGCCTCTTATTGACCAGTATCAAGCCCTATGATTAATCTGGAGCTGATAATGACAGTGGTCAAGCTGGTCAAGCTCTTTAGCACTCCCCTGGTCAATTCCATGCAAAGCTCAGGATTGGAGCATGTTCCCGTGTGATCTTCCAATTTCTGGCTTAGCTGTCTGAGGTCGGCCATTTGTAATCTCATTACTGAGCAGTCGGCAACCATCTGTTGAGTGGTGTCATGACTCTGTCACATATACAGGACACAGAATGTTAGGGATTTGTACATTTTTGAAAATTTTGGTATTGATCACTTAACTCATTGATATACTATAAGGTCATAAAAATTCATGAAAAGCCAAAAACATTTCAGCATGTTTCATTTACATGGTTGTCAAGTCAATTTAGATGGTGATTTTAGGTTTTCAATTTTGATTTCATTCTATCATTTCAGTGTCTAGCACCTAACAGTCCATATAAAGTTGTTGCGAAATCTATATCAAGCATTAGAATTTGTTACTTTTAGTTTTTGCAAGTCACACATTTTGTCATGATAAGTGAGTGTCCTTGTTAATATGCATTTGTTAAGGAACAGGGCCTAGGGCCTCCTTTCACAAAGCAACCTTAACTAAGGTTAACCTTAACTCCCATTCTTCAACACTGCACTAATGACTTAGGATCACCTTATGGCTTTGTGAAAGGAGGCCCAGAGAATTTTATTTGCTGCAATGATGCATTTGATGTAACCTTAAATCACCCACTGACCACTCTGATATGGTCACTCAGACTGTCCATCAAGTCTACGATCCCTGCATACCAGACTGACCAATGGTGGACACCATCCATAACTCTTAACAATTAGTGCTCAGCAGAATGGTCTACAACCTCATCAATGTCTGTCCTGGGGCAGGAAGTGTGTCTGTCTGTCCCCTGCTTCAACGTCTGTCTCGGGGCAGAATTACACGTGTTCCATGATTCAATTATAACCCCAAACCTTAAGTTTAATGACAATAAAGGATTTTTTGTGAAGCATTCCTCAGGTGAAGCGTATTCAGTGGAACTTTTAAATTAGGTTCACCTATTTAAAAGTGGGGGATCACCCTCACAACCATTTTACGGTGGAATTTGAAAAAAAAAAATTCTAAGGGGGGTTCAGGCCTGGATACGCCAATGGCAATGTTAGATAAAGATAGAGAAAATTAAATGGTGTTTGTCTAACAAGAGATTTATTTCATCAAGTGACATTTGTAAAGTTGATATTTCATGAATGGCGCACATCGAAGAATCATAAGTACAAATTTGCAGTTCATCAATAACTAAGCATCTTTGGATCTTTATCATCCTACCCCAGATAAATATGTCTTACACGCCCCCTTAATCTTGACACCATCTTCCAATTACAAACTGCCCCATCTGGAAGCGGTCAGTCCAGTCCAGCCCGCTGATGACCATTACATGCCTCATTATCTACTGATGTACAGCCTGAGCTAGATAGTGGAGGAATTCCACATTCCTCGTCTGGACAGATTTATGGGGAGAATCCTGGAAGCTCTTCCAATCGGAGTAGTTCTACAGTCACAGCTATGACATCACGTGAAGATCTTTCTCGTAACATTTGTATAAACTGAGTGTAAGATTAGGATTTTGTCAGTAGCTAAAATTGGAAATTTCTATCGATGGAGAGTGGATGTATTCAACTAGTCCTGCTAGAACTAGAAGCCTTTTATACAGTCTAGGTCCACATTCAGCAAGTCTAGATTGACTGAATACACTATGAAAGCAGGAGCCCAAAGAAAAAACTATTGTGGATGAAGGAACAGTAAATTATCAAAATTTTTCAAAGACTAAATTTTAGTCTAGTATTCAATATTCCTTGTCTGGTCAGGTTTATGGGAAGAACTCGGAGACCCATTCTAGGATTATATAGTTTGAATATAACCATAATATGTAATGTATCACTTTCCTGCAAAATTGACTCAACTGAGAGTGAGATTGAGAATTTGTCAGTGAATCAGAATCTAAGATTTGAAATTTCTTTAGATGGAAGGTGGAGTTATTCCACATCCCTTGTTCTGACAGGTTAATTGGAAGATTCTAGAATGCCCTTCTAGTTATAAAAGCATAAAAATCATATTTATGATCAGGGGTAACTTTATGATTTTTTTAGTGATTCAGTTATACAAATTTGATATATTTTTATTATTTGAGAGTTGAGGTTTTCAACAATTCATTGTCTGGTCAGTTCTATGTACAAAAACAGCTATAACATTATGGGGGCGGGATAGAGCAGTGGTTAGCGCCTTCAGCTTCGGATCAAGAGGTCCGTGGTTTGAATCCTGCCAGGGGCTCGGCAACTTTGTCTGCAGTAGAGAACTGTTCTACACGCAATCAGGTTCGGGTGCAATGCTTCGCTGAATTTCAGCGCAGTACCACCCATGCATGGTTTCACCGCAATGCATAGCCACAATGGTGTTGTGGGCGTTCTCCCTGCTATTATACTAGCAGCAGCGATATAAGTGAAATAATCTTGAAAGCAGCGTTTAACACCAACTCACCTCACCTATAAGATCATCTTAAAATATTTGCATGGATATGATGTAGGTGTATGATAATGATTTGTCTTTCAGAGTACAGAAGCAGTTTGACTGGAAGAATTTACACTGACCCTTCACATGATGTAGATTTATGACCATTGCAATAACCACACCCATAGCCTTTTCTTATAGTACAAGAGTGCCAAATCAGTGAAACCATGAATAAAATTGGAAATTTCCTTAGATGGAGAGTGAGAAGAGATTACCTTTACAGTCTAGAGCGAAGAACCAAACATCTCTCCTCTGACCCCTTTCTCTCCACACTGTCTTCTGTAAAGATTGTTTAAGTGAAATTTGCTTCTAGAAAATGGTAAATGCGATAGCACTTTCAATGAAAACAATGTATTTTTTCGTGAAAAGCATTATAATCACAGGTATTAATTTAATTTAGCATCTGATGAAATTATTGATATCACAGAATATTTTCACACTTGAATCCTACCTGCAGATTAGCATACCATTAGGGATCAAACATAATTATGAGTATGATAATCATGTTCATGTAATCATATAAATCATCTAATAACATGTAGATCTGATAGGTATGTTATTACAAGCTTTGCATATATTGATAATCTGTGCTATTGCTGATAGCAGAAACTTTCATACTAATATAAATCTGGTTATATCTATGAATCCAAGAAAAAAAAAGAAGGAAATAAGGATCAGTCAAGGTCAAAGTTCACCAATTGTGATTGTCTGGTTTGGGTCAAAAGTTATCCCTGCTTTGTCCTTCCCAGCTTGAAGTAACCAATCAGAAGCCTGACCAGTTACTAGACCTCCCATGATGCATCAGTCACATTTAGTTCTTGACCACATGATCAAGTTTAAAGAAGCTCGTTAGTAAATATTTCCCAACGAACAAGATGTTTTGATAAGACCATAATTATTATTGTTTTTTGAATTGTTTACTCGTAAGGGTAAAAAAAAAAGAGCTTGAAAGCAAATCAAGTAGATTTAATTATTTTACTAGTTATGTTTGAAATTTTTGCTACCAATTCAAACTTTTCAATAGTCATTCATTCATTAGGTTTAAAAAATCTTTGATATTGCCAAGCTTTTGTATCAATGATTTAAGTACCTCCAAAAATAAAGAAACAGGAAAAGAATTCCTTTTTATTAAACTTCCAACCCTCAAATTGTTCAAGATATCATTGAGAATGAACCTCAGAATTAATCTATATAATCTGTCTTTTCAAACATTTTGATATACCATTGAAATTTATTCAACTTTATATATATGTCATCTGTTCTTTACATACAAGTAACCCTTAAGGCCAAAAGTTCAAATTTTCTGATCTAAACATTGCAAAGAAGCTGTAAAAGAAAAGCAAAGAAACTGTGTGTCATATAAGGTTGGTGCAGCTTGTGTCATTTTGAAAGGAAGCGTTGACCTGTTGACACCTGTTGTCACCTTCAGGCAATAAATAAACAAAACCACTATTTATCATAATATTGATTATTGAAATAAGGTGTTGGTCTTATAATCAAAGAAGTCAATCAAAAGAAATTTGCAAATAGTTTGACAATAGAAACCCCTGGGTCCACAAACAGGGTTGTTTAAGACACTGTAGGACAATTGTGGGACAAGTTTAGGACATGGTAGAACAACAGTCTTCTATGGAGTCAAGAGTTCAAAATGTCCAATAGTGAGGATTGTTGACACAGAAGCTTCACATAACCTTGCAGCAGCTTTGACCATCTTTAGTTGACAGCTGTTGGATGTAATCGAGCTGGCCACACATGCTGACAATTTCATTGTCCTAGATAAAAGGTTTAAAAAGCCTGACCTATCGGCCATCTTGATTTGAGGGGAAATGACATAAAAAAAGGAGCTGAACTTTTACTAATTTTTACGACATTATAAATTAAACGATATGTGTGGAAAGAATATATGTAGTGCCCTTACAAGGTTTTACACACTTTCATCAACATTTTCCTTATCTGATGCCAAATCTCCTTCAAAAGTACTGGCAGGACCAGAGAAAGAGTCAATCCATCCTAGATTTTTTAAACCAACCTGTAGGTATCCAGTTATGAATCTAGTATTTTAGTAGTTTATTTGAGACTTGTCATCATTGATGAATGGCTTCACTTCTCATTCTTGCTTCATTTTACAAAGGGTGAGCTCTCATTTATCTAGTCGTCAAATCAAAATCAACGAAAACAGGTAGCATGTTTCAACTAGGTAATGATGAAAATCATGTACTGATAAGATACATAAAAATGTAAATACATACAACCTAAGGACATTATCAGATCTTTAGGCAAAGGGTTAAGGTTTGTAAGTTAAGCAGTCTCTGTGAATGAATGCATGATGTTGGCTGGATGGAATTCTTCTTGAATAGTGATATTTAAGATAAATTATGTCAATTCCTTAAAAAATTAATAACCTGTATAACACTGAGCAAAGACCAGAACAGGACCAATAAAGAAATATTAGTACATCGTTAAAATTCCTCATTTTAATTTTTTCTCCTAAATATTTGCCAACCAATTGGATATTTTTCAAAAAAGCAATAGCCAGACAATAAGTCCCTTTTTAAAAAAAAGTAAATTTTGAAAATCAACCTTACGTCCACCAAATCTTATTTTTATAGTCTTCTAAGTTTTTGGCATATCAAATAGAAAATTGTTATCTGGGGACCAGGAAGCAGTCTTGAGCAGGTTTCTAATCAATCCAGTGGTCATTTGGTCAGTCCAATCTCCTTGATTCCTGCTGCTGACCAGTATAAACCTGCATTAACAGACCAGGGGTCATGTATTCCTTGTTAAGAACTCTATAATTAGCTTTATAATGAGTTCCTGGGGTGGTTTGGAACCATGTTCAGCTTAGGATTGCGTATTGTATAAGTTGTTAATATTGGTAACAACGTTAAAAATCTGCTGTTTTGATAAGCTGTTAATTTGTATGATAAACATTTTGCAATAGCGCTGAGGATTCAGTTGATATTGAGCAAGGGACTGGAATATGTACTAGTGCAGATAGAATTATCCTAAATATGTTGATGATATTGTTAGTGGTCAAATTTCTATCTAAGTAGTGGATTTGAAACCCTTTTAACTGAATCTATGACTTCAAAAGTTTATAAAATTGGTTGGTATCTTTCTCGCCTTATAAAGAATGAATTTCATATTAAATACAATGAGACAAAGACAGAATATTGACAGTCAGTCTATTCATCACTCATCGTCATTAAACCCACAATTAACTCTTAAATCTGTTATTTCAAAAGTATAAGATTGGTATTTTATTAGAAATAGAGAAATATCTACAGAAATATGAAAATCTCAGTCAGTCTACCAAGCTCCCATCTGTTCAACCGATCACCCTAAAGTAATTCCTCGTGTCCTGACTTTTGTCAAGAGTCTGAGACTTCCAGGACTGATGGCGGCAATGGTCAGTGCAGAACAACAGCATTAGCACAAGCTTGTTGAGTGGAGTTCATTTGCTTGTAAATTCCCACTACATTTGCTAGTAGAGTCCAAGTCCATTTGCTGTAGGAAATACTAACCTTGTACAGATTTCTCTGCTCTGAACTTCATTTCCTGTTGGCCTGCAAGACAGTGCTAGACTTTCTCATTGGGTTTCTTAACAACAAGTACAGAATTCTTCATCAAATATTGACTTTTTGTTGTGTTTTTCACTTGATCCACAATTTTCTTTCCTGGAGACAGTGGTAGACTTAATTATGGGATTGAGAATTTTATATCAAGTAAGAATTCTTTAAAATGTTATGTTTTTGGGTTATCTGATTTGATTCCCAAATTTTTTGGCAGTTCATTTTGCAAATTCCTATCATCTATTCAACATCATCATGAAGAATTATTTGTTTTCTTGTTTGGTTCACAATGGGTTTTTTAAAATAAAAAATGTTCTTTAACATTCGTCAGTAGATAGTTACTTGTTGTTTACCAATCCTATTCCTGAACGTAGTAACATTTTTGAAGAGTAAAAATTACTTTTTGATGATTTGAATTTTTTAAAAACTTATTTTAGCATGTCTTAAGTATTGTGGTTTGGGGAGTGTCCCTGAACAAAATTCCTAAATTACATTTTCAGCTTTTCCTGTTTGTATCTTTTAGAATTTTAGAGTTTGAATAAACCGCTAAAATATCTTTGCATTATCTTTCTAACACTTTCAAGTCATCTATCAGTAAAACAACATGATTATAAAGGAAGCAGGGAAGCCGTCCTTCAAAACCCGACACAAATTAATCGTCTTTTTTGAACAAAATACCAACAACTGCTGGTTTATCATGCTAGAAAACTATTTCCTTGGGAGGAACTATTTTTTCAGCTGCCTGGTTTCATGCTGAATTAATTTTACCTGAAAATTTTCACATTTTTGCCTCAAAGGCAGCCTGAAGCAATCAATCTGATAAATTTGTCAAAGGCTCCAAAGAAATACCTTCATAAAAGGAATTTGGTTGTTTAAATAAATAGACAGACAGATGATGTTTCTTAATAGATAGCATGAAATCATATGTATTTGACTTACTTCTTATATAATTTTTTTTCTATTCATGTGTTTTAGTTGATTTCAATGTGAATAAATCAAATTTCAAATAGATTTCAAAGATTTATATTTATCCTTAGTCATTCATTTTGTTATGTCATTGAAATCTTAGAATAAACATTTTCAGGTTACTATGGATTTATATACTGAAAATATTTGTTGTTTCAGGGGGAGATTTAGGAGATTTGTTCACAAAAATATACTAATAAAACATGTTTGAAAATAATAAATATGGAATGATTTAGTCTAAAATCCTTTTATTTTTTTCATATATTTAGAACTTTATATTGCCTGCTGCAGTTGGAGAGTTAATGATCTTAAAATTATCCATCTACATGTAGTCCAGCAGATTATAGTATAATTATGCATTTTCATGTTACAAGCATCAAATTTTGTGCAGATGTTGCTCATGGTGCTGATAATATGCAAATAACATAAAGAGGCACTTAAAATTCAAGATGGCCACCATTTTCTACTCAAAATTACACTATCAGAGACTAACGTACGAAGTAATTTTCACAATTTTCACACAATATGCAAGAAATTGTTAGATATGTTGCTTATACTATGTAAATAACACATAGATAGGAAGGCCCTCAAAATTCAAGATTGCAATTTTTCAAGATGGCCGCCATTTTCTTTTAAGGACGACATATAGATTTGCCTCTTGTTTTACCTGCGAGTGTTTCACCCTTTCCTCTTCAGTGCAATACGAGATTGAACAGGGAACAAGGACATTTACTCCTGTGTGAATAATTTATTTATCAAAGCTCTTTTTTGCAATCCAGCTTGCATTATTGTTATTGGCTGCAGAGTTCTCCTCCATGGCTGTAAACATTTGGAGCTTTTGATTCAGCAAGTCAAGACTTAGTAATACCAGGAATCAGTATTTCATAATTTTTCCCAAATTTTTTAATATTAAATGTTTCTCTAGCATATTTTAGCAAACTTTTTAGTCAACCACCTTTTTGTTATATCTGTATTTGAAAAAGGGTAAGTGTAGCGTATTTGTATTCATAACACAAAACCAGTTATAATGAACTCTGTTATCCATACGATGTCTTTGTATGAACGAGTGCGCGCCAGTTACTGTACCGGATGTGCCGTTAGCGAGAGAGCAGACCTCATGGCTGCTGATTGTACTTGACTGTCATGTAATATCGAACAAGCATCAATACACGAATCCTCCGGAACGTACAGTGTTTGTTATAATGCCCAAGTCATCACATATTTTGGCGACGAGGTAAAAAGCTGGATGTCTTAACGTTTTTGTGGACATTTTGTGTGTGATTACGTCCGTCGTGTGTCACTCGCTTCCAAAAAACATGGCGTCGTCTACCTCCGGGAAGATCGACGAATTCAATCCAGAGACAGACAGTTGGGAAATTTATTGTGAACGATTAGAGCTGTTCTTTACTGCTAGAGGTGTGGATGATGATAATGATAAGAAGAGGGCTATTCTACTTAGTGAAATGGGTAAGACGGCCTACACACTTCTCAGGAATTTGTGTGCTCCTACGAAACCTAAAGAAATGTCGTTTGCTGACATAGTGAAACTCATGCAAGATCATCAACACCCAACCCCGTCAGTGATAGTTGAGAGACTTAGATTTCATAAGAGGGATAGAAAATCTCAAGAAAGTGTTACCGCGTATGCTTCAGAGTTGCGCAAATTGGCCAGTACATGTGACTTTGGTACTAATCTGGATGATTCACTTAGAGACAGATTAGTTTGTGGCATTAACAATGATGCTATTCAGAGAAGATTGTTAGGTGAGAAGGCGCTTGATTACAACAAGGCTTTCACATTAGCACAGTCAATGGAATTGGCGGCAAAGAATGTAGAGGATATTAAAAGTGGTACTTCAGGCATTTCAACACCTACAGGGGGCAATATGCACAAGATGTCATCATCTCAACATACTCCAGGTGTCAACCGACCATGTGACAGATGTGGTTTACGGAATCACAAATCTCCGGACTGTCATTTCCGCAATTCAAAGTGTTACAACTGTGGTAAGATTGGCCACATAGGGCAAGTGTGTCGCCAGTCACAAAGCATAAGAGGCTCTCATCGTGGACGTGGCTCCCATCGATCAAGAGGTCAAGGTCGAAGTAGGGGTCACCATAGACGTTCATCAACAAATAAGGTCATTCCTGATGACAGCAGTGATGTTGAAAAGGAAAGTGAAGTGTATGATATTTACAAGATGGAGACCATCTCTTCTCCTATAGTTGGGAGGAGAGAGAAGGAACCACCAATGTTTGTTAACTTATCACTTAATGGTCAGCCATTAAGCATGGAACTAGATACAGGTGCAACATTTTCAGTGATAAATGAGGACACTTACAGCTCGTTAGGGAAAGATCCACCCAAACTTGGACCTCCTCATACCATGTTACGCACTTATCTAGGTGAAAAGATACCCCTTCTTGGTTCCTGCTCAGTGAAAGTGGGTTATGGCAAACAGACAATAGAACTGCCAGTTATCGTAGTGAAAGGGAAAAGAGCCAATCTGTTCGGCCGTGACTGGCTGCGACATGTTCGTCTCGACTGGGGAACAATCCTCAGAGTGGATTGTGATGATGTTCAGACTATCCTAAACTCTCATCCTGATGTCTTCAAGGAGGAACTTGGTGAACTAAAGGATACCAAGGTGAACATTAACATATCTATTCCTTCACAACCACGTTTCTACAAACACCGGAATATGGCGTATGCCTTGAGGGACAAGGTTGAGAATGAACTGGAACGATTGGAACAGCAAGGTGTCATCAAACCTGTACAGTACGCAGAATGGGCTGCACCCATTGTACCAGTATTGAAGTCAGATCAATCTTCTGTGCGCATTTGTGGAGACTACAAACTTACAGTCAACCAGGTTGCGAAACCAGACTGTTACCCTATACCCAGGATAGAGGACTTATTTGCATCACTCTCCGGAGGCAAGCAATTTACCAAATTGGACATGAGTAACGCCTACCAGCAGCTAGTGTTGGACGATGAGTCCAAGAAACTCACCACAATAAATACTCACAAGGGTCTCTACGAATATCAACGATTACCTTTTGGGGTGTCAGCAGCTCCTGCAATTTTCCAGCGGACAATGGAATGTCTACTCAGTGACTTACCACATGTGTGTGTGTATCTTGATGATATTCTCGTCACAGGTGTTGATGACGCAGAACACAATAGGAATTTAAATGAAGTTCTTGATAGATTGCAGAGAGCAGGGTTACGTCTCAATGCATCAAAGTGTCACATCAAGAAAGACTCCGTTACTTACCTGGGACACCGGATAGATGCACATGGACTGCATCCACTGGAGGAAAAAGTCAACGCTATTGTGTCTGCACCAGCTCCCCAGAATGTGACAGAGTTAAAGTCATTTCTTGGAATGGTACAGTACTACCAGAGGTTTCTGCCAAATCTTTCCACAACATTAGCTCCACTTCATAGTCTATTGCAAAAGGACTCTCCATATGCATGGACCAAGAAACATGATTCAGTATTCCAGAAGGTGAAATCTCACTTGTCTTCGTGTAAAGTCTTGACGCACTACAACCCGGTTCTTCCACTCAACTTAGCAGCTGATGCTTCTCCTTATGGAGTTGGTGCGGTCTTGTCGCACATAATGCCAGATGGTACTGAGAAACCTGTGGCGTTTGCGTCACGTACATTGTCTCCTGCAGAAAAGAATTATTCACAACTGGACAAAGAAGCACTGGCCATAGTGTTTGGAATAAAGAAATTCCATCAGTATTTGTTCGGCAGGAAATTTCAGCTGTTGTCGGATCACAAACCTCTCATGGGTCTACTTGATGCAGAGAAAGGCATCCCAGTGATGGCGTCAGCCAGACTTCAGAGATGGGCCTTGATGCTCGCGGCTTATGATTACAGTATTGTGTATAAACCAGGCTCCAAGTTAGCGAATGCTGATTGTTTGAGCAGATTGCCTCTGCAAACTCCAGTGTCTGTGCCGCCTGTTCCAGGAGACACAATAATGCTCCTTGAGAACATGGCTGAATTCCCAGTGAATGTGAAACAAATTCAGATTTGGACAAGGAAGGATCCCTTGTTGTCTAGAGTGAAAAAATTAGTGGAATGTGGTTTTCCTGAAAACATGAAGCCAGATTCAGAGCTCAAGCCATATGTTCAAAGGAAGCTTGAATTGAGTGTTCAAGATGGTGTGGTGCTCTGGGGCAACAGAGTAGTGGTTCCACCTCAGGGTAGGAAACAGTGTGTAGATGTGTTGAAGCACACCCTGGAATAGCGAGGATGAAGGCTATTGCCAGAGGTCTTGTGTGGTGGCCATGCATAGATTCAGAGCTAGAGAACAAGGTCAAGATGTGTTCAGTATGTCAACAGAGTCGCTCCTCACCCTGCGAAGCGAAACTGCATCCGTGGGACTGGCCATCTAAGCCTTGGTCACGTCTGCACATTGATTATGCAGGTCCCTTACAAGGTAAAATGTTTCTCATCATTGTGGACTCCCACTCTAAGTGGATGGATGTGTTCCCTGTCAATAACGCAACAACAAGCGCCACTCTTGAGTGTCTTCGGAGAACATTTTCAATCCATGGTATACCCGAGACAATCGTTTCAGACAACGGGACATGTTTCACAAGCGATGAATTTGCCTTGTTCATCAAAAGGAATGGTATTCAGCACATCTGTACATCCCCTTATCACCCAGCGTCCAATGGACTAGCAGAGAGGAGTGTTCAGACATTCAAACAGGGATTTACGAAACTCAGCGGAGGTTCCATCGACACTAGGGTGTCAAGGTTCTTGTTCAGGTATCGCAACACTCCACAGACCACAACAGGGTTATCTCCAGCGCAGTTACTATTTGGGAGACGTCCGCGTTCCCATCTGGACTTACTTCACCCAGACATTGGTTCTAAAGTCCAGCAGAAACAAGAGAAGCAGGCAAGCTATCACGATAGACATGCCAAGTCACGACAGTTCACCTTAGGTGATCTGGTTTACGTCAGAAACTTTCTTGGTAAGCCAAAATGGTTACCAGGCGAGATAATCCAGTGTACAGGTCCTGTCTCCTACAAGGTCAGCTTGGCAAATGACAAGGTTGCTAAAAGACATGTAGATCACCTCATCAAGCGGTATATGGACAGTGACTTGTCGGAACCCAATTCTCCCGGAAGGTCAGAAGAAAGTGATATGCAGAAATCAGCTATTACATTCTCACCAGAACTTCCAGAACAGAGTCCTCTACCAATACTATCCACAGACAAACCAACTTCTGGTGCCACATCACCTTCATGTGACACTAGTCTGGAACTGTCTTCATCAGTTGAGTTAAGAAGATCTACTCGCGAACGCAGAGCTCCTGATAGACTCAATCTGTAAACATACTGTAGAAATTGTTCAGTGTTTTTCCTTTCAGGATATTGAACTTTGTGTTTTTTACATTGTGTTCATTTCAGAAACCAAGTGAATGAACATTAATTTGTGACTTTCAGTGTTATACTGTTAAACAGTTTGTTATATTGGAAGGATTCCAGTGAACTCTTTGATTTGATCAGTATCTCATTCTCAGGATATTTGGCTGAGTAAGGTTGTTTATAAATCACTTTTGATGTTATTAACTAAAGGTGGAGGAATGTAGCGTATTTGTATTCATAACACAAAACCAGTTATAATGAACTCTGTTATCCATACGATGTCTTTGTATGAACGAGTGCGCGCCAGTTACTGTACCGGATGTGCCGTTAGCGAGAGAGCAGACCTCATGGCTGCTGATTGTACTTGACTGTCATGTAATATCGAACAAGCATCAATACACGAATCCTCCGGAACGTACAGTGTTTGTTATAATGCCCAAGTCATCACAGTAAGCTATTAGCTATTTAAATAGGATATTCAGCTGGGAAATTTTATGTGTTCTTCGTCACGGCCTTAGCGAAATGACGTGGTAAGGACTAAAGTTAACGCTCCCCAAACACATAATATTAGGAGAAAGTAGGGTAGTTTGAACTTGATTATTGGTAGAAGTCATGGTGTGAGAGAAAGACAGTTGATTAGTTCCCTACTGTTTGATTTACAATCATTATTATTTGTTCAGAAGACCACATAAATATATTGACAAACACATTTCATAATTTAGTGTTAGGTATTGGGTTTGGGATAGCTCAGTGGTTAGCCCGTTCGGCTTCGGATCAAGCGGTCCATGGTTTGAATCCTGCCAGTGCAATAGGGAACTGTTCTACATGCAGTCAGGTTTGGGTGCAATTCTTCACTGAATTTCAGTACCACCCATGGTTTGCTAGTTCAAACAATGCTTGCATAGCCACAATAGTGTTGCAGGCTTTCTCCCTGCACTTTTCATGGCAGCCGTGAAATAAGCAAAATAGCCTTAAAAGCGGCGTTACACCCCTCCTCACCTCGTCTCACCTTACTGTTAACTCACACATTAAGAATGTAGTGTTTATATATATATGTATATTTATATTTATGTGGTAACACTCTCAAAGCTGAAGGAACTCATTGCTTGAAATGCAAATGTGGACAATGTACATTCTCTGTTAGTGTCAGTCATTCACACATTTTAACTGACCAGTATACATATTCTTGCGCCAATGAAGTCCCACGATACCCAATGGGAACATTTTGGCCACTTCCTGAAAGACCAACTTATCGAATATTTGTAACAGGTTTTAAGTGCGTTGCCTGGTCTATTTGCCAAGATTAACTGTGTTGATTTCTGATAAGTACAGGACCCATGGGTCTTATATTAGAGGGGGAAACTGTCTATATCGACCCCTTGACTCTCTGAGGACTTCACTGATTGGCTGATTGAATGGCACTGTTGGGCTATTATCACACCTCAAAGTAAGCCCCTTTGAAAGGCGCACACTTATGTTGAACACATTAGTTATCTGAATGTTGGTTGTGGGCTCTTATTGAATTGTTGATATTGGAAATACCCATAAAGAAGTTTCGTGAAGTGTTTTGATTTGTGAATCTTCAAGATTAATGCTATATGCACGGATCGTCTTAGTTGTATTCTTCTTATAGGAGCTCCCAAGTAATGTTTTGAACTGATGAAAACATTAATGCCTGCTTTCTTTAAATAAGATATCATGATAAACTTTTTTAATTTTTTTTTTATAATTTTTTATTTTCCAAAACTCCATACAGAAAAACACATATTATAATAACAGTTCCCAACATAAACAAATTTTACACAAGTAATATTTCATTAATGTATGCAAGATATAATGGATAGGCAATCTTATATTCAAAATAAATTCTGACAGTAGGTTGAAAATAGTAATAATTAAAAACTAATCTAATATTTCAGATAAGAGTATGACAAATTGACCAGAAATTCATAAAGGTATCATATTTACAGTTTGTGTAGGCGTTAAATCGGTCAACAAAATATGCAGATTTAATATCCTCTTTAATATGTTTCAAATTTGGGATTTTCTCCTGTTGTTTCTCCTGATAAACTTTAAAGGCAGTTTCACTGAAAAAATATTTTGAGTCTTGGTTCATTTCCTCTTCACCTCTTGTCTATACACAACCGTCCTTTTGTTCTATGTGATAACTGATCATCAATTTTGATTATCTTTAGACGGCAGAATTTGGCAGCTATCACTGATAACAGCTGATAACTATCTTTTATAATCATTTTAGATTTCTGTAGTAAATGTTGTAAATTAGATATAAGGGGCTAACATAACGGTCCTCAAATTAATTATAAGTTTCAAATCAATGTCACAGCCATGTTATGATGCAAATGGCTGAAATATTGCCCAAGTGGCGTTAAACAATAACTCACTCGCTCAATCATAGCCATGTTAAGGTTTCAAAGCGCTGAATATTTAACATCAATGGATTACCAAAGTTATTTGCAATCTTTCTTTCTGCAGTGATGCAAGTTTAGTACAATTGTAGGAACCCAGTATCAACCTAACTACCACACTATCAATGACTGCAGACTTTGCGAAATCTTCTTGGCTTGAAGTTAAGAAAAAGAAAATATATCAATTCCAAATTGAGCTAGGGTAATGTATGGGTTAACAACATCATTAGAGCATCTATATATCACAAGTTTAGTTTCTTCTTCTATCAGGGTGATTCATTGGGCTAGATTTATTCCTCCCGATCTAGTTTCAAACTTACGAAGTCTGATAAGTCAAGTAGTTTTCCATACCCCAGATAAGAGGCAAGCGATGTAAAATTCATCAACGAGGTTGATGTGCTTTTGCAGAAAAGAATGAAATATAAATTGCAACAACTTTGTATGCTGTTATATGTGGAATTTCGATTGATGTTAGTTCTTTTTTTTTTTAAAGTCTCAAATTTGACAAATTTGAATTGTCACCATTCACATGAAAATAAGAAATTTGGATTTTAAATTCTGGGAGTGGTATGTTTACAAGTAGTTTAAGATTAAAACTTATGATGAACTTCAATTTTGAATCTATTTTAAATAACAAATTTGAGTTTCTTGGAGGTGCCTCAATTTAAGAAAAATATTACTTATAAATAGTATTATGAATTAGTAAAATCTTATGCAAGAGCTTTTTTCATGTAGATATGATAAGTATTGCATTGCTGTTTGAAGTTGTGTATGATATTTACTTAAACAGTTCCTTAGGCCCTTGATCTGCATAATGAGTTTTTGATGTAACCAAGATGAAAGAAAGAAAAATGGAGTTTGATGAAAGATATGTTTGACGTTTGCTGACAAATGACAAGATATGTATTTGCCCGCACCATGGATTCAATCAACATAACTGCCTTGCGTCCCCTGCACGACGTAAAACGAAATTTTCAGGAACTATTTCTGGAAACTAATACACACTTTATATTTCTTTTGATCAACACTGATTTTTGTATTTCACTGATAATTCAATGTGAAATCTAAACTCTTTCACTCTGTATAAAATGTATCTTAAAAAATTATTATTTTATTGATTTAGGTCAAGTGTGCCAGAGAAATCCAATTAGTATCTAAAATCTAGACTTGCTTTTCCGGAAATTATGTTTTCAGATAAGATGAACTTATAAGATATGATAAGGATTTAGTAAAGATAAGATATTGAATGTGATATTTATGATTTGTCTGTGGTCTTATGTGGTAAACCAAAAAATGGCAGTGAACCCCATTTCCATTACACTGTTTATGACACGTAAAATATAAACAAGTCTCGTTTCCCTCAACATGATAAATCCTGTACCTAGTTTTAAGGTTGACTTCTCTCAACAGCACAAAACAAGCTGAGCTGGAGATCAGCCGTTTCCCTGTGGACCAAATCTTTGATAATTACCTCCCCTTGGTAGCTCTTCAACTTCCTGATGCCTTCTTCCCTTCCTGTTTGTGTATGGATATGATCGCAGACAGCAAACATGTGATGTAAACTAGTACCACATGAATGATGATATGTGTAATCGTTAAAACTGGCGTGATGTTTGATTGGGGTGAGTGAGAAAAATGTGAGACCCTCTGGTCACTAAATTTGGAAATATTCATACAATTTTTTTAATTTTTGATTAAACCTTTCTCCTGCCAAACAAATCAGTGCTTATTCTGTCCTTATTGGTGAAATCAGCAGCAATATTGGTTGTAATGAATATCTTTATTATTCTGTAGATCCTTTTCTTTTATCAGAGAAGGCTGATTCCCTTATAAAAATGGGGAGAGTGGGGTGGGGGTGAGGGGGGGGGGGGGGGGGGGTGGTGGATCATCTCCTTGCTCCTCCTACGTACATCCTTTAAAATTTATAAAATGATTACGTCATCTTTTATTTTCATGTGAAATCTTCATTAATGGTTTAGCTCCCTTAGTATTAAGATCCCGGTTAGACAAATATATCATACATGGCACTTATCACTTGCTTAGCACTCAGAAAGGTTTGTAGAACTCAGTTATGGAATTATTCTGACCAAATCAATTAATCAATCTTAATCAAACAAGAGTTGATAACTCCAGATTAAACTGCTATTACCATCTGCTAGTTTATTACCACTCGCTGACAACTCTGGCATAATGTAACATACCTATATCCACATCTAAAACTCATCCAGGAAAAGGCATCGTCACAAGATACGGGCTTTTATCAAATGCTTGGTGACTCGGAAAGAAAGACATTATAACTAACTTCTAGGTTACCAAATGTTTAAATGAACGGCAACTCCAGCCGCTTGCTGCATGTAGAGTGTTAATGGAGGTTTCTACAGCCACAACTCCTTGAGGTACCGCTGTGATTGAATCAAACATGTGTCGATGGATATCAGAAATTGATTTTCATGTCGAGGGAAATGAAAGCCAGAGGTGTTTTGCTAGGGAGGAAATTGTGCTTTCAAAGAGGAGTAACTTGAGGGGGATGTGGAATAACTGCCAGATAGCATCACCGGTTTTGTCCTGTGAGATGTATGATAGGGTTTTGTCTTTATCAGTTCAGCGTAGATTCAATTTGAAGTTGGAGTCAGAGCTCAGGAAAATGTAATTTCAGCTGAATTGTGTTTCTGCATCAAGGGAATTTGACAGGAAAATCTATGTCTTGTGTTTTGAATTATTTTTTCCTTTAACCATAACACGGATACTGTATTCTGTTTGTGGTAAAAGAGCATCATTTTGGTCATTTGAAAGAGGTGAAAATCAGATCCACATTTAGAAAGAAGTTGATGACTTAACAGTTTGAGGTTTTTTAGCAGACTCAAGCAAAGAGAACCTTTGAGATAATCTAAGGTTAAGCTATTTCTAGACCACTCGTAACTGAATACTCAAAGAATTAAATATTTTTGAATGAGGCATTGATATGATGATATAGGACTTAATTTCAGTCAAGGTCATGACATGAGGTTTAAAAGCCGGATTTGGGTTCTTCAAGCTGTTCCTCACCTTTGCATTCTCTCAACAGTAACAAGGTGAAAAACGATAACGATAGCTTCTTTTTGACATCCACTAACTAACTGTAAATACCATGCAAGTATTTAGAGTTATCTCCCTTGTGTTATGTTCTCACCTTATCAGATTATCAGTGAAACATTGTCACTTGATTGGCAAGCCTTTCGTTTTGGATTCAAGTACTTTAAACAGCAAACATCCTTGAGCAAGTACCGTAACAGACTTAATAAGAACTCAAACCTCTCAGCTCTTAAAGAGCCACTACGTGAGTTGTTGGAGTCATATATGCCAAACTTAATGAACTTAATGAAGTCATTTGATCGCGAAGTATCGACTGTTACCAAAAAGACACATTTTAAAGCTTATTGGTTTTTTACAGTGACAAGATGAAGGTTATGTTCGAAAACCGGACAGTGGCGCGCGTCAGATAGTCAAACGTAATTTTGGAGAGTTATCTAAAACAGCAGGGAGGGCAGTTAGAAGTTGATATCATTTGTTAGGTTATATAACTAGTATCCATGTTTATTGGATGTGATATCTACACCTCTGTGCATTTATAAGGCTGTTTTTAGATTTTCCGGGAAAAACAGCATTTTTCATTGATATATCTTTTAGACATGAAAAGTTAAGATGTTTTGATTTTATATCACCACATATGACCTTCAGGTTTGTATCAAAGGTAAATAATATGTTATGAAAATCACGGAGTGGCTCTTTAAATGAAATACGTGATGGGGATACACTTGCATTAATAACATCGTAATTTGGTTATAAATATAATCCTATTGTTTCAGCACTTGAATATATGGGAGCAGTAAATTGCAATGATTTATACTTTCATTTGTTTTAAAACTGGCATTAGAGTTTAGAAACAGGGTTTATGTGGCAATATACATGTTGCTTATGATTTTCTGCATTGAAGGGACAGTAGCATATTTTTTTGAAGATTTATTTCTTCAAATTTTCCCCAAAATAACATTAGTGTATTATCCTCAGAGGGTCAAACATCTCATTACTCAACCCAATGAAAAGTATAGTAGAGGAATTGATCAAGAATCAAGCAGAAACCACGGACGGCCATTTTTGTGAGAATGTCAATTAATCATTAGAGGTTTGTAAATGGATTAGCAAACTCAACCAATCAATGGATTTATATCAAGAGATTCAGTTTATAACAGCTTTTTTTAATTGAATAACATTGGCAAATGGAAACATTTATTTTTATTTTCTTGTGATAATTGTAGTTTTGTTCAATTGCCACTTAAGTTTGAAAATCGAGGGACATTTTTTTCTATATTTTTTTAGTTGGGGATGTTTATTAGGCATTGGTGTTTTAAAGGGTCGAATATGGTACTTGTTTACCATGAATGCTATAGGTACTTGAAATATGATAGACAAACCAGCCGTCACTTCAAAGAGATTGTTAATTTAACTGTAGTTGTCTTCTGAAAGTTCAAACCTTTTAGATCATTTTTCTACTTATTGGTTCTCTGGTAAAGGTCATTGACTTTTTAACATAAAAAAGATTACTTGTTCAAACTTATTTTTGTATCGTCTAGAAGAACCAATTCATTGATTTTTTAAATTTTTGACAGATTTGGAATAGGAATTATATATATTTACAACAAACAAAATTAACGTTTTGTCCCAATATCATTGATGCTTCATGCCAAATGCATATTAACGGTGCCAAAAATATAAAAAGAAAGACAAGATGTGAGTAAAATGTGATGTCAGCTAGAGAGGCGATAATCTTGAAATCACTGAATCCACACAAAGACCTATCGCCAGAAAGGATCTTGATATTTTGGTCTGTGTTTTGATTATGTAACTCTGCGTTCAATATGGCTCATCTGTGTTTATACTTTGCACTGTGATGGCCGCCATTTTGTTTAGGAATTATGGGTAAGGACAATAAACATAACTGCATATCTGGTAGGGGGTCTCAGAGGAGGCAAGTCATTTTGTTTCCAAATTTTGGCCAAAAGCAATAAATAAACAGCTATATTTAGTTGATGGGGAAATTTGACCATAGCAGACTGCAAATGGTATTTGGCAAATTACAGTGAAGCAAAATTTGCTTAAAAAGACATCTAAAAAGTATAAATTAGTATTACGGATGGAATTTTGTTGTTGTTGTAAAACTAACTTTGAAAGACACTGTCAAAACTTTTGTGTGACAGAGTTTGTTCAGTAACTGGTAAAAAATAAGTGAATTCCTGCCCTTTACATGTGATTGGATGCAGGCAGCCATTTTGTTTCAGAATTATGGGGAAAGACAATAAACATGACCGCTGAGTGCAGATGTGGGGGGTTTGTTTATGCTAGAGCTCTGGGAGCTGTGATGTTTGCTCTAGATGATAATTAGAGGTTTGCCGATGGATGCTAATAGAAATTTTGACATGTCGGCACCTAAAAGGGATATTATAATGAAAAATGGAACATGCCGAAACTAATGTGACTTCTGATGTTTGATTTATATCCATGTTCCTGGTTTGATTTTTAAATCTTTAGTTTGACCTTTTGCTTGAGCAGAGGCAAACCCCAAAATATAAAGGAATAGCAATATCTATAAACCATTTGTACATCACTTCTTTGAGTGGCATTTGAGAAGCTGGAACTCAAGTAAGGACAAGTGTCTGTGGAAAACAACTTCTTTATTTTAACTGGCATGATGTTCGATACAGCTTTTATTGTTTTCAAGCATGTAAACTTGCTTACTTTCAAGGGCAATACAGCATGTTGTTGGAGTCAAATATTACAAAATTAATTAATGGTGTTATTCAATAGAGAAGTAGTGGTTGTTTCTGAAAAAAAGAATCTTAGTGTTTATCAGTTTGCCATAGTGACAATAAACAGGATAAAGTCGTAATATATGATCAAAAACTGGACAAAGGCGCATGCCAATGACTGAAACGTAATTTTGGACTCTTATTTACTACAGATATCATGACAAAAAGGGGTTGATAGGGTTGGTTATTCATATCATATATAAACATTTAAATAGGAAGCTGAATTTTCACTTCATAACTTTTTAAATGGCCGTTTTTCGATTATCATTTAAAACAAGAAAATATCAAAATTTTGACTTTAGGAAGGTGATTTGAACTTCCCTCAAGTCAAAAGGTACACATACATAATTCATGAACCATACTCTGTGTCACTTTAAGGATTAACCGTATACAGACATATTTTGAGACTAAAAGCAACAAGCATGCATTTCATACAATATCTATAACTTTTAATTTTTTGGATATATTTATAGAGCATGCATTGTGTAGTTGTATTTCTACCGAGACAATTAATCCTCATTTATGATAAAAGAACTAGCAATTCTTAAAAATAATGTTGATAAATTTAGCAAGCTTTTTCAGCACCTTTGTGTTATTACTAGTAAGTAGCACATTTTCAGACTAAATGCAAAGTAGCAAGTGCACCTATTTCCTTGATTCATTTGTAATATCCTTAGTAAGGCAATTATTAATTCTTGACCAAACTCAAATTAAAAAGATCAGATGGCTTCAACTCAACAACTCAGAAAAGTTTGCGCATATATCCATTTCAGTGAACCAACTCAGATGAGATATGTACGTTTTGACACCCAGTCGAGTATACATATTCCCTTAACAGACTGTAACAGGTGGGGTACATCTAAAGCAAGTAAAGATGGCGGGTGGTCGACTCGCTTGATAAGAGAAACACAGTCAGACACCTTGTGGGTGTCAATCTCAGTTTCTAATGTGAGGAATATGACGGCTTGGCCTTTTGTCCAATAGATTCTTCTTAAATATGTTTCCCATAGTTCCTTAAAGAACCAGATCTGTAAGAATATTGGATAATGGATACAATTGAGGAGAGATTCTTTTTTTTACATGAATATTATGACACAATCCATTGGAAACAACAATTGTTGCTATGTGTAATATTGTTACTGAACGATGAATAGAAATAGTTCTGTCAATAGTTCTGTTATTTTTCTGTGACCATTATGAAAACTTTAATACCCGGCATATTTGTGCCCACTTGGGTAAGAAAACTGGTTATGTGTTACGAGTACAAATACGCTACAAATATTTTGGTGACTTCGAGAATGATGATGATGATGATGATGATGATGATGATGATGATGATGGTGATGGTGATGATAACAATGATGATAATGTGGTGATCATAATGTGGTGATGATGATAAAATTGTGGTATTCATTCAATGATGATGATGATGATGATGATGATGATGATGATTATCTTTGTTACAGGAGCGTCCGTGCCTCACTTCAGCCAGTTTTACTTCAAGGTAGAACCCCGGAGTTTGGTGGCTCGAAAAGACGAGAGCGCGCTACTAAACTGTTCCGCCTACCATGGAGAGTCAAAACCAACCATTCAGTGGATCCGCAATGGAGAAGATGTCACTGTCAACAAAAATACAGACAGGTACGAGGAAGTCTGATATATTAGTGTGGAATTTAGATAAAGTGTTTTTAAATTTAGATGTCTGTGTGTGCAAGGAGAACGTTTTGTTGGTTCTAGTATGATGCAGATATAAGACAAGAATATTTTCGATGACAACTTCTTATTGTATTGTATGTGTTCTTCATGTATTGACCAAAGTTGATTTTGTTGCTTTACAACATGCCCAGAATGGTTGTGTAAATGATAAAGAAAGTCACATGTCTAACTCTTGAAAATGTTTTTTGCAGGAGTTTATTAGCGAATGGATCTTTATACTTCAATCATGTGCAGCACTCTAAAACCAACACCCTATCTGACCGAGGGGCGTACCAGTGCACTGCGACGGTTGACGGGTTCGGTACAATTATTAGTAGGAAAGCCAGGCTAGATATTGCTCGTAAGTATTTCTATCAAATTTTTCACCATCCTCGGTAACCCAGGGATAGATATTCTGATGCTCCTCACTATATCACCCCCGGTACTTTTCATTAGAAAAATCTAAAATGACCAGATCTTAGCTCACACTTCTGTGTTTACAAATTGTGCCAAATTTGATAGCCAAAAAAAATAAAAAGAGTCAGGACAAAAAAAACAAGTTTGCTGGCTTTCTTTTAACTAAGACTTGTAAACATAAATACTAGTAACTAAGATTGTTTACTTGTTAAATGTATCACCTCTTTGACGCATAACCTGCCTTAATTTTCAGAATGAGCTTTTTAAGTTTGCATTCAAATAGCTATTCCTGAAAGTCAGTCGACATTTCAGAATTGTCTGACCCTGAGTAATCTTAATCTCAATGGTTATTTATTTGTATCATGATTAATCAATCATTAAATCAAGCAATGGCATGTGTAAAATTATGTTTAAAAAAATAAAAGCTTATAGCTGAGATATTGCCCAAAGTGGCGGTAAACAAATCAAATACTCTTTGTTAAGTTAAAAAAAAATCCCAATCAAATGAAATTTCATATTTCTATCCAACAATTTGATTCTTCCAAAGCATAGCCTATTCTTAGGCCAGCACCTATTTCTTACTAAGATAGGCCTGCCGCATTTCCCAATCTTTCTGTGCTTGCTGTCAGGCTGCTGCGACGGATCTCAATAGTCCAATAAGAAACCTTTGTAGAAATGCAACTTTTCAACAAAGAGGGGGCTACATTCAAAACACAAATTTTGGCAGGTTGGCAGCAAAGTTTAAATTATCCATATAGACTTGTGTAATTTGAATACAAATGGGGAAGGATGGATCTTCAACTGAACAAATAGAATACATGTATATAGTACAATTGAATTTCTTTAAATTAACAAATATTTGTTTCAGACATATCAAAAAGTTTTAAGAAGGAACCACAAGACCTTATGGTATACCTCGGTGACACTGCGGTGTTTGCATGCATCATCGAAGGCACCCCAACGCCTAAAATCAGGTGGTTCAAAGATGGCAGAGCTCTTCCCAAAGCTGACAATATTTACGTTTATGACGACGGAGTATTGGAAATCTACCCGGTCAGATTTGCTGACTTTGGAATGTACAGATGCGAAGCTAAAAATATGGACAAGAGCAGAAGTAGCCGTAGAGCAACACTAAGTCAAAATCCTAACACTTGTAAGTAAAATATATATATAACACAGTTTTAGCATTGTTATTAGATTGACCATAGGGGTTGTCGTTTCCGCTTTTCTGGTTATGAGCAAAATCTTAATATTCCCAATATCGTAGTTCATGCAGATTTAATGTAACGTAACATTAAATACTTCCAGCCTTAAAAAATCCACTTTACTACCTGAATACGTAAATATTTGTTAAATACCTTACGAGGTAGATTACTTGAGTGAGGATAGTGAGTATAGTATCGAGAGATATGCAGTATGTGTGCATTCGTTGTGTTTATGAAATATTGGCGTGCACTAGTGCGTTTAAGTAGTATATGAGCAATATTTCTCATGTCTAATATACTGTATTTTCCTGGTTTCCGTTTAATATAATTTCTCATGTGTAGTATTCTCCATATTTCTCCATTTGTAGTATTTTCCATATATCCAGTGTGTAGTATTGTCCATATTCCTATGTATGATATATCATGTGTGATATTCTTTATATAATTCATGTGTAGTAATCCCTATAGAATTATTTCTCGTGTATAGTATTTTCCATATATCCAGTGTGTAGTATTGTCCATATTCCTATGTATGATATATCATGTGTGATATTCTTTATATAATTCATGTGTAGTAATCCCTATAGAATTATTTCTCGTGTATAGTATTTTCCATATATCCAGTGTGTAGTATTCTCCATATTCCTATGTATGATATATATCATGTGTGATATTCGTTATATAATTCATGTGAAGTAATCCCTATAGAATTATTTCTCATGTATAGTAATTTCCATATATCCAGTGTGTAGTATTGTCCATATTCCTATGTATGATATATCATGTGTGATATTCGTTATATAATTCATGTGAAGTAATCCCTATAGAATTATTTCTCATGTATAGTATTTTCCATATATCCAGTGTGTAGTATTGTCCATATTCCTATGTATGATATATATCATGTGTGATATTAGTTATATAATTCATGTGAAGTAATCCCTATAGAATTATTTCTCATGTATAGTATTTTCCATATATACAGTGTGTTGTATTCCAATCTGTAGTATGTCCTCATTCCCTATGTATGATAGGTATACATATCATGTGTAATATTCTTCATATGATTCATGTGTAGTATACCCTATAAAACTATTTCAAATGTGTAGTATTCACTATATTTCCAATATGTCTTATCCTTGTCATTGATATCCCTCCGTTGTAGTATTTAATTCCCAAGTATGGATTCTTTATATCAACCCTCTGTTTCAGTGAATATTGAAGACGGAACTGCTCCCCATTTCTTGATGAAGCCCGAAGACAGACGGGCGGAATATGGCAGCACTGTAGAACTTCACTGTAGCGCCAACGGCCGAGACCAACTCCAAGAGAAACCTAAAATACAGTGGTTGAAAGATGGCACAACAATATCAACAAAGTAAGTCCTTTGTGATATTGAAAATCAATGATGTAACCACGTATTTTGTTAATAAGTACAAAAGTAAAATGCTTATGTGAATAAACAGAAAACACAGTTTCATATTGATTTATGACTGTTTACATTATAGATGTCTTTGAGCCCTATCTGTTCGTCTCCGATTGCTAATATGACTCTCCATTTAGCCAAATAGCTTGATATCTGAACCATGGTCTGACTAAATTCTAACAAGCAAGGCATGGTTGAGAGTTTGACAGGGTACCTTGTATAATATTTCACTGGATGATATTCATAGACTGCACTGTTCAATAGTCAAACCATAGTCGTCGATGTGGCCATTTGCAAATGCAACAATATGGGAATTCCTGTTAATTGTTAGCCGGATATAGGCAAGGAAAGCTTTTGTTTGTTAAAAACCAAGAGGTAGGGGAGGTAACTCAGGCTATATTTTACGACACTTCCTTAAACTCTTGTGTTTAATTTTTGGTCCAATGTCGGTTTTAAATCAACATATATACCGATTATACCAGTTATTTTTATGAATCAGTATACTGCCAATCGACTTGAAATAAATAAATTTTCCAACTGTTTTTGTTTTAAATAGCCTAATAAAATATAATGCTTTCTTTTCAGTAACAATAAAGGGGATCGTATAAAGATCGTCGGCGGAGGCAGTCTTCAGATATTTACACTGCAAGAGAGTGACTCCGGGGTGTATACATGTCGGGCGATCAATTCGGAGGACAGTATAGACGCTGACGCATCGCTAACAGTCATGGGTCAGTACATCTAAGAGGGGGCGCTTATCAAAATTGTTTTACATCAAATTTCACAAATTATTAAAAGAACAAGTTCTGCCACTCTTATATGTTCAAATTTGTTTATTTGATTAAAATTTTGACAACATATGGAATATAAACACGCTTACGTGCATGACTTAAATTGAAAGGCAGTTCCTTGACTACTGGAATAAGAGCAAGACTCACCTTAACACAAATTTTATGGGGTTGGCAGCAAGGTTTTAAATAGCTACTGGGGTACAGACCTGTTCTACACGCAGTAAGGTTTGGGTGCAATGCTACACTGAATTTCAGCGCAGTAGTTCCAGCTGTTGCTCGCAGGTTTCATCGCAATGCATAGCCACAATGGTGTTGCAGGCTTTCTCCCTGCAATAATACTAGCTGCCATGATATAAATGTAATACTCTTGAAAGTGGGGTTAAATACCATATCACCTTAGATAGCCAGTGATAGAGACTGGTGCTCTTCAAAGCCATGCAGGGGAAGATGTTTTTTTACTTTCTAACTTTATCACACAGGCAAATTTATCATTTTGTGAGTTCGTATGGGTTTAGGGGGCGCCTTTAGGGAGAAGGCACCTAATGGGTCAAATATGGTATGTATCAGAGTTTAATTTATACTCCCCAATAACATGTTGTTACTGTATGCTTTTCTGTGGTACTGGTAATTTCATGGGTGATTTATTCAAAAGGGTTTTTGTCATGTTCTTAATATTACTTTTTAGATATGTCTTATTTTGTTTTACTAATGAATAATTTTAGATGTTGAACATTTCATATTCTTTCTTCATTTCAGTGCCACCCATATTCAGAAAGAGGCCAGCTAACGTGTTTGCACATACAAACTCAGACGTCAGATTTGAATGCAGTATCTATGGTGTTCCAAAGCCAAAAATCACATGGGTGAAAAATGGGGACATCCTTTATCCCAGCGATTATTTCCAAATTGTCGAGGGACGTGATTTGAAAATTCTCGGTCTTGTGAACTCTGATGACGGAATTTATCAATGTTTTGGTGAAAACGAGCTTGGAAATGTTCAAGCTAGTGCCCAGCTCGTGATTTTGCAACAAGGTAAATTGAAAATTGACAAAAATTTAATTAAATTCAACTCTATTCTTTAAGAAAAAAATAAATTAAAAATCAAATTACATTAAATAAAAATATCCTATCTTTATGCACAAGATTTCTCTCAATTAAACATACTAATAATGCACCAAAATCTGTTTGCAAAATGGTTTTTCAAATATATTCTGTATAATCATACTCAAGTAATATTTCTTTGAAACTAATTAAAGTAACAACAGTTTTTCACGTTTAGAATCGTGCATATATGCTCTTGGTTCGATGTTGATATAATAACTTCAAAACACAAGCACATCAAACTGATTAATATTCTTATTATTGATTTGTCTTTTTAACAAGTAAAGGTGTTTATTGTGTTTGACAAGTATTTTCCAAATAAGTTTTTCAGGTGAAATTCATTGTTCCGATTTTCTGTCATAAATGAATTATCAAAACCTTCTCGGAGAATGAGAGTGGTGGGGACCTTGTGAGATTGTATTGTTTTCAAACTTTTTAGTTTTATTCACAAACGATTTTCGTGACGTTTGTTGAAAATTGTCCCCCTATGTTTTTGGTTTATCATCCCTACTGTTGTTTAAGATTAAATAAAAAATTAATTACGAGACCTTTGAGCGCTAAAAACACTGACGAACTGCATGGCTTTAACCTTGACCTCTTGTTGTTTGGTGAATTCCCTTTGTGCTTTTTTCGATGTTTGTTAACGTTTCACTGCACTTAATTGAATTAACAGTTTTCAATGCTTTTTTCTTCACAGTTCATTGAGTGTTGCACAAGCTTTTAGAATATACTTGATTTAATTGTTCCAAATTCTTAACAAATATTTTTTTTCTATAATAAATTGAGTGTTCTCTAAAGAAGTTGCCTTTATTCAAATTAATTAACTTTTACTGTTGTGTAATTTAAAATGGCTAGAAAACATTTGCTAATGATAATAATATTATCAAACTTTTTAAAAAAACAACCTCAAATTGAAAAACTTAAATGAAAATGAATTTAGAAAATCACTTTTGGACAAAATGGTTTAATTTCAGTTGAGCATTTGATATTATGATATGAAAAGAGTAATTGTTTTGTTTCATTTTATTTCTACCAACAATTTTAATGCCTTGATATTGAATAAGAAAATCTTCCAAAAATATTTTAATCTTGAATTTTCTCAACAAGATTTATTTAAAGCATTTTTATAATAATTGTTTTTGAAGTTAAGAGAAAACTTTAAAACCTATTTTGCTTTTAATTCTTTAAAATTATCTTTACAATCGACTTATTTTATTTAGTCCTAGAGTAATTTCTATTAGAAGCAGGAATAAAATCCAGAAAAGGTTTTAAAGCTGGTACTGAACAGTTACATTATAAATGTCACCATAATGTTTAAATATCAATGTAAATGAGGTAAATATAAGATATTTTGACAATTTTTAGGATTATGAAGCTCAAATATTGGAATACAGAACAGAACAAAGGCTTTAAAAAAACTCCAGCCGCTTTAAAAAACCATCACATTTGCCTGCTGCTTGAGTTCACATGAATCATCCAACCATTTTAGTTTGATCATTTGTTTGTTTGTATTTTGGTTTGTTTACACGTTTGTTTTGTTTCTTTTGCCTCCCGTAGACATCCCCCTCCCCACCACCCCCTCTCTCTACCCCCTCGTTCACCCAGGGGCCCTCCATGCGGACATCAAGAACCTCCCCTCGGAACCCCGCAGCTTCCAAGCCGTCCTTGTGTCCACCCGATTCGTCACGTTGTCATGGCAACCGCCGGAGCGAGCCCTGCCCAGTGAAATCATCGCCTACTCAGTCTTTTGGCAGGAGAAAGGTTCAGAGAGGTAGGATATAGCTTTTTTGTTGATCTTTAGCTCTTCAGGCCTATGGGCTTATGGCTGTCTCCTGGCGGGACGAAGATTCACATAGGTTGCATGGTTAAATATTTCAAACATGGAAAATTATGTTTGATGTCAAAATTGACAGTGTTACCTATTTGCTAAAGGGAGACAACTTTAGTTAGCTTCGCTCTTCAAACTTGCATGCTCTGGTTGAAATGAATTACTGCTAAGGTGACAAGAGGCTCATTTTGGATTTGACAATGTTATAAGGGGCTTGTGAGTTCTAGTTTTATTTTCCAACTTGGTGGAATAATTTTATGAAAATTTATCAATATCTTTTAGTAAAATCCTTGCTAAATAAGAATTTATTGAACTATAAGATTATATAGTCATTGATATAACTTTCATCTTGGAAAAGATAAGAAGATAAGTTAGATAATGCAAACCGTTTATTTTTCTTGCAAAATTATCAAGGGAAGGAGTGTCAATGTGTGAACGAAACACGATGGTACACACACATGAATGTCTAATTTGAACGAAAATTTTCCACTTAAAATTGCAGTAAATCACAACCAATTAATACATGAAAACTGAGCAAAGTGAAAATAGCACAGAGCCAGTCACTGAATTATGTCTTTGCCTGAAACTGCATTTTGCAATATGGAAGTGAGGAGCGATACCCATCCTTTGTTATCTTATCTATGAATTAATTGGAATGTTTTTCCTCCAGAGAGCGTGTGACAAACACAACAACTACCGAGGCCAACATCCAGCACTTGAAACCACACACAGAGTATGAGTTCCGCGTCATTGCTTACAATGCATTTGGCGCCAGCCGTGACGAAGCTCGTATCACCGTGACGACAGACCAGGAAGGTAGGAAATAGACTATCAAAGATGTCTACGCAGGCTATGACATTATTCTCTGGCTATGAAATAATGTAGAAAGTAATGAAATTGATCACTGACATCGCATCACCCATACACCGGATCAGGAGATTAGGATTTGAGAGCATGGTAGACTGTAGTTTTGCAGGGAATACAGAAATTTTGACTCAGTGTAGTTTACAGATGTCATTGCTCTCTCCAAAAAAGCACCCTCTTTATTCTATCAGTCCGTCTATATACTTCCAAGTTTAGAAATTTTTTCTACCAAAGTCCAAAGTATAACAGAAAAGTAATACAGAATGTTGAACAAGATTAGGTCTCCAGTTTATGAACAGACATCACTTCGGAATATGTAATCCATCATTTATTTTTTGAAGCAGAACTTTTGCAATGTAAACAATTCATACAACAAAATTCTTTTTCAGTTCATGTTCCCAGTCCACCGGTAAATCTACGAGCCCGGCCAATGTCACCAACAGCCATCATGGTCAAATGGGACCCGCCCAAGGAGACCAAAGGGCAGATAACTCACTATGTCCTCATTTACTATGAGGTCGGGTCGGAGTCGGAGAAGGAAGTGTCTGTCTACGGGACTGAGCATGCTCTCAAGAAGCTGAAGAAGTTTAGGGAATACAGTATACGAGTGGTCGCCCACAACCAGAATGGTCCTGGCATGAGTACGGAGGAGTTTGTGGCCAGAACGTACTCGACCGTACCCAGTGCTCCGCCTCAGAACTTCACTCTCGAAGTCTCCAGTGCATCAGTGAGTCATCTTGCTGTATATAAAAAAATAGACTTGCTCAGCCATTCACTCCCAACAGAGATAGCCCCGTCATAAATTCCTATACAACCTCTGTCTTAATACGAAGGTTTCTCAGGCTTCATGCTGGCAGTTTCCCCTACCGGCGATATATTGCAACGACTCAAAGTGCAAGGTGCATATTCCAATAAAGTTTAGCTTTTGCAAAGCTTGCAGAAATAACTTAATCTGATTTGAATCATAGCTTTTGAAACGGCGTCGCTGATTGCACAACTAACTTTGATTGCATCCAATCAGGGTTCTACATTTCGTGCCAAAGAAACCTTCATATTAAGACAGAGGTTGTATAGGAATTTATGACGGGGCTACTTCTGTTGGGAGAGAATGTTGTTCAGCAAGTCTTAACATTCTCTGCAAAATATTAAAGGCCGAAAAACGGATATAAGTGAATGATCTGATATGAAACCTGCTTTCGCTCTTCTGGTTTCAAAGTACGTATTGCTTGGTTTACAGAGGATCATTGTCCGCTGGGAACCCCCATCCCAGGACCACAGGAACGGAATCATCACAGGGTACAAGATCCGATACAAGAAGAAGAACACGAAGAAAGGGATCACTGTTACCACAGACGGGAACAGGAACAACTATGCTCTTACAGGTAACATTAATACGAGAGTTGGGTAGAGATATTAACGAGTCATGGTGTGTCATTTGATGAAGGGTTAGTGTTATTTTTAATGAAACAAACTCAGACAGGAATTTTCTTTTCATACTCCTAAATTAACAAAATAGTTTGTTCCTTTTTGTGTTAATGTTAACAGATAGAGCAGCAATTGCACAAAATTAGTTTAAAAGTTTTTCATGAGTTACCCCCCTTGACAACTCTCTCACTTTATGATTTTAAAGAGATCCAACAGGCTTATGAATATGACAGAGGGATTGCTGTCAGACATAGTTTAACTGCTATTATGGCAATGCATAAAGTATTCACAGCTTTAATCAAATCTGTTTAATATTATGAATTAATGTACAGGAAAACTTCTCTGAAATTTGTTTTTTTTACTGTCCCTTGAAGGAGAGGATCCTAATCTGCATTAATTGCAAATATTGCACCAAATAAATATAGATAATAATTTGTGCCTGGTAAAAGTGATATGGCTCATGTTATCCAAAGAAATATTATAGTATTAGAATATTAATTTTTACTTCAGTATTCATTTTCACATGGCAAGATATTATAAGTTATAACATTCAGTCAAGGGTGACATAGGGATACATATTCCTGCGAAAGGTTTTATGCAACGAGCAGAACGCGAGTTGCATAAAACCTTTCAAGGAAACGCAAGTTGCATAAAACCTTTCAAGGGAATAATATATCCCTATGTCACCCTTGACTGAATGTAATAACAAATTTATCTCACCAAATGTCTTAATGTATTATTAAAAAGACAAACAGAAATGAACAACATCTATGACCACCTGATCATGTGACTTTGATTGATTGACGTGGAAGTACGCATGAGAAGTACTCATGTAGCGGGGAATAACGGATTTATCATCCCTCAGTGACGGTGTATATGGATATTTGTTTAGGGTCACGTGGACCAATTAGAGATCGGCATTCTTACATGAGGTAGGATAATTTATTTTAGATACCAAATGACACTGTATATATTGCACCAGTGACAAGAGTTTTAAAGTTCTGTGTTATTCCCACAGAGTTGAGGAAAGGAACAGATTATCAAGTACGGATCTCTGCCCTCACTGTGAATGGATCTGGACCAGCAACCAACTGGCAACACGTCACCACGTACAGGGACGATCTGTTTGGTAGGTCATGATGATGATGTTTATGATTCTGTCACTTATAATTAGTGTGAAGTTAATTTTTTGGTGACTTTGATTGGCATGTGAAAGATGGTAACTTTTACAATTCATAGTATAACCTTAGAACTATTTTTCTACAATACAATATTTTTTAGTTACTTTGTGCCAGTGTACAATAGAATATGTTTAACCAACAATTCTAATTCTTGGACAGTAATTAAGCCACAGAGATTGAAAAACTTTCGAAAAATATTGTTTTGAAATATAGAATATGAACATTTTGCATTTTCAAGAACAAAGCACTAAATACTTATCAGAAATATATTTTGAAATATGAAAAATGAATATTATCTACTTCAGAAAACGAGGTACCCCCACAACCTGCTCGCCTCCAAGTGAAGCCCAGAGCCAACTCCATCATTGTATCTTGGGCGCCGCCTCCCTCTGATTCCAAGATCCTCGTCCGTGGATACGTGCTGGGGTATGGGAAAAATCTACCGGATGTGTATCTGTCAACCCTTGACGCTACAACACATGACTACACCATTCAGAATCTTCGTAAGTTATGGAATGATTTAATAAGATGAACTGCCAAAAAATATGATGGGTAGAAGAAAATATTGCTAAATTGAAATTCTCTGTAAGATGTTGGAGTGAGAAATCAGTATTACTTTGGTGCATCTAGTAGGTGTATTGGTTGTATGAAATATTCTTTATGATTATAACTCCTTTGTCAACAGTACATTGTTAACTACTAATTCATTTTGTGCATTTGCACCCATCAGCCACAGGTCATTGTCAGTTAAAGCGCTTTTCTTATAATGCTGAGTGTCAAGCAAGGAAGCAACAACCCAATCTTTAAACCTTTTTCAGTATGACTAAACTCAGAATTAGACCCTGGTCTTCCATGTGAAGAGCAGACACCCTACCATCTGAGCTACATTTTGTAACCGGCATCTAAGAATGAATACATCACTGGTATGAGCAATATGTTTTACATAAGGACAAAAAGGAATTTTATGGATAATCAACTTCTTTATTGTACTGGTAGCGACGTTTTGGTATAGATTCTTTTACCGTTTTATACCGAAATGTCGCTACCAGTACCATAAAGAAGTTGATTATCCATAAAATTCCTTGTTGTCCTTATACCCACAACTTCTAGAATGCCACTCAAACAGCTTATGTTTTACATAGGTGCAATTTTAGAATATCAATATTCACCTCATGTATGCAACACTGTTTTCAGAGCCTGCATCAGAGTATGTGATATCGATTCGTGCCTTTAACAAGGTCGGTCAAGGTCTGGTCAAGTATGAGAAGGTCACAACGATGGAGGAACTAAGTAAGTGTTTGAACAATAAAGTTACTGTCAGAGTTAAGATTTGCTAGTTTGTATCCCATTGAGTACCATTTAAGTACCTTTTCCACTTCAAGGTCATAAAATAGCAATGTGTTTCACCGGCTTCAGTTTTTGATAAAATGAATGTGATATTAAAGAGGACAAAATATTGGAATTTGATGCATATGTGACTAGAATGTGAAAATGAAAAGTGATGAGTGCACATATGTAAAATATGACTCAACTTATGTTTCACCATATGGAAGTTTAGGATAGCGGAAAGGTGATCCATCCCAAACCAAGATACATTTAGAAACTGAAAGAATTCTTGTAAAGAATTTCACCATTAAATCTCTACTATGTTTAAAGTACAAAAGTGACAACACAAGGGTCTTGAGACATACCAATGAAAATAACTAAAAGTAGTTATTCAAGTTTTATCAATTTTTTTTAACACGTTAATGAGAATGATTAACAACTTCATATGTTATTTACAAACTTAATTAACAATATATTTCTTAACACAACAACACCATAACCAATCTAGAATAGAGCTTTTAGGTATATGCCATTGATTGTTTAGGTAGTTTTTTTTAAATCTAATATTTCTTAATCTTTAGACAATAGATTCTTACATTTTCTTTAACAATTCTTTTTTTTTAGACAATAGATTCTTACATTGTCTTTAACAATTCTTTTTTATATTTTCAATTCCTAGCTCAACCCTAGTTTGTATTTTCTTTCCAGCATTCCTATCTGTTTTCAGATGTTTTTAAAAATATAGTTTTGTTTTCAGTATCCTTACTCAAAACAACATGCTGAACTCGTGTTAGTTAGAAATGTTATTTGTAAGGTTTTCTTTTATTTTACAAGTCTTTAGTTATATCTCAGGAGTAATGTACTGTTTTTCAACTGGTGGAAAGGTGTTCTTTCCAAAATTAAAGAGTAATTTCCCTCTTTTCATGCCAGTTGAAAGCTTTCCACATCATTCAAAATATTGGGAAGTCGATCTATCAAAGCATTTGCAATATCAGTAGAATGACTGCAATTGCATAATGGAAAGATCATTTCCAATATTGGAAAGTTGTGGAAAGAAGAAATTTTCCTCCTGTGTATAGACCTAGCCCTTATTCAATTCCTAGTCCATGCTTGTAGCTTTGCCCACTAACCTCCCTGTGACTAAAGTAGAATGGGTTCTGCCCATCTGTCCCCAGCAGAGGAACCTGCCACGCCCATGATGCCCCCAATCGGTCTCAAAGCCATTGTGCTGTCCCCTTCAACCATTGTCCTCACCTGGGCGGATAACACTCTCGGGAAGAGCCAGAAGATAACAGACAACCGGTACTACACGGTGCGGTACACCCAGGTGCCTAGTCACAACCGACGACCCAAGTATCTCAACTCCACTGACCTCAACGCTCACGTGGATGGACTCAAACCAAACACACAGTACGAATTCAGTGTCAAGGTCATCAAAGGTCGGCGCCAGAGCACATGGAGTATGAGTGTTATCAACACCACACAGGAGTCAGGTGGGTGTTATCTGGTGTTATCTCAACTAACATATCAGTTACCATGGGGACATCACCATTTCTATCATCATCATAATTATCATCATTATCTTCATCATCATCATATTCTTTCATCTCCAAGAAAGAGGACACAAAACATTTACAAGCCTCCTATCAACCCTGTAGGGATGAAAGGGTTATTCCGTTCTATTGTTTTTTTTAAAACAAACAATTTGATAATTGTGTCTTCTTTACCGAAAATGTTGTGACAAGTTCTGCTAGCAACATGTTATGTTGATGAATTACTTACCGGCTAATTGTAATTGATACAGTGACAAAATTTGATTGTTTGTATTGCAGCCCCTGGGTCAGAGCCCCGGGATTTGACCCCGATCCCAAAGGAAGGGAACCCCCTGTCTGTGACCCTAAACTGGCAGCCCCCACAGAAGCCGAACGGCATCATGACAGGTGAGAGGGGGGACAGACACCAGGAGTCTGTACATATAATAGCAGTGTCTGGTCATGAAATGTTTCATTTAGAGAGACAAGATTTTTTTAATATAAACTCCTTTGTTGTGAAATCACAATGTTTCAGAGTATAAGCTTACTCCCTCATCAGGTCTGATCTATGGAATACAGATATGGGATACATATGAACCATGCCAAAGAGTTATGAAGAATAGCAAGGAAACTCTTTATGTCCATTACTTTTTAATGCCATTCAAAGACTTGATGTATCATTGAGGAAATATTTTTTAGAGGTTATCAGAGATAACAGAATAGATATCCTAAGCTATGAAAATAGTCTGATGTGATTTAGACGGTCTCAGGGCTTTAATTGTCTGATGAATTATTGTCTTGCTTGTGAAGCTTCAAAGCTGTCTAAGTGCTAATTGAGTAAAGTAAGTATTAAGCATAATTACATCGATTTACAAAATGTTCCTGAATGGAAAGTTTGCTGGATAAAAACAACCAATAATCATTGAGTTAATAATTTCTATTTGATAATTTTAACTACACTATCAAACCTTTACTCATTGGCTCAGGGATATTTCAGGATATCAAATTATAGCGGGTGGCACTTCTTGAATTCAATTTTTGAAAAACAAAAAATAATAAATTCTAACAAGTTTCCATGTCTGAATGATGGCCATACGTCATATATGGTGTTAAGTACTTCAATAGTAAGAGTTTATGTATGCCAGACGCTGCTATTATGTGTGAGAGATCCAATGTACATATACATAACCAACCTTGACCGTGTTTTCCGATGTTTGCTCCTTCAAACCGAATGTTATGCAACCTAAATCATCATTCCTTATTTATATTTCCTGCCCTCCCCAGAAAACACAGGTATGATTTATGACCAGTGTCCATCTGTCTGTCTGTGTGTCTGTCCATGTCATCAGTGTACCACAAATCTTCCTCAATCCTTGCACTCAACCATCTTCTTAAACCTATTTGCGAACCTGATCCCATTTTTACCAAACTTTTCCCAATCTATTGCAAACCCGTCCCAATTTCACCTCTTCCCAAACTTTGCCAACTCTTACCTCTTTGAACACTTATATTTTTTTTCCTTTTTTAACAAACTTTGGCAGCTTAAACCTATTTGCAAACCTGATCCCATTTTACCAGTTTGCAAAATTGTCTGATTTTTTACCTTTTTGCAAACCTATCCCATTTTCACCTCCGCATAAACTTTGCCAACTCTCATCTCTTTGAACACCTATATTGTTTTTCCCTTTTTAAACGAACTTGTTTCACCTTAGACCTGTTTGCAAAAATGATCCCAGTTTTACCAGGTTGCAAACTTGTCAAATTTTTTGCTCATTCACAAACCTCTCCCATTTTCACCTCCTCATAAACTTGGCCAACTTTCACCTCTTTCAACAACTCTCATGTTTTTCCCTTTTGACAAGCCTGTTTTACCTTTAACCTATTCGCAAAAATGATCTCATTTTAATCAGTTTTGCAAACTTGTTAAATTTAATGGCTTTGCGCAAAAAAGCCCCATTTTTACCTCTTCTTAAACTTGGCCGACTTTTATCTCTTTGAAAATCTTGATTGCTTCCCCCTTTTACCTTTTACTTTAACCTATTTGCAAATACGCTCCCATTATAACCAATTCCTAATCCTTTCACAACTTTTGCCTATTTACAAACCTGTCCCAATTTCACCTATCCACAAACTTTCACCTCTTTGAACACCTATATCAATTTTCCCTTTAACTTGTCACACCTTAAACCTATTTGCAAATATGCTCCCATTTTCACCAATTTCCAAACCCTTTCCAATTTTTTCACTTCTTTGCAAATCTTTTGCATTTCCATCCCCTCACAAACTTGGCTAACTTACACCTGTGTTACCTCAAACCAATTTGCACATATGCTCTGAATTTCACCAATTTCAAACTTGTCTGGTGTTCACCTCTTTCACAAGCTTGATCAACTTTCATCCCTTTACAAACTTGCATTGTTCTTCATCTCTTCTCAACTTGTTCAACATGAAACCTACTTGCAAAACATTTCCCTTTTTCACCTTTTCACAAACCTGTCCCTTTATCCACCTCTTCACAAACTTAACTATTCTTTCATTGCTCAACAAACCTGTATAATTGATTCCAATTAATAATTACTATTTTCTCAATTTTTACAACATTTCCCAATACATTTTTTCTCATCTCCTTTTCAAACCTTTATCATTTTTACAAACCTGAATTTTTTTTCACTCTTTTATCAATCTTGGTCTCATTGAACAAAACGCTAAGTTGACCTTCTCAAAGTAAGGTATCCTTAGTGAAAAGTTTAAGGATATCACCAAGGTCAACCTTAGTGTTTGCGCATTATCCCAAAGTATAAATCTATATCTCATTACAAACCTACTTAAGTTTTCGCTTCTTCCTCATTTTGTTATGTTTTTCACCATTCAACAAACCCTTGTATCATCAAAAGTTTCTGTAACAATTAGCCCCAGATTTTCAAACTCTCTTATTGTTAGCAATGTTATATTGTGATCTTGGACACGTGACTGAATTTTCGCGCAAGTAGCTTAGAACGCCTTACCCTTTTACTGTTTCCTGTCTTTTCCGAATCTGTTCCCATTTTCCCTTCTCTATGAACTTTGACCCATATCTTTAAACTCTCTGAGTTGTTTTAAGGTTGTCAACCAATGTTAATCGAGGGTGTTAACACTATATTGGCACAAAAAGAGTTTTATAAAATAGTTGGATCTGGACTAATTTACACCTATTTATGGTTAAATGTGAAATTTTTATTCTCTATCAATATAATGTATCATGAATACTTCAATGAAAAATACTTAATATTAAACATATACGTTTTAGTATAGAAAGAGGGAAAATTTAACAATGGGGTGGTCCTTTTCTTTTTTCTTTGAGTATATGATGTGAGGAGTACAAACATTGCCTAAAAAGAACCTCTCTGATTTTTAGTTAAATTATTCTTTTCGGTCTAAAGTCCTTAATTTTTTTTCAAGACTATCTAACAAACAACTATTTTGGATTTTATGACTCTGATATCTAAGGAAAAGATATTTGAATGATAACAGTACCGTAAACATTTTCAACATTAATATTTCATTTAATATTTGTTTTCTATTTTATAAAGAGTTGACCAGTAGATTTTATTACCCCTCATTAATTTCTTGCCCTTAGGCAATTTTCAATGCAATTGAAAAAAATTGATTAATTAATCAGCTTATTTTTATCAACTTTTTCAAACATTAGAATTTTTTTATCAGTATTGTTGTAACAAATGTTGTCAATAATCTTTCTTCTATTTAACTGACAGTTGATCGATTGATTTTAAATTCTCTGGTTTAGCTGTTGTCATCAAGTGTTCACCTATTCTGCACTATTTTATACACCATCAATATTGTACATCCGTAACACTGTTCCTACTTCAAACTGTAAATAACTCCTGATTCTACCGTAAGTACAGAATTTTACTCATACTAGTATCACACATATTTCCACAAGTTTATAAATGGTACAAATAAAAGTACAAGCTTTTTACTTATCAGCAAGTGTCTGCTCTAAGGTAGGGTTCAAATCAACAAAATCACTTTTTAAGGAAACTGAATGCCTGAACTTAATCTCACAACTTGTATTAATTTGCAGTGCAAAGATGTCATTTTGACAACATAGCATTGTGACATCATTTATTTATGATGTTAAAGTATTGTGACATCATTAAATGTATGTCAATCCATTTTGACATCATTGAATGTTTGATGTCATAGCATTGTGACATTAAATGTAATATGTCATAGAAATATGACATTATAAAGTGTTTGACAAATCATTGTGACATAAAGTGTACATGACATCATATTATTGTGACATCAAGTGTATGACATTATACCGTTGTGATGTCATCAAGTGTATGACATCATACCATTGAAACATCATGTATGACTACATGGTACCATGATGTAGCATTAATGGTTACAAACCAAAGAACATCTTCTAAATGAAATTGTACGTTATTATGACTTACCAAGATATATCGAAAATCTCACCCAAGTGTCTTCTGATATCAAATATATCAACATAACAAATAATATTATCATGAATTTAATGTTTGATTTAAAACTTCAGTCATGAAGTTTAGGGAAATAAGCAAAATCTTCTTTAAAGTGTGAGCTTTATACCTGCTGTTGCATATTTGGTAAAAAACATCATAGATGAAATCTGACGTCATAACAAGGTCATAGACAAGATGTACCCATGACAATAATGATTTTTACTAAAACAGGATACTAAAAACTGAACTGTCCACATGCTGTCTATATGCTGTGGCCACATTTGGAAAACATCAAAGACAAAGTGTGACATCACAACTATGTCAATGAATGAATGTGATGTCATTACATTGTATAAGACGAATTGTGATATTATTATTTTATTGCTTTGCCGTCAAAAAATACCCTTCCAAAGCATGTCCACCGTGTAAATTATCTTCTGGCAATGTTGCGGAAGGGTCTCCACAAGAAGTACTAGGTAGCTAATACATTGCTGCAACACCTTTTAAATATTTTATTGCCTTGCAGCCAAAAGATACCCTTCCAAAGCATCTCCGCAGGGCCAATTATCTTCTGGCAATGTTGCGGAAGGGTCTCCTCAAGAAGGACTGGGTAGCTAATACATTGCAGCAACACCTTTTTGAATATTTTATTGCTTTACAGCCTGAAGATACCCTTCCGCACCATTGCCAGAAACCCTTCCGCTAGCGGCAATGGTAAAATTTTGCTCAAAACTCTTGAAAAGATGGTGCAGAGATGTTTCGGCAATGTTTTGGCAACATCTTTTTAGGAAATTTTTTTTATAGGGGTGTTTATGACGCAGCGTCACCATGATAATGGGATAAGTTTTCCTTGGCAGTGTAAAAGAATAGCAACCCAAATAATATTGCCCACACAGGCGATAATTAAGTTAATTATCCTGACCTTTTCAGGTTATCTCATTTTCTACACGACGGACTCAAACCAGCAAGATCGAGACTGGGTTCTAGAGGGTGTGGTCGGTGACCGACTCTCGACAGACATCAGCGACTTGACCCCTGACACGACCTATTATTTCAAAGTTCAGGCTCGAAACAAGAAGGGCTACGGACCCATGTCAAAGACAGTTCGCTACAAGACCCCAAAAAGTGAGTATCATCAGAAATTCCTACTTTTCAAAAAGTGATGGGGTCCAAAATTATTACCTACCTGATTACAATTCAGAAAATTCAGTTTACCTCCCTTTAAAAAGTTCAGATAATTCTGATTCAGACCTTCATAGAATTGTTTGATGATGTCCTGAAAATAGGTTTCTCCTCTAAAAATTGTTTAGCACAGAGAGTTCAAAGTTTGGGAATCACCTGCTTCTAATTTGGTACACGAGTTTGAAGGGTCTGAGGGATATACAGTTTTGAATACATGTACCTTCATATGTTGCAGTGGACCGTGCAAGTCCTTCAAGCTCAGGCGAGCAAGGTGGGCTCTCAATGAATGTCATCATCATCATCGTCGCAGTTGCAGTCGGCGTCATCTTCTGCATTGTCATCGTCGTGGTAACCATTCTCCTGTGTAAGAAGAGAGATGCACAGCGACAAGCAGTCAGAACGTAAGCAAATGAATTTACTTCCTCCAGATAAGACATATATCAATAACCTGATTCTATATTTGCTAAATCTGACATAAAAAATTATTATTTTGAATATTACAAGTAGGGGGATATGGTCGAAGGAAATAGGCAAATGGATTTTTCCATCTGTGTTGTGCCGCTGTTGCTGAATGTGAGCCGTCTCATTGGCTGGTTAGATAGCTACAAGGGTTTTGGCTTGAAAGAGATCAGGGCCTAGATTTTCGAAGCTCTCTTAGCACAAAGTTTGTCTTAAGTACCATCCATTAACATTGGCTTACGACTATCTTAGCGCTAAGAGAGTTTCGAAAATATAGGCCCTGGGCATTAGGAAGGAGCGAAAGCTGATTATAAGCAGGATGCAGGAAAACATTCTTGAGGATTTTATTTGTGTCCTGTACTCAGACAGTCTGAATGTGCCAATACGGGCCATAACTCTTTTTATAATTATTGATGAGAAACTAAGCTTGATGCCAACACGTGTAACAACTACAACTGTCCGAAATCAGCTTGAAAGAAGCCAGCCCATTAGTGTTTTTAAAAATAATTACGTGAAAAAGGAATCAGCCTTAACCAAGAGAAGGGTGACCAGGTTCTTGGCTGGTAGACGAGCCTCGTATGACAAATTTACACCATGATGTGTAGATTTGCTGTTTGTATGTTGGCATATGATTTGACATCATATGATGCATCAGCCAAATATTGTCCAGAATCATCAAATGATGAATATCCCTAACTCCAGATACAAGTCGCCCAACAAGCCCCTGATGGGTATCCCCAAGGACCAGAAACCCCCAGACCTGTGGATCCACCAACCAAACAACCTGGAGATGGACAAGATGGACAAGTCACAGCGCTCGGAATCAAACATGTCCGTTGCAACCAGTACGCTTCGACGATCCTCGCGGGGGTCGTCTGACAGATTGGATGAGTACCCCCCAGACCTAATGGACCGCAGACGCAACTCATTTGTTGGTGAGTTTTTCAGTTATATCATTTTCATCAAATGTTTACACTTTCTTATTCACTTTCATGTTCATAGATTATTTATCCATGACCATGAATTACTTGATATACTTCAATGCTTAAATATTTTGTGAAAGAATTTTGAATTTGAATGCAATTTCTCTTATAATATTTGTTTTACCTACATGTAATGTGTCTGTATTCATATTTCCTCCTGTTCAAAATGCAAAGTGTACTGCCTAAGAGACAGATGTAAGGTATGATCAGATCAAATAAGATATGGACAAGGATTAACAATATATTTCCTTGTGTGTTCCAAGAGAGAGAGAGTATCTATCATTTACCAAAGTCTCTGGAGAAAAACCCATGCTTTCCGCACTTTTTTCAATTTTGGAAAGATGATCTTCACAAACCCCAAACAATTGGTTCAGCACCACTTTCTGCTTGGCGGCCTTATATGTGTCAGATTGAACAAGATGTAAACAAAATCATATTTCCTGGAAGATGTTAAATAGGATGTTATCTGTTCCAGGAGAGAGCGGATACCCATCTAGTGGCGAGGAGCGATATCAACCTTCTCAGCAGCGTAGCATTGTCCGTCCTAAACCCATCACCATACCTGTAGATGCTCAACTTCCACAGAAAGAACGTGAGTAACATCTCATAGCCAAGAAGAGCTTTAAAGAGATAAGACTAATCAAACCGTTAACATGTTGTGAATTAGGCTAAGTATACTTTATCATACTTTTCATTCCAGCTGTTGCTACAGTGACCGCACTGCCAAACGGTCACATAACACAGATGATTGACCCCCGTGATGTGGGCGGTCACCCAATGCGGCCGGTTTATCCCCGCACACAGTATAACACCCAGTATACCTCAACACCGCGTGTCAACGCCGGCGACATACCCCAGTCAAGCTCAAGTAAGTTTCATGTCATCCTTGCTTAGTTTCAGGTCTTCGGCAGCTCCAGTGGTCTACAGCAGTAAGAATGTTAATACTGTCTTCAGTAAATCTGTTTATACATTATCATGTTAAAAATTCACAATTTCCATCCTTTTACAATTTTAATTTCAAGAATTTCATGTTCATTTTTTCCAATAAGATTGTCACAGACATATTTGGAAAATGAATCACTTTAAATTTTCTCCTGAACACTTTCTTCCTAACACTGCTTTTTAGAACCTGTAAAGTGAGCACTTGTTTTAATCACAAATGTTTATCCCTTATTGTATAAATCACTAGATATATTCCTCCGTTGTCTACACAGGTTTCCCTTGTGATTGCTATAGATCTTTTCACAAAGGCATTTTTTGACTGACATGTTTGTTTACTGACATGACAATGACATGTTTATTCACTGATAAGAAAGTGACATTTGCTTGTTGACGGACATACCAATGATTATGACATGACACTTAATCATATAACATGACACATCTGTGGACATCTTGACAAAGACAAATTTGATTACTAGCATGACAATAACAGAAATTAACTCTTTGAAGGGCCCCAAAAAGTATACACAATCTTAAATTTAATTTAGTTTGACATGACAATAACATATTTGCTGAGTGACACGACACTGACATATTTGTTGACTGACATGACACCAAATTTGTTGACTGACATAACAATAACAGATTTGCTGACTGAAGTGACATTAACATATTTGCTTACTGACATGTCAATAGCCCCTTTGGTGACTGTCATGACAACACAAATGTTGAAAGACATGGTAATGACACAATGTTGACATGACAATGACGCAGTTGTTAACTGACATGATAATGACACATTGTTGACATGACAATGACGCAGTTGTTAACTGACATGATAATGATACATTGTTGGCATGACAATGATGCATTTATTGACTGACATGGCAATGACACCTTTGTTGACTGACATGAAAATAATTCACTTGTCAAGGAACATGCCAACGACATAATATTTGATGACATAACCTTAACACTTTTATTATCTGTTTGTTTCAACTTTAATATGCATGGTGTGAACAAGTTATTGAAATTGTGAGTTTGTTGAGTGAATTGTGACACCTTGTTAACACCTTGTCACCCTCATGTCAAACAATTTGTGATTGCTTTTAGTACATTGTGAACATTGAAAATTGTGGCCTTCTTGAATGCAATTGCTTATCTTGTAATGTGACTTGTGACCCTTGTTATTTGAATTGTGACCCATGTTTAAAAGTTGTTTTGACCTTTGTACAATTATGTCCATTTGAGTAAATCGTAACCCACTCCCCAATAAATAAGTCATTTTTTGGAACTGTGGTCTCAGTTGAAAAGTAAGTGCCTCATGTGGCAGCCCAAATTAAAACCATTTTGAAATTGTAATACACTGTTTGAATAATTGTGGACCTGCAAAAGAAGTAAATTAAGCTTCAAGTGAAAATTATCTTGATGAGACATTTATAATACTTACCCTGTTGAGGAAGTATATAATATGAGTGAATTGTAACCTCTGCTTACCATGACATGACCCCTGCTTACCATGACATGACCTCTGCTTACCATGACATGACCTCTGCTAACCATGACGTGACCCCCTGTTTACCATGACGTGAACCCTGCTTACAATGATGTGACCCTGCTTACCATGACAGTACCATGCTTACCATGACATGACCCTCATGTCAGGACACAGAGCAAGCATGACCCTGTTTGTTGTTTTGTCCCCAGCTAAGGGCCTGGCCTCCCTGAGTGAAGATGAGTGTTTGGGATACCCACCTGACATGTTTGAAGACTCCTACACTAGAATAGGCTATGGCATGTATTTCTTCTTCACTTTTACCCAAACCTCCACTGCAAGGCTTAACTAGGGCCAGTAATAATCACTGGCTGTTTTAAGTCTTGCTGAATTGCTTCAACTTTTCTTTGCCAGCTCTTTAGTTTACTGATGTTGAACTTTACAGTCCAAACTGGAATATCATGGAGGTAGCTTCCCATTGAAAGCTGCACTCAAGCCACAATTTCACGTTTAACAGCAAGGCTTGAATTAGCCAGTGATGGAAACTGGCCCAAGTTATCACTTGCAGGGGATGTTGTCCTATCCAGGGTTGAAGCAGATCCATCAGTGTATGAGATAATGTTCATTCAAGCAGTGTGCAAAAAATTCTTCAGACTCTCTGAGCACCGAGGCACGTGTTATAAAAAACAAAACAGGTCTTCTAACACTGCAACAGGCGTTTGGTTGACTCAGTAACTATTTTTGTATCGGTCAACATGCAAAATTAACAATCAAATTCTTGCTTGCAGTCAGCTATTTTGAAAATTGCATCCAAAAGCAAGGTGCTATTACTCTGTGCTGGTAACTTCATTTTCTCCGAGGCAACCATTTTAGTCTACTTTTTGAGTTTGCTGCTTCTAAGGCTTATTTTATACACTTGTGAAACAAAGAAACTAGTCCAAAATTACTTTAACATTTGTTTGATATCCTCTGTCTGCTGAGTTTAAAAACATGCACAATTATCATCAGCGTAGAGTCCATTGGGAATTATTCAGACTCTTCAAACACCTACTTTTGACGAACACTAATACTCAACAGGCTTAAAAAAGTTCAGTGTCAGCCCCCCAAAATATGCTGTGAGAGTGAACCCAAAACCTTTCGAAAATCTTGAGTAAGCCACTGATTAAATCTACTGTGATGTTGTGCCAGCTATTTCAAAATGTGAGAAAAATTATTTTTAGGTGATATTGTTCCTTTTTTTAAAAAAAGAAACAAAAGCAGCAAAATTTTACTTTTTGTCACTGTTATCTGAATCAGCTTCAGACAGTTGAAGGGGAGTTTACTCATGTTGCAGCAAGTAGGGGAGATAACTCTCAGCAGGCAGAGTGTAAGGAATATGGCCATCAAAGTTTCAGGATGTATGATTTCACGATTCTTTGCTTTTGTGCTGAAAGTGTTAAGTTATGCTTGTATCTCTTTCAGCACTATAGCTCCTTATACTGTTTTTAAGCAAATATAATTCGGTAAAGATTTAAGCATGGAATGTACATGTCCATTGATTCTGCGATGGCTGTATTCTTCTAATCAAAGAAAAAGGCACTTCTTCAGAAGCAAACAGATATCTAAGTTTTTCTTTGTAAATTAACAAGTTTCAAACATTGTTGACATTTCTCTCATTATTTTATATTGTTTTACAAACTTTTAAAACTTTAAGAATTATTGCTTGATTTTTCTGCTTTACATGTGATAACAGTTGAGTATTTCTGAAATCTTGAAGAGATGCATTTTTCTAGACAATCCATGCATCCTTTTGTCACTTGGAACCATTTTAGATTCTCTTGCACACCCCTTTGAAAATTTAATTTTTATTATCATCACACAACCCTTTGAAAATCTAATATTTATTATCATCACACAGTCATCTATTTTTCTTGAGCCATACCTGACTACATAAACAGGAACATTGACACTGAAACATGATTATTATCTTCAAAAAGCAAATTGCAAAATGCAACCATTCTCTCACAATTCCTGCAAATGGTAGTGCAACTAAGTAAATCAGTTGTCTTTGAAGGTAAGTATTTTTCACATGTACACATATGTGAAATTTCACAGGCTTATGCTTGCCAATCAAAACACAAAGCTGATTGGTGCAAGGTAGTGATGATGATGATGATGATGATGAAGTTCTTCCTCTATGTGACTAGTGAGATTCTTGCCATTTTTTGATCCTCTGTATGTCTTGTAGACACCATTGTTGAATGCAAGTTGCTTTTGGATCCTGTGTCTCAAAACCTCTGTCTTTGTTATAACATTGTTTACAACCTGTCTGTCTGCCATTTTGTTTCAATGTCAAGGTCTGAACTTCAGGAAACTTTGTCCTTTCCTGTTTTTTTATCTGTCGTTTGTGATCCTTTATATGTCCAGTGCTCTTCCCTTTATTACAAGTCCTTGCAACTACTTGCAGAGTTGAGGTGTAATGGTGGATTTAACAATAATCATCTTCGGTGTGTCTTCCTGTGTCTCGCAATTGAATTGTTCTAATTGTTGAGGACTTTGCTGTGTCCTCATTGGCTGAACCGCTCCAAACATTTAGTTCTGGGTAACTTGAGCCTTGCTGCATATTGTCAAATGTATCTGTGCCAGCTTTTCAGCATACTGCACTTGAACTTGATAGTCCAATGAAAATACTTCCTGGAAGATTATTCCAATAGCTGATGAGGACTCTATAAAAAAACTAATTATTTTGTTGCAATGCAGCAGGCTTGAATTACCAAGTGAAGTCAGTTTTTTGTTTGAATCAGTTTGAAGTCCCCTAATGTTGCAGTCTTTGTGAAATGACACAGTATTCATAAACTGTAATTAATTCTAACATAGTTCTTGATCTCTTTGTGTGAATTGTCTTAACAACAATCAGTCTCCAAATGTCAGTGATGTTTTTGACCTCTGCATATCTGCCTGGTTCAATGTTGTGAGAACATCCCAATGACAAGACCTATGGTTCTCATATGTCCTAGATTTACGTCTTTTTGTGAACTTCTAACAATTGATATGTGCTGTTTCAAATCCTTATGGTGTGACATCCCTAGCAGTTTGTATCCGAATATCAGAGATATTCTTGATCTTTTAGGTATGAACTGTCCCTAACATTCAATGTCCGCAAATCGGAAATGTTCTAGATCTGTCTTTGACCATTTTGTCCGTCTACCGAGCAGCAAGTGATAGCTGAGTGTTTTAGAGAAGTATTCCAATCCGTGTAAATCCCACTCATCAGTGCATGCATGACCCTCCACCAACTGACTTCATCCATCGAGAAACTTAACAATCTGTCGTCATATAGGTCCCTTCACAATCCATGCATGATGTCACCTCTGCCACATCTCCAGTGATATTGTCATAACAATCTGTCGAGTGATTCTTTGTGACAATCTTCTTATTAAACAATTTTCAACCATGTCAAAAGAAGATATGGATAGATGGAACAGATTCTTAAAGTCACAACAGAAACGATCGAACCCCTGGAGAATGTCCATGAAGAACTCATGAATCCAAGGGAGATCACTAATAAATCAAAGGGAGGTAACTCTAAATCAAAGGGAGATAACTGTGAACCAAAGGGAGATAACTCATTGATCATTGCTTCCAGGCCCATCAACACCTGATTCACCCATCTCATTTCAAGAGCAGCAAGCAAATACCTATGCTGAGCCTAGAAGTGGGATGGTGACGTCCGAGGCATTGAAAGTTTCCCTAGGGCGTACCCCAACCCCCCGAGATCTACGGATCTTTGCCACGCCGGGACCCCCACCCTCTCCCGGTACGCCCCCACCCAGACATATAGGTAGGCTCAGACATTAAGATAGGAACAGAACACTCAGCTTTCACTTGTTTGTCTCACAAAGTCAAGGTTTTATTTAAACAGCATTGATGAACAGTAAGGATCTGTTGTGAAGGCAAATGGTGGATGGTATGGCTTTGAAGGAGGATGGTTGATAGTCTCATTTCTGTTGTTGTGGAAAGAATTTGTCTCAGGATTCTGTTGATAAGATACATAATGATTAAGATTATTCAAACCTGCAAATTCCTTGTATCACTGTTTTTTACTCGCCCGCTGAAGTTATCGCCGTTTGATAAATCTACAATGTTGTTATACATTGTGTTATAACATAGTGTACTGATTGACATCATAATTCTTAAGCATGATGTCACAATATTAAGGCGTGGTAGTTATGGTAACATCAGTGATTTCATCCCTTGTGTTATATCATTTAGCATTAGAAATCAAATACTTGTGGAATTTTTATATAAATTAAATATGAAATCACTCACTTGTTTCTTAAATATGTTATTGAAGGAATCATCGTGTATAAAGTATTCTTTAAGAATATAACCAGCCATTGAAATGAAACACATCCGGAAATGACAGCACTGCCTTGATCAGTTGATTTCAAGATATTAATTTGCTTCCTTTCATAATGATATTCTGTTCGCTTGAAAAATTATTACATTCTCAACAAAGGCATTTGGTCATCTACAAATCAGGCCATTGAAGGAGCTTTGTGGATAGGAATACGCTGATTAGGCAGGATGAACATTGATCTTGTTATGAAGAGGTTCTGTTAAGAAGCCGAATGATGGATAGTCAGGGTTCTGGTATGAAAGCAAATGGCGGATATTAAGGGTTCTGTTATGAAAGCAAATGGCGGATATTAAGGGTTCTGTTATGAAAGCAAATGGCAGATAGTCAGGATTTTGTGAAGAAGGCTAATTGCGGATAGACAGGGTTCTGTTAAAAGGCAAATGTGGGATAGACAGTGATCCATTAATTCTGTTATGAGGGCAAAAAAGTGGTCAAGTAAGTCCCGATTTTGCTGAGCTTCTACAACTACAACTACAACTTCTACACAATATATATATCGTAAGCTAAATTGATCACTATATACTAAGAGACTGTTACATCTGACTGCAGCATGATATGGTAAAATGCAAGCAGAAACAAGAAGTTTTGGACTTGGCTATAATGTATAGCATCTGATTCACACAAAAAAAATTTTTTTTTGGAACAAATGTCAATGCTTTCAAATTGTTACCTGATTTATGTCAATATTTGTCATCACTTCTAGAGAGTTAGTTGACATTTTATGCTTCACTCCTGGGTCAAATTTCATAAGCAATTGTAGCACTTTTAAATTTCAATCATTATTGAAAGGCAAGGGCTTTGGTTTTGTGAGGATGCAACCTCCATTTCCAAAATGGCGACGAAGCAAATTACTCTCAATGGTCCACATGCTGCTAGTGGCTGATATACTCCCAAGTGGCACTAATCAATAACTCACTCTCAAGGGTCATTGCGATATTTGTATCCTCCAATGATGAGGTTGTAGTTGATTGTAGTGCTACACTTGCTTTGATAAAGCACCCATGACCATACACCATTATCAACAAATCATCTCTCTTTCCCACAGTTAAACCCCAGCAAAACCTCAGCCCCTACAAGAAGCCGAGCGCCCCCATGCCCACTGGGCCCATCAAGTCTCGGTCCCCCCTCCCCCTCATCACCTCCAAGGCGCCCGATGTCACCCTCAAGGCAGGCAAGTCAGGCAAAGAAGAAAGCGGAATGGAGGTGAGTGATTGAAGCCTTGTTGGTGATTATTTTGAGCTTCGAGCATTAAGGAATTTTGAAATATATGGACAACAACATCTTTATTAATAATCTATGCTAATTTTTACTCTATTGTTCTCATCAAGCAGATTTTCTTTATTCATGATATGGACATTTTCACACATTACAAAATTCCTGCGTCAAAATGTTATTTCTTACACTAGACTGGTTACTAATTTTTTTGAGGAATTTTGAAGAAATAAGATTTTCAAAAAAGTGATGCTTCCCCTTTAAATCTGTTAAAATGACGAAATTCAAGTTTATTTCATTGAAAAAGTATCATTTTTGCATCAAGGTGCATCTGGATGAATGGTGTTAAAGTTACACTGCTTCAAATGACACTCATGATTTTCAAGATGTCTTATGTTGCTCGGAACCCATAAAGAAATAAGATGAAATAACTGAAAAATATCTCATAATTTTGTTATTATGGCAAAAAATATGACAAATTAAAGTTTCCTTTTGAAGTCATCAGAGTTATATGTGGAGAAACTGATATAACCTGTATTATTTAGATAACAGTACTTGTATTAATTGGGGCAGTTAAGAGCACAGTGGTTAGCGTGGTCGGCTTCCAATGAGGAGGTCTTGGCTTCGAATCCCACCAGGTCCTCGGCAACTTTGTCAGCAGTAGAGAATTGTTCTACATGCAGTAAGGTTTGGGTGCAATGCTACACTGAATTTCTGCCAAGTACCACTCATGGTTCGCTACTTCCAGCCAATGCTTGCAGGTTTCATTGCTATGCATAGCCACAATGGTGACACACACACAAGCAGCAAATCATTTAATTCTGATAAATCAAACGTTTTCCTTTCTTTCAGAAGTCTTTGAGCACGGAGGAACTAACAGCAGAAATGGCCAACTTGGAAGGTCTGATGAAAGATCTGAACGCCATCACACAACAAGAGTTCGAGTGCTAGCGACGACAAACGGGCTCCTTGTGTGCTGGTGATCACTGTACAATATGTATTTATATTTCACTGGAAACTGTGACAGGACACAGAAAACCTATAAATAAATGTGTGGCTTAATTCGTGTGGAGAAACGTACAGCATTTAATTAAGTTCGACTTCTGTGTATGTTTTGCAGTATGTACCAACTCATGTTGGACTGACTCCATGGTGAGAAATGTTTAGTGACGGTGACGGGAGATTTCTACTCTAATAATCTATGAATTCACTGAAGGGCTCAACATTTACTTCTCCCAATCGAGAAGTGAAAACTACGAAGAAAAATTATTATCTAACAACGCTGTAATCCAAGCATCGATGGAACATCATTGAAGAACACCCAACTGCAGGCAGATCAACAGATATAGTGGAGGAGAGGACACTCAATGTGCTGTGGTCTGCAACTGGCTGCTTGATTACTTAATTATCTCCCTTGTAGAGGAGATGTGTTCATGTTTACATACATTGATGTATGGTAGAGATGTGAAGGGTTTGAAAATAGGCTTGAAGACACTGGTGCTACCTGAAAAATCAACTTCCGCAGTTCGGCCGACGGTGGCCTTGAATGCGGAACCTGCCTTATTTTTACCACCATTTTACATGTTTTAAAAATGCTGGCTTAATTAATGAAGCAATATTTGTGCTACTGCTGAGATTTTTAGTCTCATTTCTTAATTTGGCTTATATTTGTCATGTTCAAATTGATATAGCTTTTGTGGCCATTAAATACGTCTTGTAATTTCAGCATTTTGGCATATAAGACTTAAATCTTTAGATCAAAATCTGTAAGAATTCAAATCAATTTTGATCAAGAACAAACTAAAAAGGTAAAAATTAATCATTGTAAAATACAGAATAAAATTCAAAGCAGGTCTCCTTTTTTTTATAGAGACAGTGCATATTGTATCAAAATGTTTCTCAAATTGTAGGCTCATCCTGTGTGTTTCAAACTTAATAAAAACCAAAGCGTCAAAATGTTGTAGCTCACCAGCAATATGTACTTACCAAATTTTCTTGTATAAAATCAGAAGACTTCATATGCCTCATTATTTTGTACCAAAATTGTCAATGCCGCCCATGTTTCATTAAAAGCAACGCAAGTAGTTAGAGCAGGTCGAAATCAAGAGCTTTTAACCCTCTTAGTGCCAAGATACTTTTTCCTAAACATCTAATAAAATCTTTTGTTTCAATCCTTGTGAGCAAAGATGGCTTTTGACCATGTCAAAAAATTCCTGAAATCTGTTGAAAACTGTTTAGTGCTAAGGTACTGAATTTCGAAACCTTGACATTAAATTTACAGATCTTGTAGGCAATCAGCTTAGGCCTCATATGGGACTTCTACAATTTTGGTGCTTACATGTACCAAATCCTTTAATCATGTCAAGAGATTTCAAAATTTTGTAAAACAAAACCTTAGCAAAATTGCAATGTGATCAACCATATCAGTGCTAAGTTGTTCCTGAAAAATGATCAATAAATTAACAGCTCTGGTAAAAAAACAATCTTAACAACATCTCGGTGCAACGGTATTCCTGAAATCTTTTCAATGAATTAACAGACCTTGTAAACAACCGCAATTCTCACAGCAATCTTGGTGATTAGATATTTCTTGAACCTTGTCAACTATTTGCAGCTTTTATTTTCAACCATCTTAGTACTTAAACAACCAGTTTTGTGCTAAGGTATAATACTTATACAACCATTTTTATGCTAAGGTATTCCTGAAATCCTGTCATAAAAATATAAAATAAAAGTTCTTGTAAGAAGACTTCATACACCTTATACAACTCCAAGAACATTTCTCAAGTCACAACTATCTGGAAACTAAGTATAAATATCTTGGGCTAGGAGTGGTTCTTAGCTCTGGTGAGGTTGACCTCTTTCTTTCCAGATCTTCCAAGAGCCTATAAACTTGTATTATATGCCAAAACTAAAGGCACCGCCATCCTGCGAGAGTCAGGTTGGGTTTGTGTACATAGATTCCCTTTGTGCTGTAGTCATTGGAACCTGACCACAACTAAACCATGTTGTCTGTAGACTTGATAGTTTCACTTGCTAGTTGATGGATCTTGTTTGCATTCGCTCATGTTTATTTCATAAGGAGGTCTTTCTACCCCAGTGCTTACTCAAACCATCCTTTCTCACATAACCTCTATCACAATTGGACCTTACTTCTTGGTTCTAGAAAAAGTAAAAACGTTCAGACCATAGGCTCATGGATGCCATCCAATCAAAAATTGTCTTATGTTTTCAACTTTTGTCCTAAAAGTTAAATGTGTTTGTCACACAAGTGAAGGAACTTAAGTCTTGATTAGAAGGAACTTAAGTCTTGATTAGAAGAAACCAAATTTCAGAATTTACCAGTACTTGCACAATTATCTTTGACTGCAAGAAATCAGGATTCTGTGCCACTTGCCAGAAATTAGCTCCACTTGTAACAGAGGTAACATTGGAAGGAAGAGTTGAGTAACTTTATTCTATGGGAAGAATTGAAGAAGGTGTCCCGTTCATATTCTTCATTCGAACTTGAGTTACCATCATCCTACATTCTTATTAAAGCTTAAAAATTCTTCATTTGTTGTAGATTATGATGTGATATTGAAAATGAAATTATGTAGTACTCTACATTGTTATTAATGATAGAACCTGTAAGACAATTATCAGTTTACATATTGACATGTTTATGTCCATTTTATTAAAAAAGGAACTAAAATGCTTTGATTTTAAAATAAGGAAGAACTTTATCATTATAATATTTATGCCACATGAACAAAACTCAAGTTACCTCGTTTGTATATGTGTCTTATTTTTATTTCTATATTCATTCATTCATTCTTTCGTTCATTCATCTTAGGATGACAATGTCATTCAGATAAATCAAAACTAGAAACAGTCATTTTGTTTTCTGTCATAAGGCTAGGGAAAATTAAAAACTTGTTCTATGGATTTTAAATTTAATGGGATGGGGAAATTATAACGGCACGGTGGACAAGCAATTAATTAGACTGTGGATAAAATTTGACATTATTTTTAGTAACAGGGATTATGAGTAGGATTTTTATTTCCAAAAGCGTCTAAATTTTTTTAGATTCCATAAATCATGTAAATACTTTGTTTTCGCCTAAGTATTTTTGTATGCATGTGCATGCATGATATAAGTTATTGATATGAATTGTACATTCTACATGAAATTGTAAATTCTCATTGTGTTACCATAGCAACATCACTGCTCTGTCCTAAGGTAAAGTTTGTGTGGGCGCTTTACTCATTGAGGGGCAAAATTCTGACTTTCCTGGTTAAAAAAAATCTTTTAAAATGATATATTTTACAAAGAAATATCACACCAGCAAACAAATTGCAAATGAAATTTAAATCATTGAATTTTTAAATACAAAAAAATATTGATAATTGTGAAATACAAGATCTGGCTCATCTTATTTAAAACATGTTATCAGTAAAATAAGATGACGAACTAATTTTGAATAGAAAATTATCAAACAAATAACCATAAATTTTTTGACCAGTAGAGCCCCTGGAATTTGCACTCATCTAATCATGTTTATCTGACATGTCATTATGAAGCTTCTTGGAACAAAGATGACGACAGAATTCTTTTGATTCTGTTGCCATGACAGCTATTACCAAGACTACCAATTTGACGTGAAACTAAAGCTTTTGTATACTCCTCTGTGACTGAAGTCATGGAGAATTCTCAGCGAGTGCCTACTGGGAGATTAAAACAATAAAACATATCACCGAGCTCATGTTGTTGTCTTCTGCATGTCCTACTCTTGTTGTATCGTGATGAGATGATGATGATGATACACTGATGATGATACAATGACGATGATACAATGATGATGATACAATGATGATGATGATGATACGATGATAATGATACAGTGATTATTAAGCAATTATGATGATACAGTGATGATGATACAATGATGATGTTGATACAAAGATGATGGATATGATACAAAGATGATGATGTTGATACAATTATGATGATGATACAATGATGATGATGATACAAAGATGATGATACAATGATGATAATGATGTTACAATGATGATGACGATGATACAATGATAATGATGATAACACGATTATTAATGATGTTAATGAAGATGAATACAACTCTAAATCATAAATTTTCATTTTTTGACTATTTCATCCAGGTCAAGGATACCCTAAAAAAATGATGGTGAAGCACTTATTTAAAATAGTTGCAGTATCCAAGATGACAATTTCTCCATAAAATTGGATATGCATCTTTATCACTATGTCCTCATGTACCCTATCCACCAAATAAGAAAAAAAAATCACTAGTTTTGTATTTGCTGATCCTAGGTTAACAATTTGACTCTTTGTTATGTTACCCCTGGATCCCCACCCCCCTGGATCCGCCACTGAGCTCGGGGGACATCGATTTATATAAATATGTAAAACATAGCCCATGACCTTTACGAGCTTGTGCGACAGGCAAAGAGCGACGTGATACAGATATTTTACGAGCGCATCTTCAGTTGCTGTGAAAGTGAAATTATTTTTTGGCTGAAAACTTGAAATTGAGCTCATTTTAAAGTTCATCAACATATTTATTGGCTAATACAAATGTAAATAAATAGATAAGAATGGTGATATCACCGGTGCCGCAGTCATTTTAGTTTTTCATAATATTGTTCGTAAATATACAAATAATATAAACAGGTCTTGATTTAAAAATTTTTTTGTCTGCATAATAGTATTTTATCATTTACAGTTAAACCAATTAATAAAGAGACACTGTTCTGCTTCAAAGGCTTTACATTTGAATAAATAGTGTATTTTATCTGCGATGGCCGGTTTATACTGAGATGTTATGATTCCACGTTAAAGAATGGTATATGTAAGGATTTTTGCAAAAGAAGAAATCGTTCAAAACTTATTTACAGCAGACGCAAATGTAAATTTGGATTGGTATTTAACTTTTAACTAATAAATATGTAAAATGTACGCAGAATTTCGACGTCATAACAGTTTTATGGCCGTTTTTCATTTATCATTAAAAACATAAAAATAGCACAATTTTTTAATTTGGGAGATAAAGGTGCGAGTTAAGTAGGCGATTTGAACTTGATTGAGGAGATATGTAATTTGGCACTTATTAAGGAACATAAAAGATCCTAAAACATACTCTGTGTCACTTTAAAGAGCCACTCCGTGAGTTGTTGGAGTCATACATGCCAAACTTAATCAATGGTGTCATTTGATCGCGAAGTATCGACTGTTACCAAAAATACACATTTAAAAGCTTATTGTTTTTTTACAATGAAAATATGAAGGTAGAACGTCGCAATTATGAGCGAAAACCGGACAGTGGCACGCGTCAAATAGTCAAACGTAATTTTGGAGACTTATCTAAAACAGCCAGGAGGGCAGTTAGGAGTTGATAGTGTTTGTTAGGTTATATAACTAATATCCATGTATAATGAACAAGAGAGTTGCTGCACTGTTGAGTTTGGTAGGAGGGAAGACTTACAGCTTGTTGCGAGATTTGACTGCACCAGCTAAACCCGCTGATAAAACTCTAGATCAATTAGCAGAACTTTTGAGAAATCATCTGTGCCCTAAACCATTATTGATAGCTGAACGTTTTCGTTTTCACAAGAGGGATCAGCTACCTACAGAATCTGTGTCTGGATACTATGCAGTATTGAAGAAACTGGCTAGAACATGTGCGTTTGACGGTTTCCTGGAGGATGCACAGCGAGATCGATTTGTGTGTGGAATTCGTACGGAATCTATACAGAAACGTCTGTTATCTGAAGATGGGCTGAATTGTAGTAAGGCACTGTCGATTGCTGTTGCTATGGAAACTGCATCTAAGGACACTAGAGAACTTCAAGGTGGGAAACCACAATCAACGAATCGAGTTACACAGTTTAAGAACAGGGATAAAGGAGAAAGGAAAAAGAACACAAGTAAGTTTAAACCATGTTGGAGATGTGGAAATAAGGGACATTCTGAAGATAAATGTATTTTCAAGGATGAAACGTGCAATGGATGTAAACAGAAAGGACATATTAAGAGAGTTTGTAGAAATGTGAAATCTTTTGGTAGAACATTTAAGAAGAAAGTTCATGCAGTTGAAGATTGTGTGGACAGTAGCAGTGATTGTGATAGTGACTGTGACTTAGCATATGTTCGGAAGGTTGACAACTCTGAGTCTGATGGTGATGATCCAATCTGGGTACAAGTAATCATAAATGATAAGCCTGTCACAATGGAGTTAGACACTGGAGCTTCTCTTTCACTCATCACTGAACGTGATCTCAAGAAATTTATTCCTGGATTACATATAACAGACACTGATGTTCATCTTAACACTTATACAGAAGAAAAGGTTTTGACCGCAGGTCAAGTCACTGTTAACATTAAGGTACAGACCTTGGATGGACACACAGTTGAAGGTGATGTGAATTTGATAGTTGTGAAAAGAGGAGGTCCACCACTTTTCGGAAGAAATTGGATTCGGAAATTACAGTTAGACTGGAGGTCAATCAAACAGATCAACTCAATTAACTTAGTTTCCATGATAACTAACACCAATCAGAGACTTGAAGCATTGTGTGAACAATATTCAGAAATATTTGAGGCAAATATTGGAACTTTAACTTCAATCAAGGCCAAGTTAACTTTGAAAGAGAACGCACAGCCTAAATTCTGTAAACCACGACAAGTACCCTTTGCTTTACGCCCCAAGGTCGAAGCGGAACTTGAGAGACTTGAAGCTGATGGAATACTGTCTAGAGTGTCTACTAGTGAATGGGCTACTCCCATTGTTCCAGTTGTGAAACGTTCTCAAGAAGTGAGAATCTGTGGAGATTTCAAGGTGACTGTAAATCCACAACTTAGAGTAGAACAGTATCCTCTACCGAAGATTGACGACATTTTTGCAACCCTTTCAGGTGGAATATGTTTCAGCAAAATTGATTTGAGAAACGCTTACCTACAGATGGAAGTAGATGAGGATTCGAAAGAACTTCTTACAATCAACACACACAAGGGTCTTTTCCAATACAATCGTCTAGTTTTCGGCATAGCATCAGCGCCTGCAATATGGCAGAAAGCTATTGATCAGGTTCTCCAGGGTATTCCCATGACGGAATGTCTTCTCGACGATATGATAATCACTGGTCGGACAGAGGACGAACATCTCAACAATTTGGAACAAGTCTTCAAGAGACTGAAGGAACACAATCTACGTGTCAATAAAGAGAAGTGTGAATTCTTCAAAGAGAAAATCCAATATTGTGGCCATGATATTGACAAAGAAGGTTTACACAAGTCTTCAGACAAAATCAAGGCTATCACAGAAGTACCTAAACCACAGGATGTCTCACAAGTCAGATCCTTCCTTGGGCTAGTCAACTACTACCACAAGTTTCTACCAAACATCTCATCAGTTTTACATCCTCTGAACAACCTTTTAGAACACAAGACAGAATTCAAGTGGGACAAGAGCTGTGATGAAGCTTTTGAAGAGGCTAAAAGACTTATTACGTCAAACCAAGTCCTTATTCATTATGATCCAACAAAACCTGTTCGTGTTGCCAGCGATGCTTCGCCATACAGAATTGGAGCAGTGATGTCACATGTGTTCCATGATGGAAGTGAACGACCAATCACATTTGCTTCTCGTTCACTCAACAAGGCAGAAAGGAATTATTCTCAGATCGACAAGGAGGCCCTCAGTATAGTCTTCGCTGTTAAGAAATTCCACATGTACCTGTATGGAAGACATTTCACACTAGTGACTGATCACCAACCGTTAACCTCCATATTTCACCCAGAGAAATCCATTCCTGCTATGACAGCAGCACGCCTCCAACGTTATGCTCTATTCCTGTCAGGACACCAGTATGACATTGAATATAGAAACACAACTAAACATGGTAATGCAGATAGACTTTCCAGACTTCCGCTCAAGACTGAAAGATCCGGACAAGATACTTCAGATGTGTTCTACATTCATCAGATTGATACCTTACCTGTGACTGCAAGTCAACTCAAGAACAGAACTAGAAGAGATCCTGTACTATCCCAAGTACTTGAACTTACACTGCAAGGTTGGCCAGACTCGTGTCCTAATGAAGAGCTTAGACCATTCTACACTAGACGGAGAGAACTCTCGGTGTGTCAAGGTTGCTTGATGTGGGGACTCAGAGTTGTCATACCTTCCATTCATCAGAATCAGTGCTTAGAAGAAATACATACTGGTCACATGGGCGTGGTACGTATGAAAGCCTTAGCCAGAAGCTATGTGTGGTGGCCTAACATCGATTCACAGATCGAACAGATGGCCAAGACATGTCAAGGTTGCCTTGAGACGAGAAAGAATCCGCCAACAGCACCTGTACATCCCTGGATGTGGCCTACTGCACCATGGGAAACAATACACATAGACTTTGCTGGACCATTTTTGGATAGAATGTTTATGATTGTTGTGGATGCATATTCCAAATGGCCAGAAATTGAAATCATGAAATCAACCACAGCAACAGCGACCGTGTCAGTCCTTCGTCAAATGTGTGTCAGACACGGAATACCAGACAACATTGTCACAGACAACGGTCCACAGTTCACCTCTGAAGAAATGTCAATGTTCACAAAGAAGAATGGCATCAAGCACATTTTCTCAGCACCCTATCATCCAGCAAGTAACGGACAAGCAGAAAGGTTAGTCCAATCCTTCAAGAACTCCATGAAAGCGGAAAAGAAAAACTTATCAGTTGATCAGAAACTTGCAAACTTTCTATTAGCTTATAGGAACACACCACACACAACAACGAGTGAAATACCAGCCGTCCTGATGTGTGGAAGACGCTTGAAGACGCGACTTGACTTGGTTAAGCCAAATCTACGCAAAACTGTCAAACAACGCCAAGCTGCAAGTATGGAGTCTGGGAAAACAGCTCGTCAGTTGTCGCCAGGACAGCATATCCTCATCAGATCCTATCGACAAGGCGAGAAATGGATGACTGGAGTGGTTCTTGAGAAAACTGGAGTTTTGTCATACAAAGTGCGAAATTCCAATGGTACAGTTGCTCGACGTCATATCGACCAGTTGCTCGACAACACAACAGACGCCGACCCAGAGAACCGTAGAGCTGAGGTGTCATCTGATATTCTACACGATAAAGCGAGATCCATGGTGAGCGACAACGTGACCGTCAACCCAACCATCGCAGATTGTGTCAACACACAAGGTGGTGTGAGTGTGCAGTGTAGTGCTGAGAGCAGTGATAACCCTGCTGACGCACCAGGAAATGTGTCTGTACAGTGTAGTAAAGGAAGCAGTGATAACCCTGCATGCTCCTGTGGAATGTGATGCAGAGGTACGGTCCAGTCCAGACCGTCTTCCTGATTCAGTGCCATCAGTGCCTCGCAGAAACCCAGCACGGAGCCGACGAGCCCCGAACAAGTTGGATTTGTAGATCCATATATTTGACTGAACTTACTCTCGTTTAGTGTAAATGTGTAAATATCTAATGCACCAGAGCACCAGTTTCAGACTGTAAATGTGTTGATTTATATTGCGTGTGCAGCAGCTCTCTTATGAAGGAATTAGGAATAGCGGGGAGGAGTGTTGTGTATGTAACTATTGATAGCACAACTATCGTGCGGAGTTATCTCCCTTACACCGCGCATGCCCTGTAACGATACCGCGAATAAATTGTCTTGTACCTGCCACCCGAGTGTTCGGACGTCTTTGTGGTAGCTTGAGTATATGCATTAATTAAGTGTATAAGAACCTAGCCTTGGTACACTAAAGACGTGATATCCACAGGGGCGTGTATCGCCGAAAATAATAATAGTAATATATAATGAAGAAAAAAAAGGGTATCTCTACTATATAAATACTAAAGGGATGTAACGCCCTCAGACCCCTCGTCTTGTTCCGGGACGAAATCAACTTGGAAATTCAATATAGATTAATATAACAATATACACACATGAAGCCTGATAAATTCCCTTTCGATAGAATGTGAAACAATCAAAATCGGTTGACTTTTGACAGAGCTACACTGTTTTGAAATCGAAAAAAGTATGTTTTCTTGTGAGTACGCCAAAATCCTGCCTCACTAAAACATCGCTTTCAAACTGATAAAATACGAATTAAACACTCGAATACGTACTATGCACGACAAATACAACTTTATCGCAATCCCTATGTATTCCGATTTCGTAGCGTGACTATTCAGATGAAATATTATGTGATTCATACCTCGTAAGCGAGCTTTTACTGCATTAAATGCGGTTTCGATCGCTCGGGTCAGCCATGTTTGACCTTAATATCGGAAGGATAGCGCAGAATACTAGCGGCTCGCTGATATGCTAAACATTAATTCTTCGTAACTTCACTACAGAAGAGTTAATGTTTAACCAATCAGCGAGCCGCTCCTATTCTATGCCATCTGTCCAATATTGAGGTCAAATATGGCAGACTCGAGCGATCGAAACCGCATATAATGCATTAAAAGCTCGCTTACAAGGTATATATCACATAATATTTCATTTGAATAGTCACGCTACGAAATCGGAATGCAAGGGGATTGCGATAAAGTTGTATTTGTCGTGCAAAGTACGTATTCGAGTGTTTAATTCGTATTTTATCAGTTTGAAAGCGATTTTTTAGTGAGGCAGGATTTTGGCGTACTCACAAGAAAACATACTTTTTTCGATTTCAAAACAGTGTAGCTCTGTCAAAAGTCAACCGATTTTGATTGTTTCACATTCTATCGAAAGGGAATTTATCAGGCTTCATGTGTGTATATTGTTATATTAATCTATATTGAATTTCCAAGTTGATTTCGTCCCGGAACGAGACGAGGGGTCTGAGGGCGTTACATCCCTTTAGTATTTATATAGTAGAGAAACCCTTTTTTTCCTTCATTATATATTACTATTATTATTTTCGGCGATACACGCCCCTGTGGTGATATCTACACCTCTGTGCATTTATAAGGCTGTTTTTAGATTTTCCAGTAAAACCAGTATTTGTCATATTCATAGTTCTCACATGACGTCACGAGCCTCAGTCACGTGGTCCGTCAGCCATTTGTGTGGACAACCATCGCAGGCCGGCCACAGCGGCTAGTGCATTCTCACTATATTCTCTGTAGAATTAACGGTCTATCTTATGGCCGAATTAGCTCCAAACGATGCGAATCTTGCACACATTATAAACTTACGTGATTGCAAGACATGTTCATGTCGTATCTATGTGAATATTTGTACTAGCGGAGAAATAATTTAGACAATTTGAACTCGCTTCTGCCATTCGATGTGACTTCGAACTTTCTCAAAAAAAACTTGAAATCAAAGGAATAATATCTATCCTACTCCTTACATGCTTTGTTTGATGGCTTGTAGACTAAACACCATTTACGGTGGACATGTTATTTTTTTATATTCTTTGTTAAAACATTTTACATCGGGTGTTTAAAATATTATAGTTATTTTTCCCATTCTGATCACAGGAAATTAAATTTTAATATAGATGATAAAATATCCCCTCCCAAACAGCAATAGACTTTTGACAAAGGAGAGGAATATTATTATCTTGGTTTCATTTCTTTTGAAATTGCATGATTAATTTCACTTTCCCGTGATTATGATTTTGGGCTACCCAAACACATCCCACTTGTTAGACACATGCGGTTTGTCTAAATGTCATTCAAAAATCTTCTTCATAATTTTTTCCGTATTCATAAAATATTAGCAACATTTTGAATTAAATTCGACGTCCAGATCACAATGAACTTTATTTTTTGCAATCTTTGTGAGCATGATACAGCTATTGAAAAAAAATGTCTTGACGTACGCTTATTGATATGTGATAAGACTATTATTTGTATCTAGTACAAATGCCATGTACCGTCACTCATAAATGATTGTGCGATTCGTTATTTACAATTTCAATGCACTTGTATTGTATGAATTTGTTTTAACAAAAACGTGTATACAAGCAAGACGTTCATGAAATTAATATTCTTTACATTTAATTAATCCGTTTATAAATAAGTTTTCTCTCTTTCTCACTATTCTTGTGTTGTTTCGTCATTAGGTATTGAAGGTGAGAAGATCAATATGATTATGTGTCAACTATGTCATATCAATGGCAAGAGATAGAAAATTTAAGCTGATACACATAGATAAAGGTTCTACAGGTCAATTAAAAACTTAATTGAGATATGCGATGAAAGGAAACTATTTGTTTTCATATTAGAGAGTATCGTTGACGCAAAGTTTTCAGTTAGTTATTATAATAACAAAAAGTGCATGTGTCAGACTCAAACAGTTAAATGTTCAATTGATTCCTTTTGAAAAAAAAATGATATATAATGTAGGAATTTACGTCTATGAATCATTATGTTTTGATGGCAAGATTTGATGGCAGTTGAACGTCTTTAGAAACGAGTCTCTTACACAAGCACGGGAGACATCAAACTTGTGGTCTTTACTAAGAGAAAGAAAGATTATCGTAGGTTTGAGAATTCTTTCAAAAGGTCCATATGTTCATATTTATTGATTCTACATAAAATAAGTTGTGATCGGTTTAGCGATCAAGCGTCCAGCGACTGCACATCCACGACGAATGTCTAGGAATATCTAATAGGCCTACCATATGTATATGCCTTCTACTTACTAATCATAACGTTCTTAACTAAATATGATATCTCGTATAAAGAAAATATTAAGTAGGTTTATCCTTTTTCTCAGGAATTGTGCGGTAGTACGCTCACTGTCATCGAAAACTTCGGTCGATTCAGTCCGTGTTAAATGGAGTCAAAGTATATACTGAAGTGGGAATTATTTAAAAAACCCGACTCCCTGTTACTTTATTTTCCACCTCTGCATCTCCACCTGAAAGAAATAGCAAATATACGACCCTTTATTGTGTTTAGAGAGTCAGTTACACACGATCATTACTGAGCCGAGTGGCTTGCTTGTCCACACATATGGCTGACTTCCGGTGACAGTCTCGCAGTGAAAGGTTTAGTGAAACCTATGAATATATATGTCTTTTGGACATGAAAAGTTAAGATGTTTTGATTTTATAATACCACATATGACATTTAGGTTCGTATCAAAGGTAAATAATATGTTATGAAAATCACGGAGTGCCTCTTTAAGAGATAGTGATGGGACCGATGACGAGAGATGATCAGACTATAGTAATACTCTTAGAACACACCAGATCACTCCTGTGATGTAATCTATGGGAACAGACCACTTGGTCTGTGAAAGGTAAGTTTGACTGTGCATATTAGAGAAGTCAGTTGATGAGGACTTGATGAGCTGGGCAGTGGTCAAGGGTTAATGGTGATAATCTCATTAACACGGGCTTGCGACGAGGAAGATTACCATGACAGAAATAATTTTTCATTTGCTTTTTGTAAACTATCGAAAGACATGTTTTGGAGTATGAATGAGGCGCACACTGTTTTAAATGAAACTTTGCCTCAGAGTACGAAACTTTCATATTTGTTTTTTCTATATTGAAATAAATCGAACCAATATGTCATACCGATAGAATAATAAATGTGAATGCGAAAATGTCAAGCTTTGATGTTCTTTTAATTTATTTTCTCATTCAAGTATATTTTTACTCAAAATTGTAAAGGAAATGAGAATGATCACATAAAAATGAAAGTACATTAAATATTTTCATATTTTAAAAAATCAAAACAAAAGGGCTGAAAAATATACGTTAACTAGAACCATTGTCAGTCTCGAAGTATCAGAGAAAAGACAAAATATGAACAATGTCAAACTGAATAAATAGAAAATAATTTCTATGGATTTATCACTTTTTTATTGCAGGATTTCGACGTTTCTGTGTTGAAACAAACACCTTTATCAAGCAAGTGATATCGTCTTTCAATAAAGAAATTGTATATCAATAGAACTTGTTCTCTATTCATCTTACCAACTTCTAAACGCCTCTCAACAAATGCGAAACTAATGTGATCAAATTCATTTTTCGCTTGATTCTAACATTTGTGTAGTCAATGATTAAATTAAGCATATATCGTTGATCCTTAATTATTCCATATTTTTCTGAAAGTATAAACAATAAAGTAGTTGTTAATAAACAGAACTTGTTCTCTATACATCTTTTAAATACTTTAAAAAAATGTCAAACTAAAGTGATTTAAATCCCTTTTTTACTTGATACCAAACATTTGTGTATTCAATGATTAATTCAAAAAGATAGATCGTTCATCCTAAATTATTTCATAAGTTTCTGAAACTATGAACAATGTTTGCTACAGAAGAGTTTACATGTACATGTAATAATTGTAATATTTGGAAATCTATATTGCATTGCCAGTTTAAGAGATATCAAGCCGAAGTTTCTTCAGCGTTAATAAAGTACACCCATCTAGAACCTCAGAAACTAGTCACGTGAACAACGTGGAAGTGAGTGACAGTCGAGTTGACGCTCGAGAGGGACATGTTTATCGGAGGGGTATATACTATATAGTATATAATCAACTCGTATTTGTCAAACCCTAGTACAAAGGTATGTACATTCTGCGTACTCTATATTTGTCATACAATATACGTTAAATAGTGCGAATGAAGACAGTGGAATAATAAGTCAATCAGACGTGATAAACATGATATTGGTATCGTTCTCGTTTTATTTTCGGTTTAATGATATAGCCTACATTACAAATAATAATGGTTATAATGTTTGTTTGTTTTACACAACTCGGTCACCTTTTAAAGGGGGTCAACAACTTTAATTTTTAACTTCCAGTGTTTTATTAGCGAGGCCCCGCGAGGGTCGTAAAACTCAATCAGCGCGCTCTCTACTCAGCGGTGTTTTTTTCTGCGCTGCATCCTACGCGCGTGGTTTCCTTACACGCGCGAATTACCCAACCGGATACGCGTGTGAGAATGTCGTTTTAAACAAATCGTTCTACAACTGAACTGCCATATGAGATATGAGAAAAAATATATAAATCTTTGTAAAGTGAAATCTTTTTTAGTTTTTATTTCCCTCACCTTTTACAAAATTAGATAAACAATTCTGGTGATCTGGTATTATGCAGTTGTTTACATTTAACTTGTAAGCTTGGACACTACAAACTTCACAATATTTCTGTCGATATTTTTAAAAGTTAGGTTTTGACTTGTGTGGATATTTTTTGAATTTTCGTCACTATTACTCAATTCCTAACTATGTGAAATTTCTTATCTATGGCAGATAGGGGTTTGAGGGTTGTTTTTTTATATTTGGCAGTAAATTGAACCTGGATTAAACAACTGTAAAATCAATGCACTTTTAATATTGATACAATTCACATATAGTTATCCAACTTTTTAAGAGCATAATTGAACACCAAGTTGACATTTAACAAAGACACAATCATTTTTCAGAAATTTAAGACACGTTTGCCATAATTTTAAAATATCACTGATAGTTATAAAAAGGGAATACATGAAGGATATACTGGTCACTAGTTATAAAGTTTAACTAAAAGGGTTACCTTGATGATAGGGTGTTTTAAACTGTTTTTTTGGGTCCGGTTTAGTATGTCTCGCATTTGAGTTGACTATTCATCAGTAAAATTTTAAGGTATAATCTCATGATGATACAATCGAAAATTGATTTAATATTTTCATTATTTCAAAGTCATCGACAAGGGGTTCACCTCGTACATCATGCGTCCCGATAGTTCCGATATGGGATTTCTAATTACGAATGGATAATAATAAGAATGACTTGAAAAATGATGTATACAAACTTGGCAGTAATTGTTAACGTATATCTATTTACCAGTCTTACAGAGAAAAGGGCACCAACAATCTGAGCCATAATTAATGATAGATTCACTTTAGTAAATGACAATAAAAATTATCTCGTCCTAATCCCGGATTGACAAATAGTTACTTTGTTTTGATTTTTTTTTCGCCAATTATTCACAGTAGATGAACACATGCTTTTGACATTTAAAAGATAGTGAAAAATATAAAATATAGTTGGATTAATCTTGAACATGAGCAAAACCGCATAATCTACATTTTGTTATAGATATATCTTATTCCACGTAGTCTCTCAGACATTATACAATGCATGAACGGTAAAGCTGAAATCAACAATGATGTTATCTAATTTATCAGCCAACCAGTCAGGCATAAAGCAATAAAGCACAGCTGTCCTCGGAACAGGAAATGATAATAAGGATATTATGTAAGAGATCGATCACATACGTTGTTTATAACACTTCAAGGAAGTTATATAGTACTTGGAAAGTCTGGTCTAAACAGTCACTGTAATCTCGCTCTACTCCCATGTTTTCAGTTGACGAGCTGGAATAAACATTGTCAATTCACTTCCTCTCTAATTCTGTTTTATTTGTTTATGATTGTATGTGGGCGTAAGGCAGCTTACTGAAATTAAAGAAATATATGAAATTCTGGAGATGTTACTAAGTGTATGATAAGTTGGTGATGTCGCTAAGTATATGATAAGTTGGTGATGTTGCTAAGTTTATGATAATTTGGTGATGTTGCTAAGTGTATGATACGTTGGTGATGTTGTTAAGGGTATGATTAGTTGGTGATGTTGCTAAGGGTATGATAAGTTGGTGATGTTGCTAAGGGTATGATAATTTGGTAATGTTGCTAAATGTATCATAATTTGGTAATGTTGCTAAATGTATGATAAGTTGGTGATGTTACTAAGTGTATGATAATTTGGAGATGTCGCTAAGTGTATGATAAGTTGGTGATGTTGCTAAGTGTATGATAAGTTGGTGATGTTGCTAGGTGTATGGTAAGTTGGCAATGTTGCTTAGTGTATAAAACTGGTGTTGTTTCTAAGTGTATGATAAGTTAGTGATGTTGCTAAGTGTATGAAACTGGTGATGTTGTTGAGTACATGATACCTTGGTGATGTTGTTGAAGTGTGCAACGCTGTTGTGAATAAATTGATTTTGGGATGTTTTTGAGAGTGTGCCAAGTTGATAATGTTGAGTATTAACAAAGTAATCACTTAAGGAGAGAGTTATTGTACATAAGTGTTGGCTTCCGACTTAAGTAGGTCTCGCAGTCTGAGGTCGACCCTCTGATGTAGTGAAGGAGAGTTTTCCTGTATAGGCTCGTCGTATTACATTGTGATACAATATGTCATCAAATATATCAAACTGCTGTTAAATAAAAAACCAAATAAAACAAACTTTAACACTTGAGACACATTCTACTGAATAAGTAGTAATTTTATTCATTATGTTGTAAATTGTAAACAAAGGATGCTAAATTGTTTTATAAATGTATGAAACTCAAATGTAATATAATGTAATGAATTGTGAAATCAGAATATGTCCATATAAGTTTGTTACAATTTTCTGTCTGTTTAGATTTCCATCAAAATTAGCATAAACATCAGTCTCATATTGATTGCATTGGAAGCAACTTAGATCATTTATGAAAATTTCATTGCTTTTAATTTTTTATAAATGCGATCTTGCTTCTTAAAATGTTCTCAAGAAGAGGATAGAGCAAGAAATTAGATCAACTATTTTCAAAATATAACCAAAATTTTGCTAATGATTTTAAATTTCAAAATAAAGAAATAACATATCAATTAAAATGAAAATCAGCAATAATGAAAGAATATATTTTGTGTTTTTTGTATATAATATTCACAAAACATTTAAGGAAGAAACCCAAACAACAATTTGTCAAATCCATTACAAAGACATCAAGGGAAAGAAACCCTTGCGTCTGTAGCAAACTGCAAACCAAGTTTCCTCTCGACACTAATCCAATTTCCTCAAAATCCTTTCCAAAACAAGCCTAACCAAATAGAGAGCCACATCTTAAAATTTCTTGTTTCTTGTTCGTTAAATTGATTTCACCAGTTTCGTGCATATATATTGTGAATTTGTTAATCGAAATTTATATAGATCAAGGCACCATAAACGTTTTCATTATAGTACAGACCATGAATTTTGTAGCACAATATCGAGACTCTTTGAGTGCATCGGCAACGCATACAAACAGTCGATATCGTATTTTGTTACACCTTTTCTTATAACATGTCTTTCACGCTTTGTTGAAGTCAGTCAACTCAACTGACTACCATTCAAAACTTGGAATACTGCCAATCGCTTATATGAAGTATATAATGCTTTCGAAAAATTCCAGGATTCATCGTTATTCAAAACGAAAATGTTATAAAACATGGCTATTAGTAACAAAGAAAGACAACGGATTCTTTTTTTATAATCTGATATATTTAAAATAGATTGTGTCATTGCTGATACAATTTTGTAAGTGAAAAGGGTAATAGTCTTTGTAACGGTTCCTTTATGTTAGAGCTGTGAGAAGGTCAAAACAAATGTGCTTTCCCTGGCGCAGTGGATATTGGAAAACTAATAAATCTGACACTGCCAAACGTGTTTTTTTTCAAACAATGATAGATATTCATCAAATTTATGGACCAAAACTGGAAAATTCAAGAGAATACAATATCCCTATTCTGGATTTATTCATATCAGATTATCATTGGAATTTACTGGAATCCCGTAATTGATCCAGATTGTTTTATGACACCCTGATTACTAATGCAGAAGTACCTTAAGTTCAAACTTTCTTTACAGATGTTAATCTTAACTGGAGTATAATTTTTACTAGTTACAGAGATGGTATAAAGGATGTTAAACTCTTAGCCTTTCCAGATATAGAGGATACTAAACGACCTTCCATTTAATACTATTTTTATTAAACGAGTTAATGATTAAGTATAAAACGAGCGAAAGCGAGTTTGATACCAAATCATTAATGAGTTTAATAAAAAATAGTATTAAATGGAAGGAAGTTTGGTATTCTGTTTATTACTTGACCTCAGTAATCAAGCATTATTACCGAAAGTGTACTGTATGAAGCATTTCCGCGACTAAGCCGCCATTGAGACGACAGTGCCAAGATTGTGACGTCACAACCACACAATATTATGACGTCATAAGGGGAGCGGTATTACACTAGTTTTATTTAAGAAATAAAGTTCGCTCTACCCCAATGTGTTTTGTAATAAAGTATAGTTTTGCCCTGAACTATTATAGTTAAAGCACGAGGACGGTAGTCTTTTCTAAGATGCTAAAATGATCTTTTCAGGGACCTTTGATTTTAATAATTTCGAAATAAAATATAGTGTTCACATCGCTCATATTAATAATCCATGAACAGGGCAAACTGTTGGCTATTCCAAGTATAGAACCCAACCCCTTGTTTAAAACGACATTTAGTTGGTTAAAGCTCTGATTATTGCAGTTTTGCACTTTAACTATTTCCTTTATTCAATTTTAAATTACATTTTCTTCTTATTTTTTTCTTTAAAAACTTAAACAAATTAACACCTCTTGGTTTTTAAAAAACCTTGACTTTTACAAACTCTTGTCGTGCGATTATGCAGTGCTGGCCTCATTGCCCATATAAGGCTTATGACGTGGTCAACATTCCACAAAGAATTATGGGTAATGTTTGTTTTGGAAGCGTGATGACGGACTCAATCTTCACATCTATTTTTTTGCTGCTGTCATAAACGTTGAAGGTGATGCTTTAATCTCTTATATAAGCAGACTGTTCGGGCTGTACACCCAGACTTATATAATCATTAGGTTGACCGTGTCACATTGAACCTGGTAGAGACGGTTGACGTCAACCAACGTTACAGTCCCACGGGGCGCCGTGACCTGACGCGAAACAACGCGGTCACTCGACAGTCGACAAGCATTTGCTTTCCATTCTTATTTCCGGTAGATAGAACTAAATGATTCGAAACAAGTCCCCATTATAAGAAACATTATCGACAAAAGCGCCAATACGATAGACATTGATAGGGACAAGCCATGTTGATCGAAAGAACCGAGATGAAAGGTTACCATGAACGCGTGATCACGAGGGGGCAGCGGGGAAGAGCGGATATAACGTCATTCGATTGTTACGTCATGAAAAAACTATACCTTTATTGTCTGATAAAGTACTTTTTTTTTCGATTGTTCTAACCGCTAGGCATCTTAGAAATCGCCGTATAAATATTGCACTGCGGTATCTTACACGGGCGAGTATTAAAATAATTTATTTGGCATTATACTAACTATACTGCTGGTCTATACTAAAAAAACTATTTAAAATGCAACTTGTTGCTAACTTATGTTGCTGTTTTTGCAATGAGATGAATGAGAGTATCTGTCATGTATATTTACAATGTAGAATGTTACAATCATTCTGGAGTGAACTTGAGGGTTGGATCAATTGTCATATGCAGGATACAATCAATATCACTAAATACCTTGTTTGGTTTGGAACAACATACATTGATAGACGATTGAATCATATGATAATATCAGCTAAAAATAAATCCATCTATGTATCATTGAGCAACATGTCCCACATCTTGATAGGTATTTGGTTATTTTGAAAGATATTTACCATGTCGAAAAGTTTATTGCAACAAAAAACAACATCCTTCTTAAACATGACAAAAATGGTCATCTATATTTGCATCCGATAACTGATATGCAACTGTAATATCTATTTGCAATATGTTATGGTATTTGTAAGATCTTGATTGTATTGTATTCACGTATGACAATGTGCTCAATACAAAACAACACAAAACAATTAAAACATATTTTAAAAAATCTACAAAAAACCCCAACCAGAATCACCTTGGTCATGTAAAAATCCATTTTCCAGAACCCATGTTTGTTCAAGATGTCTGAAGATCCTTCCTCTAGTGACAGTGATGTTGAGTATCACACATGTGATGAGGAAGATGATGACGAAAGTGTTCATCGAGTAGCTTCTCCATCCTCTTCTTCAAGTGATGATGGAAGAGATTATTACCACACAAGTGATGATGATGATGATGATGATGATGATGATGTTGTTCATGGAGCAGCTTCTGTAATCTCAGCAAAGAAGGAGACTCATCAGCTTTACACCAGGAACATAACAGGTTCAAGTTTTTTTTGAAAAATGTAGAACTGGTAAATTTGTAAAATGGTCAACTACAACTAACTTTACTTATGTCATTTGACAAATTTCGAAAAAGATGATTTTTATTAATTGTCTGAAATTGACGTTTTCTGCTTTGTGGTGTTTAGCATATCTAAATTTTCAAGTTTATAACATTTTAAGGTCAAATGTTAGAACATTAGAGAGCAGAACAATGATTGGATACCTTAGGGAATTTGCATCAATTTCCCTCTTACTTACCAAATAACTTGAAGGCACTGATGTTTTATTTATTTAAAATTTCCCTTTTTAAATATGAGTATATGCAAAACATATTTTATCCAGACGGTAAAACATCTCTTTACTAAAACAAATTACCATAGTTGAAGAAAAAGGAGTCACATATCAAGCGAAATAGGCATGCGACCATTTCAGTGTGAACAACACTAAATAGTATTAGAGAAAATTGATCTGCGCGTTCTAATCAATCTTTGAACACACTTTTAAGGATTTCTTTTAATGATTAAATGCAATTGTCTTCCAATTGGTAATACTTGTTCTCCTTCTCGTGAGATCAGAAATTCTCTCCAAACATAGTTCACTCCATTATAATTTCCTATACAACCTTTGTCTTAATATGAAGGTTTCTCTGGCTGCAGGCGATTCCCCCTACCGGCGTAATATTGCAACTGAAAGTACCTGGCATTATTCCAGCCAATGAAAACACCGAATGCATGAATACTATAGCTGTTGTCACACAGGCCTATGCAATGATGCAGTCGCAAAATGAGGCCTATGTGTTCTGTAAAGACGACTCAAAGTGCATGGGGCATATTCCAATAAAGTTTTGGCTTTTTGGAAAGCTTACGGAAATAACTAAAGCTATTTCAATGATAAATTTTGAAACGGCGTCGCTGATTGCACAACTAACTTTAATTGCATTCAATCAGCGTTCTACATTTCGTGCCCGAGAAACCTTCGTATTAAAACAGATGTTGTTGTCACTCTTGTCACTCTTGTTTTTACTTATTTTGAACCAGGACTTGACCGGCATGTACAAGAGATCCTTGAGATATGTGGACAACCTGAGCAGATCCGACGTCACGTTCAAACATCAACGTCAAAGCAAGATGATTGCAAATTTGCTGTTTCAACTCCAAATATGGAACGACCTCTCCCGTTATCACGGTGTCCAAAGGACACATTGGCAGCAGCTGGTTCTGGATGCAGAGAGCTTATTCCAACACCAAGGTTTGAAGTGGACGAGGAAACCTTTTCCCGACAATTGGTTCCTACGGTTGATACACTGGACCAAGAAGGAGGTATGTCTTTTATACCACATCGTCACGCATCATACCACATTTGATGTACTTACTTCTTATTCACATATACAATGGAAATGATACCTCTACTTTTGAAAATTCCCTATGAAGTTAAGAATACATCGTGTCAACACCGATTCCGCACTGCCAAAGACAAACTATCATTTACCAGTGAGAGGTAACAATCTTTAAATACTTCCTTTTTTATGACACTAAACCAATCTTCGGGATATGCGGGCCTTAAAGTTTATATATCCACAAACATATTTCACTATTTTCTTTGGAATATATGAATGTCTGATTACAATATTGTATACTGCGTCAAAGGTCGCTACTCAAATATGTTCAGTTTGGTAATGAAAGCCGTTTTTGAATGCCACTTTTGATGGGCTGCTTAGATCTATCTGTCCACAAACCAGTGAATGCATGACTTATCTCACGCCCTTTTCGTCATAAACAGAATCATTGCCTCGTGATCTATACATCTATCGTAACAATATCACAGAAAAAAGCCAATAATTAACGATTTCAGAGAATGTTTTCCACTCAGATAAATCATTTGACGATGTAACACCATTAAGCGTTTGGTAATTAAACAATTATTTAAGGCGGTATTTGGGTTGAAATAATGATGGGCCAATCTGTACAGACTGTTTTTCACCTCACACCCGCGCGAATTTTGTGGCCCCTAGCCAAGGTGGGTTTTCCACAGCCGATAATTACGCTGTCTTAATGAAAGGCTAATTAAAGGTGTTTATTGGAAAAATTAATAAAAATCAAGCCTAGTTCTTATTTTTTAAAAAAATCTTTGAACAAAATCGAGAAGTGATAAAGTCGAGATTACCGTTTGTTAAAATTTCATATTTGTTAACATTAGATAATGATGATAAAATGATGATATATGATTATGAATGATGTCACTTGGATTATAAAGCTGTATATGATTTATTGCAGCTGCAGGTGGTTGCAATGCTCCGGTGCTGAATCTTAATGTAACAGAACAGTTCTTTAGAATCATGTATTTTGAAAAAGCAACCAATATAAACAATTCCTTTGGAGGAAAACAGAATATCAGTAAAACTGCTACCTACAACGAGGAGGGAAAGGGTACAAAACACAGCAAAACTGACCTTATCATGAGTGAGTTTTAAATACCTTGACAATGCAATTATTAAACTGATAACATCATTTATCTTATATCTTTGCGCTAATTGGTGAGCGAAAACGAATTTCATTCCCATTTGGTTTATTAGATTGAAAGGTAAGAGATCAAAGCTTAACACAAAGTATCAATTCTTTATCAAAAGTTTACAATACACAAGTAAGTTGTGATAGAAGAAGGGTTCAAAAGGTAAGTTTTTGCCTTATAACAATGGTCTCTCAACACAATGCTGTGATTTGATAAAAGTTTTGCATCTAGTTACTACAGATATTCTGCCTGCCAGCTAGGGGTCTATATTTAAACTGTTATTATGGAAATGCCCCTGAATATTTTTTAGAACAGCTCAACTCGGTATGTTAAACAATAATCGAGAGAACTTGTAAGAATCAATAGAGCCAAAAAATGAGAATGTAAACGCTGAAATTCTGTATATTTTTGACTCCAAATATCATGTGATTTTGGTTTTGTTTGGACGTCAATAAAAAATAAAAATTCTTCAGCAAAAATGACAATGAATCATTTATTATCCACGTGTGAAATAGCTATTGTCGTCTTCTCTCTCATGCAATAATTCAAATTTTGGCATGATGAAATAAACAGAAGGGGTAATATTTACGAAATTCTGATTTCCTGAAATTTCGATTTAAATATTCTTGTTCCTTTTTCTGAGAAAAGATCAGAACAGTCACAGTAACTTAAAACAAACATAATTTGTGTTTTATTTGGTTTTCAATTCCAATGGAAAAATTAAAATTAGTTTCTCCCCTTGGTCACTTTAATGACCTATCAAAACTGCTATGGTTAATTGTTGACATCAAGTTTTCGTTAAAGCACACTGGATCTACACTTCTTTATTGAAAAATAAACATCATCCGCTACTTTTTCGTAAGACATTTCAAATTACGTAATATTTTCACAAGGATACGTAGGCAAGTGAACACACTTTCGGTATACAGCTGTATTGGCGTTGTTTGGATGACTTTTAATATTTTTGTACGGTGGTAAAACAGCGAGGTTTGCTATTCTTTTGAAAAAAAGAGGTTATTGGGGCGTGCAATATCCATCATGAGGCACAACTCACTCTTCTGTGACCAGGTATTCTTTCACTTCTGTTCACTTGTCCTTATTAGCTGGTGTTTCGAAAAAGCCGATTTCAGAAATTTACATTTATGTCACAGGCAAATTCGGAAAATTTTTAATGAATCACAAAAGTTTCAGAGACATTTCAATTGATATATAAATCACTTCGCACCTTAGCCATACGCATTACATTAATAGAAAAATACGACACAAAGTCATACCCCTTGTATTACAACCACACGTGCAAAATAGGGATTTCTAGCATCAAGTTCAAGATATTATCACGACGTGATATAATTGTTATTACTCTATAGCGCGGCGTTAAACCCATAATCACCTAACCACAACTCAGAGTGTCATTTACAAAATGATAAAGGTAGGTAGGTGGGATTTAAGGGCGACGTTCGGGCCAACAGATGACCTATATGATAAATAAATCGATTAGAGTTATCGTTCTTGATAATGACAACAAGATGTGATTGAAAGCAACATCCAAGAGAAAAAATGTTGTTCAAACTTAGGATTATTTGACAAATTGACATACAGAGTTCTTTCTTTTTATACTTTTCTTAAAGATGTTCTGTTTTTGTTGGAAAAAAATTACAGTTTTTTCAAGGTTTGTTTGTTTTGTTATTACACGAATATAGATCAAGCTGATCAATTTCACCACAACATTAAAAAGCGCCACACAAATTAATACCCCGGTGTAAGGTCAAATATCACGCATTTTATCTTTATTACCTCCTTAGGACTATATAACCCACCAGCCGATTATGTGCTTTGTCGTTGTCTGTTCCGAACCAGTTGCATTGTTAGGTGAACAGTCGCACATTTCTAATGAAACCTAATGTCGGGCAAAGATTCATTCTTTAATTCTCGGTTTATCAAGCAACCATCAGACTAGGCATCATTAAACAATAAACTTAATTAAACCTAATGTCGGGCAAAGATTCATCCTTTAATTCTCGGTTAATCAAGCAACCATCAGACTAGGCATCATTGAACAATAAACATAATGAAACCTAATGTTGGGCAAATATTCATCCTTTAATTCTCGGTTTATCAAGCAACCATCAGACTAGGCATCATTGAACAATAAACATAATGAAACCTAATGTCGGGCAAATATTCATCCTTTAATTCTCGGTTTATCAAGCAACCATCAGACTAGGCATCATTGAACAATAAACAGGACCTCGACACACCATGTCACAAAGTTTTCTCTATGTCAGGAGCTGTTAGAGGAAAAGGTCGGGCATTCTTTAATTTGCAGTTGGAATTTGGTTGTTTTAAACTGCTATTAATTAATACAGATTCAAGGTTTGGTTCTTTTGATAAAGCCAATAACAGAAGTTATACTCTTTTATTTTCCCTTTAAAAATCAAATGATTCAAAGGTGTTAAACTTAATTCCCTGTATGCAATATTTGCTTGATATGTGACACACCTAATTTCTACGACTGCAAAACGATGTTTTGTATACACTAAAGATATCATATTTTGCTTGAACTAATGCGGTCGAGGATTTAAAAAAACACTCTCAAAATTTGCTTAAGGATCATACATAAGCAGGAAATCTTAACAAGAGAACATTAACCTAGTTTATAATGATCATATAAATTATTTTGTTGCAGATAGAACGATGGAAAATGTTAAATCTTGGAACCAGGGAATGGTCAAAACAGCAGTCCTGGAGAAAGTTCTGGATAAAGTTGAAACAGGAGACACATGGCTGACAATCAAAGGGAATCCAGGTGAAGGGAAGACCACTGTGGGATTCATGGCTTTAGAAGAACTCTACAAGCGTGGAAGACAGGTGTTTGAGGTGAGGTCGCCAGAAGAATTTTCGGAGGTCATCTCGACCTGTCTAAGTCCAGTCATCATGCTTGATGACGTATTTGGTAGTTTGGAGTTTGACCAAAGTAAGTGGTCAAGTTGGGAGCCTGTGGTAAGTCCACTGTTAAAAGAGCTAGAACACAAATCACACGAAACACCTGAAATGAAAACACCTGAAATGAAAACACCTGAAAAGAGAGTTACTGTTTTACTTGTAGGACGTGATTATGTTCTGAACGCAGCATTAAGAGACCTGGGTAGACTTTCTGACTTTCTGAGATCAGATAAATACGTTGTCTCTATGAATCACAGTTTGACACGAAACATGGAAGAAAAACGTGCCATATGGAACTCAATATCCAAATCAAGTGGTGTACAGTTAGACGAGAGGACGATTGATGAAATATTGAAAGTAAATCTTGTTCATGGATTTCCCCATGTCTGTCGTCTCTATGTTACACTATACAAGGAAAACAAGGAAATCAAAGCAAAGGAGTTTTTCGAGAAACCTCTTGAATTCTTGAATATTTCAGTTTCAAACCTTTTCAAAGATGCAAATAAGATGCACCTGTTTATGGAGATGGTAAAACATGGAAGGATTGGCATGAGGGAATTAAGAAGACTGGATCCAACATACAAGCTTATACAGGCAGCTCAAAGCATGGTTGGATCCTTTCTACGAGTTGAAGATGATTCCGTTTTATTTGACCACCCATCTATTTATGATAGCGTAGCATTTCACCTATGTTTGCTGGACCCAGTGTTTGTCATTCAACAATGTAACTTGGGATTCATCCATGATAGGGTCAGACTTCAGATGTCTCAAAATGAATCAGCGAACTCAGAATCCAGTCTGGTTGTGTATGTTGACAGTTCGTACGCAGATGAACTAGCTGAAAGGTTTTCATCAGAGATTTTCAAACAAAACTTTTACTATGTGCTCTCACATCAAGCATTTACAGACGAATCATTTGTCAGTAATGTGATGTCACAAGTTGCAATGCCGTTTTCAAAACTTCTCCAGCTTAGGGATCAAACTAACAGCAAAAGCACATTCCTTCGTTTGGTGCCAAGTAGTAAATCTCCACAGGTTCTGAAATACTTAGACAACCATCCAGATATACAGCTTAGTGAAGATGATGAAAAAAGCATATGTTATGGTACATTTAAACATGCTGCTATACATGTTCTTACATATTTGATAGCAACAAGAAGATCACTTAATATCAATGTCAGATTTGAGTATGATTGCTCGGCAACTCCTCTAATAATTGTTGCACAAACCTGTGACATTCAGTTCATTCAACAGGTCCTCTCCCTCAAGCCAGATTTGAATGCAAGTGATGAAAGTGGGAGAACAGCACTGCATTATCTTTGCATGAACGGACTGGTTTCAGTTGTAACACATATGCTTGACAGTGGAGCTCATATAAATGATATTGATAACGATCGTCATGCAACTCCTCTGTATGTTGCATGCGATTGCAACAACTTAGAAATGGTCAAACTGTTAATAAAGAAAGGAGCAAGGGTTAATCGACAAACGTTGAATTCTGTATGTAAAAATGGGAACATTGATATTTTGAAATTTTTATTGGATGAAAAGATGAGCTTGAGTGAAAACATTCTAACAGAAAATTACATTCTTTCTGGAAGTAAATATACCCGGATTAGAAAACGAAATACCTTCCCCGTACATGTAGGTCCTCCGCGCAACATATCTACTGTTTTTCTGGCTCTACTCAACACTTCTTGTTTGTTTAACCAGCCAAAAGTTGTGGAGTGGCTGTTGAAACAGAATACTGACAATGATTGTCAAGACAAGGGTCAAATCCTTTTCAAATCTGGAGCAACAGTGGCGAAAAATGATGTATATGGTAATAGTGTCCTTCATAATGCAGCTATATGGGGATCAGGTGAATGTGTCGGTGTTTTTGTGGCAGCGGGTGTTGATGTGAACATACGGAATGTATTTGGTGACACGCCCCTTTATAAAGCAGTGAGGCATGGACACGATAACTGTGTTGATTTGCTGCTGGCAGCAGGAACTGATGTGAACATACAGACAATTGAAGAAGGAGAGACAGCACTTCATCACGCAGCAAAACAAGGAAATGAAAAGTATGTTGATTTGTTACTGGCAGCAGGTGCTGATGTTAACATTCAACAAAATCATGGTGACACGGCACTTCATTTAGCAGCAAGAAGGGGATCAAACTATTGTGTAAATGTATTACTTGCTGCAGGTGCTAATGTAAACATACAGAATGAATATGGTGACACGGCACTTCATTTAGCAGCAGGAATTGGATCAAAAGCTTGTGTAAATGTATTACTGGCTGCAGGTGCTAATGTAAACATACAGAATGCATATGGTAACAAGGCACTTCATGCAGTAGCACATGGTGGATCGAGACGTTCTGCTGATTTGTTGCTAGCTGCAGGTGCTAATGTAAACATACAGAATGAATATGGTAACACAGCACTTCATTTAGCAGCAGGAATTGGATCCAAAGCTTGTGTTGATGTCCTTCTGACAGCAGGTGCTGATTTTAAAATAAGGAATAAGCGTGGTGACATGCCAGTTGTTACGGCAGCAAGATGTGGATCTAAACAGTGTGTCTCTCTGCTTCTTAGAGCTTGGCTAAACCGAACAAGTAGGTGAAGTTTGTTATGCTCCAACTGTTACCCTATTACAGACATTCTGTATTGTTATATAAGCACAACTTAAAACGAGTCAAGTCGTGTCCACTTGTCTAATCTACAGACTGGTCTAATACTTGATGACAATGACAGAAAACTACGTGACAAAGATTAACATTTTACTTATGAGATAGCTATGAGAATCATTTGTAGACATACATGGTGACCCAGGAATTTGCAAATTACTAAAGTGAAGGGTTTTGAAAAATCCCTTTTTATGTTTGCCTACTGAAATATTGACCTAGGTTTTTGGACCTTGATACTTTATTTCAAATCAAATTGAATTCGAGTTAATATAAGAACTTTTTTCTGTCACCTTTATTAAATTACCCACAAGGGAGGTTTATAACTCAACGCTCGCAAACTTTTGTTTTTGCGTAAATAAACACTCAAGTTCCATTAAATTTAATACAAATTTACCTGAAGAAAATTCGCAATGTTGAATCGTTAAGAGCATGAGTGCATTCAGCCCTTGGTGACCAAGGATGTTACTGTTGAATTTGGCACATATGAAATATTGAATTAAATGATATAAGATGTTAATGATTTCATAAATGTTAACATGTTAACAGTCCTTTGTTGTTGTTGTCGTGTAGCTTCTTTTTGGTACAATAGGTCTTGGTTTGTATGTGCATTCATTCACGTCTTCATCAAACCTGTGCTTGGAGAGCCACTCCGTGAGTTGTTGGAGTCATACATGTAAAACTTAATCAATGATCTCTGTGTCGTATCGACTGTTTCAAAAAAGGTAAATAATTTATTATGAAAATCACGGTGTGGCTGTTTAAGTGTTCTGTTTTTCATGAACATACCCAAACATATCTACAAAGCCTGTTGAAATTGGAATCATGAATGATGTACATTTGATACTTTTTGACACTTGACACAAAAGTTCTTCTTAAAAATCAGACTTCCTAGAATCTTGCATTCCTGTCGGTTCCCCCCTCTCCCCTCCCCAATAGTCACTGCTAAGCTAAAATAATTTTCCATAGAATACACAGCCTATTAAGTTCGTAAATAAACTAACTGTTGAAAGAAAGGATACCAAACATTGTGATTGAATATTTCGTTGAAATGTTGAAACTTTAAATACACGACTATAGATTGATTTCCTTATTTCAGTAGTCATATTGGTTATAGAAATGGAAGAGAACGAGAGACTTTTTTTTACTACTTTCATTTATTTGTGTTTGATGCAAACGTATACCTGATGTATATGTTCATTGCTTTTTCAGCTACTGAATTCCGTTCAAAATAGCAAAAAATCCATATGTGGAAATATTGTATATTTGGTAAAGGAGGCTAATACTGCAACGGAAAATACTGAATGATTCTGCTGAATTGGTATATTCTTTTGATACTAAAATTAATTTTTCGGCGATTCATATTAAAAATCAATTTGGAAGAGGTTAAGAGACGAATTCTGCTTCAACGAATATGTTTATAACTCTTCACAAGTTTCTGAATGTGACATTTAATGATGTAAAAATACTCCAGTCATTTTACCAGAGAATTCAGTATTTTGAGTTAAGAGGAAACATTCAAAAACATTTGGTAAACATTAGTATAGAATTACTGAGCTTAATGAATTAATTAGTAAGCTTACTAAAAGAATATTAAGCTGACTTAATAAAGTAACGTCGTAAGATGTGAGCTTCCATTGCTCTTCCCCTCCTTTAGTTTATCAGACACATTGGTCTACCAAAGCCATTATTTCTGCACCTATAATATTACCCATGACGATCGAATTTGAGATGAAATAAAGGAACTAAGCAGGAATGTTAACATGACTGCAATATTTTGCTCGAGAAGGTGCATGTTCCGAAATTGCAAAAACCATTAACTCATATTTATAAAAAAGACAAAGCTTAAATCAGATAGTTATCTGTATCTTCTAATACGTTGATCTGATATTTAGTTTATATGCTATAGTGTTTGCTAAAAAATAAATAATAATGAGCTCAGTAACCGTTCGCCGGTCGCTGATAATCAAGTCCCTGCAAACCTTTGGAAAAAAAGTACAATTGATCCCTCACATTAAGATTAGGGGAGTGCATATAAATCACAATCAAGTCACAGGTCTATCATTATACCACAAAAGACTAAACTTATTTGATTTGAAAAACAGCAAACCAAGTTCTTCTGTAGATATTCAGTTTTAAGGAGGTGTTACATTTCTTTTGTGTTCAGTTTATTTTAACAAAAACGTTTTATACTCAATTAAAATTAAACAGTTATGAGAAAGTCATGGTATGACATTATGTGCTGTGAACAGCTTGTAGTTTATAGTAGTAGCATGTAGTATGTACCATTGTCAGCAATGTCGATATGTAATAATTGTGTAAGTAATGCTGTTTATTGATCTAAATGTTTACATGTCCTTAAAGTTGGTTTATTGTGTAGATTTAAAACGTGAATATTGATTCAAGTGAATACTTTTGGCTGAAAGTGTGTCTATTGTTATGAGGCCTTTAATATGCAAGGAAGGTTGTACATTGATACAAAATATGCCATGTACTTAAGATTGTTGACTGTGTAGGCTTAACATTGTTCTTCTGAAAACAAACTAGAGTAGATCATGGTAATTATTGTTTAGGAGAAATTTTTGTAGATAAATTTAACTTGCTCGGATGCCCAATCAGTTTGCTTACACGTGATTGGCTCTGGGCAACTTTACACCTAAAATAATTCGACCGAGTGACATGTTCATTGATAAGAACTGGGTATATGATCTTATGGTTAATCATAAAAAGTGACATATTTAGAACAGAAACACGTGCACATTTCACGTTTGCCTTGCAACTATTGTATCCGCGCGTTGCTGTATTTTGTTATCTTTATGACGTCATAAAACCACTGTTCACGACGTACTATTTGGGAAGATGACTTAGCCGTCGCCTGTCACTGAGTAAACAAGTAAACACAGTATGTCAGATTACATCATGTAATTAGAATGCACTGATAACATTTAAACCTTAAATGTTAATTCGAATCAATAGAAAATAATTATTTATGTAACAAATGTACAAGTAGTTCATCTGGGTCTTATCGTCCCACCAAAATAAAATAAATAAGTGTTCACTTAAGTTCGACCTATATAATCACGTAATCACATACTGTTTTGAGGAGGTGAAGAAACATTATCAAACGAACGGATCGACAATTCTTACTGATACCCATGCAGTGTTTTTCTATGTCTGAAATACAGGTTATTGCCATCAAATATTGATATTGAATAACTATATTCAATACATTGTAATTATTTTTATCAAAATTATCTTCATCATCTTCATCAGGATAATTATTATCATTTCTATCATCACTTTCATCATTACCATAATCATTTGTAACACCATTATCATCATCACTATCCTCATCTTAATCCTCATCAGCTTCATTATTAGCATCAACATCATACACAACCAGACTGAATTATGAGCTAGTTGTTGAGGATAATTTCGTGACCTACACGTTCATGCCAGGTACACTGTTGAATGAAGAAAGCATCTTAATAGTTACAAGTTATTCAAATAATGAATGACCAACAAGCATGGTATTCGAACAACAAATGCTTACGCAACGTAAACTACCTTGCAATATTTCAGCCAATGAATACAACGCATGCATGGATAAAATATTTGTTGTCACATAGGCTTATGCAATGTAGCAGTCGCAGACAACTGGGAATGTGTACTGAAAAGAAAGGTTTAAAGTGCAAAATGCATGTTCGAATAAACTAAAACCCTCCTAAAACATACGGAAATTAAAGAGTCGTTTATAATGTTCACTTTTGAAACGACGTCCCTCTTTGCACAAGCTTTGATTACATCCAACCAGGCCAAATTTGATTTAGGGACATGGTTTCAAGTAGACCGAGGGGTCATGTTTTACGTCAGCAATAGATATAAAATGTATACACATTTATCTGAGGAGAAAGGTTGTACTTTAATGCTTTTAACTTTGAAATGTACTCAAAGTACAATGACACCTTTTTATATGAAACAAAATACGTTGCGCTTAACAAAGGTGTTAACAAACAAGATGTATGAGTAATAGTAGATTTTTACTCAAAATCAGAGCAATGACCCCAACATGAGTAACTTGTCTGTGACCTTCGACTGGAACTAACAGACAGACAGAAGACAGATAAGTTTATTAATGTCTCACTCGTTACATAAAATACTACATTTTGTTTATAAAATATGAAACGACCAGTCGAGAGACAATAAAACAATGTATACATGTACTAAAACATTAAAGATAAGATATACACATAATATATACATACATGTATAAATAGAAAAAATGACTTAAAATTACAGGTTTAAAATTCAAAAATATTCAGTAAGAATATATATTTTCATTATCTATATAAAATTTCCCGACGTTTATGTAAAATATCACAGCAGGTTCTGGAAACGATAAAAGTTAGGTCACGGGAGCTAAAAATACAGGCAAGTTTCTCTACATTAGGCAATGAACTAAAATGAGGTAGACATGTATCACAGGCGGTAAAAATTTTTGCTCTTGTAGCGTAAATTGGACAGTAAAACAGAACATGGATTTCATCTTCTACTGTATTTTGACAGTTAAAACAGCATCTCTCATTAAGTGGTAGGTTCTCATATCTTCCAGTATCAACTCTTATTGGAGCCACTCCACAACGAAATTTGGCCATAGCAGTCCTTTGGTTACTAACAAAGCATGCGCTGAATTTCTGTGTGGCATTGCACTCAAAACTAACTTCATGTAAAACAACTTTGTGCTGCAGACTAAGTTGCCGGATCCAATGGCGGGAAGTCCGGACCTCTTGGAATGAGGAACGAATATAATGAGTTTATCCTAACGTATTAATTCACCACGACTGACGCGATTTGGACTTTAACAAGATAACTTAAAAAAAGCCCGTGTTAACTCATACTAGATAAAAGCCAACGCTAGATTTGTCCTCGAAGCACATTGTATACAGGACGAAAGTTTTATTTATATATGTTGTCGTCATTGTATGGGTGTTGCGTAACACAAGTTCCTGGTAACGCAATGTTTTGGCAACAGAAAGATAAACAAAGCTTTTCCTTGCAGAGTCACGTTTCATTGGTACAGAATCAAAGTAAGTTACTTTGACTAATTCATATTTCTTTTTAGTTATCATTATCTATGTTTGAATGCCTAATATCAGTAGTAGAGGAGCCTTAACATTAGCTTCAGCTCTTGAGACCTTTATCTTCTCGAAAAGATAAAAAAAGGTTTATAGGGCGTGGTCCCGTGTTCTTGAAATACGTCATAACTAAACTGCATATCATATAGATAAATATGAATTCGAAATATGCTGAAAACATTTAGACATCACCTAAAAAGGAAAAGTTGTCAAACTTAAAAATGATTGGATTTTTCTTATTTCTGCATTGAAAGTGAACAAATTTTCGGCAAAAGTTCGTTAATAACAGTAAATATTCGTACTATACTAATCTCTCTGTGCATTTCAATCACTTGGAATGGAGACGCCTAATTGTTTTAAATCAAATCAAAGAAACATTTCAAAAGGTTATCGTTAATATCTTTAAATCACATAATTACAGTGTATGGCTTCAGCTTCTTACATATTATAACAAAAATTGTTTGCATGGCAATAGTTTGGACTTTGCCATTTAAAAGGGTAGGTTTTGTTTCCGGAGCATAACTACATGACAAATCTTCCCCAAATTTGGTATACATCCCCTTCATATCATGTAGATGTGCCTGTAGGGGGTTTCATCTTCTTTTTCAATTTTATATATTGTATTGTTTGCATGGCAACAGTTGGGACTTTATCATTTTGAAGTAAAGGGTTAGTTTCCGGAACATAACTCTGAAACTACTGGAGCACATTGTTATTATTCAAGCATGACAAACTGCGGGGATGTTGATTAACCAAAACGTAAAGTTAATGGGGTTTTTTTGTGCTGAAATGGTGTATGTAGGAGACATCTGTTTCTCGTAAAAACACTTTCTAGTTGGGTCTGATTTCATTAACTCCAGTGTCTTTGTCGCGAATTTAGCTGATCTTTGTTGCCAAGGATTTGGTCCGATCTCATAAAATCCCGTGTTCTTGCCGCGACTTTAGCTGATTTTTTGTTGCTAAGGATTTGGTCCGATCTCATAAATTCCCGTGTCCTTGACGCGACCTTAGCTGATTTTTTGTTGCTAAGGATTTGGTCCGATCTCATAAATGTCCGTGTCCTTGCCGCGACCTTAGCTGATTTTTTGTTGCAAGGGATTTGGTCTGATCTCATTAATGTCCGTGTCCTTGCTACCGACCTTAGCTTTTTTTCCCCAGGGATTTGGTCTGATCTCATAAATGTCCGTGTCCTTATCATGGCAAGACTTATAGCGACAGCTCACTGAATGAGGGCATTCACGTCCACACACGATTTACTTCAGATAATTTATGTACCAGATATCAAGTAGTGATACATGTTTTTTTCAAATAAACACAATCAATGGAGAAGCGATCTATCTTGAATTGTAAACAAAAGCATAGCCGCACAACCTTAAATAAACAAATATTTTCACTCTTTCAGACGAACATTCTGTCAGCTAGACGGGTTGTCTGCTAGCCGAGTGTGAACTATTTACGACAGTTACTCACATGTACTGTCTGTTAACAGGTTGTTATTTGATCAGTAAAAAAATTGAGTGTGGGGTATATTGTATGCATATATTTACAAGTACACATTGATTGAAGATTGAAGAACAAAAATAAGATAACGACATTACATATCAATACGACATTAATGAGAAATGCTATCAAATCAGTCTGTGATGTGGTATATCTGATAAGTCCATGTTGATTCTGTATTGTGAATATTAGAGACTTTGTTTTAGATTTAGACTTTGAATTTTTCAAATACTTTATTTCTTTTAAACTACGTAGAAAAGTACAAATTCATTTCATTAATAGATAAACATTTTTAATATAAACAGAAAAGGGACAGATAAAATGAATGACAATAGAGTAGAGATTTTATACTATGTTGAGATTTTTTCACTGAATGTGGGAATAGTGTCCAAATAGAGAGAATTTGACTGACAGATGTAATACACACATTTCATATTATTTGAATACTCAATTTTCATTTAACAAAACATTGTTCAAAGCCAACCTCAGCATTTTAGGACATATCTTATTCCAATTCAATCACAACTTCAAGAGTTATCATATTCGTGTCATCACGTTGTTATGTACTGAGGTTGACCAGACTTCTCAATACGTCCTTAATGTTGATATGACTACTTGTTTACTAGGTGTGAATATGGCTTTGTCAGAGTTTCCATGTAATGTAACCTTAAATGTAAAATCAAAATTACTTGTAATTGTACTTTCAACTCAATGAAAAATTCGTTAATATTTTCATAAATGAACAAATAATCTGATCAGTAAGTGACAAAGTGGCTCTCAGTCTTGGCTAATTATTTGTGCTGATGATAAAACGCTACTTTTTATTATTATCCTATAAATATTTCGATATTAATCTTAATCCAAACGTGATAATGGCTAACTTAGAATTGTAAATAGCTTAAACATATTTCAATTGATACGCATTTCTCATCTGTTTACATACATTTTACTCACCACTAATCCAGAACCCGATTTTATACCTACTATAAAAAATAGTATTAATAGATATAATAGATCCCATTGTTTAAGCGGCCATGTCATCATCATCATCATTATCATCATCATCATCGTCTATGATGTTAATGTTTCTGTACATTTTCCTGGTTATTAAATATTTGTTCACAGAAAAGGCAATCTGTATTTTCGTTTCTGGGTGACAATTTATCTTCCTCTTCTGATTTCATTTATATTCCTCGTCTCAAATGTATTTGCTTCGTGGGTCCATTGAAGAAGGCTGTTCAGAGCACAAGTTCATGATATGCTCTCTTAAGGGAAAATGGTTTGAAAGAATATTCCACAAGAGTAATTGTTGAGTGGATCCTCACACATCTGCTCTCTATAAAGGATAGAATATCCTTGGTTGTGGGTTCATTTACTACTGAAGGAATTTAGAGTCCATCTGAGTTACAGGTAAATAATTTAAATCAACCAACAAATATCCATATGTTTCAGGGTAGTTAAATCAAATTGTTCTGTGATATATTTGTAATTTTGTGGATACATCTGCCTTGCTAAAGTCATGATTGGTTGTTTATAGAATTAAAGGGATTTGTCTTGAATAGAAAGCACTATTCGGATTTATTCGGTTGACAGCCGTTTAATCACATCACATTCACACACAGTACATAGCACGAAGGATCAGAAAATAGGATCGCGGATCAAAACACATGGTTCAATGGAAAAAACATGGCATCAGACTCTCTAAAAAGTTGGATTCGAAAATGGACATTAAACGGAAATTAAATGTTAAAACGAAATAAGAATAAATAAATCGCTGAAAACTTCAGGAATATTCTAGACACTTTAGGACAGCCGCCCCCAAATTTATAGAATAAATTTGCACATTGGAATTTAAAGTCAGTCATGGCAGTTCTGGTAGCTTGACCAGCTTGGTCACGGGTCTGTGGTACTTGTCGCCTCCGGTCACACGTACGACAGCAGATCGGATTCTGCCGTCAGGGCTGGGGCAGACTTCAACAATTCTTCCAACAGGCCACAGTCCTCGGGCCTGTTGGTTGTCGGCAATCAGCACAGGATCTGCTACTTTTAGTTCAAGTCCATCTTTGAACCACTTATCTCTAAGCTGCAGACTGGGTAAGTAGAACTGAATGAACTTCTTCCAGAATTGATCAGCTACAGTCTGGCAGTGTCGCCAGCGACTTTTCCCGAGTCTCTGGTCAGCAGGATAGACCACTTGAGGAAGGGATGGATCTGGCCGCCCAATCAGCAGGGAGAATGGAGTAATGGGATCAACATCTGCTACATACTAGATACAGGATTTCATGAGGTTTACCACGTCGGGAGATGAAACGGCGTAGAGCCATCAAGAATGCATCAGTGTCCATGGACTCTAGCAGGTCTAGATGTACTGCTCGAGTTGTGAGACACTTGAATATGATTCCGAATCGCTTCTCTCTTCGGCGACCAATTTTGATGAACATTGGCCCAAAACAGTCAACTCCGGTGGAGTAGAAAGGGGGTTTGTAGATCCGTAGTCTGGCAGGAGGCAGATCAGCCATCTTTGGATTATCAGGGTTAGCTCTCCAGCGCTGGCAGTCAAAACATAGTCTCTGGTGGTGTCTCACAGCTTCTCTCCCTCTGAGAATCCAGAAACGACGTCGCAGTTCAGCAAACAAGCGTTCCGAGCCGAAATGGTGGAGCTTCACATCATAGTGTTTGATTAATAGTTTTGTCAGAGCATGTTTTGGATCTAGGACAATTGGATGCTTGAGTTCAGGAGGTATTCCGCTTGCGTTTATCAACCTTCCTCCAACTCGAATAAGACCGGTTTCTGGTTCATACTCAGGGCTCAACTGAATAAGTCTGCTGGAAGGACTGACAGGTTTTCCTGTTGAGAGTGCAGCAAGATCTTCAGGAAAGGACTCTCTCTGTATCTGGCGAAACAACTCTATCTCAGGATCACAGTAATCAGTTTCCAGAGCAGCCGCCCCATATGAGATACACCGACTGAGTCTGAGAGATTCAACAGCAGAGTCCCAGTCTTCATGATGAGTCGTTTGTGATGGCAATGTAGTGAATCCACAGAAAGTCTTCTTGAGTTCATTTATAGTTTCCACAAAGTTCACCTTACCTTTAGGCCACTGTTCTGTAGGGTAGGAAAGGAAGGACGGTCCATGTCTCCATCGAGATTCTGGAGAGGATAGATCTCTCAAAGTCAGCCCACGGGTAATGTCATCAGCAGGATTGTCTCTGGTATTGACATATATCCAACTGTGCACTTCAGTCAGGTTCTGAATCTCCGCAACTCTAGTACCCACAAATACTTTGTACCTGCAGGAATCTGATTTGAGCCAGGAGAGAACAGTTGTGGAGTCACTCCAAAGTGTTACATTGGTGAGTGGTAGAGTTAGTTCATTGGTCAAAGTTTCACTTAGTTGAGCACCAAGCAAGGCAGCTGAGAGTTCAAGACGAGGCATGGAGAGACACTTTTTTGGAGCAACTCGACTCCGAGCTGACACAAAGGCGCCACTGCAATTGCCAACGTCATCTTCGATTCGAAGGTAAGCTACAGCTCCATACACTTTCTCAGAGGCATCACAGAAGATGTGCAATTGTAGATTGGAATCTTCAATGTTGGAATTGGCATGATAACATCTTGGGAGACATATGTTGGACATTTGACCGAGTTCTGATTCCCAATTGTTCCAATCTTGAAGAAGAGGCCCAGGTTCGATTGGTTCATCCCATGTCCGTTTCCTGATCCAGAGGTCTCGGACTAGTACTTTGGCTCGGGCAAGGTAGGGTGAGAGGTAGCCGAGTGGATCATATTGACTGGCAAGGATTCTGTAGACAACTTTCATTGTGAGCTGGTGGTAGGAAATTGGCCGGTACTTGTATGAGATCACATCTTCCACACAGTTCCAACTGAGGCCAAGTGTGGATTCCTTCGGGTCTTCATTTTCTTGTGCAAGCCACAAGTCACAACTCTGAGATTTAGCATCGGCAGGAAGATCGTTGATGACCTCTTGGTGGTTACTGGCCCACTGGCGCATGTTGAATCCTCCACTGGCGAGCAGTTCCCTCATTTTGGCAATGAGTTCCTTAGCTTTGGTAATCTTGGAAACACTTTCAAGACAGTTGTCTACATAGAAGGATTGGAGGATCGATTGTGAAACTTCTGGATACTCTTTTTGGTTATCAATGGCATGTTTCCTCAGAGCAAAGGTGGCGCAGCATGGACTGCATGCTGTCCCAAATGGTAATACTTTCCATTCATAAGTGTCAGGTTCACAGTCTATATTGAGGTTCCGCCATACAAAGCGCAGCAGAGGTCTGTCTTCAGGCAGCAATCTTATCTGATGAAACATTGCCTGGATATCACCGGAGATGGCAACTGACTGTTGGCGAAACCGCAGGAACACCCCTAGCAAGGATGAGCAGAGGTTGGGTCCAGGAAGTAGGTGATTGTTCAGGGCTTGTCCAGAGTACTCATATGAGCAGTTAAAGACCAGACGATACTTTTCATGCTGCCGGATAACATGATGGGGAATGAACCAAGATTCGAGGGTAGAGGCAGCTTCATTGTCACTAATGATTTGCACATAGCCCTTGTCTACAAGTTCTTGGATTTTCTGGTTGTGGACATTAGCCAGATCTGAATCACGTTGCAGTCGTTTCTCAACAGAACGAAGATTTCCCATTACAGATTCTTTTCCAGCACACAGTGGAGGGCAATCTGGCTTCCTCAGGAGAGGAGTGGCATAATGGTCAGTATCTCCAACACGGACCTTTACAGTCTTTGTTTCCAAGACGTTCACTGCCATCTTGTCTAGCTTTGATCGGGTCACAGCTTTGGATGTGAAGGGAATTACTTCTGCCTTCCACAGTTTCTCAACATCATTCATCAATTGTGAAGAAGGGTTCTGAACAGAAGTGAGCAGACAGCAGTCACTTGGTGCAGAGGAAGTGTCATTGCTCAGTCCTTGGAGAGTCCATCCAAGCTTGGTGCAGACGGCAACTGGTGCATTTGACGGACCAAAGCGGATCGGCGTTTGTGGCAGTATCAGATCTGAATGGTCAGATCCTATGAGGATCAAGGGCTTTGCTTTGTCAATGTCAGGCAGAATAGCATCTTGTAGATGAGAATGTTCTCTTTGGATGGATTTGACTGGGTAGGAATACTCTGACAAGGCAAGGTGTTCAGAGGCAAAGGCATTGCAAATTGGATATTTGCGTTCAGGATCATCTAGTGGCGAGATAGAGAGGCTTACAGAATGTCCAGCACAATTGAATGGTTCACTTTGGATCGTAGTTAGAAGAATGTCCTCTGGTTCAGTCTTGAGAGCAAGTTGTCTGACTGCAGGCATCAAGATCATTGTCCTCATGGATCCATCGTCCAATACGGCATATGTTTCAAGCATTTTCCCATTTGGTCCATACAAAATGACAGGCACAACTTTCAGGATCACTCTGAAGGAATGAACAGGTTTGTCAAGGAAGAGAGGGGACTGGTTCATTGCATAGGACTGAGTGGAACTTTTTAGGACTGAGTCATTTAAGATGGTCAGATGCAATTTCTGACAGATGTTACAGGGTTTCTTGAGGTTACAGTCATTCGGTGAATGAGTTCTCCCACATTTCCAACACCTTTTCTTTTCCTTTAACCATGAAATTACTTCATCAACCTTCAGCTGCTTGAAACTGTCACAGAAACTGATGTGATGATGTTCGTTGTTACAGAAGGCACAGTAGGATTTGTAGGTTGGTTTCCCCTCATTTGGAAGAGAAGGTTCAGATTTGGTATATCTGGACTTGGTTACAGTGTTGAGTGATGAGACAGGAGGGTTTGATCGCTGTGGCCGTGGAGGTTTGAATCCTACATGATGATGTGTCTGGGATCGAGTCTCTGTCTTAACAGAGCTGACAGCTTGTTGGGCAATACGACTAGCTCTTGACTTAGCCTGTAGCCAAGCGTTCAGGTGCACCAAAGTGTAAGTAGATTGGGCTTCATGAGTAAGAATACCATGATTTAGACAGTACTCTATGAAGCTAGTCTGTCAATGAGAGGGCAGTTTGGTGAGTAATTTATCCACATGGGATCCACATCTCAACTCCACACTAGATTCGCCTTCAATTGATGTTAACATCCTAACAAGAGATTGGACGGAGAGGGCACATTTGTCTAATGCAACATGGTCTCCTGATCTCACAAAGGGCAGTGACAAGATAGAGTTTAATTCTCCAAGAACCAGCTGTCTAGGTCGACCATATTTCTCATTTAAAGCTTGTAGAGCCATGGTATATGGTGTGTCATGGCCAAGGTAGGCATAGGCAAGTTGCTTTGCATTACCTCCTAGGTGATCCATCAATAGTTGATATTTGTACTTCTCACTCAGATGAGAGTGACAGTCAATCAGATTTTCAAAGGACATCTTTAATAGTCTAAAGTCCTTCTCATTATCAGTGTCAAAGGTAGGTAAAGTTGGTTTAGGTAGACCAAATGAGGACGAAATAAGAAGTTCTGGGACACCCTGAGGTGGTGTCGGTGCGGGAGGTGTCGATGGGTTAGTCATCATAGATGAAGTAGTAAGTCTAGGCACAGAACTCTGTATCCTACGAGTCGTCTGAACATTTTCTGTAGGTGGAAGGGTCAGTGGAGGCGAAGCAGAGGAAGGTAAAGTCACTTGAACTGTGGGTCGAGTATGTGTGCTAGACGTAGTGAGGGTATTGCTCGTCATCTGTGTCATAGCACGGACAGGTATAGCACTGGATTTTGGGAAAATAGAGGTTGCAGGCAACGATGTTGTTGGAGCTGATGGAGTGGCTGTTGACGGATGTGCTTTGATATTTGGAGTTGAGGCAGTTAATGACAACATGGATTCGATAATACTAGCCTCATGAAGTTCATCTTGTGCTTTTCTAAGTTCACGAGCACGGCACATTTGTGTTTGTAATTTCTCCCTTTCTTTGAGAACGCGACGAGCAGTCTCCTGTGCTTTATAAGCTTCCTCGTCAAGCTGGTGTAATTGTTCATCAACAAGTTCATCTTCCTTTTGTCTCATTATAATTTCTTGTAATTTCTTTTCACTGTGAATACGTTTCACTTGTGATAATTGTTCATCAGATAATCTGGAACGGGCTGAAATCCGACTAAAAACAGAAGTTTTACTTTGTCTACTCCGTTCACTACCGCAGCGGGAGCTATGAAGAGATTTTACGGCCGCTTCATTTTCAACTACCGTTCGTTCGCACCCCTCTGATAGCACACTTGACAAGTTAAGCTCATATTCTGTGAGATAATCAGGCGGGCGCCTCTCTCTAGTAGATCGTCTAGGTTCACTGATATCACTCATTTTGTGTAATAATTAAACAACAGTTAATGGTTTAATAATCGGAGTTCAGAAAGTTCAGCTTAAATGTGTGAGGTACTGTAAGTTCGTCATACTCACGGCACGATGTGAGGGAAATTTGGTTCAGAATAGCTGTCAATCCGCTTCGCGGGACCATGTCTTGAATAGAAAGCACTATTCGGATTGATTCGGTTGACAGCCGTTTAATCACATCACATTCACACACAGTACATAGCACGAAGGATCAGAAAATAGGATCGCGGATCAAAACACATGGTTCAATGGAAAAAACATGGCATCAGACTCTCTAAAAAGTTGGACTCGAAAATGTTAAAACGAAATAAGAATAAATAAATCGCTGAAAACTTCAGGAATATTCTAGACACTTTAGGACAGGATTCATTCAATTGTACTCTATATGACCAAGATTGATTTTCAGGATATCATGCAGTTTTTACAATCGGTCCTGAGTAAAATCATATTTTTAACCATTATACCTTTTGAGATTTAAGTTTAGGATTGGGAAGTAAATATCCTGGACTAATGCAATGCTGTCAACTAATTAGATTCTATTTTTTCCAAGGACAAACTGAAGATACAGGTAATGACCGCAATGTCAATAATGATGATTTGAGAGAACACTGTTAAACTTTTCACATTTTCCCTCTATGAATGTCCAGGTTTCGTCCGATCTTCTTCCACGCTATCCTCCATCCTTATAACTTTGAGTTAAGTTGAGGGCTTTCTCTTATAGGTTCTGATACTCTTTCATCTCTTTCTCTAGAATCTATGAATTGTATCTTTCTGGCCAGTGTTACCATTTCACAAGCACTTTTATATTTGTTTCTTGTTCGCCTTTTGTCACTACAGAAATGACTTGGTTTCCTGAATCCGGGAAACCACAAGTAAAGTGGGTAATTGGGGTATCCAGTTGGTATCCATTCACTGAAACTAAGTAACTTGGTTTCCAGCTACAATCCATTTTGGATTCTTTGATTTGTATATATCCATATATGGAAACCAACATGAAACTGTGGTCATAAGTATCGTGTTCGTTTCCATTTCTGGAAAGTGAAAATGATGATTTCTTTGAATGGAAACTAACATGAAACCATAATGTTAAGTTTCATGTTGGTTTCCAATCTTGTTTTGAACTAAATGAATAGATTGACAAATTGTTTAGTTTTATCATAAGCAGTTTTGTTTGACTAGTATGGCATTCACTTGGTATCCATACACTGAAACTGAGTAACTTGGTTTCCTACTGGAATCCATTTGGCATTCAGATTTTATATATTTCCGGAATGGAAACCAACAAGATACGATGGTTGCGCGTATCTATACTATGACTGTGTGGCTTCAAGATTAACCCTAGAAAACATCTAGAAAATTGCAATACTTCGGCTACATCGTGGCAATGTTTAAACTTTGAGTCAAATCCTGTTTAAGGAGCAAAATAGTTTTCCATCATCTTAAGATCGTTTACAAATTATTAACATCAACGGAGAAGATTTAATATTCAAGATAAAACCAATGCATCAAAGTTTACATAAGAACACTCATTTTATCGATATGTTGAATTGAATAGAATAGAGGTTTTCCTTTAGTGTGTTATGAATCAATGATATCGTCGTTATAAGAAATTTACGTTTCATATTCAGTTACAAAAGGATTTAAGTGAATGTTGTTGACATGAACAGTAATCGGCTATATTGATGGAGATGGGCGGAGCCTATAATTTATTAATGGACGAAAGAAATGTGAAGTGAAAAAGTATCAATTGTCCACCACGGTAAATAGTCTTGAATGTTGATTGTTACCATTATAGCTAAATCCCTTTATCGGTCAATAAGTTGTAAACATATTTGGTTGTTTGTTTAGTAAAGGACACCAGTTACTCAGCATAGAGAAATATAATCTCTATGATCAGCTTGCAAACAAATGATTCGATATGGACTGTTGAAAACGCCTGAATTAGTAACATGTGCAGCTTTTGAGTTAGCGTTAATATTTGAACTCATAATTAAGGAAGAAATAATGTTTCTTAAGACACCCCTGAAAATGAACCAATTTCTTAAGCACAGTTGCATTGAATATTTCCGGTCTTACAAAATTGGCTTTGTAACCTGTATGCGTACATATTTGCCGAATAATATCTTTGATAGGTTACCTTAATGTTGGTCGTTAGAGATATAAACATATGCGTATTTCATTGTAAACAGATAAAATATTAACTAAAGATAACAAATAATTTTTGTAAAGAATTAACTAAAGGAAACTAAAAATTCAATATTCAATAGAAACAAAAATAAAATTAGGAATATCTTGTATTTGATACATCATTTCCTTATTTCAGCCAAAAAGATGGTCATAGAATACTATATTACTTTCTGAAAAACCTAAGAAGAATACGTTTTTTTAACACAACCATTTGACATAACCTTTTCAAATACTCTTCTGTTAGTAAATCATCACCTTCATCGTATCTCTACAGTTTAAATACATTTCGCTTCACTCCTTAAGAGGCTAGACAAAATCTACCAATCAGAACCTCTGTAATTCAACTGGCTGATTGCATAACACTTCCTGCTTGACACCTGGCCTTACCGGACACAGGTCAGTCACTAATGAAGGAGACAAACATGGCCGCCATCAACATAAACGACTGTAGATAATTTCTCAGCTGAGTAATAAGTTTAGAGGCAGCTCTACAGTAAAGGATACCAAAGTAAGTACCCCTTAACTGCATCAAACTCACTTACATTGCTCTTATAAACTGTTTTTTAAACTTTCGTGAGAGAACTGAATAAAATCATTCTTAAATGTTGGCTTCACACTCAGTCGAAATGAATGTTTTTAACTGACAAGCTTTATGGATTGGTGTGTTTATAAGAATGTTAAATTTGCATTGTCATCAGGTTTGTATGTATTATGTTGACCTGTAAGTAGATGATTCACTTAGTTCCCTTTATTTAACAATTTTCAGCCGAAGATACATTGTTTACACACGGGTGCACTGAACCATGACAGCCGTGAGCTGAGACAAATGAAGTGGATTATGCAACAGGTAACATCACAGTCAGCATGCTGACCTAATTCTTGAATAATCACGCAGTATATTACTTAACTGTTTAGATTGGAAAATTCAATAGGTAATGCAACCAAGGCAATTGGTTGTCTAAATTGATTGATTTGTTTAATCTACTGTAACTGCATGTGTTTTGATATGGGAGTACTTGACATCAATTGCTTTTGACTTAGAACAAGAATTTATTTTGGGATTTCATATTTCCGTCAATTTCTACTATATCTATTTGTTTTCATTGAAAGTATGTAGGTTTTCTGTGTAATAGTAGAATTTCAACAAGGTGGGAACAGTAACAGTTGTTATACCATGAGTCAACTTTCGATTTCAACTAAATGTTTGTGTTTTTCTTTGGATACTATTTAATGTGCAAGTCACAAACTCAATGGTTTTCCTTTATTCAACTTATAAGAATATTGTAAAATAAGATATTTTTTTAAATATAACTTATGCAAAAGAATATTATTTGGATAAATGAAAATGAAACAATTGAATTGGTTTTTAAAACTGCTCGACTTATATTGCTGATGTTAATTTTAGTGTGAACCATCAAGATACATGCAGTGCCTCACAGCAATGCTTATTTAATGTGAGTTGCTCTCTATTTACCAATCAGTGTTACTATTGTAAGTTTTACTGATATTACACTATGCACTGGGTTGCAAGTTGGGCAATTGAAGACTGCTCTGAGAAATGATTGTTGTGGTTTAAACATAGTTTATTCAATTAAACATACAGTAAGTTCTTTTGTTATCTACAAATTATAATTTTATGACGGCTTTGCAAAAGATTTTTACTTCATTTTTATCATTTTATATGTCTTAATGGTATTCGTTGTTATGGTGATAAATCCAACATATTTTAGTATAACTTGAAAATGAAATTACTGATTTTGATCGAAATTCAAAATAAGAGATATATAAATTTCATTTTCAATTCAATTTGCTTATCTGAGGTGTTCACTGAAGCAACAAGGAGGGTTGCAAGGCCGTAAGTACATTCAATTGTTAAATAAGCATACGGATTGATTGTTAACTACTCTCCCTAATTGATATGTATGCTTGCGAAAAGAAGTAACTGTGGAAGATTGAAAGTGTCTCATCTTCATGTAATCATATGAATATTTTAAATATCTATACAATTGTTTTCTGTTTCAGAATAAAGACCAATCCAAAACATCTGAAAAGTGAACAGGGTGAATTGTGTATATTTTGCACTTTTGTAGATTGTTAATTTTGCAATGAATAACTAAAGGCATTTCTAAACCATCATATATTTATATTCATAGCTGTCATAGAATAATTATTTCAATGAAGATTGGAGATTTCATTAAAAGGGATTAATTTGTAAACTTACGTTTTCTTACTACTCGTTTAAAGATGAATTCATTCTTCGAAATTGTGTGTTTGAATAAACGTTGATAGTGAATGGATTGGTAATATTTTCTATAAAATGTTTTTATAGGAGGAATGCTTTTTAAAAGATCGGCATACACTGTGAACCACCATAAATTCACGCTTAAATTTTACCTTGTAGGTATTTTAACTTTCCATGAATGTTTTTTGTCTTTATTGCAATAAATATTTTATGGTAATTAATGTGTTTGTTCATTGTACAACCTACATAACACACAATAAACACTACATGGAAACTAATTTGAAACCTACGATAAACTTACAAAACACGGAAACCAAGTTGAAACCTACAATATATAAGGATATGGAAACCAGTTTGAAACCTACGTTAAACTAACAAAACACGGAAACCAAGTTGAAACTTACAATAAACCTGAATATGGAAACCAGGTTGAAACATACAATAAACTGACTAAACAAGGAAACCAAGTGGAAATCTACAGTAAACTAAAATCATGGAAACCAAGTGGATCCTACTTGGAGGAGTGTGTAAAGAACGCTGATGGATACCATCCGGATCTGGGGCAAAAGTAGGTTTCAGTTTCATGGAAACCAACATGAAACTTCAATCACGGAAACCAAGTGGATCCTACTTGGAGGAGTGTGTAAAGAACGGTGATGGATACCATCCGGATCTGGGGCAAAAGTAGGTTTCAGTTTTCATGGAAACCAACATGAAATTTCAATCACGGAAACCAAGTGGATCCTACTTGGAGGAGTGTGTAAAGAACGGTGATGGATACCATCCGGATCTGGGGCAAAAGTAGGTTTCAGTTTTCATGGAAACCAACATGAAACTATAGAAACCTATCTGGATACCAAGTGGAAATACTGGTTTCCATGTCGTTTCATGGTGGTTTCAGTGATCCGGAAACCAAGTCATTTCTGTAGTGTGTCTTGTATTCTAAAGTCACAGAGTGCATTTCAGCAGCATATAATGAACCTTCAATAGGATCATTCCCCGATCTTTCAATGTGTATATATAATTGCTATGTAACCAATAGTGTCTGGTAATGGTATGCTTCAACACTCCATTTTTTTAATAATGTATATCAAAGACTTGTCTAAGGTGGACAACTCGCACTTTTATTATGAAATTTTTCGTTTTTCATTCGTCCGGATTGATTTTGTTGTTTTATCTTGATTAAATATTGAAAGAGTCTGACTTTATTTACATTATGTCGGTTAACACTATCAAGAGACTGTCCTAATGACAGTGTTATTGTAACTCTTGACAATCTCTGTGAAATGTTCTGTGATGTACCGAAATTCCAGCCCACACCATTACCGTATCACCTCCAAAGCGATGGCGTTGTCTGACGTTAACATTAGCAAATCCTTCTCCTAATCGTCTATCTGCAACTTTAAACTGTGATGCAAATCGGGACTCATCAGTGAAGAGTACCCGCCCCCATTGTCTCCAGTCTCTATGACGTGTGTATCAGCGCTATGACGTTGAAGAAGAGGTGGTCGAGTTGAAGAAGAGGTGGTCGAACACCTTGTCGTCGAGATTGAATGTTGTTGGCTCGAAGACGATATCTTATGGTTTGGTCCGATACCTGAACATCACTTGCATTTCGCAGTTCATCTCTCAGACATCTTGCTGTAACAACGCGCTGTCGTAAGGCCATTTGAATGATGTTGCAACGTTGATCTTGACCTACCAGACCTTGGGCGATTCTGAATTGAATTCGTTGCCTGGAAACGCTGCCATAGTCTCGAAATCACACTCTGGCCACAACCGATTCTCTGTGCCACATTCCTCTGCATAAAACTCTGTTGAAGCCACGCAATATCTCTTCCCCTGTCAAGTTCACTCAGCTGACGTCTGACGTCTGAAATTTCAACTGAGAGCAGCACGGTCATGGAAGATATTTAATGCCCAAACTCTTTCATGGAAAATGCATAGTGCACGTGCAAGGACATAATCAACTCTAAAAAGTCGTACCCTACTGCGTTTGGGCGATGCAACCAATATTGTTGAGCCTTGTTTTCAGCTTTAGTTTATGGTTTGTAAGGAGACTGTCAAAATCGTTTTGTTTGAAATTCACATAAGCCTTGTAAAATGTGCATAGACAATTACCTGGTAGAAAAACAGATTTGACCCTTATATATTACAGCGATCGACGCTAATCTAAGCCACATTCTCTTATAAAGTGTCCTCATGTCAAATATTCGTCCACGCAGAGAACTTTTCAAGATGACTGAGACATCGGTTCGGATGGAGACCTTTTTTTCATGGAGTAGTTTCAAACTTTTCAAAGAGGCCTGTTGAACGTCGTTTCTGTCCTGCATCTCGAGAAACTAAATCACGATTGGTTTGGGAGAGATTTCAGTACTAGTGCGTTTCGAGTTGCCGAGTCGGGGGAGGCGATGAAGGTTATAAACAACATGTTGTGAGCGCTAGGTAGCTCAAGCTCAACATTCCTGCGGTTCCTGGGTCCCTCTCGTCAGGGATTCCATATATAAGGAGATTGGCCTTCCTTTGGTACAGCTCCTATATTGTAGAAATTTGCGTTTTATAGTCCTGAAGTTCCTGTTTAATTTTGTCTTATTTTAAAAAGGCACCACCTAAGTAGTTGGTTAAAACTGATAAAAAGTGTTAAGTCAATCTTTATTTCAGTACTGAGGAGGCCAAAGGCCTATAGTTCTTTCATATATAATTCTTTCTCAACATCATTGCTTGTTGAATGAATACTGCAACATTCTGGATAATAGTTTCATTCAAACAATTAGTTAATGAAGAAAATTTATCAATAGATGGATGGAGAAAAAAAATGTGTTTAATACACTTTCTACGTAATGTGTTATATGTTGGACACACAAGATAGCAATTTTATCACAGCTTATACAGATTCTGTCCTCTCTTTTAACATTCATATCCCTACCCTTTTCAATCATGAAATCATGAGACGAACAGTGGAAACAAGCTAAAGATATTCTAAATTTCTTGCCATTAGCACAAGATAAGTACGTTCAGTATAAATATGGGTTTAAAACGAAGAGTAATAATTACATTTTGCTGATTTTGAGAATCGTTTCCAACCAGTTGGTTTTTTAAATATCTTTTAATTTTTGCGATAAATTATTAAGAAATAGTGACTGAAATTAAACATTTTGTTCATTCCATATATGTTGAATCCAGTTGAAAAGAATGGATTTTTAACATCTGATGCCCAACTCCTTTTAGCTTCTTTGCCATTAAGTAACACATTATCGCACATTCGTGGCAAACGATAGGATGTATTCATACACAATTTTAGTAAGATATGAAGAGCAGTGTCAGAGTTAGAGGAGATAGAGAAAGAGGGATGTCATTGTCCGGAGTCAAAATTAAAGTTGTTTTCTTGGAAATGGTACGAATTAATACTTTTCAGATCTCCTAAAAATTATAAGGCACCGTTTTAGTTTGTTGGCAATACGCATGCACACTTTAAGAAACATTCGAGGAAGGGTTTGTGAGTTCTGCTACAGAAATTAAATGATTGCAGACGGACGGATAGGTGGATAGAAGGACAAATGAACAGGGCGATGACTATATCTATAAGGATATCACAAACTGAGAGTATAAAAATGTTATTGTTCTATAATTGATTGTGCCATTATTTCCAATGACTTCCTATGAATAGTATGAGAAAAGGAAACAAGTAGAAAATACAATGATTGAAAAAAGATACATGTTTTTGTTTAGTTTTGGGGAACAAGAGAGTTTTTGTAAAGTGCCGATGATCCTAACTTTTGTAACATGATGGTTAAGGGCAGTGGAGGAAGATACATAAATTTTTTTAGATATAGATAGGAATATTTTAGAACAATAGATATTGTTAAAATGATTCTCACATATAGGTTTTAACATTTTTGTCTTTCAGGAGTGTATTACTTTTGAAGAATCGTTCCGATAATGGCCGGGGTAAGAAATGGAACTTTCTTTATTCATTGAAATCAGTGTGCAATGTTTCCAGGCATGATTTCGGTCATTTATTATACCTGTTGAATTAATGTCAAATCTTAACCACTTTATTATCCATAGATATTCATGTGGCTATGAGTAACAAATATTTTTTGGTTTGTATTGAATGTATGCATACCTGTAAAATGTTTCTTTGACAACAAGTATGATTACAACTTTAGTTTATATTTCAGGTTAATTTCCAAATTGGCGACTATAATAACCAATACATCAGAAACATGAATAATGTAATCAATGGACCAACGATTCAACTGATTATTGACGAAAATACAACGATGATGGTACAGTTGTCTTGGATAAACAGTGAGTGTTAGTCCTCTCCCCAATCGAGCATCACTGAGCCGTCATTGAGCTTAATAACATACATCAGAGATATTGCTATCGTTGTAATATCGGTTTTAATATTGTCAAGTCCCTCCATATTACTGTGACGTCATACATGCAGCAGTCTCACTATTATCAATATTTATTACACTGCATATCTTACATAGACAAGTGATAAATATATGTTATAAGATGTCATATTTCATCTACGACAAGGGGGCTAATATGCATGGGTCGAGGGGTATATTAACCGGGTATATTAATGGGTGCTGATCACACTTTTCTATATCTATATTTGCAAACCACCTCATAATATGAACCGGTTTATGAAAGAGCCTCTCTATGTCATTATGTTGTCATTGTAATATTTTTGTTCATTAAAGTGGACTTATAGGAACACAAGAGTTATCAGTCCTTCTCCACTAAGCAGTCACAAAGACGCTTCTCAATTTCCGCATCAGTGGAGCAAAGTTAGATTCTGTGATAGGTTTACTCTTCGCCAGGATATTAGTCATCACTCGTGCTTGTCTGAGCATGATCGTGCCTTCTTTTCGATTGGAACGTTGGTGCGCATTATTTCAAGTACAAAATCGTCCAAACAAATGTCTTGGTTCTTATCTGGCTTACTGTCATCTAAACTTGATCTAAATATATGAAAGACATAAACGGCTACACAATTCAAATACAACAATAAGTAGGGCGAGACCATATCAAAGCTGGTTCCAGAGAGAGGAAGGGAAGTAACTATGGTCTCATTCCCCTCCTGCAAATCTAGGGTATCAATTCAAGTGGACAATTCTTGGACAACGAGCGCCTGGTCTAGCATGTTTCTGCGCTTATGGCCCAAATTATGTGGAATTTATTTGTTTTATGAATGTACGTTTGCGTATGGTATCTGCCTAGAACCTGAAGCACAAGTAAATATGCTTTCGAAAATGGCCAACTGCTAAATATTTTACCCATAGTAGTTTGAGACAATGGTCTAACATTTACAAAATAACCATGCTGTTCGATCATAAATGACCGAAAATGTGGAACCACTCGATATGTTTCCAATTAGAGTACGAGATATAGGTCCCACTTTCATCAATCAATTTCAAATTGTAATATCAAAATGTGGGATGTATTAATGAAAACTTAAATCTCTTCAGCCATTTCAGATTAAACCCTAATCAATTTTCAAATTGTAATATAAAATGTGAAAGATTTTCATAAAAACACGAAACCAATAAACTCATTTCAGATGGACAAAGAAATTTATATTTATGATTTTTCTAACTACAATCAATGCGAAGAGAGAGATCATTAATGGTCATAAATAAATCAAACAATTCAATTCATTTTTCAAGATATAAAAAAAAGTACTTTTATTTCGTTTAAAACATTATTTTTGTTTTAGCTAGATCACAATGTAAATCAATGGGAATAATGTCTGATTTACATGAAGCGTATTTGTATTCGTAACACAAAACCAGTTATAATGAACTGTGTTATCCATACGATGTCTTTGAATGAACGAGTGCGCGCCAGTTACTGTACCGGATGTGCCGTAAGGGAGCGAGCAGACCTCATGGCTGCTGAATGTACTTGACTGTCATGTAATATTGAACAAGCATCAAAACACGAATTCTCCGGAACGTAACAGTGTTTGTTATAATGCCCAAGTCATCACATATTTTGGCGACGAGGTAAAAAGCTGGATGTCTTAACGTTTTTATGGAAATTTTGTGTGTGATTACGTCCGTCGTGTGTCACTCGCTTCCAAAAAAAACATGGCGTAGTCTACCTACAGGAAAATCGATTCAATCCAGTGACAGACAGTTGGGAAATTTATTGTGAACGATTAGAGCTGTTCTTTACGGCTAGAGGTGTGGATGATGATAATGATAAGAAAAGGGCTATTCTACTTAGTGAAATGGGTAAGAAAGCTTACACACTTCTCAGGAATTTGTGTGCTCCTACGAAACCTGAAACCTAAAGACATGTCGTTGGCTGACATAGTGAAACTCATGCAAAATCATCATCATCCAACCCCGTCAGTGATAGTTGAGAGACTAATGCCGTTTTTACATGCACACTTTTACTCCTGTAAGAATATTTACTCCTAGGAGTAAATATACTTACAGGGAGTAAAGATGCCATGTAAACGGTCCCTTTGCATTTTACTTACAGGAGTATATTTGCTCCTATGAGTAAAATACTCCATCCAAAGAGGTAAAGTAAAAGTATAGTTACTTTTGCTCCTGTAAGTAACCATGCCATGGAAACAGGTTTTGTGTTTAATCCTGTAAGCAAACTGAATGCAGCATCCCAAAACTAGACATAATAATGCATCATTTCTTTAAAAAACAGACGGTCACAATCTGAAGAAATTTTATGTGAAGATAATATTTTTGCTGTGATAGAACAGTTATCCAAATTAGCAAAGAGGTTCACAAGATAGAATAAGAACTTTCTGCTCTTAACAATGTTCCACCCAATTTGAAATCAACTCAAGAGATCATTTAGAAAATAAATAGTTGTGATTTTTATATTTCCGGAATTCATTGCTAATCAACACCTGCCTGCCCCATGATTACAACAGTTTGACATTCACGTTTAAATTTAGGTAACTTGAGTCAATAATGTTTTATTAAACATTAACTTGGAAAAAGTGTGGATTCTGACCCATTGTCAGAATCCCTTTTCACTACCTTTTATTCTGTGAGTAGCGCCACCTAAAACGAGAATATACCTTCAATAAAGATATTTCGATTTGAATATTTCAGTTATGAATAAGTGACATATCGACAGAAATATATGGTACACATGATTTTTACGTCTTTATGACATCATGCCATTGGAACAACAGTCGAAAGAAAGCAAATTTTCAGCTATAGCAGTACACAGAAAATATTGACAATCTCTTATTCTCCTATAAGTAGTTTACTCATTGTGAGGTCTCACCAAAATGATGTTTTAACCGTAAGCAAACCAAATATACACAAGGATATTCGCTCCTCAGTCACAGTGACAAAACTCAAATAACCTTAAATCATATATATTCATAGTTCTCATATGACGTATCAAAGCAGACTAAACACTCTCAATTTATAAACATATTTGATAAGGGAAGGGCGAATGCACTGTCAGTATAAGCAGAATGTTACTAAAACAACTTTTGCTTACAAGGCCTAATTCATGACGGTTGTCATGCCTTGGTATTAATAGGGCAGATAACTCTGATCTCGTGTCCCCGTGTGGATTTTATTTCTGTGTACGCTTCATTTGTTATGTTTTGGAGGGCTTTTAGTATGCAATGTCGGGAATTTACGGAATAAATGTGTGTTAAAATTCTAAATGGGAATTTTTCTCGTTGGACAATGTTACTCGTTCAGATGCTAAAAAATTGCATTACTCTGCTGTTTAGTTCCTAATATGGTGCGAAATGAATGAAATGAAATTGAATGTCAGTTTGTGTGTTTGCAATGGAAAATGAAGGACGTGAAACCTTCATTCAAATTCCTGAAATACAGGGTCAATTATACTCACTTTTGGAAATTCACAATTATAACTGATTGCAGGAGACAATGTACGCGACGCAAATGCCACAGGTTTCTCAGTACCATCTGGCATGATGTGCGACAAGACCACACCAACTCCATAAGGAGAAGCATCACCTGCTGAGTTGAGTGGAAGAACCGGGTTGTAGTGCGTCAAGACTTCACACGAAGACAAGTGAGATTTCACCTTCTGAAATACTGTATCATGTTTCTTGGTCCATGCATATGGAGAGTCCTTTTGCAATAGACTATGAAGTGGAGCTAATGTTGTGGCAAGATTTGGCAGGAACCTCTGGTAGTACTGTAACATTCCAAGAAATGACTTTAGCTCTGTGCTCGATGTGAGCCACGTCGACGGTGAGAGCCTCTTATGCTTTGTGGCTGGCGACACATCTGCCCTATGTGGCCAATCTTACCACAGTAGTTACACTTTGAATTGCAGAAATGACAGTCCGGAGATTTGTGATTCCGTAAACCACATCTGTCACATGGTCGGTAGACACCTGGAGTATGTTTTGATGATGGCATCTTTTGCATATTGCCCCCTGTAGGTGTTGAAATGCCTGAAGTACCACTCTTTATATATCATCTACATTCTTTGCCGCCAATTCCATTGACTCCCATGTAACATCTCTGACTTGTCTTAAAATATCTATTAAAAAAACCCCACACTAACCCCCATTTTTTTGGTTGAAATTTCATGTACATACACTAAACTTTTGAAAAAAACTAGTTAGAAAAAAAGGTTAATACTTTAATTTTGAGGAACAGACATACTTAAAGGTCCTTAATTTTCAATGGAACGTAAAGTAAATATACTTTTACTCCTAGGAGTAAATATACTCCTGGGAGTAACGAGTGTATGTAAAAAGGGTATTAGATTTTATAAGAGGGATAGAAAACCTCAAGAAAGTGTTATCCATCCGAGTTGCGCAAATTGGCCAGTACATGTGACTGTGGTACTAATCTTGATGGTTTACTAAGAGACAGACTAGTTTGCGGCATTAACAATGATGCTATTCAGAGAAGATTGTTAGGGAAGAAGGCGCTTGATTACAACAAGGCTTTCACATTAGCACAGTCAATGGAATTGGCGGCAAAGAATGTAGAGGATATAAAGAGTGGTACTTCAGGCATTTCAACACCTACAGGGGGCAATATGCAAAAGATGCCATCATCAAAACATACTCCAGGTGTCTACCAACCATGTGACAGATGTGGTTTACGGAATCACAAATCTCCGGACTGTCATTTCCGCAATTCAAAGTGTTTAAACTGTGGTAAGATTGGCCACATAGGGCAGATGTGTCGCCAGCCACAAAGCATAAGAGGCTCTCACCGTCGACGTGGCTCACATCGATCCCAGAGTTAAAGTCATTTCTTGGAATGTTACAGTACTACCAGAGGTTCCTGCCAAATCTTTCCACAACATTAGCTCCACTTCATAGTCTATTGCAAAAGGACTCTCCATATGCATGGACCAAGAAACATGATACAGTATTTCAGAAGGTGAAATCTCACTTGTCTTCATGTGAAGTCTTGACGCACTACAACCCAGTTCTTCCACTCAACTTAGCAGCTGATGCTTCTCCTTATGGAGATGGTGTGGTCTTGTCGCACATCATGCCAGATGGTACTGAGAAACCGTCGCGTACATTGTCTCCTGCAATCAGTTATAATTGTGAATTTCCAAAAGTGAGTATAATTGACCCTGTATTTCAGGAATTTGAATGAAGATTTTACATCCTTCATTTTCCATTGCAAACACACAAACTGACATTCAATTTCATTTCATTCATTTCGCACCATATAAGGAATTAAAAAGTAGAGTAATAAACATTTTTAGCATCTGAACGAGTAACATTGTCCAACGAGAAAAATTCCCATTTAGAATTTTAACACACATTTATTCCGTAAATTCCCGACATTGCATACTAAAAGCCCTCCAAAACATAATAAATGAAGTGTACACAGAAATAAAATCCACACGGGGACACGAGATCAGAGTTATCTGCCCTATTAATACCAAGGCATGACAACCGTCATGAATTAGGCCTTGTAAGCAAAAGTTGTTTTAGTAACATTCTGCTTACACTGACAGTGCATTCGCCCTTCCCTTATCAAGTATGTTTATAAATTGAGAGTGTTTAGTCTGCTTTGATACGTCATGTGAGAACTATGAATGTATTGATCGTAATGTGAAATTATCTTGCGACTGTCTAAATGCACCTCGTTTTGTTCACTTCAGTTCAAAAGCCAAAATCACCTGAATCGATGCTTATTAAACAGTCATGGAAAATCCTAAATTTAGCAAATGATTAATATCGATTTATATTCATTTCATTAAGTAAAGAGTGACAAATATGTTAAGACAGATTTCTTATAAATTCGTCGCTAGACTCGATTTTTGGCCCGAGAAAGTAGTTCCGGTGAATGTTCACACGACCTGGATCGGTTAGAAACTGTTCAAACAAAGCTTTTGAGACTTCATGGGAAGTGAACCTCTGAAATTGAGATCACATGACCGTGCTTTCAAGCAATCAACGTTCAGGATTATGTGTAATCTTCAAATTGCGAAATTATTTTGCTAGGAACACAGCAACCAAATAGCTAATCATCATAATGAATAAATATTTATATAGGACGTCTTTCTAGTGCATTTTTAAGTTTGTATTGAACGAGTAGATGTCACAAAGAGCAAAGAAACAACGAGTTTGCAGGGGTATGTATTTATGACATACCCTTTTTTCGTTTAATTTACTACAAGTAACGCTGAACACGGAAGAGCGTTTACGTGTTGTCTTGACCTAAAGAAAGTACTCCGCCAACCCTTTCACGAAATATTATGTCATCACATTCCTCCACCTATGACGTCACATGGCAATAGATTGCACACAAAACTGTGATGAATAGTTGAAAAAAACAAACGCAAGATATTTGTTCTCATGTTTAGAATTTCTTTAATGACACGTGCATATATCACTTACATATATATCAACATTTCATTCGAATACAATATAAACATTCATAACTTCATTCATTCAAAACGGCAACGTTCGTTCACAACGTATTCAAACGTGAACATGTTAACACGGAGAGATGACGTTACAGAACAGGTCAACGAGAGGAAATGACAGTACTCACTCAGAATCTGTATCTATAATTGTGAAACAATGTAAATTTATTCTGATAAACACACTCAGGGATGTCAGAATCAATTAATGATATGGGGTTTTCCCTGACCTTAGAAATTTAAAAAATAGCTGAGATGACACCTCTCTCGCTGAGAAAGTAGTTCCGTGAGAAGTGCAATACGGAGTGCAATAGGGATTGAGGAGTGTAATACGGAATTCATTTTATTTCATTGCGTATTACTATCGTAATATTTCATAGATATGTAATAAAATCTCTGTTATCTTATTGTCTTGTCTTTGTTTTTAAGGGGCCAGGAACATATCTCCTCTAAGCATAACAATTATCGTCACTGTTAGAAATGGAGGCCAAGCTGAGGCTCGGATAGTGAATGACTTTGAAGTCAACCCGGACTTCTACCAGAACCTGACCATACAAGGGATTGGTGTTAGTATTTATATCTTTCATCTACAAAGAGGATCTGTAGTCTTTGAAATAAGGTCCCACAACTTTGAAACTCTTTCTTCCTTGGCGACATCTTTGGAAGAGGGGACCTTCAAACGGTTCCTAAAAGAGCTGTTTATGCACGAACCCATAAATGATGTTATCAAAGGGAAAACGCTTGATGTTTCTGTCCAGTTCGGTATTCCGGAACAACTGATACAAGTTGAGGAATATGTAGGTAAGTTTCTGGTTTGTTTGAGAAATTTAATTACTTCTGTAACAAAGTCAAGGAGAAAGACCGATCACAAGGGCTTTTTGTCGAAAGAAAAGATCGTCGCGGGATGCATTGGCCAAGGGGGAAGGCTTTAGTATGATCCCGCGGCCGATCCCGATGTCAGGGTTATTTTTCATCAAAGCCTGAGGGACAGGGACAGGGAGAGGGAGGGGGAGATGTTTTACTCTTTCATGTATACCTAACTTATCACAATAATTCATTTCAAAGACGGTTTGCCTAGCCTTCGTTAAAAAAACATCCCCGAAAGAAGTCCTTAAAATCTCGCTTCAAGATTGTAAGTCATTGATTAAGGAGCATATTCAAAGCCTTGTTGATCCAGCTACATAGCGCCATAAACGTTAATTTGGTATAGTGTGCAGAATTATTTCAATTCCGTTCGAGACGGTCTTTCGTCAAAACAACTGCTGCATGGTAACAGGTTCATTTCTCACTCCGTTCCAATGTCAAAGGCTATATTCTTTTTCCTTAATTATTTGTTACAGGGAGTGAAGTGTTAATTTTTATTTGTTTAGGGAAAGGAAGGCAGTTTTTAAACATGAAATGCTAAAAAGTTTATTCTAGCATATGATCAATTCCATAATTATAAATACGTAAGGAATTTAAAACAAATATTGTTGAGCATTAAAATTGTTTATGATAATGTCATGTTTAGGGATAGCCAAAGATGCAGTGAGGGAAATCATAGAGCTTGACAAGCAGGAGAGAATGCAGAAAACTCGAACAACCAGGCGCTTTAGAGAGGTTGCTGATGTCATTGAAAGAGCTGAACGTGACGAGAATAGGCGCAGAAGAAATGCTGCTGCGGCAACAGCTGGAGTCGCAGCTGGATTGGCAGTTTTGACATTTGGAGCATCTCTTGCAGTTGGTGCTGTTTCAACTGGTTTGCTTGGTTTGACAGCTTTAACTATTGGGGCTTTTCTTTATGATATGATAAAGAGTAACCCTGTCCAGGTATCAGCCGAAGAATCCAGGAAGGAATATGTAGAAGCTGTCTCTAAGTATAGAGAAGCTCTTGATAAAGTTCCATCATTGAAGGAAAGAGACAACCCGGTGGTCATCAAATTGCTGGACAAGTTAGATGAACAGAGACGGGTTGAGCTGTTGCGATCATACCTGCAAAATCCTTCATCAGTGAGAGTAAAGGAATCCATTGAAATAAAAATTGATCAGCAAACCTTTTTCCTTGAATGGATAACTTTACTCGATCTTTTGAAGTATATTTTCAACCTTGGTTCAAATAATGTACGCCACACGAGGGAAATGGCTACCCAAATACAGAACTTTGAGATATTGGAGAAATGTTAATAACAGACAAAAGTTGCGAATGATCATTTACTGATATTAAAGGATTTTGAAATGGATTTTGAAAACATAGTCTTCAAAACAGACAATGAATTACTATGGATAGTTTGATTGTTGTCATATTTTGTCAATCGACTTGAATTTGATAAATATGTCTCTCGAAGGTTTGGCAAAGCATGATAATTTCTGGCGAGCATTTCATCTCAATTAATGAAGCGAATGATATTTTTCGAGCTGGGAAGGTGAAAATACTTTTTGTAAATGATTGACATAAAAATATGAATCGAAGTTCAGTTTGCATGTACATAGTTTGATATGTCTGAGTTTTGCCATATGCATTGTTTTGCAGAGAAGTCAAATATAATGTGTTATGCTTAATTGAATGGCATGGCGTCCGGCAACCATCAGAAATCAGTACACCCATCCATAAAGGTACTACTTATTTGACGACTCAATACTGACCACTGAGGTAGTTTGCGTTTCCGTGGAGTTTGATTATTACTATTGTGATGTAGATTAGCCATTTTTAACTTGACTTTGCTTCATGGGAGCTTAAACATGCAAGAGTAGATTGAATTGGAGCCATACAAATATTATCATTATTATCAATATTATTATCTCTTTATATGGTGCGATTTTTAACACCTTTTCATCATGGCATATTTGCATATTTTGTTTCTATATGTAATCGAACTTATGCCTACTTTTGTGTGTGCTTCAATATTGATTATTTTGTATATTTGTTTATTTTTTAATTGACCTATACCGAAATAAAACTTTGTTTGCAGCATAGCAGTGTGAGAACATAAGCATACATTGAGTCAAATTCTATAAAATCATGAAAAAACTTTTTTAAGAACCAAGTTTATGAAACTACATATTTCAAACCTACTCTTATAATAGCAGTTCTATTTGGAAATATTCATGATTCAAAAAACACTTACTAGAGCATGTGCTTTGTGCTCTGTTCTCAAACGATTCTCTTCAGTTGACAAAAGTCATTTAACCTTGTCAATTATCAATTGTATTTGGACAGGATGGTTCTTTTTTATTTTAGATAAATAAAGTTTGGTCAATTATGACACTTGACTGCTACGGTAATTGAAAATAATTATTTGATAACCTTTGAAAATTTCTCGAATTTGGATTCAATTGTCATTTTATTTTATCATTATGCGTCGTTTCTTAATGTGAAATATGAATCAGTGTGTTTCCTTTTAAATATTTACTTTATACGATTCATTGTAACGGTTTCTTTTAATGTGCATTCAGCAATTTTATCTTTTGCTATTCTATGGTGTTGATTACCGAAACGGTAATTTATGAAAAATTTTACTACTGAAATATTCAATCTCTATTTTTAATATCTTATTCCATAGGCAAAAAAAAAAAGCGTTTGAAACCCTGAGAAAAAAGTTTTCAGTATGAACCACGCCTGTTTAATGTGTTATATCACAAGTTTTACCAATGACATTAAGCTTACAGTTGGTAAATGAAATGAAACTATTGTTTTATGGTTAAATAAATTGCCTTAGAATTTAATATTCAAACTAGATTAAGACATCAGCACACATACATTGATATTTTGCTTGCGTCGATAAAACGTAGAAACGACATTTGATTGTCTATTCGTTATTTTGATAAAAAAATTCTTGAATTAAGGAATGCTGCCAGGTAAAAAAGATTTACCTGCTTTGAGTTGAAACACTCTGCACGTTATTTTGCCCCCAGTGTAACGTAACGTAAATCGTAACTTCGAATAACAATCGAACTTCTTAAAATGTAATTAAGGGTACTTAAGTGTACCAGTTTGGGATATTAAGAAAGTGCATTGTGTAATTGACAACTCAACGTCTAGTAAAGAATACCCTCCTTTGGGACACTTGGCAAAATGTAACCATGTGTCGCATCACTCGATACTTTCAAAACAGCAAGTTGTCAGTGTAAATAAAATGTTTGAGTTAAAGGCAATACAGTTTTCATCTTATAGACGTGTTGCTACCATGGCGATTCTTACATGAATATGCTTAATCATATCATATGACGTGATGATGTTCTATCTAATGTGAAAGGTTTACACGTGTAGTAAGTGTAGTAAAGCTATAAGGTATAGTTAGGGAGATATGTTTTTTCTCATAAAGTCAGAAGTTCATTTATGATATCAATTAGTTAAGCAAATCAGGACAGCATACGAAACATTTGCACTACATAGTAAAAGTTTCTTTACATTCTTAAATCTAGTGACAGAATTAGGAAGGGAATACAACTGCATAACAAAGATTTATTAAAGTGCGAATATCAGGTAATTTCAGATGTCCTTGGGCGTGGTAACATTGCGAAAAAGTAACAGATAATGTTTTCAAAGTAAAAGTCAAGATCAATTGTACATTAACGCAGTCGTATTTCGTACCAAACAATTAACCGTAACAGTTTTCAATGCTCTCCAGGTCAGCTCTATGTAATAGATCACTGTATGTGTCCTTTTACTTTTTCTGTAAATAGTAATATAGATTGTAAATTTAAAACATAATTGATCTGGTTGACAAATTAACGAGATTTATATTGATAATATTTTTTTTTCATTATCACAAGAAAATGTAAATTCTTGTGTTCATGGACTATTATATCAGGTTTGATTAAATTTCAAACACCAACTCCCAAATAACCCAACACACAGCATTTAGAACTGCTAACTGTTTATAATGAAATTGCCTATGCATTTTAGAATTGTGATACTTTCTCAAAATACAACATACAATTATTTTTGGGGAACATTGTCACTAATACTAAAATTATTGACAAATATATCACATCATTCTTAATGTCTGGAAGTAGAAGGTAATAGCAAGACTTGAAAAAAAACTATCAATACGTGAGATGGCAAACAGACTTTTTTTCTTTTTTTAATGATAAATTATGCTTATGTTTATGTCAAACATCACAACATTAGTGAGTTGTTTAGTCATTCTGATTACACATTTAAAGGAATTTTAAACATCTTAAATTGCAGATAGAATTGACAAGGTTAAACAACTATTTCTGTTTGAAGAAGTCAAAGTATGATATGGAATTTGATTTAAAAGATGAACAATGCTCAAACTCCATGGACATTCTTGGCACTTGGTTTGGGAAGTCCCTGACACTTGGTTAGGCATTTGTATTGTCTAAAACTTTATTGGATATGGTAGATATTCCAAATATATCATTAATCACTCTCGGCCTAGTAAAATATATTTTACATGTTCTTAAGACAATTGTGTATGACTTTACACAACCTCTTGCAATTATTACCTCTTATATGTCTCATCAGCTTTGAGGAAATATGAAGAATATTAACATGCTGTACAACAGATTGATCATTTTATATAAATGAATAGTTATCTTACATTACATGTTGTATCTGATCTTGGATAAGATACCTCATGTGTCTTTCGAACTGGACATTGTTCAATGACAATATATGATGATTAATTTATCTTCCTAGCAAAATACATTAATAAAATGTGCATAAAAGGAAGACTTATTTATTTCAAAACAAACAAATCTCTAGCATCTTAATTAAAGTTTATATGAATGTAAAGACCATTATAAAAATTAAAAGAATTAAAATATATTTCATAAAAACAAATGGAATTTGTTGGGATAATTGAGATGGATTTGCTTGATACTTATTAAACTTTACTATAAAAATATATGAGGCAGTTCGATAATCAAGATAATCATATTTGTTGTGAGAATGAAAAACATTATTAGCTTGTTACATAATTATTAGATTTAATTGTGATACAAATTCACGCTTGAATACTATTGAAAGACATATTTAGGTATTATACAAAATGATAATATATAGTAATCTATTACATAGAGCTGAACTGGAGAGCATTGAAAACTCACCCGTTTTTCCTTTGACATTTTGATAGGAATTGGCAGGGGTTATCAGTCAGTCAGTTTCGGATTGAAATCTCGCCATTCCACTGTGTTTATTGGCTGAGAATATTCAAATATGATCCTGTAGTTTGTCAAGAGTATGTCATGTATTTATTTTCATTTGATCCAAAAGAAATAATGACCCATTTTCACGAACCTATGATAATATACAATATACAATATGTTTTATGATGTTTGCACTTAATTCTAAAATAATAAAACAACTTTTTTTCAGCAAATGTAGTTGAATTTTAGACCCCTTAACAATTCTGTAATTTGTTTTTACAATTGAAGCACATAATAATAAATAACCTAAAATGTATCTCTATATTTAAAGTCTCTTGCTACACTTTTAGTAGGCAAGTAAACTTATGTTCATTTTAGAGTTTTCCTTAACTCTATGTGTTTATATCTTATGTGTGTGTTGATGTTAAGGCTGTTGTTATCCCATCCACCTAAATAGTTCTTCAATTTTGGAAGAGGAAGAAGCCAGATGGTACCAAATTAGGGGAGACGGGTTGCCGTGGTAGAATGTTAAAGCCACATTCGGGCGCGTCAGTGACTGCAACATGTGCTGAATGGACTGGAGCATTGTCTTAAAGCGGCAGAACTCTGCACTGAGCTTCACTTGCCGCTTGCCCTTGATGGCTTTCGGTAATTGCCTCAATTCATTAACGTAATATGCCGTCTTAATAGTTTGGCACTTTTCTTAGTAGTCTATCATGATGATACACCCGGTAATATCTAGCAGACAATATCTGTATTCTGATTTCATATTGGTACCGGCACCCAGTCACAGCTAAGAAACAAAAGCTGTGTTTTCATTTCAGTTTGGTACCAGCACCTATGACATCAAATTAAACCCTCACGTCTTTTCGTTTACTTTCCTACTTTGTTTTTGTAAAATAATTTATTTTGTGTTGCTAATTACCTCATGTGTTTTCACTGAGTACCATAGCCATCTTGTAACAATTATGCAATCACCATCTGTAACATGTGTACAAGAATGGCGGGCATTTAAGATGTTTATGACGTCAAAGATATTTGTGAACATTAATTGTGTAGCATTGGACACATTATGGTAAAAGGGAGGCAACTCCAGGCAACCAGCAGTAGTAAGGCAATCAAGACATATGTACCATGTTTGATCATCACTTTCCTTTAAGTTACATATGTACACCTATCTGAACTATACTGATGGTACAATTTGAAGCAACACCCATATTTTGAAACAACGAAAACTTTTGAATGTATGTTACATACGTAAACTGCAGTGCAGTTGACTTAAATGATATACGAATAACTATATAGTGAAATTCATGACAACTTTAAGGACGAAACAAATATAAATTTTTTTTCTCGTAATTGTTGTTTACATACATGTAGCTGTCATCAATAATGATGATTTAAAACAAAAACAACAAAGAACATTCTGCTAAAAAGTCACAAAATCATTTTCTTTAAAGAAGAGTCCAGTTTGAAGGCAAACTATCATCATGATATCGCATAACCTGAAAATGGAATTGTTGGGTTTTACGGGAGCATCTTGCAGAAATTAGTTCCGACATAAATTCAATTGGTAAAGAGTCTTTTTAAAGTACGAAGTAGTCAGAATTAAAATTTACCAGATTTATGGGGCACAAAGTATGTAGTTGGGGTCGAATATGTCAAACTTCATAAGTGATGTTTTTTCATCGACAAGTAGTAGTTGTTTCTGAAAAATAACATATCAATGTATATCTGTTCTCAAAGTGACAATAAACAGGAAATAAGTAGAGATTTGTGATCGATAACCTCATAATGGAGCACGCCAATAACTCAAACGTATTTTTAAAAGCTTCATAGCAATATAGAGTGATGAATAGGTCATTTAATTAATATAAATGCAAATGGGATGCAGAATATTTACTTCTTAACATCGATAACTAGAAGATGTGGTCATTTCGGCAGAGATTAAAGATGCAACTTTGGATAGGCGATGTGGACTTAACTCAGTTTATGTAATAAATTGGCTCTATCTAAGCCAAATACAAAATTCAAGAAACATACTGTGTCACTTTAAGATGACTGCATCATAAGAACTAAAACATGATGCCAATCTCTCATACTCGAATCTGAAAAGTTTGATTTCTAAACAAGCAGACTTGGTATTATTTAAAACAAAAACTTTTCCCGCTGTACCGGTGCCCATTAATAATGCTGTTTTCATAGTTAATTTTCCTTAAAACCTGAATGCAAATTGAGCAGTGTTTGGATGCAAATGCAAATGCTTTCGGCAGATTCTAAAAGTGAAGTCTAATAAATTAAGAGTACACAGAAAACTATTGTGATTGTCAACAACTGAGGCTCTTTTAGTTATTTCTTGATAGCACTTTTTATTTCACAAAATAAGTCCTGTCCGTGAAATGATCGTCATAAAACACAGGTTAGCATAGGATTTTATTTCCGACACTGACATATTCACAACATAATATTGGTGCACACCTTAGACACCAGAGCTGGTTATGTGTCTTTTTTCTAAGACTTATAGTGAATATTGACAAAATTAGACTAACTAGATGGTATTGCATCTCCATATATATATATATATATATATATATATATATATATATCTTGTTAAGAGCTTGTATGATTGATAACAAGTGTGTTTTTACATTGTTAGATAATAAGCAGATAGGGGTGCGAATTTAGTGTTTATCTTGTAGTGATGTAACAGATTGATCTATTGGTATCTTTTCTGGTAGCATTTAGCACAAAGTTTAGAAAATTATCTATATTGTTTCAGCAATTTATGTAAATACTAGTTGAAACTAGCAGTGAAAATGCCTGATTAAACCTTTATTTACTTATTTTCAAGCAAATATGCGTGTTGTTAATTAGAAAAGTGGTAAATATGAAAGAGATAAACCTCATATTTTATTCTATATATACATCCCTTTTGACTCCGATTATAAAAAGAATGTTAAAAATAAATTTACTTCAAAACCAGTTCTCAGCCAGGCAGGGTGTGTGTATGCGCGTTACTAAAGCGTGACGTGACGCTATAACGCAGAATATCTTGCATGATTTGACCCAGGCAATAGTTGGCGATGTTCGTGTGTAGTGATTTGTTGAAACCGTTCCTTATGGTGTTTGTGATGGACATTATTGTTAATATATCATTGGATTAACTATCTGGACTAAAAAGGTTGGTAATTCTTTCATGACCTTATTTTCCATACAGCATTGTAAAAAGGTTCACAAGGATGGTCCACCGAACTTTTAGCACTCGAATGAACGTGGGAATTTAGCCATATAAAAAGATTTAGTATACTCTTGTTTATCCTTTGAGATGATCATCTCGAACTTTAAACATACTAATCAATAAATATCATTCATATAAAAAGGAAACATCACATTAGTTTTAATATTAAGGGAATTCATCTCCAGCAATTAAAAACTCCAAAAATCATAATTAATGTTAATGTTCTATGACCTTTTTGAGGCAGGAATTGATGTTTTCCAAATGAAGAAGGTGTCGATTTCAAACAACCACAGATAAATATCATTCTGTGTTTCATTGCTATCACTGGACAAAAAGGTTTTTTTTAAATGAGGTCAGCATTAGAAAAAAAGATAAAAAGATAAAGTTTTGATAATATATCATTGTATCTTGTTTGAAATGATGTTATCATACTGTATGGGATAAAGATTAGAATAGATATTTGAAATTTTCATCGGGTGCAGATGTGAGGCAGATATGTTTCAAGCAAGATTAAAGATTGTAAAAAATGTATTTCATGTTGAACAAAAAGAAAGGAAGAAAATATGTGATGTCTGCCATGAACCTTAATTTAACCATTTCAGTGAATTTCCTGCGTTGACAAAGTTTGTTTTCATTAAATAACACTTTTACCCACATTATGTGGTAATCATTACTACGTATAACTACTTATTTGCTTTCGCACCTTTGAAAGAGAATAAGCACGTTTTCCGAAATTTTCATTTCTTCAATTTTCAACCTTAAGAGGGTCATACATTACTTTTCTCAACTTGGTTGGTACTATGCGTAGCCGTAGAATAAATAAATCTATCTAAAAACACGTGCTGCTGTCGCGTCAGGAAAAAACAATCTGTTCATTACTTTGCAGTTGTCCAAGTTAATCCTAGCTCAATGTAGCATGAACGAATGTTTCATTTTTAGATTATTGTGTCATTGTGTGTTGTGTTACGTTACACGACTTCAAAAAACGGAAGGCACATGGCGGATTAGAAAGCCCTATCAACACATACATGGTAAAAAGAGTTTATGTTTATATATATGTTTTAAAATTAAGCTACATATATAAAGTTGATTCCACTGAATCAAAATGCTCGGCGGAAAAGGAATTTAAAACTAAATAACATAAAGTCAAAGCTTAATTCAATACTTTAATCTTATATTCTTCAATTCAATTTCAATTTGCAAGTATGGTTTGTAATGCGCTACATATGTAGCATGTTGTCTATATATATGTAACGTATCGATGTAACATGTATTGTGACGCCATAATCGTTATTCATTACGTCATAACCGACACGACGTCATTCACCTGATGAGACCTTATGGTCGAAAGTACTTGTGAATAAAGCATCTTGATTTTCTTCAACAAATGTTTTTTTCTATATATATAAACATAAAATGAATACAAAAAGCATCCCTGATTTATCATAAATCATAATATATATCATAATCGAAATTGAAACTCAATCTTAACCAAGTAATCTATGAAATGGGGCTTTAGCCTTTATTCTTGAAGTAACATTTTGAATATGTTATTTATTTGAATATGCACTTTAAATTTTGTCCTTGTAAAAAATCAGAACATAATGTCGCCAAAAAAAGTGCTACCACCCGTTTAGGAAAACTTGAATATATCCGTGTTGTACTTATTCATTGGTAAAGGTCCTCGTCCTCGTCCTCGTTAATCTAGATATCGGTAGTCAGAGTGAGTGTTTTATTGTTAGATTTTGGTGTCATTGTTTATTACCTTAGCTTACATGCCTTAATGTCTTGAAAATGGCGGAATAGTTAGCTCGCTGAACACATACCTGGTAAAATCAAGTTTTGAAAAGTGAGTATGATTAATGAAAATTACAATTTAATGTCATTGATCTTTGAAAGCATGTTATTGCTGTAAAACAGTTGAACAAATTTTTTTTGACTGTGCAAAGTTTCCAATGTATAATCATAGTTAAAGGAATGTTGAAATTTTCACAATAGTTGATACTTTAGGTGTTGTTGGGTTGGGGTTTATGCGTCTGCTTCCACCTCTTGGTGATGTCGCCGACGTGGGAGCCCATACTTGTTATAGCCGAATATAAGGAGTAAAATTTGGAATAAGATATGGGGTACCCAAAAAAATGGTAATTAGGAGAGTTTCTAAATTGATAAAGATTTGGAATGAATGCCAGAGGGTAAATAAATAATTTTGAATTTTGATAATAGGGGAATAATAGATAAGAATAAAGTATAAATATAATAAATAAGAAAAAATAATAAATATAAATAAATTGATAAAGTAGTTAAATTTAGGGGTGGTTTATTGTCTCACTTTGTGATATGGCGTCGTACCTGCAAAGATACAAAAACATTTTTAAGCGTATGGGAACAATTAGTTTGTAGTAATTATAAATGATGGGTTAAATGAATTTGGAAATGTTTTATAATAAGGAAATTAGTTAAAATAATGTTTTGAAATAATGGGAATTAGGTAAAATATTGGTAAATTTTTTAGTTAAATATGGTATATTTAAAGTATAAAATTGGTTGTATGTAAAGAATTGTTTATTGTATTATTGGATTTGATATAGTAATGTATTATTATAGTTTTGGAGTGATGATATTTATTAGGTTATATAGAATATAAGATTAATACTTATCTTGTTTGTTGCTGTTCTATTGTTCCGTTGATAGAACGTTGTTATCTTCGCAATGTGCTATTTTTCTCCTTGATGTTACCATTCCGCCCACTCCTGTGGAAGGGGTGAAGAGAGGAGATCCCCCCGTGGGTTCGTTTCTCCTGTCCACGAGCTTTTGATTAGTTGTGAACTCTCCCCGTGACGGGTAAAGTTCTGTTGTTATTATTAGATAACTCCCCCCGTGATGGGTGGAGTCGATTAGTAATTGTTAATCGTCGTTGATTAATAGGAAGCTGTAAGAGGAGATCCCCCGGAGGTTCGCTTCTCCTATTAGTGTTAAGTGGCTGTAATAGTATCCGTGGTCTTATAACGGTCCTTATTTAGTGTAGCTGTTGTTTGTAATATATATGATGGTGGTAATTGATTAGGTTTGGCTAGCAGTTCTTGTGGTTTGCTAGCGCATTGGGTCTGTCTAACAGTTCTTGTGTTATGTTAGTATTATTATTTCTTGCATTTGCCCATATAGGGACTGCGTAGCAAGATAGTGTTTGATAACAGTTCTTGTGGGATGTTATGTAATATTATTAGTGACTCCTGACATTTGCCCTTTGTAGGGACTGCGTAGCCAGGGGTTGATGTTTATTTATGTTCCTTGCATTTGCCCCAGAGGGGACTGCGTAGCAAGAAATTTAGTTATTAATAATGATACTTTGTATTATTGTAGGCTATCAGTTCTTGTGGTTATGCTAGCCTGTGGGTTAGTTATAACAGTTCTTGTGGGATGTTATATTATTTATCTCTTTATTAGATTATAATGTATCTAACAGTTCTTGTGTAGTGTTAGTTCTTGCATTTGCCCTTAAAAAGGGACTGCGTAGCAAGATATGGTTATCTAATTTAAAGAGGTTGGTGAGCATTACGGTATGTTGTACGGACATTAGGAGATTTAACTGTTTGGCTAACAAAGAGTATAAAAAATGGTAAGAATAACAAAAACAACAACAAAAAAGAAAGAAAACAAAGATGATAACAAAGGCATAACAAGAAAAAAGGGGTGGGGGGGTGGGGATGTGGATTGGGGGGGTGGGGGATTGGAAGGGGGGGGGGGTGGGGGATGGGTTTTAGGGGTTAGGGATTGGATGAGGGGAGGGTAGAGGGGTGGGTTAGGGATTGGGGGTTTGGGGGGGGTGGGGATTGGGGGGGCAGGGGGTAGAGGGATGGGAATTAGGGATTGAGGGTTAGGGATTGGGGGTTTGGGGGGGGGTTAGGGATTGAGGGTTTTTGGGGGGGGGGTGGGGATTGGGGGGCAGGGTGTAGAGGGATGGGAATTAGGGATTGAGGGTTGGGAATGGGGATTGGGGGTTGGGGGGGGGGGTTGGGTATTTGTGGTTGGGGTGGGTAGGGGGAGTGTGGGGCAAGTTGGGGTGGGGAGTTGGGGCTAGGGGGATTGGGGTAGGGGGATTGGGAAATGGGGGGTGGGGATGGGGAAAAATAAAGGGGGTGAAAAAGCCCTATAAAAAATGTAAAGAGTGGATAGCCGCGATGGTGTTAGCCGTAATTATATGCTAGGTAGGTATATACTTTAGGTAGTAAAGGGGCTATATTTAAAGGGGAACAACAACCCTAGCCTTTCAGACCTAATTGACCAGCAGTTACGTAATTGCCATAGCCGTGAAAGAGGTCACGTGACACGGACTGGGCGCCGGCCAAGCAGTCATTGTGACAGGGGAATCCCCTTTATGACATGCGATCGTTGATTGGCTCATTCATTTTCGTTCCAGTTGGGTAATTCGCGCGTGTAAAGAAACCGCGCACGTAGGATGCAGCGCATTAAAAACACTCCTGAGTAAAGGGCGCGCTGATTGAGATTTACGACTCTCGCGGGGCCTCGCTAATTAAACACTGGAAGTTAAAAATTAGAGTTGTAGTCCACCTTTAAGTTACATTCACAAGGGGCAGAATGAGAAGTAAACCTGAAAATAGACCATACCAATTAGGGCAAGGGATCATATTTAGAAAATTAGGATTTTCTTACTCCAAATGGACACATGTTTATGGTGAAATTTGGTTGGTTGTTATCTGCTTTACTTTGTTTTCTCAAAAGTATTTTGATAAGACAATTTGATTAGTGACCATCTAATGAGACGAATCGCATCAAGCAACAGCGGCACAACCCGGATGGCGAATCCATTGAGTTCAAGATAGTAGCTTTGCGCTTCTTGCATTAAGACATTCAAATGGCTGAAAAAATAACAGTTGAACTAAGCTACGAATATCAAGCCGATCAACCATACGAGGCAGTTGGCCCCGAAAGAGATCAGGGTATAAGGGAGGAGTGAGAGCGGAATCATATACGCTGATTTAGCAGGATGCAGCATTAATAAATGTCGAAGATGATCCTGTAGTCTGTCAGGAGAATGTTATGTATTTTTTTCATTTGAAAAAAAAAGAAATAATGACCCATTTTTACGAACCTATGATAATATACAATATGTTTAATGATGTTTGCACATAATATATATATTAATATAATACATAAAATAATCAAACAAATTTCTTTTCAGCAGCTGTAGTTGTAGTTTAGACCCCTTAAGAATTCTGTAATTTGTTTTTACAATTGAAGCACATCGTAATAAATAACCTAAAATGTATCTGTTTATTTAAAGTTTCTTTGACCAACGGAAAAAGAGGGACAAAAGAGCTGTACTTGCTTCTACACTTGTAGTAGGTAAGTAAACTTATGTTCATTTTAGAGTTTCCCTTAAGTCTACATGTTTATATCTTATGTGTGTGTTGATGTCCACGGCAAATACGCATATGCCTTTTTGTGTGCATGTGTACTCTGAGCATTATTAGTGACTGTCTTTAATTTGTTTTGCGCAATTTGATATTTTTGTAATCCGTGTATGTCTACCTTGCTAATGACTATTTCAAATTAATGTTAACTTTTTTACTCTTTCGTGACGTGTATTCTGTGAAAGTGTCATGTTGTACTCCCTGTATGCACGTGTGCCTTCGATTATTATAAATACTTATACCTACCTGTATCTAGTGTGCATATTCTACTATTATTCATTATTATTGTTATTATCATTATTCATATATTATTGCTGGATGTGTATTCATGTGTATGTTCCCAATACGTGGTTGCTAAGGGATATAAACACCAAGGACTATAAGAAAGACAAAGAGATTATTCACTGTAAAGATCTCATTTCATAACATATCTTACCTGAAAAAAGACTCGGATTTGTAATTTGATACCAAACAGTGACTACCATTTTGTGAAATCATAACATACAATATCACATCATTTTCAATGCCTCTAGTGAAAGAATAATGCTTTTCTATCCTAAAAATCGTTTTTTGGTATTTTCACATTTCTTTGTGTCTTTTACAACAATAAGTGTTGTAATTGAAATTGTTTCTAATTGAAATATTCCAATACTTAAAAAGACTTAAAGTACATGATTTCTTCAGTTCATTTATTTCTTATTTATTGGTATTTAAATAAAAAGTTCGTAGAATGACACGGGAAACAACATCACAGTATCACTCAAGATAGTCTTCATTTGAAATCAATGCATTTAAAGCAGCAATGTTCCTTCATGCTTCACGTTCATGCCATACTTATAGAACTCCTGGGTCTCAAGAAATCTTTTAAAGGCCGCAATTAGGCTGTTATCAGCAACAACACATAAACGTAAATGTTCCTTCAGTTTGGGGTAGAGGAAGAAGCCAGATGTTACCAACTTTTGGGAGGATGTGGAACACTTTTAAAGCCACATTCGGTCGAGGCAGTGACAGCAAGAGGTGCTGTATGGACTGGAGCATGGTTATGAAGGAGTAGCACTCCTGCACTGAGCTTCCCTTGCCGCTTGGCTTTGATGGTTGCCCTTAATTGCCTCAATTCATTTGCATAAAATGCTCTGCTGATAGTTAAACCCTTTTTTAAGTAATCTTTCATGATAATACTCCAGCTTTCCTACAAAAAGATGGTACTTGATTGAACGGTTTTGGGGTGAGGAACTGGCATACTTCCAATGTTTGATTTGGTTTTGGTTTCACGTCTTAGCCTTAGTTAGCGATAATTTCCTGAAACGATTGGTGTTTCCCCTTAATCGAGTTAAAGGTTTGTCCAGGAATTTCTGTTTCTAGTCAACATTTCAGAAAGCTTGTTCATATGAAGAACGTCTGTCAACATTGTGTATACCGACCCAAAAACTAATCCCCGGGGTCTAATCAATGTGTTAAAAACACAAGTCTGTCTGCCAGCTCCATGTCGTGAACAGAATCAACATAACATCATTGTTTGAGGATCATGGTCGAACAGACCTGGTATCATTTTCAATACTCTGTCGGCAACGTTCTAATTCAGCAACCCACTTTGCACCTGTTGAGAGGGTAAGTGGGTCATCGCCCAATTCATCGACCATGTCAAATTGATTTCCTGTGAAGGCATTCCTGAACAAATTCTTGATGACTGCACGTTTTTCAACTTTTCAAGTTTCTTCTATCCTATGATGTACCCTCGTTAACTTGTTTAACTGTCTGTGATCATGAATGTGAATTGTTTTGTTGTGTGTAAATGAAATATAATAACATTATACACAGCTAACTTCAGAGTTAGAAATAACAACCTCATTATAATGTATGAGATATATAGATTAACATGACTTGTACTTTGTTTCTCTTTATCTGGTAGAAGCAAGTGGACATGATTTAAAGATTATTTCGAATTTTATTACATTAAAATAATTATGTGTCGTATTTTAGTTTTTAACAGATATACTCTAGTAGTTAGCAATCAGAAACAAAAGTAACTTTTAGCTTCATCCTAACGATTTCTTTAAAACATTGCTGATAACATTGTTGATAACTTTTTGTGTTGCTTTGTTAAGTGTAAATGATATTGATATAAAACTGAACTGCATATTAAGAAATAAGAATGTATGAGATGTATATATCAACATGATTTGTAACTGGGCCCCTCTTCCCTCTTAAACAATTTTACTTAATCAAAACAAATTTCTGTCGATTTTTTTGTGTTAACCAATATTCTAGACCAGTCGTTAGCAATGACACTTTCTGTTTCCTCCTGATGATATCTTTAAAACATTGCTGGTTTAATCAGTCTAAAAGTGCTTGTTATTTCATGACTGTGCATTGTCGTTAAATGAAATTGTAATGTGAACTCTGCACAACGTTAATGTTTGTACAGTGACTTAAGTTAGGTGACGGATTTAGACAGGTTTTGTAACTTGAGCCTGATCAATGATACCCTAGCGTGTACGTTGTAAATGAAATATGGATCGAACATGCTTCACTGCTTTTAATTTTTGCTTATGTCGAACTTAAGATCACACACTGTGAAATAACGGACTTGTTAATTTGCGATATTTTATGGCATAACCATCGTATACTTATATTTAGTCCAACTATTATTTTATTCAGATCTAGACTTGCTTATCAAGAGGTTATATTGGGGTCAAAAGTTGTTCAACTAGTCTGGATGTTGGACTAACTACCACCCTTGCATTGTTGCAAAAATGATTGGTTTTAATAGTCCTGCTTGTGTTTTGCAGAAACTATCGAAGAATAAGGTAGTGCAATATGTGAAATCAACTTTTCAAGTTGCAGCATTTACTAGTGATATCTAAAACTGAATAAAAATAGTTAATTCATAGCAAGGAGTAGATTATCCTCAGGTGATTTATGGGCAATCATTTGAATAGGTCTCCAAATGGTATGAAATATACACTTGGACACATTAAATATACTTATGTAGTTCAGAGCAAAGCCTCGTTTGAACTTGGCATCTGACGTTTGTTCACTGACGAGTGCAGATTGCAGAATTCGTCACACGCCATTGACTAAACAATAATTTAAACTCTTAGGGTGTAATGATTCTTTATAAGACAGTTGCCTTGTGAGTTATTGACAGACAGGTCACCTTAATCCTATTAGTATTTCTGTTAATTATTCGAGCAAATAATTTTATTTCGTTTCTTTTATGTATGATCAAACTTGATCCGTTTTTTGTTTAACATGTTTTTTATATCTTGAAATGTATAATTTAGAATTACCTCCCTTGAAACACAAGCACATGTAAACACCAAATTGACAGCATTAAAAACGGAGTATGTAGAATGTAGAATAAGGAAAGTAAAGAAGAAATGATTGAAGAAACCTCATCTTGTCTTTCATGCTGTTGTAACTCTAAAAAGCTCCGATGACTCCCCTGCACAATTACAAAGGTTTTTAATGCTATAAACTCTCAAAACGTATCGCCTCGTGTGTATCGCTAACTCGGCATGGCGACCTACATTGACAAAGCTAAATCAGGCATGGGGAAACCCGATCCTGATTCAATGTTCGATATGGACGAATTTCGTAAAGCAACATTAATTAACGCAACTCATCAATCAGGCGAGCGATATTATGAAAGCTGACGGTCAACGCGATGTACTGCACAAACACTTTCAAGCTATCGAAGCGGCAGTAAAATCGTTAGGCGTAGCTCACAGCGCTTTCATAGGGACTCTGACAAGTGAACAAGCACTTGATGAAGCACAAAAGTGGTTTAATGAGAGAACTGACATTGCATCCAAAGTAATGGTGGATATTTCTGAATTTCTTGCACACGTTGAGACGGATAAAAACACAAACATGCCAAGTAAATCCTCAAATACCAAATCTAGGGCCAAAAGTGCATTGTTGATGAAAAAAGCAGAATCTGCAAAGCTCAGGGTGTTGTTAGCTAAAGAGAAAGGTGAGATAGACAAGAAAATATCTGACATGAAAGCTAAACATGAAGTAGAAATGGCCTAATTAGAGGCTAGATTGTTACAGGAAATGGTAGAAATCAGTGACTTAAGATCAGAGGGTAATTCTGAAAAGACAGATAGTGTTCTTAAACAGCAGAGAATACATGAGTGGGTAGAAGGGCAGAACAGAAATAATTATTTGTGTGATAGATCACCAGATAATGTGCATGGTGATATTCCAATTCTCAAAACCCAGATTGACAAATCACAATACAGATCTCCAAGACAGATTAATTCTGATAAGCAAGGTATTCCTACTCTCGATGGTTGGATAGACTTGTTGATTCCTGGACAAGAAACACATATTCCTACCCATCCAGTCACATGTAATGAAAGTGGGCTATCAGATATGTTCATGAAAATAGAAAGTCAAAGAGACCTACCAAAAGTCAATCTGCCCAAGTTTGATGGTAGTCCCTTACGTAGGCCTAGATTCATAGAGCGGTTCCATACTCAAATTCACACAAGACCAGGTATCAATGATGGTAGAAGAATGGACATACTTCAATCACATCTTGAAGGTAAAGCAAAAGATATTGTTGAGGGTCTGGGTTACAGTGGTCGAAATTATGCATATGCTTTGCAAGAGCTGAAGTCAACATTTGGTCACAAGGTGAAAGTTGCTAGGGCATTCTTGTCCAACGTGACTTCTGGAAGTCAGGTGCCTAGTGGTGATCCAGACAGCCTACAAAAGCTCTACACATCATTGAGAGACTGTGTAATCACATTTCATCAATTCAATTACGAGAGTGAATTGTATAGCACAGAAACTGTGATGAAAGTGATCGAGCGTTTGCCAAATGACAGGAGGGGTAAATGGAATGATCTCGTGAAATCCATTATGAAACAAGAGAGCCAAATTTTACAGATCTTCAAAATTGGTTGAAAACGCAAGTTGAAGCAGAGTTTAACCCTTATGCTGCTGTCCGTTATTATAGTGGAAGGAATGTTAACAGGCCTCAAGTTAAATATCAGCTACATGACCAAACAGTGAAAACGCAGGACAAGAAAGGCAAGTCATTTGCTACTCAGAACACAAAATCAAATGAATCTCAGACTTTCAAATCTACCAAGACTAGTCAATCAGTGCCTTCAAGCTCTCAAACACAAACTCCAAATAACTTTACCACAGGTGTAAAAATGCCATGTCAAGTGTGCAGTGAACCCCACTATCTTTACCGCTGCCCATTATTTGCCAACAAAACAGTACCAGAAAGAATGTCGACTGTTAATGCAAACAACTTGTGCCAAAATTGCCTAAAACCAAATCACTCAGCGTCTTCCTGCTTTTGCACAATTGCCTGTCGTGTGGACGGTTGTCTTCAGCGACATCATACCTTACTTCATCCCGTAACACAAACACCTCCCAAGGGATTAAGTAGGAAATTGAGAAGTGAGGAATCTGTGTTCTTTCAAATAGTGACTGTAATTGCTTCAGGGAAAAATGGAAGAAGAATTAACACTTTTGCATTTCTTGATTCCGGAAGTGACATTACACTTGTGAATGAAGACCTTGCACATGATCTTGGACTTAAAGGAAAAGAAGAAACACTTCACATGTCTACTCTCAATGGCACAAACACTTTGAAATCTCAAAAGGTGTCATTTGACATAAAGGGCCTTTACATTGACTCACATCCTCTACATGTCAAGGCATGGACAACACAAGGTACTTTTGATTGCCCAGAGCAAAAGATTGATACCTCCTTGCAACACATTCAGCATCTCAGTATGAGAGATGTTGTACCATCACAGGTGAAACTACTTATAGGATTATACATTCCTAAAGCTCATGTCCAGCAGGAAGTTATACATGAGAAAGAGCATCAACCCATCGCTGTGCGAACTCCTGTAGGATGGTCTTTGATGGGCATCTCCAATGCTCATCAAGACGGATCTAATGACATTCAAGCAAGGGTGAACTTTGTCATATCACAGGAGAACCAACTGAATGACCAGATACAGAAATTCTGGAATTTGGAATCCCTTGGCATAAGATACAATGCTCAGGAATCTACATCAGTAGAGGAAAGACGTTCATTGAAAATATTTGACAATGACACCCACATTGTTCATGGACATTACCAGGTTCCCATGTTATGGAAGAACAATGATGTTAAGTTGCCTAAGAACTTTAATCATGCAGTCCGTAGACTTAATGCATTGTCGAGTAAGCTGAATCATGATGAAACCTTCAGAGATAACTACTCAACATCTCTGATGGGCTATGTCCAAAAGAACTATGCAAGAAAACTGTCACCTGATGAACTTTCAGCACCAAATGATCGCACATGGTATCTACCGCACCACGGTGTAAAGAGTGAAAACAAGCCAGGCAAGGTACGTGTGGTTTACGATGCTGCAGCATCCTATGGCGGTACCTCACTCAATGACAATCTCCTGCCTGGACCAGACTTGGTAAATAGTTTGTTTGGTGTGCTCCAGAGATTTCGACTCTATGAAATTGCTGTGGTAGCAGACATTGAAGCAATGTATCACCAAGTGCTAGTGCCAGAGAAGGACACTGATGCACTGAGATTCTTGTGGAAAACAAATGCTCACTCGCCACAACCACCGGAAATCTACACGATGACTTCTCACATATTTGGAGCTACTGATTCATCTGCATGTGCGAACTATGCAGTGAAGAGGTGTGCCAAAGATAAGTCAGACAAGTTCAATCCTCTTGTGATCCAAACAGCTCTAAATGACTTTTACGTGGATGATCCACTCAAATCTGTTGAATCAATAACTGAAGCCATAGCACTATCACATGATCTTTCCAAACTGCTTCAGATGGGAGGCTTTCATCTCCACAAATGGGTCTCAAGCTCATCTGAAGTACTCTCATCGATCCCTGAATCAGAGAGAGCAGTCACGTCCAAAAATCTTGATCTAGACGAGTTACCTATCCAAAGAGCCCGCGGGTTGAGATGGCGTTTTGGGGAAGATTGTTTTATCTTTGACCGGAACCACAAAACTGATGCCAAAGAGAGGCATGATGGGTGTTGTGAGCACAGTGTTTGATCCCTGCGGATACCTAGCACCCTTCATACTGAAGGCCAAGCTCATCATTCAAGAATTGTGGATTAGAAACTTGGACTGGGACGAACAAGTTCCAGAGGACATTTTGTGTCAGTGGAATTCATGGACAAGTGGCTTTGTAGACTTGAATGTCTTCAAATTACAAAGGCATCATACAAACTTTAGCTCAGATGCCACCAATGTTCAGATTCATGTATTCGCTGATGCATCAGAAAAGGCTTACGGTGCTGTAGCTTACCTGGTTTATGTCACAGTGACACAGGAAGCTAAGTGTTCCTTTCTAGCTGCAAAAACGCATATTGCCCCAGTCAAACCAATCGTGTCAATTCCCAGATTGGAACTCCAAGCAGCTATCTTAGCTGTTAGACTTGGCAAAACTCTGCAATCTGAACTCCACTGTGTCAACATTGCAAGTGTGGTGTATTGGACTGACTCAACAACTTTGTTGCAATACATTAACAACAAGACTAGACAATTCAAACCATTTGTGGCGAACCGTTTTTCTGAAATTTTGGAGCTATCTTCAGCTGAACAGTGGCATCATGTGAGTACGTGTGACAATCCAGCAGATTTCTGCAGCTGAGGACTGCCTGCAAAGAAACTCACAAGTGACCATCCATGGTTCAGCGGCCCAACATTCTTGTTAAAGTACACATGGAATACGGACCAAGCTCAAACAGTTCCTGATGTCCCAGAGGAGGACCCTGAACTCAAACCCAAACACACCATGAAAACCTCTATGCACTCTACCAATCAAACACCAGCTGAACTATTTAATCCAGGACGATTCTCTCAATGGACCAAACCTGTCCGAGTCACTGCATGGATCTTCAGAGCAGTCCACTATTTCCTGTCAAAACTGAAGAATTCAGGATCGAGGCCAGTGAATTCTGGGACGCTCTCAGTGAGGGAATGTGAAGAGGCTAAATTCTATTGGCTTCGTCAAGCTCAAATATATGCATTCCAAGATGAATTTTCTGAACTAAGAGAAGGAGAAGTGTCTCACAAATCCAGACTCCAGTCACTTTCACCATTCATGCAGAACGGTCTACTACGGGTAGGGGGTCGTCTCAGGAAAGCCAGTATCCCAGTGGAAGCAAAACATCAGATAATTCTTCCTGATGCTCATCCAGTGACTGACTTGATTCTTGGTGTTGAACACATTGTATCTGTGGCAAGACAAAACTACTGGCCACTAAACGCACGACGCTTGGCAAAGAGAGCAGTTCGAAAATGTGTGGAATGTCATAGACGCAGATGTCAGCCAGATCCACCAAAATGGCAGACCTTCCTGTTTGTAGAATAGGTGAACAGGAGTGGACTATTTCGGACCAATGCTAGCCAAGAGTAGAGGCAGTACTGTGAAGAGATGGGGATGCGAATACGAGGGCAGTTCACCTTGAACTTGCTGAATCGCTAGAAACTGACGATTTCATCTTGGTGTTGAGAAACTTCATTGCCCGTCGTAGAAGACCTAAACACCTTTACAGTGACAACGGAACCAACTTCCATGGAGCGAACAATGAACTTATCAAATGTCTCAATAATCTCAATCAGGACCGTCTCAATGACTTCAGTTCAGTGCAGCATATCCAGTGGCACTTCAATCCCCCAAGTAGCCCACACTTCGGAGGTGCATGGGAGAGGTTAGTGGGGTCGGTTAAGAAGGCATTGAATGCAGTGCTTAAAGGCAGATGTGTTCAGGAATCTGTGTTACGTACATCCTTGTATGAAATAGAAGCCGTGGTCAACAGTCGGCCTATCATCTACAACAGCACCGATCCAAATGACTATGCAGCATTAACCCCTAACCACTTCCTCATGGGTGGTGCAATCTCAGAATTTACCATGGATAAGTTCACAAACTCAGACATATGTAGCCGTAAACGATGGCGGCAATCCCAAGTCATCGCAGATCATCTCGCCAACCGCTGGAAGAAAGAATATTTACCCAATCTGACTGTTAGACAGAAATGGCGATCTGAAGGATCGAATGTGAACATTGGAGACTTAGTGATCCTAATGGATGACCAGAAACCTAGATCTCAGTGGGATCTAGCTCGTATCACTCATGTCTACCCGGGTGATGATGGGCGTGCCAGGACAGTGGGTGGGGTAATTCCCAAAGCAGAATATGTTAGACCAGCTGTGAAGGTGTGCCTGCTTGAAGAAGCAGTGTAATAGACATATCTGGACTATAAATTGCATGCTTTCTTTACAGATATGAAAGGACCTAAAATGACTCTGACAGGGGGGGGGGGGGATGTTAATTATTCAAGCAAATAATTTTATTTCGTTTCCTTTTATGTAGGATCAAACTTGATCCGTTTTCTGTTTAATGTGTTTTTTATATCTTGAAATGTGTAAATTAGAATTACCTCCCTTAAAACACAAGCACATGTAAACACCAAATGGACAGCATTAAAAACGGAGTATGTAGTATGTAGAAAAGGAAGTAAAGAAGAACATATTGAAGAAACCACCTCTTGTCTTTTATGCTGTTGTAACGCTAAAAAAGCTCCGATGACTCCCCTGCACAATTACAGTCGAGAAAGGTAGATGATACCTTTGTAATCCTCGGACTGGATGACTCTCCTAAGCCATCTCAACAACCAACATCAAATCAGCATCAAATTTACCATGGAGGCAGAGACTAACAACAACCTGCCTTTCCTGGACGTCCAAGTGACCTAACGGATCAATATGTCCATTATTACTCTAACCATCATATATTCATTGATATTATCAATGCAAATGTTCGCTCTTTCTGCTAAATAACTGCTTCGAAAGTACAATTTCTAAAGATGCATTTACTATACATTTAATCAAAGTTAATTATAGAGTACTATTCACATTTGAAAAAATTCTTACTTGTACGAATGGACTTCCATGATAGAACGGTATTCAACCGCATGTATTGGAGGGTAGTCAACATGTAGTTTAGTCTTAAACATTATGAAAATATACATGATAGTAGTTAATAACCTGAAACACCAAACAGCATATTTCCCCCACGACAAAACAGCACGGTTATGTAGTAAATAATGACCCGGTGCCGAGCGGTTATGGCAAATAAACTCGCGAAGGCGTAGCCCGAGCCGAGATTATTGCCATAACGCGAGGCAATCGGGTCATTATTTGGCTTACACTACCGCGGAACATTCCTCAAATGATTTAAAACTAAATTATTTATATAAAATGAATTAATAAACGTTATACTTTTACACTTTGCAGGATGATGTTTTCCGACCGAAAGGGTCCAATAGAATATTTATGATACACGCCTGATTTATATTTAAACGCTTAAAACTAGACCCTTTACATCAGAAATATACAAAATCTATTACCTATAAATATATACAGAGGGAAATAAGTGTAGACATTACACAAGTAAAAGTACTTCAGTTGACATGGACTCTCGTTATCCTTCGCTTATCATCAGAGAGGTCCCGTGTTCGATTCCCACTTATGCTGTTTGTAAATCTTATATTTCTAACTAGTTGAGACTTCTAAATTTTACAAGTCAAATTTTTTGTACACATTGAACATCTCATTACCGACCCATGTGTTTAATAACCGAAATGTTGTTCAAAAACACCTTAAACCCCAACTTATCTACTCACTCATAACCGACCATGGTAGTTAGGAGATAACCAACATGCGCACGTGGTTGTTATATGGCATAAACCTTCAAATAAAACAAAAGAAATAAATTCCCAAGGTGTGTAAACTCAACCATTTACTCGTACAACTCACAAAGTAATAGAAGCATTAGACAAATCTTCCGTAAGGACCTGTTTTGTACAACATATTCATCTAAACCCAACGTGTAACAGCTCAATGGGTGAGCCAGACTATGGTTCAGGGTAGCGAGGGAGGATTGTAAGATAATTTCTATTACCCCTTTAGACCTTTTGAAACCATGCACAAATAATGATTTCCGGCATGAATGGGTAAAAGAATTAATGACCAAATAAGTAGAGAACATTGCTTAAAAGTTGTTTCTTTTATGTCTTTCAGGTTTGTAGTTCTTTAAAGGAATCGTTTTGATAATGGCCGAGAGGAGTGTAAATATTTACGGGGTAAGAGTATTAATTTTAATTACATAAAATCAATCAGTTTACATGTATTTATGATAGTTCATTCCATGACAACGTTCGTCTTGTAGCTTTATTGTAGTAAGGACAAATATCTACAAATTAACTAGCAATATATATTCGCTTTGCTATGTTAACAAATACAAAAAGGCTAGTATAATTGTCGAACAGTAGAGAAGAAGGCTTAAGTATTATCTTTTCTCAGTCATTGAACATTATGTTTCATTGACAACAAATATGATTAAAACATATTGTATTTCTTTCAGGATTATAACCTCATTGGAAACCGTAACATCATGATTTTGAACCAATGTATCAAAGATAAGACAGAGTTCCTACAAATCGTTGACAAAAACCAAACTACACTGTTGTACGTGCACTTGTCTTGGATACATGAATATCAAGGTGAGTATAAGTCAATTCTACAGCCATTGATATTATCAATGAAAAGAGAAACGTTATCGACTATTCAGTAATATAATGACCTAATTATGCTAGTACAATATAATTCCAGGGCCCTTGGATCTATCAATGGGATCACTTACAATCAAAATCAACATTGAGCATGAAGACGAAGCTATGAATCGCATACGGCTTGAGCAGAATGAACACCCGGAGATGTTCCAATACCTTGTGAAGCAGCGATTTGGTAGTCATGTTTACCTTGTTTCTGTACAGGAAGGATCTGTTTTCTTTGAAATAAAAACTGACAATTTCGAAACTGTTTCTTCCTTGGTGACGGCCTTAAAAACGGGAAACTTCAAATGTTTTGTAGAAGAACTGTTCAAACTCCAAACTGTCTATAATGTAATCAAAGGGAAAACTTTGAAGGTTTTTGTTGAATTCATTATTCCGAAACAACTGATAGAAGTTGAAGAATGTGTTGGTAAGACTTTGTTCTGTTTCATCACAATATCTCTGTACAGTATTTCTAACAGTTATTTAACATCAGTGCCTCATATACGTAAATCTACTTCTGTCTTTCTGAAACCTGTCGCCATAATAACTCAAAATTCTTTTCACTCTGAATGTCAGAAAGAAAATGTTTTATTCGTATGTGAAAGTTATTTCACATACTTTTAACATCGGATTAAATGTAACATGCTTAAAGGTTCTTCCTAAACATTTGTGGCATTCAATAATTGTTACTACAAAATGAACTAAAATATAAGTTGACCTTTATCATTTTCTATAACAATAACACTTACAGGGATAGCCAAGGATGCAGTGAGAGAAATCATTGAGCTTGACAAACAAGAGAGGAGACAAAAAGCTAGGACAAGCGAGCAAGTTAAAGAGGTAGCTGACTTTGTGGCGAGAGCAGAGGAGGAGGAAATTAGGCGGGGAAGAAAAGCACTTTTAACAACAGCAGTTCTCGCAACAGGATTGGCATTTGTCACATTGGGCGCTGCTATTGTAGCTGGGGTGGCAGGTGTATTTTTAACTCTTGGGATGGCGATTTACGATAAGGTAAAAATTGCCCCTGTTCAGGAAAGCGCAGAGGAGTCCAGGAAGGAGTATGTTGAAGCCGTTTGTAAATATAGAGAATCTCTACTAAAGGTAAGAGGTTTGAAAGAGAAAGATAATCCTGTTGTACTCAGTTTACTTGACGAGATAGATGAGGGAAGTCACCGTCACAAGTTGCGATCCTACCTGAAAAATCCAACATCGGTGAGAGTAAAGGATAGGATTGACATACGAATTAAACAGGAAACTTTCAACCTTGAACACTTCACTTTGTTGCAACTTCTGTGGAAGATTTTGAACATTTTCAGTTCAAATATTGGAGGTCGTACAAGAGAAATGGCTACCCAAATCGAGAACTTTGAGCTATTTGAGGCGCGATGAAAAGCTAAAGAAGTATGACTAATCAAATACTGAAATTTAATTAACAATAAAACCCCAAACACTTTGTGAAAACTGGCTAAACATGTTGATAATATAAATACGTTCATTTGATGTTCTTTAGGACAGCACGTGTTATATACATGAGGATCAGGATGCTGTTTTCAAAAAGAAATCTTCATCTGGTTATTTTGATATGCAATCAAGTAAAAGTGGTTCCATTATAGTTCAGCGAAAGACCAGTTTAGATACGAGGACGTAATTGGAAAAAAACAGTTTGATTTTTAATTGTTTTGAGAAAAGGTTTTAGGAAGAAATATGCCGTTCATTTTTACAATACTGTGTCATTGTTTTCCTTGAGACCAACATTGCTGATTGTGTAATAAATAGAATGGTTCTTTCGTATCGCAATATGACACTTTTCGCTGATTACTTATTGGAATGGAAACTCAACTTCGTTTAGCATCCTTTTATGCATACCTATGCTAACAACACATTCGGTAAAAGGTCTATTTTGGTATTCAACTACAAAGTTGCTTCAGAATCATTCAATCCTTTTTGTACAATGCATTTTCATTATACCTTATTAACACGATGATGTTTTTGTTGTTGTTGAAGATTTCGGCATGTGTCGGCTTTTATTTTTGCATAACTTGTATATTGTATTTTTGATTATGAATAAACAATTTAGTAAACTTATTTTTAAGAATTACGCCAAGTAATTTTTAAATGGGCATAGAGTTGTTTCATAAAAGGTTATTTCATTATGATGTGTCAGAAAATACCATATGAACTCTTTCATGTTAAAACAGTTTAACCCACGTTGCATTACAATTCCTAATAAAAATTACGTAAGAATAACTTTGTCTTATTTAGCAACAATTGCCGTATCCATTTGCATGAGCCAAAATCGAAGTCCTTTGTTATTTGACATATGCCACATCAGACACTCATAATCCATATCTGTCCATTTTCGCTTATATATAAGTTTGAAAACACAGTGTCACGAGCAAGTCGGGGAAACTTGTTCATATTTTGATAAATATATGTTTCCATGAAGGGACGAAGGCAGCGCTTCTTGACGAAATAACATAATAGAAATTGTCGTATTTGACATTAACCACATGCTGTATGTTACTTCAAGAATTAGATCATTTTCTGGATACATATTTAAGTATTTTATGAACATAGATGTGCTGAATTGTATGTTGTGTAGATTAGTTATTCATTTTATCTTTCTAGCATCTAATCAATATTGTATTGTTCATTGACATATATAGATGAGTGAACAATCACCTTATTTGCAGATTGGCTCTAGCTGCTTTGGTAAACTGTAAACTATTTTATTCATAGTTTGAGATGGTTTTTTTTCAACGATATCTTTAGAAATCAATTATATGAGGAAAAGGTCAATTTGTCTGCTATATTTTTTGGGATTTATAAAACTTTGGATATTTCATGTACATATGTGTTGAACTACATATTGTGCAAATTAGGTAATATGTTAATCTGTATACATTTTTTATTTTTTCTCCTCCATTATTTTTACAATAATATTTAGAAATGAATCATATGACTTGTTTGAGCAAGAAAGGGGAATGTCTTTTTGCATTTATAGATTTTTTATTTGAATAACCTTTGATATTTTATTTAGATATGTACTGGTACACTCTTCTGCGCATTGCTAAGCTGATTGGGTACTTAATTCAAAATGTTTTCTGCTCGACCTGATGGGTAACAGTGCTGTTTCATAGTTTTCATTTGATATCATTTGTTAGCATGTGTAATCATTAGAACTTTAATGTTGCAATCGGACATTTTTTGCCGACAACTACTGGGAATTGATTTAAAAAAACAAACTTTTATGCATATGTATACTTACGACTTAATCTTTATAACCTCCAGTTTGATTTGTAAACTACAAAGTTTCTTTAAAATAATTTTCATCCTTTTTACATTATATCATGTTTTTCGTTGATGCTTTTTGCCTTTGTCTGCTTTTAATGTTTTTTAATTATTTTTTATTTTTTTTATTTCTGATTATGTATTTATGATTATCGATACCCACTTTAGTATACTTATTTTCAAGTGTTACACTTTTTTTATTTTTTCATTAAATGTCATTCCGTGGCAAAATATAATATTTACTTTACTACTTTAACCTTAATGATTTCACCATAATTGTATCATTCCACAAATTACGTCAATGTCCGAATGTGTCTGGTACGTGTCTCTAGTAGCACGAACTAGCCGGGATAAAATTGTTCACATGTCGATAAATATCAATTACTTTAAATAGTCATCACTTCTTGAGGTCACACAAATAGTTCGTAAACACACATTTTGCATAACCCTCAATATCAATAACGACCCGCCCTTAATGTTCGAACGTGTAAGCATAACTGTGCAACAATTCTTAATATTTCTCAGCAGACCTTGTTGAGTGCTGGTCTATTGTAATGAATAAAAGTTTTTGAAGATAACTTTAGAGAGCTAAAGTGAATGCCTGTGTCCCCGTATGCCTTCAAATAGCTCACTCGAACCGAAGAGTGTTCTATAGTGCATTTAACGGAATAATAGTCATTATTTGATTCCATACAAAAACTCTGTGTCACTTTATATATGTTGTATATATCTCGTTATGATTTTATTGGTGACGGGTTTGTTATTTTATGAATAAATATGTGTTAAACTACAAGTGTAAATTAGGTATCAATTTATCTATATGCATATTATATGTTTTGTTTTCTCAATGGTTTGATTTTTGGTATTTAATAAATATAGTGTTCAAAAAGTGATAAAGTGCTGAAAAAACAGTTGAACAGTTCTGATTTGACGTATCCCAAAGTTAAAGTCTAAACTAGTACATGAAAGAACAGATCAATATATTGTTCATTTTATTAAGGAGTTTTAACACATGACCAACATTTGTCACTTCCTTTTCCTGTTTATTTTGAAAATAATAAAATATTAGATGTATCTTTTGGAGAAGCAGTTTGGATTTGTCTTTTTGTTACGGTTGATACTACATAGATTTAGATGATTTCGTTTTAATAATATTTAGTCATATTCATGTTCAGATTATCTTGTGTGGGCTTCTAATAATTTGATAATAAACATTTATCAATTTGTTTACATTCGTCTTTACTTCATTTGGTCAATGAATTTGATAGTAAAGGAATAATCATTATAAGATTCATCCAAAATCATGAAAGGTACGCCGAAAATAGAGGTCTCATTTTGAAGATAATGATGCTAGTTTTAAAAGTGACATAAAGCAAATTCTGCAGTATTCCTTCACCATCATTGTTAGAAAAGCAACTTCCAACGAAACACAAAGTGTGATTTTCTTAGCAAGCTTTTTTCCTGAATTCATTCTGTCAAATTATACAAGCTATTTCACCGAACTCAATGCTCTCACATCAACTATGATCGTTGGATGTGTTTTTAATCAAAATCTCAATTTTGTTTGAAATTTTGTTTTGTACTATATGTTCTGAAGACAAATCATAATTCTTCATTTTAAGTTGATTAGATTATAGTCATTCGCCAAAACGCAACATTGGCTTCAAGCATTTCACGTACGTTCGTCAAATGCACGGGATTTTCTTTGTCTAGTCGCCAGACTTGTCTCGACAGTTTCACACACATGCTAGGCTGCCGAATCGTTTGGCGGCAGACAATTTGCAAATCTTTTTAGTTGATCAGAGATGCTTTATTGTTCTTAATAGTAAAAGGACAAAAGTCATTTATAGACATTCAGATAATCTGTGTCTCACTCGTAAGAGACAATTACTATACACGTCTCACTTACAGCTATGCCGTACTAGTTGCAAGTGCTGAGCAAAAATACTTTTCATAGTTATTATATAGAAATCAAATATCTCATAGACGGATACAGTTAATCATTAACTCATATTAAGTTTATATCTAAAGAACATACATTTTAAATCACACTTAGCTCATGTAGTTCATTGACACACGCATATAAGAGATTCACATTTAGTTCCTTGACACACGCATATAAGAAATTCACATGTATTTCCTTGACACACGCATATAAGAGATTCACATGTATTTCCTTGACACACGCATATAAGAGATTCACATGTAGTTCCTTGACACACGCATATAAGAGATTCACATGTAGTTCCTTGACACACGCATATAAGAGATTCACATGTAGTTAGTTCCTTGACACACGCATATAAGAGATTCACATGTAGTTCCTTGACACACGCACATTCAGATTCACATGTAGTTAGTTCCTTGACACACGCATATAAGAGATTCACATTTAGTTCCTTGACACACGCATATAAGAGATTCACATTTAGTTCCTTGACATACGCTTATAAAAGATTCACATGTAGTTCATTGACACACGTACATTCAGATTCACATGTAGTTCCTTGACACACGCATATAAGAGATTCATATTTAGTTCCTTGACACACGCATAGAAGAGATTCACATTTAGTTCCTTGACATACGCTTATAAAAGATTCACATTTAGTTCATTGACACACGCATATGAGATTCACATTTAGTTCCTTGACACAAGCATATAAAAGATTCACATTTACTTCATTGACACACCCATATAAGAAATTCACGTTTAGTTCCTGGAGTAATTACAATCTTTGAACAGAACATGTTGTTTGTAAGCGAAATCAAATGAGAACATGATGCAACGCAAAGAAAATATGACGAAAATTGTCTTGCTTCTTATAAAATATAGTTTGCGCGTTCGGCTTCGGATCAGAAGGTCCGTGGTTCGAATCCCGCCAGGGGCTCGGCAACTTTGTCTGTAGTAGAGAACTGTTCTACACGCAGTCAGGTTTGGGTGCAATGCTACACTGAAATTCAGCGCAGTATCACCCATGGTTCGCTAGTTCCAGCCCATGCTCGCAGGTTTCACCGCAATGCATAGTCACAATGGTGTTGCGGGCTTTCTCCCTGCAATAATACTAGCAGCCGCGATATAAGTGAAATAATCTTGAAAGCGGCGTTAAACACCAACTCACCTCACCTCTTATAAAATAGTAATATCTTTATGTACGTGAATGTACCTTAAACACATGTTAACGATCACAAGTTTTGGAAGCTTATCTGTATACCTATCTCTACACATAGAGAAATAAAGCAAGGTCATTGTGCAATGTGACTCTATCTAAACACTGAAGCAGATCAGTGAGAGTTTAATCTATCTTTCTTACTTCTTATCTTACTTGCTACAGAACTGTAAAGCTTATTTTGCTAAAGCCTTAACAACTAATTTGCTGCATGGTGTTTTCTCATCGTCGGTTGATTGCAAGAGACCAGTCTGTCATGGAATCGACTTGTCTGGCCCTTGTGATACTGTGTTTTGTTCCCGTGCTGGGGCAATGGTATAATACCTGCCTGCCAAATAACTTCAACTGTGTCATTCTTAGAGTGAAGGGTATAGGCTTTTCCCCCAAAGTGAACTATGAAGTGGTGAGTGTTTTTATCAAATAAAATTATGTAAGTGATGAATGTCACATTTTATTACCCATAAAGTTGATCATAAGTGGTGTCGTATTTTAAATATGAGCACATGTGCACATAAAACTTTTACCTTACATTGATTTTTTCATTGAGTTACCGTATTCCGTTGTCTGTGACGTTATAAAATCATTGTTCGTGACGTCACAGTAGCATCTGTTGAAAGTGTAGCAGGCCGTTTTCTGAATATTTCCATACGTCTTCAATGAAAATGACCGGTAATAAAGGCATTATTACACACGAACGTGTGTCATATGACTTTAACGAAATTCATGCGAATTTGTGTACAACCATCGCTATCGCTCGGGTAATACAAAAAGTCACACTAGTTTCCGAAATGTCATTTGACACACTCCCTCGTGTGATGAACTCAATGTATTGATTGATAATAGATGTAGTTAGATATTGTCTCAACGTTGTTTCGTTTGCTGCAGCAAAATGCAGTAATAAAACAATTCATGTCATAATGTTTTCAGCAATTTCAAATTTCATATCAGTCCCACTGAAAGGAATATTTACTCTTAAAACGACAAATATGTACTTATGTCTATATGAAGTCTTTAGCAGTAATCTAATCAAACCGAAATCTTAACAAATCAACTTCTAATATTATTTTCTTAGAATTTACATTTAAAATATAAATGATATTCTAAGGACATCCAACAAATGCCTTTTCAACATGTGTTCTGTATGCAATCACATAATAGTTGTTCTGTTTATGTGATATATCGAGGAAAGATATGAGTGCAAATGACATACTATGTTTACAACACGAGTGCCTAAATATTAGTATATCCCGAGCGAAAGCGAGGGATATACTGATATTTAGGCACGAGGGTCGCAAACGTACAGTCATAGTAAAACTGTGACGTCAAAGCATTGTTTATTACGTGGCGTCCCATTGTGAAAGTGATATTTTGCCCAAGAGCACCGTATGAAAAATATGAACCCTGATATGATTGCCCTCGTGGGTAAGACGTGTGATTATGATTATGATCAGGTCATTATTCATCGACTTTGTTTCTCAGGTCCATGTGACAATAATTTATCTACAGTCTATGAATGTAAATTGTTTAAGATCACTGAAATCTTCAACTACGATGCGAAGAGACAGATCATAGTCAAGGACGTCAGCGGATATTCGTACGATGGCTTGAACGATCTGATTGTCAGGGAGAGGGATATATATGACTACAAAAAGGTAATAGAGGGTAGTACAAGGTAAAATTGGATTTTGCCGCCTTAAAACATTTATGCATTTTTATGTCCAAAACGAAATGTATCAGAAAGCTGGTATACTGACTCCTTCGCTGTGTGATGTATGTACTTTTTAAGTTGAAAAAGGGTCACAAGGACCATTTAGCCGACATCGATCATGACTGTTTATTTGATGATGCAAAAGAACTATAATAGATGTCCGATCAAGGCCCTGAATACATCCAAATTGCTCTTGATATACTTGTCCAATGTGGTTTATGAATTGTAGCTTAATTTACCAAGTTTCGCCGAAATTTACAACCCTAAATGATAAATGCATTATAAATGTCTGAGGTTCAACAATATCAACGATTATACGCTCTATATATTGATACTTAACGTATTGCCAATCATTGAACAGCATTTCCTTTCATTTCAGAAACTCCAATACCGAATAGTTCGTCCACAGCTCGGGAGAGACACATGTCAGGTGCTGAGCTTCCCCTCTCAGTTCAGGAACGCCTGCCTCCCAGGTGAGATATATAAGCTGATATACTGCCGATATAAAAAAAACCCTGATGAAATAATAGTTAATATGTAACTATTGTGAATGTCAACTGAATATGATTTGAGCTTGATGGTATATGATACATCTCGATAATGACGGGCAACCAATGCACCTTGATTGCAAACTCATAAAGCACCTCCATGGCCTCCCGTGGTAGTGCCCACTTTACAGCCTTGGAACGTAAGGGTCCACTGTCATTCTAAAAAACAGGGTAAATGCTCAGATCAATCTCCTCAAATGCCCTGGAACCATACTAGTTTTTTTTGCGTATTATGTTATCCCTTTTGCACGATTTTTGAAAATCAGGGATATCCAGCATAATAATAAATGGTACCTGTATCGTTATTCAGCTCATCTGACCTGTAAGGACTGATGGGCTTTCGGCATTGCATGGCGCCCCACGTCCATCTGAAATGTATTAAATTTTTCTTGACTCCTAAAATAATGAATTTTTCATTTTATAGATTTGTTGACCCTGTGACCCATAATAAGGACACAGGGACACACCCTAAAAACCTATGTTTACCTTCTTCTCCAGAAGCAAAAGACCTAGAAAGCAAAACCTTGTGCTCAGATTCTTAGCTGATGGGGATTTTTATATAAAGAATTGGTGACCTGGTGACCACTTATAAGGGATACAGGGGCCACAACCTATTTTCATCTTCTCCAGAAGTAAGACCAAGGAAAATTGAAACCTTGTGTACAAACTCTTAAGCTGATGAGGATTATGATAAATTGATTTGGATTTTATGGCATTTTATTGCATCAAAATCCTCGAAAGTAAACTGGTTATAAGTGAAGCAAGATGTAAATGTGTACCTTAAGTTAGAGAGGAGTGACTACATACCCGGTATAATCCATGACGCTGTAGTCTACTATTTTCATCTTCAATTTTTCACTTTGTTTGTTCATTGAGATTCTGATTCGGAGTGAGTGAGTGTGATGTTGTTTAACGCCGCTTGGTCAATATTTCAACCATGAGCTACTTTTCTGATTCGGAAAAAGTTATAAAAGACTGTCCACAGCAATTTGCATTAGTTATTGTGAGTTCCTCATTAGGTTGACACTGTTTTGCTTCTCTGTCAAAGGCATCTCGTGTTTTCATGCATCTAACCTATTCACGTAGAGCAAAGATCTCACTTCACAGTTTATTAAAAGAAAAGCAAAAATAACATGATTGCTTCATAATCCCTATTCGAATAATGATTACATCCCAGTTGGCGCTCAGGAGGTTTGGCTGAAATCTCCCCTCGGTTTCAATGGAGACATGGTTCCAACTATAAGGTTCAAGTGGGTCACGGGTAACTCAACCACCGAGCTCATGTGGACTTACACCGGTCAACCTTTGATCAAAACAAATTATGGAATGTGGAATGATGGGGGTGAGTACACTACCTTCCACGAGAAAGAAGAATATATGATATATCACATCCTGCTGGGTCAGCGTATATGAAAGCCTGATCTCATTCAATCAAAAATCTTCGTATCGCTAGCTATCTAACTCGCCAATGACACGATTCGCATTCAGCAACAGCGGACGCAAACCCGTATTGAAACATTCGTTGAGTTCGAGCTATTAGCTTCAAGCTCCTTGCATAACGACATTTCTCACTACACTAGAAAGAACACCATTTATGCGTGAAGTTCTCCGTCTCCGTAATTCATGTTTTTTATGTTCCTTGAGTAATGTATTTATGTTAATGAGGATCTACCTTATCTAATAAGTAGTAATCAGTCACGCTTCGATCCGAAAAGATCATCATTAAATAAAAATTCAATGAAAAGTCATTTTTCATCCACCGTTGTTCAGGCTAGTTGAATAGCTGCACGTTTGTTCACATTGATACCAGTTCTTCATTAATTACACGTTTCAAAGCGAAGATGCTGAATTAAACAATTCTTCAAATTCTCCAAACGAATAAAAGAATGACATTTGAAATAAACTGAGCGCCAAAAGAAATGTTTTACCTCTTTGAATTTTAATATAATAAAAAGTTACGTGTTCAGAGGAATTTGTTTTGATGTGTTGTGACACTCCATCAGTTTAGTGTTTTGTGCTAAAATAGCAGACCTGTAACTTTAATGGTAAATAAGTTATCGCCAGTTCTTCATGGGTGGGGTCAATTGTCCTATTTCCGATCATGCACAAAAACAACAAAATCATAGAATAATCATTAGTTTTAATGACAAATTGTATGTGATCAGTATCTGGTATGTCCGCCGTTGGTATTCAAACATGTCAGAACTCTTCGTCTCACAGAAAAACGTCAGTCGTCTGATGAAAGCAGGTGGTATCTGCCTCCATTCGGCCATCAATGCAGCAATAAGTTGTTGAAGTGTGTGTGGTTGGTGTCGACGTTGACGGATCCTTCGATCGATTTAATCTCAGAGGTGCTCGATGGGATTCATATCTGGCGATCTGGCAGGCAAAGGCAAAACGTGGACCTTGTTGACGTTAAGGTACTGTAACGTCACTCTGTGTATGGATGGCGTTGTAAGAATGGGATGACCTGTGGCTGTAGGACCCTGTCAATGTACCTCTTCGCCGTCAGATGAATGACAAAGAGGTCGGTGGTTGCGTTGCCGCGTATCCCACCCCAGACCATGACGCTGCCTCCACCGAAAGGGATAACCTCCTGTACGCAGCAGCGTGCCTCCCTCTCACCTCGTCGACGGTAGACCCTCCTTCCCCCGTCTGCTACGTGCATCTGGAACCGACTTTCGTTGGAAAATAACACTCTCTGCCAGTTTTGGTTCTGCCAACGCCGAACATTTCTGGCCCAAGCAACCCTCTTTTGTCGATGTCGGCGCGTCAACAGCATTGCTCGCATCGGCCGGTATGACCTCAGTCCATGTTATTGGAGCCTTCTTCGTACCGTCTGGGGACTGACTCGGTGTCCAAGTGCAGTAGAAGCTGTCGTTGTGGCGACTTCAAAGCGGTTCCTGAGATGCAGTTGAAGCAGGTACCAGTCTTCATTTGGGATTGTCACTGGCGGCCTGCCGCTTCTAGCTCGCTCGCGAGTCGATCCAGTCTGTTGTTGATGTCCACGCAGCCTAAGAATGGTGAGACGATGACATCCGAATGTGGCAGTGACTTCTCCATCAGTGGACCCAGTCTGCAGCATTCCAATCGCTCTTTCCCGCTCTTCAGTTGTTAATGTCGGCATTGTAATCGAATTATGGTGTGAAATAATGAAAACAGGGGCCTTTCATACCTGTTACCAACTGATTTCATGTGCATTTCATGCGTGGTAAAATTCTATGGTTACGTTTTGGTGACATAATCCTTCTGATGAAAACCAAAAAGTTTAAGAAGTTCACTATTTAGAAAGGTTTAGAAACAAATCTAGTCCGAAAACATGTGCCAAAGCTTCCTAAAACAGTCGAAGCACATTTTTAACAAAAACGGTGTCTTAGAATCTTATGGTTTTGTTTAGAATAGAAAAATAAAGAATCTCAATATTTCGTCATTTTCAGACAAAATAACGAATAAATATTTCCAAAAACATAACTAATTTCCTTTTTTATGAATGTACATTCATTATCAAAGAAAACAAAGTCAGTTTGGTTAATTTTTACAATTTTCACTTCAATTATTGCATGATCGGAAACAGGACAATTGACCCCACCCATAAAGAACTTATTTACCATTAAAGTTGCAGGTCTGCTATTTTAGCAAAAAACACTAAACTGATGGAACAACACAACAAAGCAAATTCCTCTGAACACGTAACTTTTTATAATTTCAAATTCAAAGAGGTGTAACATTTCTTCGGCGTTCAGTTTATGAGACCGTTTTAAAAAAAAAGAATTAGTGAAGTCCTTTTACGTTTTTATTCAGTACCATCAAACTGGCTGACCATCTCCACTTCAAAAAATTAAGTTAGAAACTTGCCATGGAGTAATGGAGTAAAGGAGAGTCACTGATATACACACATGGTATAACATAACAACATGACATCGTGTCGTTACTTCAGAGCATCGTTCGATAACGTCGGATCATTGTTGTTATCAGTCACTAGAGCATCGTTCGATAACGTCGGATCATTGTTGTTATCAGTCACTATAGAGCATCGTTTGATAACGTCGGATCATTGTTGTTATCAGTCACTAGAGCATCGTTCGATAACGTCGGATCATTGTTGTTATCAGTCACTAGAGCATCGTTCGATAACGTCGGATCATTGTTGTTATCAGTCACTAGAGCATCGTTCGATAATGTCGGATCATTGTTGTTATCATTCACTAGAGCATCGTTCGATAACGTCGGATCATTGTTGTTATCAGTCACTAGAGCATCGTTCGATAACGTTGGATCATTGTTGTTATCAGTCACTAGAGCATCGTTCGATAACGTCGGATCATTGTTGTTATCATTCACTAGAGCATCGTTCGATAACGTCGGATCATTGTTGTTATCAGTCACTAGAGCATCGTTCGATAACGTTGGATCATTGTTGTTATCAGTCACTAGAGCATCGTTCGATAACGTCGGATCATTGTTGTTATCAGTCACTATAGAGCATCGTTCGATAACGTCGGATCATTGTTGTTATCAGTCACTAGAGCATCGTTCGATAACGTCGGATCATTGTTGTTATCAGTCACTAGAGCATCGTTCGATAACGTCGGATCATTGTTGTTATCAGTCACTAGAGCATCGTTCGATAATGTCGGATCATTGTTGTTATCATTCACTAGAGCATCGTTCGATAACGTCGGATCATTGTTGTTATCAGTCACTAGAGCATCGTTCGATAACGTTGGATCATTGTTGTTATCAGTCACTAGAGCATCGTTCGATAACGTCGGATCATTGTTGTTATCAGTCACTAGAGCATCGTTCGATAACGTCGGATCATTGTTGTTATCAGTCACTAGAGCATCGTTCGATAACATCGGATCATTGTTGTTATCAGTCACTAGAGCATCGTTTGATAACGTCAGATCATTGTTGTTATCAGTCACTAGTTCCAATGTTATTTTTACTAGTGATTGATGTAACGATTTATTGTTACTGATATTTCCCGGTATTTCATCGGCAATCATATAAAAGATATTCGACAAGTGTAGCGGACAGACTATATATATGTATAAAATGTATTTTAATTGCAATAACCCTCTATCAAAAGCGTATGCATAGCATTTCTTAAATAATTATGCACAAACACGTTCCGTCTTGTGTTGCATACATATATGTATGAACATTGTATCCAAAAGCAAAGTTAATGAAATGTAAATAAAACAGTTTTTGGCTACATCCCTGTGTTCGAGACCAACTCTTATACCAACATCACACACACGGACCCGGGACCTGAAACCTTCACTCCACCCTCCTTTTGTAACGAGGCTGAAATACTGGTGAGGCTTACTTAGACATCTATGATCAAATATTCACCCTCCTTTTATACTAGATATCTTATTCCACGAGTACGAACTATCGAGTTGGGTAAGGAGATGTTTTACACTTAAAAAAATGTACAAAATAAATAATACATGTATAAAAACCCACTACCTTGCCTTCATTTACATTAAGATTTTTAACAGCCAAATGTTGGTTAATTGTGTAATTGTAAAATTGATATAACCTTTTATCTCTAAACCTAATTGACATAACCAAAATCTTTGTTACTGTGCTGATAGGATGCAGCAAACATTATTGTTATAACATCATACTTATTTGATAAATAAGGAACTTTCAAAGTTTTTTTTCAAAATTATAGAATAAGCTAATGTTACAATTGAAATGCAAGTTTAACAATGCTTTTATAATCTTTTCAGGAAAGAACCCAAGATGGCGTAGACAATAACTTATTCCTGTTTTGAAAGAAAACAATTACAGGTTTCATTTTTTTTTCTAAATTTTGTGATTAAAGTGAATATAGCAAAATAAAAGATTCTTTCAAGCATCAATTACATCATACATTAAAAAACAATTGTTGTTATTTCACCTTTATTTCTCTGTACATAAACTGCATCCTGAAACTAAATGGACTGCGTTTATTCGCCACGAGTCTGAATCACATAAAAGGTGCTAGATGGGGTTGAGATCTGGTTTTACACTTCGCAAGTCTTGAGTTCTGTTACAATCCTATGACGACTTGGCAGGCGTTTTCATCCTGTATATTGTAATGGAGCTGTTGCATGGAGAAAGGCAGAAGATTGTTCATGGTCTTAGTTCTCTGTATTGATAATGCCTTGTTCCACCAAGAACTCTTTTAGTGGCATTCTAGAAGTTGTAATAGTAATTAAGTACATGATTTTATGGATTCAACTTCGTTAATAAGAGATTTGCGACGTTTAGGTTTAGCTTTTATAGCGTTTTCAAGCATAATATAGTGTACTACATCATGCGACCTTGATCTACCAACAGTGGCAACACCCGCTACAATTCTCATTATGTTTGCGGTCTCTTGTGTTGTATTAGGAAGACACATTGGATGCCGACAGCTACGTACACTTTGTGAGTTGAGGTGAGGTGAGTTGATGTTTAACGGCGCTTTCAAGATTATTTCACTTATATCGCGGCTGCTAGTATTATTGCAGGGAGAAAGCCTGCAACACCATTGTGGCTATGCGAGCATCGGCTAGAACTAGCGAACCATCTGTGGTCCTGCGCTGAAATTCAGTGTAGCATTGTACCTAAGCATGACTGAGTGTACAACAGTTCTCTACTACAGACAAAGTTGCCGAGCCAGTGGAGGGATTGGAACCGCGAATGGGGAATCATCTATCATCCTTCAAATTGTTGGTTTTCAGTTCAGCTTCTACGCTAAATATCCATTTCTTCAAATCTATTGCAAGGACATATATGTAATTATTTCACTAATTCCCACAATCTGCTTTTTTTGTAGATGTGCTATTTTAAGGCTAAACCCTTCCTTATTTATGGAACATGACTACAATAGTGACTATAATTTTATCGGGAAGAAAGGCTAACATAAGGCAGCTTTTGGAACTAATCAAATGTAGTTTGGCTTCTATCCAATGTAGTATAATTCAAATATTGTTAACCTTTATTATAATTTCCACCTCTAGCGTATCGTGCTGCCACAAAGAGTCTCCTCCTGGATCTTAGAATCCTGAAATTTAAATTTGTTTGTCGTGAAAAGTTGAAGGCTCTTGCCACAGTGACCCCAGACTAACCGGCATGGAGCCACCCCATAGCGTGTTTACGTCCTTCATTTGTAAAACGTGGCATTGCCAAAAGGTCATCAACATTATACTTTCAATTTGTTTTTCCAAAATGAGCTTCAATGTTTAATGTTATTCAGTTCATAAAAACATGCATCGTCTAACCTCATAATTTGGTGTTTGCACGTGCATTCACAGTTTTCCACTTTTTTGGGCTAGAAAGTCAACGATTGCTCGTGACTTCACTAATTCCTCACAGGAGTCAAAACCTTTACTTTCACTATAAATAGTGTTTAAAATTTTAATGAACAGACCGAAACGATTCCAAAAATTTACCTGTGTCAAGTTTTCAATTTTGCTAAGTATATTTCGTTAATACATTGATATCTTTGGAGATATATTAATCATCATCGGCCTCAATGCACGAAAGGAAAAGGAAATAATTCTAATTACAGCCTGCAAGAAATCTTTAACTGCCAAATGAGCATCGGTATGTCAGCATCCTGCTGAATCAGCGTATTTGAATCCTCTCTCCCTCCTTCCTAATACCCTGATCTCTTTCGAGTTTAATCCCTCGTATGGTTTGCGGCTTGATAGCCTTGGCTCTTTTTCATCCGGGTTGTGCTGCTGTTGCTGAATGTGAGCCGTCTCATGGGCTGGTTACATAGCTAGAAATAAGAAGGTTTTGGCTTGAAAGAGATCAGGTTAATAGGAAAGAGCGAGAGCGAAATTATATACGCTGATTTAGCAGGATGGTATGTCAGTTGCTCTTCACTAGAACACTCATGTTTAAATGTGTACCGCCCTTGATTTAAGTAAGGCAATTCATCTGCTAGCCCCTCACAAGACGAGATACGAACGTTGTGGCCAATGGTTTTCCATTGGATATTTCTTAGATTACTTTAATATTGTCAGCACTATTTTTAAATTCTAAAAATGGAAAAAAACCAAAATCTCCTGCCTTCCTCTCCTCAGGAACCGTTTCATGGACTTTTTCCCGTATCAAGACTTAAGGGTGGGTAATTGAATGGAAAAAATCTTGAATAAACACCTATACGTACCTCTGTTTTGATACGAGCGATTCTCGGTTCCGGCATGTTCCCTTAGAAGTATGACACTGCAGCAATAACTGTGCAATATTTAAGCCAATAAAAACACCGCACGCAATGATAACATGCTGATAGAGGCCTTCAATGACGAAGTCACTAAAGAAGTCGACTCTGTAAATAAGATTTAAAGGTAAAATGTACATTCGAATAAAGTTTAGCTTTCCCCACGCATACGTAAATAACTGAGTGATCACTTATGAAATAGCGTCACATCAACTCAAGCTTGTTTTAAACATATTTTATTCAGTGAAGAAAAGGATTAGGTCCAAGTTATCCAACTTAGGTAACCTTCTCCCAAGTATTTACAAAAGTAAGTTACACGAAAACATATATGTAACAAGGAAAGTGATATATTACAGAAATAGTATAGTAAGAAATATACAAATTAACACACTGTACATACTGCAGTCAGGAGAATCGCTTACTGTTTGATATTTATTGTTGGACTGTTTGAAGATGGTCTGATTGTGCAGATCTGATACGTTCTCACTGCCATTTAAAAGTAAATCTAAATTTACATCATTATCTTTCACATACAGTTTTAACACGTTGAACATTATTCGTGTCTGGTAATCATATATTGGACACTCAAATATAAAGTGAAAAACATTTTCGAATAAATAACCACATTTGCATGTTGAATCTGGCTTCATTCCAACATTAAATAAATCGTAATTTAAGTCACTTACAGGATATCTCAAACGAGTATGGTAAATATTTAGAATGCGTATACCTGATGAAAAGTAAAAAGGTGCTGAAATATTGGGATTTTCCAAATACGATTCAAACTTTTCTCTTGATGGTAAATTTCGCTTATCTAATGGGATATTATTCCATAACAATGTGGTTGAAGGGATAAACGACATGGTTGAGTGTTCTCAAGCTTCAATATATGTAGACCGAGAAACGCTCCTATTGGAACAGAGGTTTGTATATGAATTCATGACGAAGAAACCGCTGCTAAGGGGTGTTGTGTGAAAAGCATTTGAAAACAAAGTTCTGTATGACAAAAGACGGAGATTCTGAAGAGACTTTACTTGCAAATCAGATCTCTTGCAGTATGTCGTCACTTTTCACGATCCACCTTTTACATGTTTAAGCTGTATTGAATTTGTAATAATGACCAATTAATTTGTTTATTTGTTTATATCAAAAAGCCTTCGTATATTTTTGAAAGTGAAGTGGAAAAAACTACTTTATAATCAATTCACTTTTAGATTTTAGGTCTTCCATTTTCGTAGGTTATTTGTCAACCATTGCACATTTTTCATCACGAATTAGAACAAAAGAAAACATGGTTACTTAATTTGTCTTCTTAATGCTCATTTTCAACAACTCCTTCAAGGAAAAGCTGGTAAATTGTACGAACAAGACGCCTTCGTTTGGCTTTGGGATGCGCATCTTTTTGAGAAAGTTTCCATTGGAATCGAACTTTTTGACGTACCTGAAACAAATATATATATAGCAATCTGTGGACCACAGGAAAGAACGCTTATATTGGTTGAGAGCTGATATACGATATATGATGTAAAAATAACATCTCGTAACATTTTCATATTTCTTTCACTTTTCTCGACCAACAAAAACGCTTTTTAATACATTTCAAGATTATGTTGTTCATTTGAATCTTTATCATAATTGCAAAGGTAATATTACGATATTTTTGTTATGTACTATTTACAAATTAGTAGCACATCTTTAAATATTCTAATTATCAAACCGACTAATTGTATTTTTGGGAATGAGCATTACTCTGACTCATTGCCAGGCAACACGACGTTATCCTGCAAAAACTCTAAACCTAATTCCCCCGTCAGGTATTGTTATTGATTGTTTTACCGGGCTGATAATTATGGACATTCGGACCGGACAGCTATGATTGTAATAGAATATGATAATGTTGTAATGCGACTGCAGATGTAAAACAATATGATTGATGTCTGAAAGTTAATTTAGTTTTTGAGGGATTTATAATTTGAATTCAATACGACCATCTTAAAACCAAACCCTTTCTTAGCTTTAAATTGTTTAAGACAACCATATTGCTTTCTGGTGTGTTTTTTATTCATTATTCTTTAAATAAATTTGTTCTCGATATCACTCTTTTAGTTTGTTATTAGGGGCGGGATAGCGCAGTGGTTAGCGCGTTCGGCTTCGGATCAGGAGGTCCGTGGTTCAAATCCCGCCTGGGGCTCGGAAACTTTGTCTGCAGTAGTGATGTTCTACACGCAGTCAGGTTTTGGTGCAATGCTACACTAAAATCCCGCGTAGTACCACCCATGGTTTGCTATTTCCAGCTCATGCTCGCAGGTTTCACCGCAATGCAATGGTGTTGCGGGCTTTCTCCCTGCAGCCACGATATAAGTGAAATAATCTTGAAATCGGCGTTAAACACCAACTCACCTCACCAGGTATGATATTACCTGTTTGATTTAAATGGTTTTCGACTGTGTTGAATGAGTTAGTGAGTAAGTGAGCTATTGTTTAACGCCGCTTGGGTAATATTTCACCCATTAGCAGTGAGATTGATTAAAGTAATCTCTATTTGAGATATCAACACTACCGTTTAAAGCAAGGAGGTGGGTTTTCTGAAAAAAAACCTTTTTTACAATTGTTTTTACAAATTTTACAATTTTAAGAAGAAATGTTTTTGATTATATCATCAATATTGGGTTTTAACGATGAAACTAAAAAATAAATTTGTCATAAGATGTCCGAGGGAATATCACATATAGAGTTAATGCTACTGATTCATGATATAACACCAATTACATTGACGACTATTGCTACAATTATACTAAAAGTATTTTAGATAAAAGTAAAAAAAATAATTTAAAAATTACTTAAGTTGTACAGTCCCAACAATAAAACAATTAGGTCAAACGTCAAAGAGTAGATCTGTAGAAGAAACAAACCTGCGATGTTCCTTGACAATGAGCAAGCTTACAGGAGTCCCGAAGATTAAGTTCGAGGAACATATGCTCTCAATTGTTTTGCTTCGTTTGCTGGTAATGTTCACCATAATAACTCCTTTTTCGCAACAAAAGAACAAATTCTCATCTGAAACATTGAAAAAAACCATCCATCCTGCTACTTCAGCGTTTTTGAATCCGCTGAGCTCCTTTCAAATACCCTGATCTTTTGGACCAAAAGCCTCCCATGGCCAGCTATCTTACCAGCCAATGAGAAAACTCGCTTCCAGCAACAGAGGCACTATCCGGATGAAACATCCATTGAGTTCAATATAGTCGTTTCAAGCTCATTGGCTGAAAAAATAACAGGTGAACACAGCCAAGGCTATCAAGACGCTAGGCATACGAAGCATTTGGCCCGACAGAGATCTCAGCGGATTAAAAAACGTTTATCTAGCAGCATAAATCCCATATTTACACAGAGAGAGAGAGAGAGAGAGAGAGAGAGAGAGAGAGAGAGAGAGAGAGAGAGAGAGAGAGAGAGAGAGAGAGAGAGAGAGAGAGAGAGAGAGAGAGAGTCAACTTCAGCCTTAAGTCAGCACTAATTGTATTGAGATAAATTTGTAATATCAATAAATGTCTTAAAGTGCAAAACGATATTTTTCATAAATTTGATCTCAAGAAAATCAATAAATGTCTTCTATAGAAATATAACATGTTGAATCAATGGAGGCAGTTGAACAAAGAATATACCATTATCGGTTAAGATAGGCAGTCCATTTCCCAACTTCTGCTTCTGGCGGCCTTTTAAGTTAAAACATTTTGATAATTTCGGGTAGAGAAAAGGATTCGCGTAGCCTATCAGAACATATAACGTTTGTTAACTGCTTCTTTTGGTTAAAAGATGTTCAGTACAATTTCGACAATCACGCTTGATTACTGAGGTCAAGTAACAAACAGAATACTAAACTTCCTTAAATTTAATACTATTTTTTATTAGACTCGTTAATGAATATTTATCAAACTCGCTTTCGCTCGTTTTATACCTAATCATTAACTCGGTAAATGAAAATAGTATCAAATTCAAGACCGTTTAGTATCCTCTATGTGTCATAGCAGTGTGATGTCGTCGTGTTTATGACGTTATAAAATATAAGACATCACAATTTGATTACATGAAACGATATTGATTTCATGTACTTGACGATGCCAGAAAATGGTTCATAATCTACAGAACAAACAAAATCTTCTACAACCTAGTTTTTGGGAATTAATATCATTAACATTTTAGAAATGTTTATTATTTACCACAAATTCTATTTAAATTTTATTACCTAATACTATGAACTTGGAGACAACGTCATGCTTTAACGTGAACTTCGACACCATTTTGCACGATATCGGATCAAATTTCACAAACGAGGTTCTGTCATGTTTTGCTTGACGTTTCATCACTACCACTCTGAAATCATAATTTATAATCATAATTCATAATTCATAATTATAATTCATATCCATAATCATAAATCATTATTCACAATCATAATTCACAATCATAATTCATAATCATACTTCATAATTATAATTATAATTATAATTATAATTATAATTATAATTATAATTATAATTATAATTATAATCATAATTATAATCATAATTCATATCCATAATCATAAATCATATCCATAATCATAAATCATAAATCATAATTCACAATCATAATTCATAATCATAATTCATAATCATAATTCATAAATCATAATCATACTTCACAATTCAAAATTCAAAATTCAAAATTCAAAATTCAAAATTCAAAATTCAAAATTCATAATTCATAATCATAATTCATTATTCATTATTCATTATTTGTAATGATTACCCTTTTGAAGATACTGTGCCACTGAGGATGATGTATGATCCTCACTACGACGATTGATGCAGTACAACTCTCTGGCTTAAATGTTTTCTTAATCCTTCATATTGAACGTCTTACATCTCATTAACCAATGAATTTGTTATGATCGATTTATCCTCATTATAACTGCCATTAAATAATGATAGAATATGTGAGCGCTAAATATTTTATTTTACATGAAAGAAATGAAATGCGCTTAAAATATAAAATCTATCTTATCTACTGGCGGTACGAAATTCTTATCATTGAGCTCTTGTTATCAAAAAACTATGCTCTATTCTTTTAAAGCAAATAATCGAAATCCAAACGCAATACTGTAGGTATGACTATATAGGTTTGAACAATTTCAATATTGTCTATCAGTAACCTAATAGTACCTAAAATGATGCTTTGGGAAAGTTCAAAACAACTCGTTTCAGCTTATTAAAGAACTTTATTAGTGCCCAAGAGCCATTCGTTAAAGTGATAATGTGCCTTTGTTATAAACTGACGGGCAAAAATAAGTATAACGTTTTTCAAATCGTTGTATATAGAAATATTGCGTATCTATATTTCACTGCAAAAAAGGACAAAAACATTTTGTGTCTTGTTGAAATACTACAAAATGCACGTGACTCACTGCATGAAGTTACATGATCAATAGCACAAATTTTTTTATAAAACGGGACTTTTTAAAATTTTATTAAATGCGCGTGCCATAGAGGGATATAACTCGGGTCGATTTACGCTGTTCGATCACAGTAAGTGAAAGCACATGAAAAAATGCGGAAGTTAACGCAAATATAGAGAGAGCAAGCCATTGGAATGAGAGATAAGGGAGCTTCTCTAGTTCACATTCGAGAACCTTCAACTGCACGCCAGCAACAATCTCTAGGCTGTTCTCATGTTACCGTAATACTGGTAGTATCCAAGATAGGCCAAGAAGTGTACAGCCACGGGGTACTACAGACCGGGAAGACCGTTACATCCGGATAATTCATCTCAGGACGGCTACGGCGGAAACAGCACTGGGACATCGTGTAAGTCGACACACAGTGACCCGAAGATTGCAAGCTGCTGGTATTAGGGCTTATCGGCCCTTCCGCGGCATGGTCCCGACCACAGACATCGCCAAAACAGACTTCAACAAGTTTACAGATGGCAAGTGCGACAATTGCAACGTGTTCTGTTTTCTGATGAAAGTCGTTTCCCCCTCTACAGAGCTGATGGCAGGGAACGGGAATACCGTCGGACAAGGCCATGCATCAGAGAGGTTCATGCATATGATGGGGGTGGTGTTATGGTTTGGGGTGGGATCTGTGGAAACCAGAAGACCCGTTCAGTGATCATGCGAGGAAATCTCAATGCGCGTGGGTATATTGGACAGATTTTGCAGCCAGTTGCGGTACCCTTCATACAGTATTAACCCCAGGGTGTCATCTTTCAACAGGACAATGTGAGACCCCACACTGCCAGGGAGACCCGTGACTTTCTGTAAAGAAATAACGTCGATGTTTTGCCGTGGCCAGCCTACTCAGCGGATATGAATCCTATTGAACACATATGGGATCATCTGGACAGACCAATTAGAAGACGACAACAAGTTCCACAGAATAGACAAGCCCTGACGGAAGAGTTGAACCGCATTCCCAATAACGTCATCCGCCGTTTGACAACGTCAATGAGGAGACGTTTGAGGACATGCATCGACGCAGAGGGTGGTCACACTCGTTACTGACTCTCTTGTTAATGAATGATCCATCCAGTGACTCATAAACTTGGCCCCGGTATATTCTGTTACGATTGATTCCAAAATAATCGTCCCCATGTGTGTTTGGGGATCAAGAAGTCAGAGACGTTTTACAAAGAACTTGCACTTTGGTTGTTATATAAATTGTAATTGGCAATTGATTGTGATGAATTAAAGTTAAGGAAGAAATGTTGTTGTTTGACTTTGTTACATGCTGTCAAAATAGCAATATACTAACTTTTGCCTGTCAGTTTATTCTATAGGCATTAATAAAAAAAAATTCTGAATTTGAAAATTAACATTTAATTGTTAAGAATACTTACTTTTGTCTGTGATCCACAGTCATCCCGTAGACAGATTTGGCTTTATACTTGCATGGCAGATATTTGAATGTCTTCGTGGATACGCGCAATTCATGCGAATTTTCGTATAGGAAAACGATCTTCTCTTTGTTGAAAATGCTAAACTCATCGACCGATACTGTTAAAATAGGATAAATATCATCAATAGCCAATACCAGTGTGGATAAACGTATTTCTCAACTTCTTAATATCTTTTGGCAGCTTAGGATATCATTTAATGGCGAAAATAACCTCTTTCCATTGTATCTTATTAATTGGAGAGGAGAAAAAGGGTGAGCTTCGGTGTAACCAAACCACTTGCAATGTTTAGAAGATATGTGGTTGAACGGGACTTTGATAGAAAAGAAATAGATACGTGATAATTTGAAGAATTATTAATCTGTTATCACAAAATGAAGGAAATACAAAAATTAATTGTTTAGTTTTTGTCATTTATGTGCCCATGATACTTGGTATGGTTTCTTTTATATTAATAAATGAAATATATATAACATGGAAATGGAAAAAACGGTACCGCGTTTTTTGAAATCTACTCTCTTGCTTAGCACCTTCCTCCTTTCCATCTTATCCATATGTTTCCTCACATACATATCCCCAGTCTCATGGTCTATCGCTTTGAGTGCATGCCAATGGGTTCGGCGACATTTCTTCTTCTTTGTGAGATAGTCATAAGCACAAATCTTCTCCGGTGTTTCCCAGATAATCGTCCTTTCAGATTTCCTCTTCTCTGACATATCGATAGAAAAAATATCCAGGACTATATTTAGAAATTAAAACAAGGGAAAAGCATACAACCTTGCTGCTCACCTTATCAGCAACATATCTCTATATAACCGCGGTGCTTCTTAAGTACTCAGATGTCCTCTTCTCTGACATATCGATAGAAATATGTCCATGACTATTAAGAAATACAAACAAGAGAAAAGCCATCCCGCTAAATCAGCATATACGAGTCCGCTCTCGCTAATACCCTAATCTCTTTCGGGGTAAATCCCTCGTTTGACTGGCGGCTTGATATTCGTGGCTAGTTAGATAGCTAGCGATACGAGGGTTTTGGCTTGAAAGAGATCAGGGTATGATGGAGGAGCGATAGCGGATTCACATACGCTAAAGACATTTTATCCATCTTGCTTGAATTTGATATATTATACATGATATTTCTTCGTTACTACTCGCCCGTGTAAGGTGAAAAAAGCGCAACGCCGCAGCATGTTTGAAGTCAAAATAGTATGTAGTTGCTGAGTCATCATGGTGGCGCCGCAGTCACAATAGCAGCGGATTGTCGCGGAAGATATATTTTCAGCACACTATATGCAAATACTATTATAATACTTGATTTCAGTTGGCGAGTAATAAACAGAATACAAAGCTGCCTACGAAATAATTGTCTATATATGCCTAGATAGGTAAGAGGCACCAAAGGAACTTCGCGGATACAAATACAGAAGCAGGATGTTTCTTCCTGTCGATGACCTTTTCAAGAAACCACTTCTTAACTAATATTATGAGCGAAAAATACGTTATTTGGCTAGTTGTTTCCGGTCATGTTATTGTTGGGAAAACGGTAGCGTATTCGTTACAATTAATCAGTTGCTCTGATATCCCAAACATATCCCTAGGTGACGCGAAATGTATATTTTCAGCATTTTATTAGTTGAATTAAGACAACATTTGATCAAGTTTGTATAGTTTGTTAAGTTGTTAAGTATGTATATCTATTTTTGAATATGAAAATCTGATAACTATGTTGCGTTTCTGTTTTTGAAGAGTCTATGTGAAACGGGCTCGACGGCATTGTTTCCGATTGCACCTCACTGCCCCTGTAACTTCAACAATCATCAGTCCAACAATTCTCCTGACCTTACCCGTGTTTGTCATAGTGTCAAAGTCATCTTACTAAAAAAATGATAACTCGTGGATTTTCCTATCCGAGCGGGCAAAAATACACCGAGTTTTAAAGTTTTCATCTCAATTTTTTTTAAAACTCATTATCTGATTAGCTGCCAGAACTACGGTCCATTTACACTTCCAGTGACTTCATTCACTCGTCAACGCAATCTAATGGAAATCAGATCAAAACGTGTCCCTCGTACCTCGTTGAAATTCTTGATCTGACCAGCGCTCCATAAGAGTCGTGTCAGACGACCTTGACTGACAGACTGTGTCAGCCAAATAAGCACCGAGGCTGGAAAGACATCGGCAACTTTTGAACTGAAGTAAAATCATCACATCGAACCTTCATATCTCGGAATACGAGCTTTTTCAGAATAAACCCGTGAAAAACCGAGCTGGGATCAACGCAAAATGGTCGTATGTTTGTTTACTATCACAACGAAAACACTCATTTTTTGTCGGAAATTAAGCCATTTCCTGCGACCTCGAGGAAGATAGTGAAAATGATAGAGGATAGATTCGCGCAATATTTGCGTTTGATTTGGCTATTTCTTCGTCCGAAAACATTTTTCCGAAATTTGGGGAGTTAGAAAAGAAATTTACCAAAAGATACTAGCTCGAATTATTGAATGGGCCTACAATGCATTTATCTCAAAGTTAGGTCGAAAGTCATTTGTCAAAATATCTTTAGGAATTCATTTCAAGTGTCGAGCTGATTTCAATGAGATTTTCGTCAAAGAGACTACAAAACAAACAATGTTTTCGTTTCGCATTAAATAACATGGAACGTGGACTGTGGTTTGTTTCCAAATATATTAGATAAGATGTTTTGTCCAATATATGATGCATAAACACGTTATGATTGCCTGGGACTACATTTCAAATGAAGACATGGCATAATCGTTGTTCGTCGCGCATGAATACCATGACCGAGTTAACTTGCACCTTGCCTCAACGTAGTTATTTTCCGAAAGTACCGTAAAATTCTTTATTTCGACTTGGGTAAGAAAAAGAATAACCAAATGCTAGAAATTACGGTTAATCTGTCCCTCATGATTTTTGGTGTTTATCTCATCATACATCATACTGGAGACATTTACACCATTATTCCTCGTATCTTGTTGATTAATCTTATACTATTAATATTCAAAATTACCTGATAACAACTGATATAAGACCTAATTATGTTTCCAAAATTATTTAAATCACCTGAATTATGTTTGAGCAATATTGAGTCACTTGCATTTAGGACACTCGTCTGCGAGAAGTTTGACAAAATGGCCTTTGTCAGGACTTTATTCTATTGGTATAGAAGAGGAGATTTATCTTTCAATAATTTGAATATTAATTTTTTTCAATATCAATTCAGTCGATTAATACAAACAGCTATTATGACATGTAAACAAGACTTGTAATTGAATTTTTATTCTATTAAAGTCCAATCAACTAAGGCACTGGGATGGAATGCGTCCACAAAGCTCAGTAATTCAATAAAATGTCTGAATATCAATTATATTTATTAATAGTGTACATGAACTTGTTTAACTGCATGGACAAAACAGAGATGGTACTAACAATTACAACGTATTAATTCCATAAAATGGTATTTGCAGACTTGTTCTATTCGAACACACCGTCCTCTAATGTTGGTGTTCGATTAATGTCCCTGTAATATACGCCGACAAACGCATCCAAATGTGCTCTGTAGGATTCAGATCTTGTTTTAACATTGGTCAGAGATGGGCGATTCTATTGCTGCTTTTTATGGTCTGGCACCATGGCGATTGACGTTATCAACTGGAAGATGTGATCAACTTGCATATCGGCATGGAAGAAAGAAAATGATTGTTTTTAGTGATGTCATAGCCGTACTCCTTTGCATTCCTTTGGTGACCTTGATGTTCACCTTCTCCTAACACAGTCTTTCCATAGCAGAAATGATCCAACATATATTATATTATAAGGCATGCGTTTCGGATAGGGATCACCTTTGGGACGTTAGCGGTTCAAAAACTAGTTTTTGTTGCGTAACATTTGTTGTTGTTGCGAGGGGAAATAATAAAAATTCAGAGTTTAAGAATAATTATACATGAGAATGCCATTTTATCAGTTGTGGGAAAAGAAAATCAAAAGTTATCATTGTGAGTACCTTTTGTTTTGTGGTGAATTCTCATACCAAGGTATATGCACGTTTGTACTTTGGTTCAAAAACCAGTTTCTGTATCGTAACATTTATTATGATTATTTCCCCTCACAACTATAATTCATTTTTTAGAATATAATTATACATGTGAATACCATTTTGTCTGATTATCAATTGAGTGAAAAGAAAATCATCAGTTCTTTTTGTGAGTATCTTTTGTTTTATGGTGAATTTTCCTACCAAGGAATATGCACGTTTGTACTTTGGTTCAAAAACCAGTTTCTGTATCGTAACATTTATTATGACTATTTCCCCTCACAACTATAATTAATTTTTTTAGAATATAATTATACATGTGAATACCATTTTGCATAATTATCAGTTTTGTGAAAATAAAATCCAAGTTCTTCTTGTGAGTACCTTTTGTTTGGTGGTGAATTCTCATACCAAGGAATAAGCACGTTTGTACTGTGGTTCAAAAAACGAGTTTCTGTATCGTAGGATTTATTATGATTATTTTTCTCACAACTATAATTAATTTTTTTAGAATATAATTATACATGAGATTACCATTTTGTCTGATTATCAGTTGTATGAAAAAGTTATCATTGTGAATACCTTTGGTTTTTTGGTGAATTTTCATACCAAAGGCCATGCACGATTTGAACCCTCTTCTCGAAACGAGAAATTTCTCATGTCGTTGACAACTGTTGGGTACAACCTGAAACTGGAACCCATTTTTAAAAACGTTTATAAAACATTATTTCATGGTTGCTTTATTTAGTAAAGACCAACTGACCCTCAAGTGTATGAGTTATACTATACACTGTGGATTCTGTAGAGGCTGGGTAACCGAATATGCTGTCAAAAATTTGGAATTGACATCAAACTCTTACATAATCGCATATACATTCTTAAAAAGATAACACAAATCAACCCTGGAGACCGTCGTCAAATACAGTTCTGATAAACTTTCTCAGAAAGAACAATTGTTCATGCTTTGTTATTGATGCTATTTTTTATTTGCTAACATATTAAACGATGACTTGTGTTTTGTGATTAAAGATCTGATTAACTAATCTGTTACATTTATAAACACATTACATTTTTCGAATTTTAGCCCTGGTCATGACATAAATATTAAGCACATCAATAGTGATTTTCCATTTTAAAGACCGGGGCTGAATTGCAGGGAGTCACGCTTACATTGTTGGAAGGAATGCTAATGCTAACATCATAACGAGGATTAGAGAATTTATTTTAGTGTATATAAACTTATTTGATGACAGAAATATTTTTTCCAATATTCAAAGGCACTATAGAAATTTAAAAAGAGACAAATTACTTGTTATTTATTTGCCAATTCAAAATTACTGGGACTCTTTATTACGTAGATGATGCCCTATGAGGCCTATAGTACATTTACCTGAATACATTTGAATTTGTTTTTTCACAAAAGCGCAAGATGTGCATTACGAACAATGAACATATTTTTTACATAAAGCGCTAGCTTGTTTATAACAACAGGATTATGGCTGGACAGTAATTGGATACAATTTTGGTTAGATGGATACTAGTGAAAATACACTGGTATATATATGCCTCTTAAGGAGGTGTAAACTGGGCAAATTAGTAAGGTATGATATTCATCTTCAAGAACATTCCCGCAAAGCGGGCACATTGCCTCAATAATAGTAATCGAAAAGGCGCATCTATATTTGATACAATCTTCAGTTCAGAAGTTGAGCAAAAGGAATTTGGAAAGAATGCGACGCAATTTGGATGATTTAATCTGATTTAAATATTGTTCCGACTGAAGGGTGGTCTTGAAAGTGCATTAAGCTTGTAAATTGGAAGATTCACGAACACGAGCAGACCAATCTTGTATGCACACATATTTTGTTCTTGATCTAAATATGCTGATAAAATGACTTACATTACTAACGTCCTGGGCTTGCCAAACATAGGCAAACCCATACGAAAATAATATGAATCGAATACAAGATTTCCAGTTACTATAACCTTGACAGTCAAAATCTTGTTATAAGTTAAATATGTTAACAAAATTTGTATGAACGTTTTCTATTGGTTTATTTACAAAAAACACCCGATAATTCTGAGCCATTTTGGCTGCATTTTAGAATCAAATATTTTAAATAAGCATTAAATGGCAGGTCCTGAAAACGATTTAAAATTTTCTGAATTGCCCTTAAAGCTTTGTCTGCCTGTTTTACCAAAGTAATACATGCCGTTGAAAAATATATCTGCAAGAAAAGACTATCCCCAAATATTTGAAATTCAAAATTTGTTTATGTAAAATATTCATTTTAAGAGGTTAAAAAAACTCACATTTATCAATCCGGGTGGCCATGTAGTCGTATAATAATATGTGACTTACTGATTAAAAACTGGTCATTTTAGTGTGAACACCTTTAATTTGTTAAGGGGAATTGGGGTACGTTTGTTTGGTAAATCCATGTACTGTTGGTCTTGCAACTGGTAACATTGTTTGTCCATCTGAGAACATTCTATTTACGTTAAAACTGACCAAAGTGTCTTTAAAATATCTTTTTGGATGACAAATTTCTTTTTATTCTTCAAGTTAAGGGGTATATTTTGTTGAATATAAACAATAACGAATAAAAAGATATTCTTACCTCAAATGTACTTGAATCTACGTTGATGTTTCTCGGTTTGTCATCAGGACTCGCAGGTTCGATGTATAACGAACAACGCATCACGTCAACATTGTAGAGTGATCGAGAACAAGACCCATATTTATTACATTCCATCTTACATCCTATAATTCCTAATAAACGGTTAGGAATGATAGCATTTTTCTCGATTGCAAAGACTAAAAAGCTGAAAGTTTGGAATAAAGGTGCCACTGCAAGGTGATTAGCTGATACCATGCTTTTTACTTCAGATAGTTTTAACAAACGTTCGTGTTCAACGTTATTGAAGACATTCAAGTTTATATGTGTACCAGATATATTTGAGTGGTTGCAGGAAAGTTAACTTTGCTATATAGTTTAAATAAACATTATTGGAGACCGGTTTAATGATGGACTTGCTCAAGTACATAAGTGGTCGCATTGGAAACAATTATGTTGAAAAGAAAGCATTGACATAACCATTTCTTTAATGGAACTAATTTGTTAATGTATATGCGTCAGCTTTCCTAATGTGGTTGCAAATAGATGATCATCTTGGTATCATGTTGCCGTTCAGTTTTCAAAAAGTTCTTACACTGTATTTCATTCATCATTAACTTAATTGAAAAATAGCAAAGAAGCATTAGAAAAAATATGTCTTTGAGATAAATGACCTTGTAGAATAGCTTATTGCAACGCATCATTACTAAAGAAGTCTAAAGGAACCAATAAAAGCTTTTAAATGTACTCGTGTGATTAAATTTCAGTTTTTAAAATAATATCGGATCTTAAATGGTATTTCGACCATGGCAAGCACTGTTAGTTACATCAACCATAAATAAATCACTGATAATTGACAAAAATGTGAATCAGCATTAGTCCTTCGAAGGTTTTCTCAAACGACACTTATCTTAAAATATATTCATGTTATCAGATTCAATGAGTATATTGTCTGTTATTATGCTTTGAAAAATCGTCGGATACTTGAGCATATACAGAAAGCTTGAGAAAACGAAAGTAACGTAAGAATAATGAAAGTAAATATAAGCTAAGGAAAACGAAAGTAGGCAATACATGAAAAGTGACAGGAGGAAATTGAAACTGAAACTGAGGGGCGCTGCAATAATATCATACTGTAAACATTTATCACTTTCGTTTCAGTTCAAAAGTTGCAAACTACGTTCAAAAGTGTAATAGTAATTCTCTAGAGATGCCATAATCTAAAACAACTAGACATTTTTAACAATTTCAGCTAAGTCATTTAAACACTGTTTGTCACCAAAGTTAACAGTTCAGTCATTGAATTATTCAAATAGCTCGCATTAAAATAGTCAGTGTATCAAAATGAATTACAGATACATTTTTTACTGCTTGCAAGAATAAACTGAAAAAGTTCTTTTGGAACTGTTAACCGTTTCAGGACAATGTTTTAACTCTAATGAAGTAGTGCTTAAGTGTTTAAAGCGTATCATGTTCAGTTCAGTTCAGGCTCAAATGAATAATGAGTAAAAGATGTTCACACAAAGATGGCCGCCAGTGGTTTTTGATGCATAATAATTTCTTCTACGACTACTGATAATCGGGTTGAGTAATGAGATGTTTTACCTTCTGAAGATAATACATTTGGGATAATATGATATTTTTTTTGGGAAAATATGAAGACATGAAATATTTTTTTAAAATGCCAAAGCCTATTTCAAATGTGGTATTTTCTTTAGAACAGAAATCATCATATCATCGTGTGTTTATATTGTCATGGAAACGCTTTCTGCTTGTTGCAATTGATTGATCAAGGGCTTCAAATGTCCACATGAATGGTTACAACTCTTAAAAGGTGCAGTAGCACGTTTAACTTTTTATCTTCTTTTATGTTATTTTACCTCAACTCGACCATCTGTAATAGAAGAGGATATAATTAAGTCTCAAGCAAAAACCATTGTCGGCATTTTTGGTGTTAACACCTTTATCATTTGAGCTTAACCGATCCTGGTAATCGTTTTAAAACTTTTTATATTTAAAACATTGTCTCTATAGAATCGATAAGGAAAAGTTCATAATTGTCTCTTTCTTCACGTCATAGAATTCAATAGGAATCAAAAGAACGGTAAGCAATATTTCAACCTTTTAGGGAATAAAGTAAACATTACAAATCACGTTACATTTCTAATCAATGACTTACAAGAGTCTTTTTAGAATGTGTGTTTTTAATCTTTGAAAGAAAAGCAGTAACTTTCGTCCCTTTAACCATATCAGGTGTTTCTACCAAAATTTTTTATTTAGCTCTGAAGCAAAGGAACTGAAATCAAACACACACAAATAAATAGCTTTATATCATGCTCCACTAGAATGTAAATTTCGATAACAGATATCCCAAACCTGAAAAAAAACTCTTACATGTTCAGCGATAATTAGTCCAGCGTTTTGATAAACTGATTTCTGCGGATTTGATCATCCAAAAGATATATTCATATTTGAATTGATAATCATTCTTGCTATGTTTGTTTCATTTTTACATATGAACTCATAGACCAAAACAAAAAGTATAATTCCGATCATGAATACTCAATGTACGTGTTTCCATTGTATGAACACAGTGTTGTTAATGAAGCAATATACTTATTCATATTAGATGAAATGAATATGAATTAACTATAGATATAATCAAAACGATTGACAATATCAATTTATATGTACATCTATAATTTGTAAGATAATAGCACCTACTATGATATATAATAGATAATAGACGAAAACAGATACAGAGGAATCTGAAATGTCTTGTAGAGAATTTGTGACAGGCATTCATTGGTCAATAAAACCTGACATTATATGTCACAGAAAGATCATCATCAAGTTAGATCATCAATATTTGAAGTTCAAGTCCTGGGACATTAGAATTCATGCACAGGTAGGAAACTAAAAGTTTATATTTATACATGCGAACCAGATTAACAGATGGTATGTTCATGAAGCTATTCAATTGTGTAGATTGTCTAAATAAAAAAATAACGTACATTCATTGTCTCTTGAACTTACAGATGTTTGAATGATCTGAAATAATTTTGGATTTCTAATATCTTGATTTTTTAATTTCGTATTTCAATTTTTCATTTAATAATTGACTTCATAATTTATTAAGTTCATTGATTTATAAACTTTAAAAACCAATGAGCCACATGCGTAAATTCACATAAATTCTCATAAATAGAAATACACCAACTTTTTCTTTTCGAATTGTTTTTGCTCAGAATATAGTTACGCTATATACGCGAATGAATTCAACGCTCAACAGCAAGAAAGACACAAAAGTAAATCAAAACGTTATTGGATGCTTAGCCCACGTAAAACTCGTTGATCAGACCCTGCAACGGCCGCGAGTGCATTGCTGACATTTACCTTTTTTGAAACATGAACAGGTAGCATATCCTGATTAAGCTCTTTACTTAACATGAAAAGAATAAGAATAAGAATGATATAAGTTTTCTACATTTAATGTATATCATTTCTTTAATTACAGTACATTCACAAAGTGATTTTATGATTAGAAACACGTAACTTGTCTACAAATAGATCCGTCGAGGGGCGTGGCTAATTATTATGTTACGTCAAGAAAGTCAGTTTATACAGGTATGAACTGAATGTCTACTACAATGTTCAGCTAATCAGATACATGTAAATCCTTTGCTATTTATTTGTTCTTTCCTGACATCAAATGTCAACACATTTTTAAATATTTAAAATTTTTAAACATATTTAAATGATTAAATACTAATAAATTGTCACAGATTTTGCTATAAATCAAATGAAGCCTCAAACAGGAACATTAATTAAAATTTAATTACGGCAATTGTAAAACTGTGCTGAAATAATGCCTAAAATGTCTTATTTGACATTACAAGACTGTTGGTGTGCCATTTCCCTTAGTTATTTCTTGCCCTGAGTATTTATTTGAATTTGCACTCGACTGATAGTAACCAATCTTCCTCAAATGATTATCTTGTCAAAGACATATTTCAGCATTACAGCTATGTTATACAGCATTCATATATTTTTTCTTGGGAATTTAAAAAGTGAAATTTTCAGTGAAGTTTTCCGTTTGTATCTTATTTCTCCAATATATAAATCATTGAGGCCAGTACGATTCTAAAAGTAAACTGAAAGTTCAAAGAATGAATATGGTGCCATTAGGGATAATATTATCCATATGAATAAAAAAAACATTAACGTTTAATGAATAAAGTTGTACAGGCCATGTCAAAGTTCATCGTAAGCAGACAAGTGATGGCTGATGTCATGGCAGGTCATGACTGGTACTTACATCACATGTCATAACAAATCGTAGCATAACCATACACAATTTACCACATGGATTATGAAGTACATCACCACACTACACATTGAATTTTGATTTGTACATTCACATGGTTATAATATTTGAACATGTGGCTGAAGGTTCCTCGCGTTGATTGCTGATCACCAACTTGTTCCACTACATTGCAACGACAAAGGTACTGCTTACAATGATTTCAGGTAAATAACGTCTGACGACTGGATGTCGATGTCATTTTGAGCATGAGTCTGCATGTAATATCTTTAATGGAGATAATTAAATCTCACGCCTCTTATGACTGAAATATTGCCCAAGCGGCGTTAAACAATAACTCACTCACTCCAATGTAGATGCTTATCTCATTTGAGCATTAGTTGCTTGTAGTGTCTCAAATGTTAATATTATCTCCTATATATTTATCTCTTATGTAGATGTAGATATCATTTTAGCATGAGTCTACGCATTATATCTCGAATGTAAATGTTGATATCAATTTGAGCGTTAATCTTCGTTTGATATCTCTAATGTGACGTTGATTTGAACGTGACCACGAGTCTGCGCATAGTATCTCTGATGTAGATACGTGTATCATTTTGTGCACGAGTCTGCATGTTGTATCTCTAATCTATATGCAGAAATCATTTTGAGGAACTCTGCGTATCATATCCTTAATGTAAATGTTGATATCATTTTAGCATGAGACTTCGTTAACTATCTCTAATCTGACGCTGATTTCAACGTGACCACGAGTCTGCATATAATATCCCAGCTGTAGATACATGTATCATTTTGAGCATGACTCTGCATGTAATATCCCTTATGTCGATGCTGATATAAATTTGAGCAATGCATGAGATATTGGTATCATTTTAAGTATGAATGAGCGGGCAGTATATTGATAGTAGAGGTTAATATCAATTAGCATAGTCTTCAAAATTACGTTTGACTATTTGACGCGCGCCACTGTCCGGTTTTCGATCATAATTGCGACGTTCTACCTTCATATTGTCACCGTAAAAAAAAAAGCTTTAAAATGTGTCTTTTAGGTAACAGTCGATACCATTGATTGAGTTTGGCATATATGACTCCAACAACTCACGGAGTGGCTCTTTAATACTTGTGTTGCGGGAATATCAATCCTCGGTAAATACAAGTTACTTACCATTTCTGTTAAAGACAAGTTAATCAGATATCGCAAAACAAAACAAAACAGAGAAACATAATTATACATTAAACATAATATAATGTAATAAATTATGTATTGCATAATAGGGGTAGTGAACTGAATGGAATACCAACTACACCCTGCTATTATATTCTAATAAGGATCATAATTAAAGTATAACTTGCATAAAAATTAACAATTTAAATCATTTTCGCGACAGCATGGCGTAGCTTCAATAATTAAGTTACATGATTGATGTACACACTGTTATTGTGTATTGATAATGTTCATAATATGTCTATCAAAATGATAATCGAACGTACTTACAGTGGATAGAGCACCAGTACAAGAAGATTTCCTGCAATATGCGAATGGTATCAACATATCATATCTACTGGGTATTTTTCAGATATAAAGATGCGTATAATGAATGTGCACATGCAAACAACATTTTGCGCTGACTGACACGTGCATCGAGTGCCCAGAACGGTCACCGAATTATCAGTTTCGTAGCTGTCGCCTGAACGTTCAATTGGTATGTAACTTTTTCTTTGCTTTTCAAACTGAAATGATTAAAAGGTATCTAGTAAAACTTGACAGGCATTTAACTTTTATGCGATGGCCATTTAAAGTGTTTCCACACAAACATATAAACATTAGTTTAGTTTTTTAGAAGTGAAGTGATTTGGAATTTGGGGTTTAACACCGTTTTTAAGAGTATTTCACTAAAATAACTGCAGCGGGTAGTTCTGCAAGGAGAAAGCCCCCACTATTGTGGGTTTGCATTTTGGTAAAAACCTGCGAGCATCAGCTTGAAATAGCGAACCATGGGTGTTACTGCGCTGAAATTCAGTCTAACATTGCATAAGAATGTTACTGCATGAAAAACAGTCCTCTACTGCAGAGCACCTGGCGGGATTCGAACCCTGGACCTATTGATCCGAAGCCAAACGATTAGTTTCGTTGTAATCAAAACATAACCAGAGAGTGCTAGCTTTAAAATATTTATTCCATGAACACCTAGATTGGTTAAATGTGGTAAGGACATCAAAGCTATCGTGTGCCTATAATTATATTTTGAAGAATCCATCATGATGTGCTCAAAATGTCTACATAGAAATTTCCTGTAAAAATGGTTATGTATCGAATAAGTAAATCAATATCTCTTTGAACAGCTTGTCAAGTAATAAAGAGAAATGTATGTTTCGCATCAATGAAGCGCGTGACGTTTCCCTTCTTCATAGTGTTTGTATTTGAACGTTTGTGAAGGTCGTTACCACTTAACGAGACAATTCCTTAATTTTATTGCACGCCTAAAAATATGTCTTTGAGTTTATTTTGTTTAGGCCTCCATTTAATTTGAATGAAGTCAGGTCAAAATTGGGACAGTATGCAAAGACACGGATGATCAAGGTTCTCATATATAACAAGAGGGTCTCGTGAGTGGTCTTTATTTGCTGTTCCAATCTGTGTAACGAGTAAACAGAAATAAACAAGCGTGCATTTCAAAGAAATGTAATAAAAAAATTTGAGGCATGATAATTATAACACACCCTTTGTCGTTTCGAAAATAAGTAAAAACTCATGAATAAAATTTTTTACACTACCTATCCGTAAATAGATGTTTTAAACCTTATTATTTTAATGTATAATGTACTAGTCATGGATTTTTTTGGTATAGACCAAGATAGAACTCAAAACTAAAGATAGTATTACCTTTTATTATAACAGTTGTAAGGTTACTTTCCCACAGGTGTATCTGCTGTTGTTATTTTATTGTCTCGAGTAAGTTAAGTTAAGTTACTTTTAAAGTGAAATTGATATCGACCATTTTCAAAGTATGAGCATGATTTTGATTTTTAAGACTACATATTTATAATACAAAATTACCAATAACCACAGTAGCTATCGCTTGTGTCAACTACAAGCGACATCTCCTTGTAGATATCTCTTCAATACATGTTCACAAGTATAATCACTAAATGACGTCAAAGGAAATTAAGAGGAGAGTTTAAAATATAACGATGTCACAAATCAAAGTTGTCGATCTAACAATGCTATGACGTCATAATTCCCATGACGTCAAAGTGCTATGGTCTCATATGGTCTGTGTTCTTTGCTAAAGAGGCATGGTTGCATTTTGCGTTTTTGCTGACCACTGTTGAAGAAATTATTCTAAATGATTAAATTTCACCCACGTATCATCTGATATATCAAAAACCGATAATAAAAGTAAAATATTGTTGGCCACCTTCGGATATTTGTTACTTCAATCACATTTCGGATATTTGTTACTTCAATCAACTTGTGTTGATATATTTGATATCAGATGACACTCTCTGTAGATTTTTTAAATATAATATTTGAAACATTTGAAATGGATATGATATCTATCATTTAAATTTACAGATATAAAGTTTTCACATTATTTCGCGCTTTCTCCCTACACAGTAGTCATTTAAGGACAACATTTCAAACGAGTGACCCAATATCTATTTTTTTGCTAATTCTTAGCGTCCCGGTGTTCTGTTGTGTCCCAGTCACATAGAACTCTCAATGGTCCACTGAACGATGGAGAAGGTCAACTGTATATGCTAGCCTCTATTTCAGATAACGATGAAGTTTGATGAGCTCCTTTTAAAGATTGGGGAATTTGGACCCTTCCAGAAACGGATGTTTATCCTGGTGGCCCTCGTACCCATGGTGTCCGCCCTGATAACTATGTCTCCAGTGTTCCTGTTGGATGTACCTAACTACAGGTAAACGCTAGGTCAGCCCTTATGACAATAACACTAGTTTTATTGTAGGATATACCTACATATTAGTAACTGTCATGTAAGCCCTTATAACACTGTCCACAGTTTTCCTTTTGCATACACCTAACTACAGGTAACCGTTATGCCAGCCCTTATGACAATGACACTAGTTTTATTGTAGGATATACCTACATATTAGTAACTGTCATGTAAGCCCTTATAACATTGTCCACAGTTTTCCTGTTGGATAAACCTAACTACGGGTAACCGTATATGTCAGCCCTTATGACACTAGTTTTATTGTAGGATATACCTACATATTAGTAACTGTCATGTAAACCCTTATAACACTGTCTCCTGTTTTCATGTTGGATCTACCTTACTATGGGTAACTGCCATGTCAGCCCTTATGACACTAGTTTCATTGTAGGATATACCTACATATTAGTAACTGTCACGTAAACCCTTATAACATTGTCCACAGTTTTCCTGTTGGGTATTCCTAACTACGGGTAACTGTCCTGTCAGTTCTAACAATAACCACAGTTAAACCTTTCAATATACCTAACTTCAGGTAACCGTCATTTCAGTTCTTATAACAATGTCTCCTGTTTTCTTGTTGAATCTACCTTACTATGGGTAACTGCCATGTCAGTCCTAATAACTGTCTCCAGTTTTACTGTTGGATATTATTAACTATAGGTAACTGTCATCTCAGCCCTGATAACTATGACTCGATATCGAGCATTTTCAACATTTAAGTATGTACAACAGAGCATGATTTGGAATTTTAATACTGCATTATCCAAAACTACTACCTCACTAGATATCGCTTGTTCAATGAATGCGATATCCCTTGTGTACTATCAAGCGGTATTTATCTCGTTGTATATATGTTTACAACCAACTCGTCATAATGCATCATCATTCACAAGACATTAACAACAAACCCACCTTTCCTTTTGGATATACCTAACTACAGGTAACTGTCATTTCAGCACTTATATAACTATCTCTCCAGTTTTCCCTGTTGGATATACCTAACTCCAGTTAACTGTCATTTCAGCCCTTATAATAACTATCTCTCCAGTTTTCCCTGTTGGATATACCTAACTACAGGTAACTGTCATGTCATCCCTTATAACTACAACCCCAGTTTTACAATTGGATATTCCTACTGTCATGTCAGTTCGTAACACAATAACCCCATCTTTCCTGTTGGATATTCCTAAATACAGGTAACCATGTCATGTCAGTTCGTAACACAATAACCCCATCTCTCTTGTTGGATATTCCTAACTACAGGTAACTGCCATGTCAGTTCGTAACACAATAACCCCATCTCTCCTGTTGGATATTCCTAAATACAGGTAACCGTGCCATGTCAGTTCGTAACACAATAACCCCATCTCTCTTGTTGGATATTCCTAACTACAGGTATCCATCTCATGTCAGTTCGTAACACAACAACCCCATCTCTCCTGTTGGATATTCCTAAATACAGGTAACCGTGCCATGTCAGTTCGTAACACAATAACCCCATCTCTCCTGTTGGATATTCCTAACTACAGGTAACCGTGTCATGTCAGTTCGTAACACAATAACCCCATCTCTCCTGTTGGATATTCCTAACTACAGGTATCCATATCATGTCAGTTCGTAACACAATAACCCCATCTCTCCTGTTGGATATTCCTAAATACAGGTAACCGTGCCATGTCAGTTCGTAACACAATAACCCCATCTCTCCTGTTGGATATTCCTAACTACAGGTATCCATATCATGTCAGTTCGTAACACAATAACCCCATCTCTCCTGTTGGATATTCCTAAATACAGGTAACCGTGTCATGTCAGTTCGTATCACAATAACCCCATCTTTCCTGTTGGATATTCCTAATTACAGGTAACTGCCATGTTAGCCCTTATAACAATATCCCCATTTTTACTATTGGATATACATAACCCTGAGTCGTTGTTTTCCAACTGTTTTTCCTCGGAACACAGTCGACTTAAATCAGACTGATATAAATTTATTCATTGAATCTGTCGATGTGCCTAACAATGTGTTGATGTGCCTTGCAATATGTTGACGTGCCTTACAATGTGTTGATGTGCCTTACAATGTGTTGATGTGCCTTACACACAGATGTGCCATGCCCTGGTACAGTAACGACACCTACTCCATACAGAATGAACATCACGAAGAGCTCATCAACCTCAGTGTCCCCCTGGTGGTTGATATCCAAGGGGAGACAACTTACTCTCAGTGCCAACTCTACAACTTGTCGGAAGCGATCTTACCAGAGAACAGAACAAAGTTTGCGTGCACAGGCTGGGTTTATGACATCTCAGTTATTAAGTCATCTGGTATCACGGACGTGAGTAAATGTTTATTTTCGATTTTGCAATAGTGAACACTATTTTGTATACTTTTAAATAATGATTTTTTTTTCATTTCCAAAATATTAAATTTGTAGATATATTGACAACGGACACAGTTAACAAAAAACATCTGTCGATAGTCGATTCAAAGGTATAAGTTTGATTTTGGTAGGAAGTGATCAACTCTGATGCAGTGTCCATGCACTCAATCCACTTACACTATCTCGATGAAAAGGCTTGCTAGGGGCTTTGTTCAAAGAAAGAAACTTATATTTCAGCCCAAGTTTATAAACATAAACTTATCAACAGATAAATACAGATTATTGAACTAATTTAACATAAGTAATTCTAGGCGCAAGTACCGTTAACGGTGTTTTGATAGTGATTTTATCATAGTGTGGCAATAACCTTAGATTTGTCTACAGTTAGGTTTTATATTTGAAATTTTTATTCAACATAGCATACGTGATATGGTCTATTGGTTTTATGATAAACACTTTGTTGGATGTCAAGCATGCAGTTGGTGATGTTTTTAACGCAGTGATTTATTAAAGCGAGGTTTCACTTGATTCTTTGGGTTCGGGGCAGAAAGCCGGATACTTCATTGTTCTATTTGACTTTTTTATCATTTGTGGAAGATCACAGACGAGAGACATAGTGTTTTCATACCTTTAAGGGTTTTACCTTGTAACAAGTTTTATGAACGATATTACATTATCTGTCATCTAGGTCGCCTCTCGAGCATACAGTTGGCGTTTTCCCAATGCCGATATCAAAGTTTAGCAACAAAACGTTTGCATGCGTTTTTTCCCGGCCGACCCCAAATTTCTTTTCTTCGAATATCAGTTTCATGTTATGACAGGTGAATATTCTGAAAGCTTAAAAAAGATATAAATTTGGAAAAAATATTTTTTTAAGAAAATTCATTAAGGATGATACTAAAATGAACAATCTCTTTGGGGAAAAAAGCAGGAAAATTAAACATTTGTAACTGACTTCATGAAATTATGCCGAAAAAAACATTGATTTTTTTGTACAAAGATAGCATTTTATGAATAATTTTATTGCTTTGATTCTTTAAATCAACACAATTAGTTTTACAAACATGCTACTCTCATAAAAATCAAAATATTTTTATTTTTTGGTAGGTAATGGGATCATCTGACTTAAACTGAAGTCATATTTTAATGAAATTTGTCTCTATGATTCTGAAGCAAAAATGTATTACTCTTTGGTCAACGAACTAAAAGTTCGATTTCAAAACAAATTAATAGTACAACTTTTGCAATTTGAGAATATTAAAAAGTTGGACAAAGACATTATTTAATCATTTTAGTAACGAAATCATGGAGGGCGGGATAGCGCAGTTGTTAGTTCGTTGAGGGTTCAAGAGGTTTGTATTTCGAATCCCCCAAGGGTGTCGATAACTTAGCAACAGTAGAGAACTGTTCTACACGCAGTAAGGTTTGGGTGCAATGCTACACTGAACTTCAGGGCAATACCACACATGGTTCGCTAGTTCCAGCCGATGCTCGCAGGTTTCACCGTAATGTATAGCCACAATGGTGGTGCGGGATTTCTCGGTCCAACAATACTTGCAGACGCGATATAAGTAAATCCTCTTGAAAGCGGCGTTAAACCCATTTCCCCTCACCTGCAATCTTCACACGCTCCTCCTCACCTGTCCAAGTGTCCATATCCTCTTATAAATCTATTAGATTCATTAAGTTAAGGCTTTTCTCAACACATATCCATTTGATGCTTAAGCTATTCTTTTTTTAATCTTAGTTTGACATGGTGTGTGAGAAGGAAATACTTCGTTCCCATAGCAACATGATCTCTTTTGCGGGAGGGTTTCCTGGGGCGTTGATATTCGGTCCTCTCGCAGATAAGTGAGTAGGGGTAGTTATCTTACCACTATATGTAAGCAAAAGTGAATTACTAATGTTTATATTTCGTTATAACGAATGAAGTCATTAACTTAATCTAATGTTCATTACGCAAGGGTAACATTAATTCACTATTACTGTTTCAGGATTATTTACGAATAACAATGTTGATCAGAATTTTTCTAATACAGCTTCAAATGGTTCTTAATTAGACTCATTCGTACCTACTAATCCTTCTTACACAACTTACAATTGCTGATTCTTGCTATAAATATCAAATAAAGAAGATATTGACATGTCTGTATTTTCGTTGCAGTTTTGGTCGCAAGAAAAGTCTACTTCTCTCAATTCTGCTCACTGTTTCAACCAGTGTTATGGCAGCTGTTTCCCCAAGCTACGCCATCTACGTCACCGCCGTTTTCTTTAACAGTTTAGCTAGCATGGGTCTCTTTATGTTGTCTTTTGTCATTGGTAAGTTAACACAACTCTATTTACCAAAGAATCATTTTACGACGCTTCATATAATCACCTCGGGGTTAGAACCTGATTTTCAAGGCGCTTCACAAATTATTGACGAATGACTTTTGTCCATACATGGTATTAGTCAAATGCTACGCAAATAAAACCAGCTAGAATTCTAAAGTGACGTTCGCTAACCTCTTATGGTAATCAATAAACGCGCTGAACATATTCCTTGAAATGACGCTACATTTATGTGAGGAAAGAACAGAAAATGATCATATAAATATTGCAAAAATAACTCATTGAATGAATGACTTAAAAAGTTTACTTCAAATCTATGTTTTTTATTTGCAGTAATGGAATATGTTGGTCCCTCGAAACGAACGCTTGTTGGCATGGCAATAGAGTTCTTCTGGGTTTTCGGATTATTAGTTCTCAACCTTGCGGCATACTTCTTCCGTCAGTGGCGCCACCTGCGTCTTGTGATAGGAGTTCCACCAGTTCTGTTTCTTATCTATTGGTGGTAAGTGTATCAACGTTCAAGGATTATGAGCTTTCTTATCGATGATATAGTTAACCAACTGTAAACAAATATGGATTACAAGTTAAAAGACAGTTGCTAATAAAAGTGCGATTATTAATTAGAAACTTCGACTTTACATCATGTATAAACATTATATTCATGCCAGGAACCCAATAGACTGACAATTCGATTTAAAAAATTTGAATGAATGAATTTGATAAGATGATTTGAATTATTTAACAAAATGTTTGACCATCCGAAACCTGCTATATTGGAATGTCCATTTCTTAAGAGACACCAGCTAACCATTTTGTTGTCCTTACTGACACCGTGGCACCATCAACATGCTCCAAACGTATTTCTTTAAGGGTTGTGCCCGAGTCGCCAAGGTGGTTGATATCGAAGGGAAAAACAGAAGAAGCGTTCAAGACCCTCAGGAAGATTGCAGAGTCTAACAAGGTTGAGCTGGAGGAAGATCTGATAGAGAATGTCACTGTAGAGGAAGAGGAGAAGACGGTTCCAATCTGGAAGATTTTTACCAGTCCTGTTTTGCTTCTCAGGATTTCTATCATTGCGTTTAACTGGTAATCTATAGTATATATATATATATAAGTTCCCTCAACTTTTGCAAAAGAAGTATCTTAGGTTTTATATAGAACGATGAATTATAACCAGGGACCTATTTTATTCATTTATATTCATTACCCCAAAAAGGAAGATTTAGATATGTAAATCAACTCCTGGATTATGCACAGAGCATTAACTAAATTATCCTATGGTAATCTATTCTTTTGTAGGTTAAAATATACATTGTTTGTGATGTCCATATTTCTAAGACGTTTTTCAATTGTTTTTTATGCCGTTAATGTCATCAAAATAGTGAAACTCTTAAAATGTCACAAATCGTCTCCCTTTCAGGTGCTCAATAAATATCGTCTATTACGGACTAAGTCTGAATGTAGGCAACTTGAGCGGGAACATCTACCTCAACTTCTTTGTGTCAAATCTGATGGAACTGCTTGCTTATGTTGGATGTTTTTTCCTTCTCACAAGACTCGGAAGAAAAACAATGCTCTGTGTCAGTCAACTGGTTGGAGGTTTGGCATGTCTTGCCACAATATTCCCAGTTGTTTATGGAAACCTTTGTAAGTTACAATGAAACAATGCATATTGCTCAGAAATTGAACAAGCAGTCAGCCAAAGAATAAACCGCATGCCTGAATGCAACTTTTGAAATGAATCGTTATAACCAATATCAATTCACATTCCTTGATCTTATTCACAGTTAATGGTCACAACGCTTGATACCAGGCATATCAACTCAGTAAAACGTTATTGCATTTTGAATATTATTTCCTGTTTTATTTCTTGCATCATACTATCATTGTTCCACTATAAGTAGCGAAAATGTAAGCTTTCAAACTTATCCACCCAACCAAACTCAAATTATTTTAAATAAAAATATGTTTAAACCAGTATTGGTTCTCCTTGGCAGTAGGTTCCAGTTCTATGACTATCTGCACTGGATCTGTGTTATATGTTAGTTTTTACCAACTTTCGATCAATGATATCACCACCAAATTAACCTCTTCACAAACGGGATGCATGCAAAGCCCGTTCTATTCTTTCACTGTCGTCATAATTTCCACCTTACTGGAAATTCTTCAATTCCTTCAAATGTATACTATTCAATGCTATTCAATAATATTTAAACATTTCAACTGCAGCTACGGAGTGGACGTTTAAACATTATCAATGATACTTGAATCATTTCCACTGCAGCCACGAACTGAACACTTATAGCATCATCAATGATACAATAACCATTTCCACTGCTGCCATTAACTGAACACTTATATCATTATCAATGATACAATAACCATTTTCACTGCTGCCATGAACTGAACATTTATAGCATTATCAATGATACAATAACCATTTCCACTGCTGCCATGAACTAAACACTTATAGCATTATCAATGATACAATAACCATTTTCACTGCTGCCATGAACTAAACACTTATAGCATTATCAATGATACAATAACCATTTTCACTGCTGCCATGAACTGAACACTTATAGCATTATCAATCATACAATAACCATTTTCACTGCAGCCATGAAGTGGACATTTATAGCATCATCAATAATACAATAACAATTTTCACTGCAGCCATGAACTGAACACTGACAGCATCATCAATGATACAATAACCATTTTCACTGCAGCCACGAAGTGGACACTTATCGCATTATCAATGGTCGGCAAGCTTGGTTCCTCCGCTGCTTTTTCCATCATCTATATCTTTGCATCAGAACTTCTACCCACAGTTGTAAGACAATCAGGCATTGCCCTGTGCTCTATGACTGGTATGATAGGAGGGATGGTGGCCCCTTACATAGCAGACCTGGTATGTGCAAACGTTCATCAAGGAGTAAATGAAGTAATGATAAAAGAAGTAAAATCACACATAAAATTCTATTGAAAGAGACCTAATACCAATGACATTGTACATTTCGAAACCCTATGTTATCGTTAGAGATTTCATTACATATACATATGCATGTTTTAATGTAAATCTCCATGTAATCACCAGTAATGGCTTAGTTAAAGAGGTCAATGAATTTGTATTCTGGTGCTAGTCAAATTGAGCTTAAGTCTTACTCTAAACCAGTATGTTCCATAAGTCGTTATGGCATAGACGTCATTACTGATTGTTGTCTCCTGCAGTTGACCTTGAAAATATGTTTGTTCTAATTAAGCATATGTCATTCCAAATTCCATCCTTATGTCTAAAATATACTTGTGGCTCTGATCACCTAAGTTTTCTTTGTTGCAAATTCATAAATGATATCATTGGTTTCGCTCCTAAACGGAAAGTAAACCAGTAAAACATGTTTTCGTAGATTGGAACTATTTGACAATGCGAAAAACATAAGTAAGCGCATACTACTAACTACAGTGCATGTTGGTATCACACACTTTTTTTAACCAATGGATTATAGGTAAAAAATGATTGTCCCATCTGTAGAGGACTTAATATGTTAATATACTATGGAAAGTTTATACTCGGTATTGGTTATTGTCTTTTTAAGAAGTCTATTCATGTCTCATATTTTAGGGTATCTTGCTGAAGGGTCCCCTAAGGGACGCGCTTCCGCTTTTAGTGTTTGGTTCCCTGACGATAGTTGCGGGACTGTCTGTCATTCAACTTCCAGAAACCAAAGATAAGATACTTCCGGAAACAATCGACGATTCAATACATTTTGGAAAGTATGTCAATGCTTTTATTTCTGGTAATTTCAGTTAATTCAAAAGGTTTTTTAAGTGTAAATAATCTAGCCCTCAGTTTATTTTGCTTAACTCACGAATTTTCTTCTGTTTGAATCTTAATTTCTCTGACTAAAAATCAAATTCTTGATATATTTTATGTAAATCAATAATAAGTAATTCATAACGTTTCTATCTGTTTTCCTTAACAACTCGGTAACATAAACATTATTCTCTATCCACTCAACTCTGCAGACAAAAACGTTTCATGTGTAAGAACCAATAACGGTAGCAATTTTTTTAATGACAAATAGATAAAAAATAACTTTATTAGGCAACTGAAAAGCCCATTAAAATATGAAAAGAATGAAATACTGTAGTACTAGACTACTGTTAATATATACCATTGGTGTCAAAGGTTCATAAAGAAAACACTTGCAACTATCCTTTTGATAAAAGTTCAAAATCAAATTTAACTTTTACATTTTAATGAATGTTTTTGTTTCAGATACAAGAGGAAGAAGCCGTATGTGATCGAACATCGATTCAAATCGATGAAGAAAGCGGAAAGTGCCCTAATATAGATCAATGAATAGAAAAGTGAAGATCAACTGTTTATTGGCCATCACGTTTGGCAATGGAAATTAAACAATTACAACAATAATTAAAAAACAAATACCATGTAAATCACGTTCTGTGTGACATTATATTTGCCTAAAGGTATTAAAGTTATTGGTCATGTGGATTCCTGAAAAGGGACCTTTCCCTTGGGAACAGCAGTGCAATCTAAATTGATTCTTGAGTGAAGGTTGGAGACAGAACAGGAAACTGTTTGAGGGCTACATGTGGCCGTCACCAACACTAACCAACCAATTCTATGTCTATAACAGCCAAATAAACCATCATCTCCTTGATGTCATTATTTTATGTGTCTCAGTCCTGCCTGTCCACATCAGCGTAATTGAATCCGCTGATCCAACTCTATTTACCCTGACATCCTTTAGGCCAAAGGCCTCGTATCACTCTCTATCCAACCGGCCAATGAGACATCCAGCAACAGCGGCACAACACTGATGGAGAATTCCGTTAAGTCAAAAGAGTGGCTTCAAGCTCTTTGGATAATGACATTTCATTGGCTTAAACAATAATAGGTGAGCACAGCCACAAACATCAAGCTGCGCCAGCTGTACGAAGGATTTGGCTCGAAAGAGATCAGGGTATATGGAATTAGCTCGATCAGCGGATTCAATTACGCTGATTTAGCAGGATGCGCCAGGCATACAAGGGATTTGGCTCGTAAGGGATCAGGGTATATGTGAGGAGCGGATTCAATTACTCTGATGAAGCAGGATGTTTCTCAAGGTAATTGTATGTTTGTGTATCGAAGATTAAACCCTGGATTTCAAGCACGGATAATAAAGGACAATGTAAGAACGTTACTCTAACACCAAAAGTTTCACGTGCTGCGTCAGGATGCTTTTTGGTATAAAAATTGCTCGTTTGCCTAACTCCAATATAAACTCTTTTGACATACCGTGTAATTTTTTCAGCCATGTTCTGTCCCAGCGACATTAATGATCCAATGTTAATTAAGACCAGATCCATATAACAATTTGCGAGATAAATCATGAATCTATTCATGAATACCGGAATACAGTTTTACAATGATACAATGTTAATATATGTAAAAAATTTAGCTTATTATTTCTAGTAAGAGAATAACTTTTAAATTAATTCCGGATGCATCAATGACTTATTTATATATTTTCTTCACGCGGTAGGTCGGCCGTGGCGTCACTGCTAAGCCCGGTCTCAATTAGAGGAAATATGGTAGATAGACTGGTGCTGATAAATGAGGTCTTAACGCATAATCTGACAGCTGACCAGTGTTATCTTTCAACAGGTTATATCTTAATGGTTAACAAGCACTGCGTTTGTAATAATCAGGTTGTTTCTAAGCATGGAGTTGTCACACTGAGATATAGATAATCACCAAGAGACGCAGACGTTTTCTCGGACTTCTGTCGATTGGGTAAACATCATTCACGGTAGGACTTCACTTTCGACCTTTATGAAACCCATTTTTTATTTTCTTGACTAATATAGAACGCTATTATAGATATATGCTATTTAGAAAGTGAACAAATGTCTACAATTGAGATCACACTACCAACAGTAGAACAACTTTACTTTTTCGGGTCGAGTGTCATGCGGGATTCCCAAAGTCAGGCAACACGGACTGCTCTTACCGTACCGGCAGCTTACCAAATCGCCTGTCTCGACTCTTTGCGTACCATCAGTGCTGGCGACATTGCCTAAATCTAAGATTATTCGTTCAAATCCCAAAAAGGATTCGACCATTAAGGGTAAGAGAATATATGATATTGCAGATAGTGTTAACCTTAATAAAAAAATAAAATGTTACAATTAATTATTGCCAAGATGAAATAGTGTCGTTCATTTATAAATGTAGGTAAATTATGTTTGTCATTAGTTAATGACTATTTATTTCGCTTTTGCCATTAAAACACATCACCTCTGAAAAGCTACTTGTAAACATTTTTGACATATAACATATGAATTTCTTTCATATGATATTCTCCTCCTTCAAATGTTACTTGTCTATGACGTTGTTCTCAAGTAACCTTTGATATAAGAGTGCTCTAGAAATACAGGAATTGTGATTTGTTGTATACAAATTTTATGTAAAATGGTACATTCCCGCGCATTGGTTATTGTAGATGCAAGAACAGACTCACATCGACAGGGATTTAATCATTACATATGAATACACGTTTTGTCAATAATTCCAGTAAGTCACTGTCGTTAAGGCGTTGATGTGACACTTATCCATCGATGACTTTTAAGGAACTAAAAGAAAGTAAATAATTCTTTTTAGTTACTTATCCGACAATTAAACACTTTTAGCATAAATATTCCAAATTGACAATAAAGCACCTTACAATGACTTGATAAGATAGATCTTGCTGTATTTCCCGTACTTTTCTGTGTTTGTCGCCAAGGCTGCTGCGACGAATCCTATAGCCTAATCAGAAATCATATGAGAATTGCATCTTTCGTCGACGATGCCGCTGCAATATAAACAATAATTTTGAATGGTTGGCAGCAACGTTTAAATAAGTCAACAGCCGAACAGAGCATTCAGTTTGTTGTTAAACTGTTGAAAAAATAAAACCTTAACATGTGCACAGATTGCTTTCAGGACAGTCAGAAGTGTAACGGTATTGGAAACGACATTAATTTTAAGGGATTTTGAAACATTAATCGCAATGAGATATTCATGAAGAAATTTGCAGGCCTCTTGAACGATATTTACTAAAAATACGAAATATTATAATAATATCTTAAATACAGTGCGAAAGACTGTCACATGAACTGATTTGTTAAAAGTAAAACAAATTTCACATTGGAACAATGTTGGTTTTAAAAAAATGCATTTCATGAAAATAAACGTTGCTAGTAGTAATAATAGAAAATAATCTGCTTTTGTTTACCTCATTGATTTTCGCCTTTGGTGTACGTATGATCTGTTTTTAATCGTTATATTATGTTTGCTAGTGATTATTTAAACAAACAGAAGAACACTGTCTGCCTGCTGTGCAGCAACATCTGTATATCGTTTACCTTCATCTGTCAACTATGTGTTTGCTATGAGGTTCTGAGTAAACGTTAATCTGTTCGAGTAATATACAAATATCATTGCTACCTGATAAAGTTTGACAAGGAGTTTAAAAAATTTAGTTTTATAATAAGGCAAAATCTTCCGATTTAGTATAAATTTTGTTCGCCATTACTGATTGAAATATTACCCAAAGGAGATAAACAATAACTCTCTAATTAATTGTTTTGAACGACGCATATGATTTAGGTGACCTTCATTAAGTTTAAGGTCGCAACTTAACTTTGAAGTTTTGACTGTGGAAAACTGAATGTTAATGTCAAGTGTCTAAGGACCTAATTTCAAGAACTATCATCTGATGTTCTTAATTTTCTTATCTTATTTGACAGGTGCAAGGCCCATTAATCTTCATGACCTTGGCATTATTATCAAGGTCGCAATGAAGTTTGACATATTAACCATAAGAACACACATATGAAGCTTGTGATTGAAGATCTCAATAGATATTTAATGTAATTTTTCATTATAATTTCTAAAGTAAGCATATAATGATGTTCGTTCGTGATCTTGATATAGAATAAGCATGGGAACCCAAATGTGAAGTCTGCTTGATTTGAAATTCTTTTCAAGACCACATTGAATTTTGGACTTGAAAATATTTAATTACCCTTATGGTTATACATATTTTAATCATAAGTTTTGACATATTTTTAATATGAGCACATGTGCACATATCACTTTTGCCTAGCAATTTTTTATTTAACGCGAGATTTTCGTTGTCTGTGATGTCATAAAACCATTGTTCGCGACGTCACTGTAGCAGGCCGTCGCAAGAGAAGCAGGCCTTTTTCTGAGTATTTCCATGCGTTTTAGATTGAATAGAATAGGCAATAAAGAAAGAATGACGCGCTGAAGTATGTAATCATCCGGCTACATCAGCGTAATTGAATCCGCTGATCCAGCTGCTTCCATATACAAAGAGAGCGAGGTTTATAAAGAAATCCGAGGGAGTTTGGTTTTAGTCATATAACACACAATTATGCTACATCAGCGTAATTGAATCCGCTGATCGAGCTCCTTCCATATACCCTGATAACTTTTAGGCCAAAAGCCTCGTATCGCTATCTATCTAACCAACCAATGAGATGACTCGCATCCAGCAAAAGCGGCACAATCCAGATAGAAAATTCCGTTAAGTTCTAAAGACTAGCTTCAAGCTCCTTGGATAACGATATTTTATTGGCTTAAACGCCAGCTGTACGAGGGATTTGGCTCGGAAGAGATCAGGATATATGGAAGAAGCTGGATCAGCGGATACAATTACGCTGATGAAGCAGGATGATATTTCCGGTGAAAACCGACATTTGTTTTACTGATTAATGAAACCATAGTTCCGAGATATTATTTTTAAAGTTTCAATTCAGGGCTAATGTTTTGCATTTCCTCCCCGTAGATGTAGCTTCGGCAAAATATTTCAACCATTTAAAACACCACATGCATGCATAACGTGTCTTTTGTCACCGAGGCCCTCTCAATGACGCAGTCGTTAAATAAAGCGAATTTCTTCTGTAAGAAGACTTAGAGTGAAAAGTGCACACTCTAATTAAGTTAAGACTTTCTGTAGCATCTGTAAATAACAGAGACTATTCTTTGATAGTACTTGAAATAAGCTTTGTCCTTTGAATGCGATGACATACACATATTTCAAATATATTCAGGCGGGGTTAATTGATCATGAATGTTCTAATTTTGCCATTTTTTCCTGTTATCTTTTAGATCACATGCCAATGCTCATCATGCAACCAATGAAAAAGACCTCCACAAAAAGTAAATGCTCAAAATCAAAAATATTTCTCCTAACGTCAATAATTATGTTTGTCATCCTAACGGTCCTCTCGGTCATCCCTCACGGAACATTTGTGTTGAACAAGGGAAATTACATACCAGTGAAAAATGAATCCACAATATTTGTAAACAAAACCAAATATTTCTATGAAAAAAGTCTCTTTGTGCCAATGATAACTCCAGAAGAGAGGAAAGCTTTCCGAGACGCCATGAAAGTATTCCACAAGGCCGTGCGGTATAACATTACCTACTTCCTTTATGGCGGGACTCTGCTGGGTTCGTATCGCCATCATGGAATGATTCCTTGGGATGATGACCTTGACCTTTTAGTGAGAGACAAAGACCGGAATGTCCTTCTGGAATGTTTAAAATCAATTTCCCCGGAATTCGAGTTAAATACAGCAAGGACAGACTGTTGGAAGGTATTTCATAGGGATTCATTTAAAACGAGATTGACCTGGAGGTGGCCCTTTCTTGATATATTCTTTTATTTGGAAAATGACGATGTCCTTTGGTCACCGCATTGGAATTTAAGAAGATATAAATATCCAAAGAAGGATGTGTTTCCTCTTGTCAGAAGACCCTTCATGGGGATGTTATTACCAGCTCCAAAAAACACAAGCAAAATTGTATCAATGCATTGTGACATTAATACATGCAAATCAAATAATTATAACCACAAAAAAGAGGTGTTCGTTCCAGACAGCAAAAGAGTGCAGATTCCATGTGATGCTCTCGTTGATTTATATCCGTTTGTGCAAAGGACTCAAAAGGGCAATAAAACAATCGAGACATTACATGTAGGACATTTCCATGGCAACAGTACATTTGTTGAAACACCTTTTGATGCTGAAGATGATGAGGATTTCGATGATGCCGATGATGATAATGATGACGAATAGTTGAACTTCCAGAGATGCTAGCAGTGTTAAGTTACTAAGCAAATAGAAATAATAAAAACACCAGATATCGCCGGTTTGAGACCAGGAATTCTTCACAGACAACAGGCAAGAAATATCTGATAGGTTTATCCATCTTTCCTTTTAATTTCTCATTTTTCCACTTCTTCTATCGAACTACTGACCCTAAAAATTTGATGACTTGAGGATTCCGATTCATAGGTTTGGTGGCGCTGTGGTTTCATTTATAATGTTTTTCACAAAACATGACGAGCTCCACAACCAATAAATCTCATCGACATCAGATCGAAACTTGTCCCTCGTACCTCGCTGCGTTTCTTCATCTGACCACGGCTCGTTAAAAGCTGTGTCAGGCACTCTTGATCGTGACCTTTCACCTTCCATTATTCTAACCAGTCACAGGTCCGCGAACATATCGCTTTTGACTGATCATCAAAGATTGCGGAAAGTTGAAAGTAAGGGGCGCTTTGAAAAATGTTTACCCAAAGTTTTGAATAGATAGAATAAATAATGAACAACATTGTTGTTGCAACTGAGATCTATCATTTCTAATTCTATGATCAGATTTTTACTGAAAAATAATTGTCGTTTTTTGGTTATACACCAGTGGTGGATCCAAGAATTTTGAATGAAAGTGAAAGAATGTTCAAAGGAGGAGAGGGGGGATCGGGTGAATGGTTCACCATTGTAAACTTTCTGAGTTTTACATACAGTTGCATACCGAAAGTTGGTTCAATTACCACTGAATCGTAGTGCAAATATCATGTAATTTGGGTTTACTTTCAACGTCAATTGAATAACTTCAGCAAAACTGACAATGGATCACCCACTGTCCGTGTGAGAAATAGCCATTCTGGAACTCATTTTAGGGATCGTCTGATCTCTCGTGCAAAAATTCGAATTTCGGCATATTGATATAGACAAAATGGGTCACATGACTAATTTTCAAAGACGTTGATAACTTATGGAGAATTTTATGGAGAAAAATATAAATTAGTGCTTTCGACAATTTGAACCCTGGTCACTTCAATGATCTGCCAAAACTATTACGAGTAATTGTGGGGTACAATAAACACTTGCCTTAAAGAAGAATGGATCTGCATATGCGTATTGAAAATTCAATGTTATACGTTTCTTTTACGCAACGCTACGATACCTCAAAGGTATCTCAAATTACATGATATTTGCACTAGTATATTCAGGTATGTGAACAAACCTTTGGCATGCAGCTGTATGTAACTGTATGTCATTCATCAAATGCAGCTGCAAATGTTTCTGTTTCTACAGTTGATATTTTTATCTGGTCCCATTTATAAAACTACTTAATTAATTACAAAATAGAAATGAATTACTCTAAACCCTTTGACAATAAGATTGTCGCCCTAATTTTGAGAAAAATGCTTTGTAGACCAAATCAATAATGTGTCGTGGTTTTGTTTGGGTAAATTTCTTCACAATAACTTCCGAACAGCCTGAAAACTGCTTTTGGACGAAAAAAGTGCTAAATGAAACGCAAATATTGTCACGATAATAAATCGTCCTCACTATCTTTTTCGTTCATCCCAGCTCGGCTTTTCTCGTGTCAGCTCGAATCACGAGGTACAAAGGTTAGATTTGATGTTTTGAAAGTCAATCCAAAAGTTGACAATGTCTTTCCAGCCTCGATGCTCATTGGCTGACACAGTCTGGCGGTCAAGGTCGTCTACCACGGCTTTTACACGGCTGGCTCTCCCGTAGAGCCGTTGTCAGGTCAAGAAACGCAGCGAGGTACGACGGACAATATTGAGATTGAGATCCAATGGATCTATATGTATTACAAAATAGCAATCTAGTTAAAACTAGCTGTAATATAATGCCCCGAAGTCCGTTATTACATCTAGCGAATTACAGGCCTATTCCGTGTCGAGCAGGCGCGAACATCAGCCAATCAAAAGAGCGCTGGCACAGCTCTTCGAACCGCTTGTCAATGCGATCGTTTCGCCGTTCTAAAGCACCTCGATTACAAAATCTGATATTACCAATGTTTCGCAGTGAATTGTGTGGAAAAATATGATGACAGCATAAATTCTCTGCTGATAATGTTGAAGGAATATTATTGGGTTGTTTATTTGGTAATTTGTGCAAAAGCAAATCAACACATTAGGTCAAACGATGACAAAATAAGTTTTAAAGGATATATATAGAAAAACGTAAGGTAAACGTCAGCATGTGACATTAACCAAGATGCAAAAGAAACCTGTCTTTGATTGGTTGAAAGCTGTCTTCCTGTACTCGTGTTATTGGTTGGTTCAAAATTAGTCAAAGGTCAGCTGAACATGACCTCAATCAGTAATTCTCAAGATGTATTGACGGATCAATACATCTAGTTTTAACTAGATTGACAAAATAGTCACTGTCACTGCCATGGAATTTTTGAATAGGTAAGATGGAAGCAATACGCGCTGTCACATTCACATAGTTAGAAAACATTTTTTGGGAAGCAAAGTCAATTACTTTGTAAATCACTGAGTGAGTGAGATCTGATTGGTTATTTTTTTTAAACATAAACGGTTTTCGGCAATAGAATACCTTAGATATGCAGAATGTTGTACAAAGGTAATTCGTAGGTAGCTAAAGTCTTGAAATCCAGACCTAAACTCTGTTCGAATACGATCATTTCTTGGGTCAGCCTATGTCATCCTGGGCTTAACGTTCTATTCTATTCACATACCCCCGATTGAAACTTCATCAGGAGCATTTTTTATGATATTTTCCGCCATTGAAACTGTTTGACACGAGATTGTGAAAACCGTCGCGCACGGTAAGAAATTTTAATCTTAACTTGCCAAAGATACATTCCTTCTTGATTAGCTCTGAACAAAAAAGTGTGAGCTAAGCGTATTACCTCAACGCTAGATTATAACGTGTTGTAACAGGTCTTTTGAGCGGCTCGGAGGTCCAATCAACGAGGCAGATTCATTAGCTCAAACTAGTCAAGGGTAGGTAATATCAGTCCATATTTTCCTAATGAAGTTTCTCAGGGGTGATTGTGAAGAGTACAGGAACATTAAGGCCATGGTGACCGAGAAGGTTGTAGGGTATGAAACCTGATTGGAAATTCAGTGTAGCATTGCACCCAAACATGATTGCAGACAAAGTTGCCGAGCCCCTGGTGGGATTCGAACCACGGATCTCTTGATCCGAAGCCAAACGCGCTAACCACTGCGATTTCCCGCCCCCTTTATTCTGTAGTAATCCCCGTCATATCTCTATGCTATTGCAAAAAACTTAACTTCATTCATCTTTGCACTTCACCTTAAACAGCGCCAGAGTCTAAGCTTCCGGTTTTCTATGGCTGAAAGTTACTTTACAAGATTCTTTGTGTAGCACTATCGTAACCTCATACATTATAAAAAAATGTTGGGTTAATTCCAAGTATATTTTGCAAAAATTTTCTATTCTAAAAGAAATATTCTTTTCAATAAACTCTTTTGCAACAAATAATAATGTGAGTAGACCAGCTTTTTTAAATTAAGCTATTCATAACATTTTAGATTATTTTATGAAATTGATCAAATCACACTGGTTCTTTCGTGAAGAAAAATCTCTATTTGTCCTATTGAAATTATTGCAACATTAAATTTATTATTTATCATGTATTAGTGATTATAAATATACTAAAGACCTTCAATTTAATACTATGGGAACTTACTGAGTTAAAACGATAAATAAGCGAATACCAAGCCATTCACTAGTTAAAGACAAACATAATTAACTTGCAGGAAGTTAAGTGTTTTATTTATTACTCGTCCAGATCAAGCATGATGGAGATTAAGTGCTGTGTTTATTACTCGTCCAGATCAAGCATGATGGCGATTAAGTGCTGTGTTTATAACTAGCTCAGTTAAAGCGTAATTGACAACAGCCTCTTGTCTGCCATTGTGAAATCGGTGCTAACATTGCATCGCCACAACTCCACTATACAGACGTCATAAAAAATACGTTATGTTGACGTAATAGCATCCTGCTACATCAGCGTAATCAAATCCGCTGATCGAGCTCCTTCCATATACCCTGATCTCTTTCGAGTCAAATCCCTCATACGGCTGGTGCGGCTTGACGTTGTTTCAGCCAATGAAATGTCGTTACACAAGGAGCTGGAAGCTACTCTTTTGAACTTTTTTTGTCCGGGTTGTGTCGCTGTAGCTGGATGCGAGTCGTCTCATTGGCTGGTTAGATATCTAGCCATACGAGGATTTTGGCCTAAAGGATATCAGGGTATATGAAAGGAGCTGGATCAGCGGATTCAATTACGCTGATGTAGCAGGATGACGTAATAGGTGTAGCGGTATCATACTAGTTTAATACTGGTTTCGAATACATCTTAGAATGGTATATGAGCGAGTGATAAATGGACTCATCATCCAGAACAATGTTCAAGAGGCAATATCGTTTCGAAGTTTTTTTTATACGAATGCGTGAGTGAATGAGTAAGTTTAGGTTTAACGTGCTTTCAACAATATTTCAGTTATTAAACACGTGGATGACAAGCATCCAAAAGAGAGTGGACAGACAAGGGAGAAAGGGATCGAAAGGATGAGAGAAAAGACGGAAAGAAAGGCACAGCGAGAGACAGACAACAGGTTTTAGAAGGACCCAAATTTAGTCTGGCTTCTACCCGTCGACCTGTCCAGCTTGAGTGTCCCTACCAGGAGCATGTGAGCTCCAGCTGGCATAGCTCGTGGGGTCTCTGAAGCACGCAAACCACCACACCACGATCAGGTATTGATTCCTGTGATGGTTATACGAATGCCCTGCTTTTGTCAAATACATGACATAACAATTGTTTTTATTATCAAATAAGGATATCATAATGCTAAGCACAAACATAATGAAGTCACATGAAATCATTGGGAATGTCATTGTAGTGCAGTGCAATGACTTTGGTTGAGAAATCGAATCTCAAATGTGTTTTCTGATACCAAAAATATCAGCACGAATTAATTAAAGTTACAAATGTCCAAGGTTTGCGAAGTAATGACATTAGTCACAAGGTTTTGAAAGGGGGTACTGGAAATTAAGACCCTTGTAGATTTCGCATTTCGAAACCTTGAAGGACCTTTCAATCTCGGACACCATTTCAAGACTCAATGTGACAATTTTATTACCCTCTCAGATGTACAAATTCTACAGGATTGATTAATTTTCGGGTAACAGACTGAGATGCAATCTCAAACTGTATGGAGTTTACGGCAGTTTTCAAGCAAGGGACTCTTAGACTAAAAATACCCGAAATTAGGTTATTGATAAAAACTGAAAAATGGAAATACATGTTTCTTCTTGAATGTATTTGATAACGCATTTGATTTAATGGGTGTGGAGGGTTGAGGGATGGAGTGCAGTTGAACAGATTATTCACAAAAATTTGATACATAAATGAAATCATAACCTAAGAAAAAACATCATTGGGATTTTTACACAGGAAAGTTGATGAAATATCATGGAATTTGGTTATAATCTTTTTTGGGGTAAACAATTATCACAGTCTCAATGTACTTTAAAATATTAACAAAATTATAAACATACATATATCTGCCAAAATACATAGTTATATACGTACGGAATTTATTCATGTATACACTTTAAATCTTGAATATATTGCACTAAGCGTTAGAGTATAATGGCTCCAGTCATAAAGTCAATGTTGGATACAACAAACAGATTTTTTCTGTAAAGGATTTGCCATTCTTAGTCATAATATGTAAACGTTGCAAGAAAGTGCCGAAGAGAGTCATTGGGTCAAATATGACCCCAGGTAGTTATTCAGCTGTGAGTAGGGATTAGAAGCACTGTGATAACAAACCAAAAGGCTTCTGGTTAGTTCCATTTCAGAAAGAAGACGGGTAGCTAGTAGTCAGGCTGCTCCAATGTCTAGCTCCAGTGACGTCACTAATATACTCGCTGCCATCAGAAGGCTTGAAGGTGAAAAAGCTCTAACACAGCGCGTGCAACCAACGATTGATGTCACGCTCTAAAAGTAAAGCTCCTAACTCATAGGATTCACAATGCAACTCCGAACAACGACTCAAGAAATGAGTACGGCAAACGAAACTTTTTGTTATTTCATTAAGTTTTCTCTGAATTGTTGAAACATAACAAATTGTCCACCATATACTCATCAAATAAAAAATTATATTTGAAGCAAATTACGCCAACTTTGGTAATAATCATAGAATTTCATACGCGTAACGCTTAAAACATACTCTCGAACAAAGTTATTTGTATGTAAACTAACAATTTGGTTCGAGACTATCGATGACATCAATTCCTATTGACAACAATGCCCCCGCAAGTGAAGGCAGGGCAACTACCGTAGAGGTACTCGAAGGGAAGGCGCCCTGACTTGGAGGTTGCTCCAATGTCAAATTATTACATATCAACCTGAGTTCATATTTGACCCAAAACATATTCAGTGCAATTGTTCAGCAAAATCGTACAAGGCTTAACAATTTAATCTGTTAGATTTAACCTATTATTATAAGATTTCTCTTTTAAACGTACATTTCTTATCGTAACACATACACACATGTATAATTTATTCATTAATTATAACTACACTTAAAAACAGATCAATAAGGACATTGGCTGTGCTATGTTATCCGTGTGTTGACACCCACTTTAAGTACATTTATAAATCTTACACAATTATTTCACATACACCCAACAACCAAAGAACTTGCATAATCAATGACGGGACTATGCCGATAAGTAAACCAGAGATCATAAACTACTTTCAAGAGCCTAAGTCAATCTCCTTTGGCGTCTAAAGAATAACTTCATACTCGGGATTCACATGGTAAAGCAAACTAAAGTTATCATGATCAAATTCGCAGGTTCAAGATATTCTGTGTATAGTATACCAATAAAATAAAATTGAAAAAGTAAAAAATGTTTTTACCAAACGTTTTCCCATATTACCAATGCAGAGGAATTATTATGTTGAAAAACTTACAATTCCATTCAGAGTGATCGCCAACATCAAACAGAATATGATCGACATTGTAGCTTTCACCCCTTTCAACGGAACCGCCAAATAATGAAATCTTAAGAAGTGGCAACCCTTAAATGGCAAAGCTTCACATGCTGGTTGATAATCAGATCAACTTTCGTTGAGCTACGTCTCACATTTTTCAGTTCTGCTACAGAAATAAAATTCTATGCTGCATTTGCATGGACACCACAACAAAGGAAAATCCCAAAGGTTTAAACCCGTTAGGCTTCTGGCCTAAGGGATATCAGGGTATATGGAAGGAGCTCGATCAGCGGATTCAATAACGCTGATGAAGCAGGATGCCAATTGAAAGGCACTTATACATTATTTTCGGCTTAGACCATAACATTCGGCTTAGAACATACGATTCGGCAGCTGGGCCAATACAGTGTAACTGGTCCAATACAGTTTAACTGGGCCGATTCAGGTTAACTGGGCCGATACAGGAAAAGCACGGCCGATACGAGACACACTGGGCGAGCACAGACACACGTATGGAGAAGGAGACAAGCTAACGCCCCAAAACTTTCATTAGTTAAATCGGTTCACAAATCTTATAGACAATTTCGATTTTCCTGAATGAATGAAATGGCGCAAGTAAGATAAAAAGAGTTTGATTTATAACATTGTCATTAATTAAATATTTCCAAATTGGCCGAATAATTCAGTAGATATTTTGCTGTACCGTTCCCTGGGGTGATCGTAAAGCATATCAGAACATTAAGTACTGGCAGATAGGCTTCCGTGACAACTATGAAGTGGTAGTCACAGTAATCGCGTTTATAGTAATGGAGAACCCATTAATTTCACAGAGAATAATCCTGTTATGTCGTTCACCATGTCAACTATCTCCACTTTGTGATTGCCTAACGTTACACGGATTTCGTAATTTTATTAAAAGAACATTTACATGTTATCTCGTGAGGTATTTGTGTACCTTGCATAATGCCGCGCTTTGAAATGACACTCATTGAATTTATGTAGTTACGTACGCCAAAACTTATAAGCCCTTTTTTTATTTATTGAGACATATTGTCGGTTACATATAAATTTCATTTCAATGTCGGTGGGTTCATATTAGGGACACAAGTAACAAAGGAATTTTTTCGCACAACAGGACATTTTCATCTGACGAGTTTCGATTATTATTACCAAATTTTGAAACTGTATTGACCGTATAAAGGTCGAATTGAATGGAAATTGATTTATTTTTAATTAAAACAAGTCTTGGTGTAGGTTGGATCTGCTAATTCAACAAATTTACATCGAAAACAGTAATTACCATATATTTTAAGATTAATATTCGAGATCTATGATTTTATATCAGGTTATGTGGTTTAATTACATGTAGCCAAATAAACTTTCATAAAACCTCTCTTGACTCTATTAACTCCCTACCCTTTTCAATGAGACAAAGAAACTAATTAATCGGAACAGCTTCCGCCAAATAACATGTTTATATAATGAACAGAACAGAACATAATTTCATGTGTTTTAATTCACGTGGGTGACAAAGAGAACACAATCTACTTTTACAACATGTTTAAAAGTACATATATCTACAAAATGACATGATATTATATATACAGTTATGTTTTGCTTGGGGTTTGTTAAAAATCAGAATCAACACAGACCATTTTTAACGAATATTGATAATAAAGACGATTGTTAGGTTCTAAGGGAGATGTACTTATCAGAAAGGGGCAGACCAAAGGAAAATCGCATTCGTCACCGATTGGGCTGTTACACAGTTTTCAAATTCTTTTGTTTTCGTTCAGTTGTGCTCAACCGACCAGTTTCAACTGGCAATTAACTGGTTTGACTTTGTTAAGCGGTACGCCAAAATCCGAGTTCATATTACCTTTTTCTAAAATAATTTAACTCAAACCAAATTTTATTGTATTTTGCGTTAAAAAATTCATTTAGGAAGCAATTAATATTTAGGAATAAATAATCACGAAGGATTTAGTTAATAGAGTATCTTAAAATGTTTGAACTGTTGAAAATTTGTTAACTCCTTACCATATAGTGACACTATTTCAATTGAAAAAAAAATGAAAAACTAAATTGTTGAAAAATATCATAGATTAGTTCTAACGGCGGAGTTACTTCCCTTTATTTCGAATTAAATTCCGCTTAGTCATTGCCTAAAAAGATTTTTCAAAAATATTATTCCCCTTTCATGAACATTTAACTCTCTCTCGAAGAATATTCGCGAAGCTATTCATCATCAATGTCATCATAGTCACTATCGAAATCCTCATCATCTTCAGCATCGAAAGGTGTTTCAACAAATGTACTGTTGCCATGGAAACCACCACCTTGTAATGTCTCTATCGTTTCATTCCCATTCTCAGTTCTATGCACAAATGGATATAAGTCTATGAGAGCATCGCATGGAACCTGTACCTTTTTGCTGTCTGAAATTGAAGATTCCTTTTTGTGGTTGTATGAAGTGGTCTTGCAGGTATTTATGTCAAATTGCATTGCTAATACTTTCTCTGTATTCTTTGGAGCTGGTAATAACATTCCCATGAAAGGTCTTCTAACAAGAGGAAACACATCCTTTATGGGATATTTATATTTTTTCCAATTTGAATGAGAATCCCATATCACTTCATCATTTTCCAAATAAAAGAATATATCAAGAAAGGGCCACCTCCATCCCAAGCGCGTCTTAAAGGAATCCTTATGAAACACTTTCCAAGAGTTTTTTCTTTTCGTATTTAACTCGAATTCCGGGGAAATTAATTTCATACATTCCTGAAGGGCACTCCGGTCTTTTTCTCTCACTAAAAGGTCAAGGTCATCATCCCAAGGAATCATTCCATGATGGCGGTACGAACCCAGCAGAGTCCCGCCATAGAGGAAGTAGGTAATGTTATACCGCACGGCCTTGTGGAATACTTTCATGGCGTCTCGGAAAGCTTTCTTCTCTTCTGGAGTTATCATTGGCACGAAGAGACTTTTTTCCTTGGAGTATTTGTCTTTGTTTACAAATATTGCGTGGTTTGTTCCATGGGATATGATTGAAATGACTGTAAAGATGACGAAAGACATAATCGTGGACGTTGCAAAGAATATTTTTGATTTTGAGCATTTACAGTATTTTGAGGTCCCTTCCTTGGGTTTCATGATGAGTGTTGATATGTGATCTGAAATAATACAAAATAATATGACAGATCATGATTAATCATGCAATCGAAAAGCCAATTATCTATATATCCAACTTTTTCTTAATACGGTCCGTTGCCCGCACGGCAATAAATGTGATATCGGGTTCGTTTTTAGAAGCCTTTAAAACCAATAAATGGAAAGCTCGAAATTCCTACGATTGTGAATTTTTAAAAATCGATTGGGGATTGTTTTGTGTTCTCAGGGATTGTCAAGCTTCACCAAACTTGATGCATCACATTTCACATCAGGTACAAACAGATCTCAAAGCATCTCGTCTGCAAACTTTTCGCTTTTTCATTTTCTTCTACAGAACCATTGACTCAGGAAATCTTAATTCTTTTGTACAGACCTCTTAACTAAAGAGATTTTTCAATTTATAGTTGTTGTGATCAAGAGGGGTCACACCCTAAATAGTTTTTTTTATCTTCTTCTCTAGAAGCAGGAGGCCAAGACAGCTGAGAGTCCCTAGCTGATGAGGATTATACTTTATAGATTTTGTGATCCTCTGACCGCTAATAAGGGCCTAAGGGACAACTCCCTAAAAACCTCTTTCTTATTTTCACTTCCAGAAGGTCAATACCTAGAACGCTGAAACGCTGTGTACCGACTCTTTACTTCATGTGGATTACAATTTATAGATTTTGTGGTTTTTGGCCCCCTAATGTTGACCCTGTGGACATTTATAAAATGAATTATAGATACTCTGAAGAGCAAATGGCTTTATTTCTATTTAGTTTGGTTTGGCATTTCACAAGCTCAATTCCTTGAGAACACTGTGAAGAAACACGATAACAAGAATACACGAATACATGATATTGAAAGTAAAAGGTTTCACATATTTTGTATCATTATTATCTGTGTTAACGCCAAAAGCTCACATCGTCATCAATTAACTTTCATAATTCTTTAAAAGCTCCTGATCATCATTCAATTTTTAAATTTCATGAAATTAATTTTTCATAATAAGTGACTTTATCACCAGATCACATAAAAAATTGTCAAGTGAAAAGAAATAAAAAACATAGTAATTTTCTTTCTTATGATTCACTGGCTATATCAAATGGAGTTTGAATGTATTTTTTAGTAGCTAGACCAGTGTTTATCTTCATTCGAATCCTTTCATTACATGAAAAGCTATATGATATTGTTGATTAGTTGACAAACAAACCAAATACATCTTGTAAAAAAAAATAGAGCCATGGGCTCTGTAGCTCATCAGACTTTTGATAGAAATAGGTGTTGTGGTTTAGACCATGGGGTCATGGGCAGTGTAGGAAAGATAGCCTGTCCCAACGTCCGAGTTATTCACAATCAAATAAAAAAGGCCCATTGCCCATTTGGGGTCAAGTGGTCACCAAACCTACAATTTAAAATTCCCAGTGTCCAAGGAGTCTTCACACAATTTTTCAGCTCTCTATAGACCTTTTGGAACTAGGGAAAAAGATTAAATTAGGTTTTTTAGGTTTTGACCCCTGTGACCCCATTTGGGGTCATGGGGTCACCAAACCTACAATTTAGAATCCCCGTTGGCCAAGGAGTCTACACACACCTTTTCAGCTCTCTAGACCTTTTGGAACTGGAGAAGAAGATGAAATTAGGTTTTTCAGGTTTTGACCCCTGTGACCCCATTTGGGGTCATGGGGTCACCAAACCTACAATTTAGAATCTCCAGTGCCCAAGGAGTCTACAAACAACTATTCAGCTCTCTGGACCTTTTGGAACTAGGGAAAAAGATTAAATTAGGTTTTTTTAAGTTTTGACCCCTGTGACCCCATTTGGGGTCATGGGGTCACCAAACCTACAATTTAGAATCTCCAGTGCCCAAGGAGTCTACACACAACTATTCAGCTCTCTGGACCTTTTGGAACTAGGGAAAAAGATTAAATTAGGTTTTTTAGGTTTTGACCCGTGACCCCATTTGGGGTCATGGGGTCACCAAACCTACAATTTAGAATCCCCGTTGGCCAAGGAGTCTACACACACCTTTTCAGCTCTCTAGACCTTTTGGAACTGGAGAAGAAGATGAAATTAGGTTTTTCAGGTTTTGACCCCTGTGACCCCATTTGGGGTCATGGGGTCACCAAACCTACAATTTAGAATCCCCGTTGGCCAAGGAGTCTACACACACCTTTTCAGCTCTCTAGACCTTTTGGAACTGGAGAAGAAGATGAAATTAGGTTTTTCAGGTTTTGACCCCTGTGACCCCATTTGGGGTCATGGGGTCACCAAACCTACAATTTAGAATCTCCAGTGCCCAAGGAGTCTACACACAACTATTCAGCTCTCTGGACCTTTTGGAACTAGGGAAAAAGATTAAATAGGTTTTTTAGGTTTTGACCCCTGTGACCCCATTTGGGGTCATGGGGTCACCAAACCTACAATTTAGAATCCCCGTTGGCCAAGGAGTCTACACACACCTTTTCAGCTCTCTAGACCTTTTGGAACTGGAGAAGAAGATGAAATTAGGTTTTTCAGGTTTTGACCCCTGTGACCCCATTTGGGGTCATGGGGTCACCAAACCTACAATTTAGAATCTCCAGTGCCCAAGGAGTCTACACACAACTTTTCAGCTCTCTGGACCTTTTGGAACTGGAGAAGAAGATGAAAATAGGTTTTTCATGTTTTGACCCCTGTGACCTCATTTGGGGTCATGGGGTCACAAAATCTACAATTTAGAATCTCCAGTTCCCAAGGAGTCTACACACAACTTTTCAGCTCTCTGGACCTTTTGGAACTGGAGAAGAAGATTAAAATAGATTTTTAAGTTTTTGACCCTTGTGTCCCCATTTGGGGTCATGGGGTCACGAAATCTACAATTTAGAATCCCCATTTGCCAAGGGGTATGCACATAAAATTTCAGCTCTCTAGAGTCATTGGTTCTGGAGAAGAAGTCGAAAAAGTGAAAAGTTTACGGATGGACGGACGGATGGACGGACGCCGGACGCCTTGCCATGCCATAAGCCCATCGGGTCTTTCAGACCTGATGAGCTAAAAATTACACAAATATGGACGAATGGATGAGTAATAACCAAAGATTTTTAATGTCAATCACTTTCCATTCAAAAGGTTTATAATGAAATAGAATATATCATGAAATGCACAGGAACAGCATGTACACAGACACAGTTTTCTTCATAATTTTCAAAATTGTTAAAATCTCCTTAAAGAGCCACTCCGTGATTTTCTTACATATCATTTATCTTTGATACGAACCTAAATGTCATATGTGGTCATATAGAATCTAAACATCTCAACTTTTCATGTCCAAAAGACATATATATGACAAATACTGGTTTTCCATGAAAATCTAAAAAGAGCCTTATAAATGCACAGAGGTGTTAATATCACGTCCAATATACATGGATACTAGTTATATAACCTAACAACCACTATCGACTCCTAACTGCCCTCCTGGCTGTTTTAGATAAGTCTCCAAAATTACGTTTGACTATTTGAAGCGCGCCACTGTCCGGTTTTCGATCATAAATGCGACGTTCTACCGTCATATTGTCACTGTAGAAAAACAACAAGCTTTTAAATGTGTCTTTTTGGCAACAGTCGATACCTCGCGATCAAATGACATCACTGATTTAGTTTGGCATATATGACTCCAACAGCTCTTTAAGAAGGTTATCAACTTTGTTGAAAGGGTTTCTGCCTCACCTTTGTCTATGATGTTCACTTTAGTTCCTATTGTAGCCAACACACAAAATGTTAGTTCAATGTAATCGTTACAGGACAGATTGAATGTTAACCACTAACTGTTATCACCAGATGCTGAAATATGTGTTCGGCCACCAAGGCCTTATCAGTCAAAGATAAATCAATTTAATCGATGAAGGTGATCCGTCATAACAACAGAACAATGCTTGGTCACGAAATTAAACAAAGGAGTCTTTGTTACTTTTCTCAATGAGACTTTTGATGGTAATGCACAATAAAATCCTGACTGAAGATTTCTTTGGAATTTGCATTTCTATAAAAGAAAGAATTGAAACGTTTCAAAACAGAAGATTTCCAAAGTTTTTCCAAAAGAATTATCGTGAAAAAACTACAGGGGAAAATGTTTTTCTTGTGATGTGTAAGTAGAATTTATAAAACGAACGACGTACACATACTGTATAAATAGAAATTTTATTAGTAATACATACAGCTGCAGAATAACTGTGTAGGAGTACTTAGGTAAACTCAGCATTTTGGGGGATAGTGAATTAGTCAGCACTTTAAAACAAAATACGTTTTAGTCAAAAGTATCGTTATCAGCTTCTAAAGGAACCATATCTACAATACATATCCAAGGAAAAGACAAGAAATATACCAAGGACGTTTCTAGCATTTCAAAAGAGAGAAGAAGGGAGATCAAATTAAGAACATGTAGTACATAAAAGCATAGACATTTATATATTTTTCCATAGCGATCAGTTGATCAACTTACGGATGACTTACTTAGTACATGAATTTGATTCAAGGCGAAATCTCTTCATCAAGCAGAAAATTGAATTGCATATTTAAAGACCTATCAAATTATGTGGCTGTAAGGTACGCAAAACCCCCACAAACAACCAAAAACTCCTGCCCCTAACCCCACCATCTATTGCAAAATTATGCAGAAACCTATGTTATTATCCAGAAACCCCCTTTTAAATCTACTTATGCAGATGTGGACAAGTGGGACAAACAAGAAACATAGGCAAGATATTCCTTTGTCGTGAAAACACGAAGTTTGTGTGATTGTTACTCTTTCGTCGCGAAGGTAACGCCTCATTACAGTTGAAGGAATTGTAGTTACCATACGAGTCAGTCCCCAATAATTCCTGGCGGGATAGCGGAGTGGTTAGCGTGTTCGGCATCGGATTAAGAGGTCCGGAATGCGAATCCCGCTAGGGCCTAGACAACATTGTCTGCAGTAGAGAACTGTTCTTAACACAGAAATTATGCTTAAACTGTAACATATCATGTGACAATTTATTAAAATAATACTGTCTGTCTGTCTGTCTGTCTGTCTTAAAGTCAGCGCAGAACCATCCATCGTCCATACGTAACCACAATAGTGTTGCGGGCTTTCTCCCTACTATAATTCTAGCAGCCGTGATGTAAGTTCAATACCCTATAAACGGCGTTAGACCAAAGTAAAACCTCGCTTCTCCCAAAGCTTCATACGGTTCTAAATCTTACCACAAGCTAAACTGACAACATTACAGAACAAGACGTTTAATAACGTTTACCCTTTTGCTATTAAACTTTGTCCAGTTATAGTAAAGAGATATGGCTTTATTTAACTGGCATTTATCAAAAGATCACTAATGAATTAATTAAGAAACTTCCCAAACATTTTTTCTGGTGAGTTTTGATAGCACTCCAACGACCTGTTTTAATTGGTAAGTTATGTTGCACTGTTACATATACAGCATTTCTCTCATATCTTTCATTTGAAATATCTGAATAGTTAACCCTTAAATAGCATTGAGTAAACAGATAGTGTCAAGAATGTCCGTAACCTATTTGCTCGGAGAAGGACTGAGATTTTATTAATATTATTCAGAATATTGATATGTTAATATAAAGCTTCTGGTTGGGATATTGTAAAGAAAACCGCTTTTGACGCACCAATGCATTTATATAGTTTTTGTAATTTCTACATAGCAGATATAAAGATACATATGGTCTAGGTAGTGATTAGGGTATGTAGTGTTTAATATGTCATATAAATTTTATACATGCAAATAGGTTGTCTAATTTCGGCTCGACACATATTACGATTGCTCCATTTGTGTTGAAAATAAATCATTGTCATGTGTTTAGCTTTTTTGGACCAATATGCAAGGTGATTGATATTGCTTGAACAAAATCAAATAAATTGGTATTTTGGCAAATAAAAATAAAAGTTTCGAAAACTACTCGCCATCAGTTTAAGTCTAAGCAATTGGACACTTTTGCTTACTACACATTGTACAGCAAACACCGAGCATTGATGTAGGGAGGAAGTTATAAGCAGACTTTCCTATTTCTGAATGAACAAAATACTCGGTATTTATTTTTTTGAAAGTAAAGCTTACCTTGAAATTAGTTTCAAGAAAAGACATCCAGTACAGAATAGTGGTCTTCCGCGGAACTTTCATAGAGCTAAGAATTGCACTGGCCTTTTGCGAATACCTCGAACCTTACAGAAATCTAAAAATTGCTTTCACAAGAGACCTTCCCTTCACGTTATCCGAGATACCAGAGTCTGTGCAATACCTGTCGTTATCAAACGTGGACACGAATAAACACTGATAACCCGAAATCTCGTTGACCCGAATGAGCGAAGACCAAATACGCTGGCCGCGGAGCGACTGTCAACGGGCGATCGCCGAAGGATATTTTGTATTTAAATACAAAATTATTTTATCGATTTTATTTTCGACGATTCTGGTTGGACGAGAGTATATAAATCACGGTTTTGACAGAAATGTGCATTCATATCAAATGATGCCACTACATATATAAAGAGAAACAGTTCAAAGGCTTGATTTCGCTTGAACGGTGAACAGATAAACACGATTGTTGACCGGTATGACATGATTAAGTCTTGCGCAATTTAATCTACATTTCATTTCAACGATTCTGATAGCAGTCAAAACCATGCATTAATTTTTTGATGACTGAAGAAAAATTTATATTCGTGCATCGTGTAAGCATACGTTTGTGATATATAAATGCATTAGTAAAATACGGTTTCATAACTTTTTTATCGCTTCCGGAATTGAACTAAACGGGTTAGCTGTCATACCTTTCCGATAAGGATTGAGCTGTTAATGGAAATGTCAAAAAACTTTTTTCTGCCTCAGGATTGAAATAAACTTAACGCAATAAACTGTGGATTTATTTATCCACCCGGATTGAATTTGTAATAATCTTATCGGCAAAAGGAATTTGTCATAAACTTAATGAGACTTTAATGAGATAGGAATATTGAGATAAAGTAAATCTCATATATCATCCAACACTGAACAGCGTGTTTTAACACCAAAGGCAGTAGGGGTCTAAGAAAATAGGACTTTCTTTTTACTAGTGGTTTTATAATACCAAAGGCAGTAGGGGTCTAAGAAAATAGGACTTTCTTTTTACTAGTGGTTTTATAATACCAAAGGCAGTAGGGGTCTAAGAAATAAGGACTTTCTTTTACTAGTTGTTCACTCTCAGCTATTTAGTATTTTAGATTATATCCCTTACAATCCAAATATGCTCAAGTCGAGGGTCAACGAAAATAACCCAACTCTCTTCGCGGTAATTAGAAAAGTTGTATCACGTCGTTATAGGATGTTTCAGTATTCATTTTAAACCTTTGCAAAAAAATTGCCATCAAATTATTTGAATCTAACATTTATTTTGAAACGAAGAATAGTATTTCAATCAGTGACAAGTCGTATGCGTCTTACAATCACATTTAAACTTAAAAGCACTGTAGGATGTTTATTTCATCTTATTCTTATAATTTTCCCGATTTATAATTAGTGTATGCAAGACACAGTCCTTTCTGAGGTTACAAAAATCATTAATCAACCCGTATATACGAACTCAAGCACTCGCACAAAAGCGAAAACTGCATGCAGCCATTTTAATGTGAACACCTTTAATAATTCAAGTTAAGGAAATGGACTCATGTACCTTGAACTTTAGCTACTGAACTTTGCATTTATTAGATAGGAATATATTACATTAAACGTTTTGTTTCCTTAAAATCAGCTCCCTGTATTTGCATAAAGCCTTATATGATTGATGTAGATTAAGCGGTGGTTCCTTCAAAATGGGTGAAAAGTTAGTAGTCTCAAATTAAAACCCAAAATGTATGGCTTTAGCGTTTTTTAAAGGATGAGATGGGGGTTGCTTAAGGATCCGGGGTCCTTTGAGATATTTATACAGCAAATACTTCAACCATTATCTATTGTCTAATAGACTACGATGGAAGTATGATGATGTTACTATGCACAAATGTTTTGATTTTATGAATTATGTAATTAGAATTAATTCTACAATGTTATATTGAATTATCGCCTGTCGAACTTAATGGTGAAACAACTATGGTGAGATATTTTTTTATTAATACGGAAATATTTATGTCTTAATAATTTTACAGTCTTCCTGTTAATTTTGCCTTTCTGTTAGTATTTGAAGGGAAGTTCAAATTTCTCCAACGGTGACGAGATAAGACATATGTATTTGCAGTGGACCAATTGCAAACAAGGAAAGAGTTAAATCATTATGGAATTGAATCAATGCAAGGGGTGCGAGTGGTATAACAAATATCTCAATTGTGAGGAAATCTGAAATGAAGGAAACTTTAGACAGCCGTATTTAAGTACACAATGTTTGATAATTTAAAGGACAAAACTAAATTTTCATTTTCAAACCACCCGGAAGATAATTTTTATACATAATTTTTCATATAATATTAAGTTTATCTTGCAATATAAGATACCCACGGCATTAAAACAATGGAGAACAATGGGACCGACGATGTGCTTTATTTGACGATAAACCATGCGAGAGGTTAAAGGCGTCATTTCAAGTAACGTTACAAATGACGTCATATTGGCCAAGTCCATTGCTCAAACTCAACGTAACGTATCCCCTGGGGACATTTTCAAATTCATATTGATCGTTCAATAAATTTTATTCTATTTATATTGGAGCGCCCACCCCTATCTCGTCCGAATATGTTCTACGGCGGGAGGCATCATTGTTTTAAAAATGTTTTTGTTAAAAATACCATAATCTTTCAACTGTTTACATATATAAAGCAAGTTATTGTTAAGGGTATCTCATATAGGAAATAGAAAACTCGTTGTTGTGCATCTATCGTTGAATAAAACATAGCAGAGAGCATAAAACACGAAGGGCGCAGTGTTTTATGCTCCCTGCTATGTTTTATTCAACGATAGATGCACACCAACTCGTCTTCTATTTCTTATCTAATAATTGATATTATCGCGTTTGACATAAGGAAAATTAATTCGAATAAAGTGCAAAACCTTGTCTGATAACCAGGATTTTCAGACAGAGAAAATCAGAAATGTTCATATACTTTAATTCCTATTCATTGTTAACATTTCGTTGTCACAGAACAACCAATTTGACATTTTTCAATGTGTCTTTGTTTATGTATCGCTAATTATCACTCTGTCCATAACATGCGAACGGCCACTTAAATCATGAATGTCTATCATATGTATTTCTTTCTATAGTACAACTATTTTCCCTTGTTTTATTTTTTCTTTGTATTTTACATGCATTTTTGTCAAATTGATCAACTGCAAAGAACTAAAACAAGATGAAAATAAAATAAAATAAAAACAAAAATTTGACATGTTGCTCGGAAATATTATCACACATATTCTAACAAATTACTTATCATATTTTACATTTAATCTTTATAACTCAATTGCTGATTTAGATAAAAAAACAAAAGTATGGTAATGATTTCAATCCCCGACCGGTTTCACACTATTCAGTGATCATCATTGGGTCTTTATGACGTTGCCATACCATCTATTTATTACTTGAACTATGCAGAAGTTTTTTTGTGTTAATATACATATATATATACATATATATATATATATATACATAGTGAGACAAGTGAGACAGAATTACCTTTCTTAGACATACTTATCAAGAAGGATAATACTCACATCGTAACTGATATTTTCCATAAGACAACAGACACAAAACAATATCTCCATTTCAAAAGCGCACATGAGCGACATGTCAAAACAAACTTGCCCTATTGTCTAGCTAGACGTGTCTGTGCCATAAGTAGCAATGAAAACTTTAGGTCTCTAAGATTAGAAGAGCTAAAATTTTCACTATTGCAGCGAGGCTATCCAGAACCTCTTATCAAAGATGGAATAAATAAAGCACAGGCACTCACTCTTGAAGAGTTACGTACTCCCAAAGACAAAATAAATGAGGACCAAAACACAATCGCTTTCGTGACAACACATAATAAAAACAATGCGGAATTATTTCCAGTTATGCATAGGAACTTACCTATGCTTAGTCAAGACAAGAGGTTAGGCCACATGTTGAAAAGAAATAAAATCATTAAAAGCAAAAGACAGCCAAAAAATCTTAAACACATCTTAACAAGGGCTAAATATGATGGTATCCAAAACCCAACAGAAAGACCTTCAGTTTCCAAATGTTCAAATAAAAGATGTGGCACATGTCCCCATTTATTAGAAGGACAATTGACAATGGCAAAACATTTGAAATAAAATCTAACTTCGATTGCAATTCAAAAAATGTCATTTATGCAATAATGTGCCCTAAGTGTAAAAAATCCTATATTGGAAAAACTGAATGCCTAAGAAATAGGGTAACCTTACACAGACAACAAAATAACGATAGCAGATACCGCTGTTTATTTGTAAATAAACATCTTTCTACTTGTGCAAATGGTGATTTCAAAATATTTCCTTTCTATAAATTATTCCATAAATCTAACATGGGCAGTGTCTCAAATGCACTTTTACGACTTGAAGAGTCCTTCATTGACACCTATAGACCCTCACTAAATAAACAATGAGATGATTACCCTTAAATCACTGACATATATCTCTAACTACAATTGAGCTATTTAAAAACAAAAGGGATTATGTAACATTAACATATTGCTCAAGGGGTAAACTCATAAGAGAGTGATTGTGTCAATCAGAAGACCAACAAGGAAGAACCATGATGGCAACGCAGCTTTTGAAATAAAGGACTGGTTTGGTATCAATAAGGCCTAGGCCTCCTTTCACAAAGCAACCTTAACTAAGGTCAACCTTACCTCCCATTCTTTAACATTGCACTAAGGTTACCTTAAGGACTTATGATCAACTTAGGGCTTTGTGAAAGGAGGCCCTGAACTTTACAACGCCCTACCTTTTATCGTCCAGAGGATTCCTCATGAGGAAAATCTGTACTACAATTACCTTCCCTCTTGAGGGCAATGACAGGTTTAGGCTAAACATGGGGATCTCACAATAATTGTTGTCAATTCAGAGGGAAGCATTTTATCAATAGAAGCAGTTCTATAATGTACACAATATGTCAGTGTCCCTGCCTGAAATGATTTAATTTTGTTCACAGTAAAATTGCCGCCAACAGTTTTTTCTCGTCACTTCATATCAGTCTACGGACAACCCTTTGAAGATAATGCATTTAGCTTACACGTGTATTTATTGGGGAAAATTTGAAAAGATATAAATTTTGACGAACGTTCTAATGCCACTTTGATGTCCGCGGATGGTTTTCCATTTTATACTCAAAATCTTTCGCAGTTCGGAGCGTAAACATAATGTGTTTGAAATAATCATTAAAAGCATCGATTGCGTTATATATATTCTTAAAGCAAAAACGTTCATGATTTGATTCGAATGCTTCATTCTAAGTGTTAAAATTGTTTTTAAACTGTAAAATAAATAAATTAAATCTTGGAAATGAAATTTAAAAAATTACCTGGTTGTTGATGGCAAATATGTATTAAAAGCAAACCGTGGGTGGTATAAATAATTGTTTATAATTATATTTATATCTATCTATATATTTGAATTTGTGAATATTTACGTCAAATGAGAATCATACATACATTTTTAATTTAATTTGATATTTTTTGTGAAACAGTCCCAAATAAAACACCTGTTTTATAGATAAGTAGTTTGTATTACAATCAATTACCAGATTGTTAGAAAGAATACAACAAGATTAGATTATATACATCGAATACATTTAGTGTCCCTTTGAGGCGTCTTTATTGGTCGACTTAAACGAACTCCCTAAAATGTTTAGCGCCAAGATGTTTGAACAAAGGATTTTTTGAGGGAAAAATAAATCACTATTAAAATTAAATATTAAAGCATTTTGAATTTTAGAATTAATTTTAACTGCATCACTTCACATACATAAACGATATATCAATGTGAAAATGGCCTAAAATGTAATTGATGTATCGCTGTAGTTGGTTCCGAATCACTTTTAGCGGATAACCTATTTATAACCTACGTTTCCTATATCCTTTAAGTCATATAACGGGCAAAGTACACTGTTGCTCGTGATTGTTTGGAATAAAAGATCTCACGAAAAGGTTAACTGTTGTCACTAAGTATCTCTAAAAGTGACGGTTAAGTCCTGACACGAACTCAAAATAGGCGCATGCAGTTTTCGTTTTTACCCGAAACAATTTATTCTACGGCTTGAGTAATCTAATGTTTACTAAGATGACAATATATTTTGCATAAACTTATGTATAATTATGAATAATTAAATATGAACATCATAAACACGAGCTACTGTGCTTTAAGAATATCGATACCATGGGTCTCAAATTCCTTTGAACAACAAGCTTCAACTCAATTAAACAAAGAATAGATACTCGAACGGACATCAACCTTTACGAGTAGTCCGGGGTTCGATTCGCTATCTTGTTACTGAGTAGCGTTAAAATTCATCGCCATTTGCGTCACTTCAAATATCGGTCAATTATCGATCGAAAAGTATGAGGGCCTTCGGACTATAAATCAGATGTCAAAAAACAGTGGCAATTTACACATGAAGTAAATTCAAAGCGAGATTAGCAAAAACACTCGCAGATTTTACAGACTTATTTTATCACCTATAACTGCCTTGCTGAATTTACTGATTTGCGATTAGTTTGTACTTTTCAACGATTTTCTCGCGTGTAATTCTTTCTGTGGTAATGTTAAATAAGATACGAACAGCCGTTGGATACAATTTCAAACGAATCGTACTACATGATTTAGCTATATTGTCGTGTCAAAGCATTTAGAATTAAATTACTGACTTTGTTAGAAATTGTATTTGAAAGAAAAGAATCAAAAAGTGAAAAAATCTTAGTATATACCGTTCATAACACCACATCTTGTAACAATGTTAACTTGTTAGTTAAGACTTACATCTAAACATTATTTGTTCTTTTAAAAAAAAACATCGGTAGAATTACACACTTAATTTATTCATAGAAAAGAGAAAGGACCCAAAATATTGCTAAAATGTGAATAACGTAAAATCTTTGAAGTTTCGTTCCTTTTTACGGTGGCATATTAGGGCCATCTGTTTTTTTATTTTTATCTTGAAATTTCAAGAAAAAAGCTGAAATTTCAACATGTCTAACTTGAAATTTCAAGATATTAAGTTGAAATTTCAAGATACTTATGTTGAAAATTCAAGATAAATAAGTTGAAATTTCAACTTAGCATCTTGAAATTTCAAGATAATGATATATATATAAGGATCTGTTCTGTCAAAGTCAGCATTACTTGTGTGGAAGTCTCCTTGATTAGACGTCCCTACATATAAATAAAGTCTTATTGTGGATATATATTACAAATAAACATACAAACTTAAACAGTAATAATGTGTTTATGTATGCATGTGTGTGTATGTATTTGTATGCATGTAAATGTATATGGATGAGGGAATGATGTATTTATGTACTTTCTTATGTATGAATCATAGTATCTTATGTATGTAAAAATGGTTTATATAGAATTTTGGGAGGTTGTGTGTATTCAGTTGATACCTAAAATTATGATGATTAAATACAGACCACAATTATATCATCGGAAATTATTCGTGATATGTATGTTCTATATTAAAACGTGTATGTGTATGTATACATAAGAGAGAGTTATAAACATTCCTACACAGATTGTGGGGAACCTTATCATCAAACATGCGCGGTCTGGTCAATATATGTGTCATACATTGGAGCAAATATATACGAAGCGTTATAAATCTAAGTAAAGATTCACATACACATATGAATTGATATTTAATACATATCACGAATACTTTCCCGATGATATTATTGTGGTCTGTGTTTAATCATCCACTATAAGATATCAAAAATACATACAACCTCCCTGAAATCTACTATTTATACATACATACATACATACATACATACATACATACATACATACATACATACATACATACATACATACATACATACAATATGAGTACATTAATTCCAACATAATCTACTAGTACAACAACATATACTAGTACCAATATAGATAATCTCACTCCCACATCCATATACATTTACAGCAAACATACAGACACACATATAAACACACACAAACACATACATAGGCAGTACGTATCTACATACACACATACATATACACATATTTATATATATACATACATACATACATTGTACATATTATGTCATGTACATATGTAAAGTCTTGTACTTTTTATGAATATGTTTGTGTCAATTTTTCCTGAAATGAAATTTTTGTCTGAAATGAACATTAAGGCCTATATTTCATGTTTCAAATGTATTTGGATAAGTTTATTATCAACTGGTTAAGTTTGTATGTGTATCTATATTATATATCTACATGGATTTTTTGTTTATTTGTATGGACGTCTAATCAAGGAGACTTCTCACCCAAATAATGCTGACTTTCACAGAGCAAATCCTTATATATATCATTATCTTGAAAATTCAAGATGTTAAGTCGAAATTTCAACTTATCTATCTTGAAATTTCAACATAAGTATCTTGAAATTTCAACTTATTATCTTGAAATTTCAACTTATTATCTTGAAATTTCAACTTATTATCTTGAAATTTCAAGATGGACATCTTGAAATTTCAACTTTTTTCTTGAAATTTCAAGATAAAAAAAAAACAACAGATGGCCCTAATATGCCACCGTACCTTTGGATCTGCCATTGAATAACTTTGATTACATCAAATAAGGCATCTGGATATTTATCCAAGAAAGTGTTTACAGCAAGCCAAAGAGTCAGTGTTACTTCAACTTTCTAAAGGGAGGTAATCCGTGTTGGCATAAACGGAGTTGCAGTGACAAGGTTGTACGGTAATTCTTATGGTTTGTTTGTTTAATCTAAATGTCATCATCTGGTTAACCCTTTCTGCTCTTATCTAGTTTCAAATACGATCATAGATGTAGTGATGATGTATTTGGGGTTGTTTTTTCGTTATTTTAATTTTTTTCAAATCTTGTTAAACGCACTAGTGCACACCAATATTTTGTAATTACAACGAATGCCAGATACTGCATATCTCTCGATATTATTTATTGATGCGCACATAAAATGTTTCGTTTGTTTGGAAAGGTTAATTTTTTCAAAGCCACGACGTTTGAATCAAATTTCTAGGCTATTGGTTAATTCTTAAGAAATATGCATATCACCCGCCTTCCTCTGCATTATTTGAAACAAATTTCATTTATTGAGGAAAAGGTTTGGAACAAATAATCGAAAGATATCCAGATAATAATAATAATAATAATAATAATAATAATAATAATAATAATAATAATAAGTATTTATTTATAATGAGTATTTATAAAGCGGTATATCCATACACAAGGTGCATGCTCAAAGCGCGTCAATATTTGACATACAAATAAAATTAACTTAAATAATCAAGATTTTCACAACTAGTGTTGTCATTCATTGAAATGCAAAAAAGTAGGGGATTATAAATTATGACGTTTAGGGGCTACATGACACAATTTCACGCAGTTTTTGGCTCATATTGGCTATTTTAGGCATGAGTACAGATGCACTCAATTTAGCTTTCCATCGATGCGATGAAATACTTATCATTCGTTACAATAACCAGCAATCACCTATGAAAAAGTTAAGGAACCGAAGTCGCTAATAAAAAAAGACAGTCGGCTGTGCACGAAATGAAAGAAAACATTGACTGTTGAAATCGGTTTAACTATAAAAAAATTTCCGCTTTTGAATATACCAGAAACTGGGAAACAGAAACAGGAAGAGACATAATTTATCTAGGTTAATCAGTATGTGCAATTTTTTTTTATTAGAAATAGCGGCTGTCGTTTTGGAGTCCCAGACTGTTAAAATCGAATATCAAATATTGTAGAAACGGCGGATGTATACAACTTTGCATCAAATACTTCCGGTCCTTTAAAGATAATGTTATAACGTGAGACGTTTATAATTTCGAAGTTACTATCAATCAATCTTTATTCTGGTACTTAAGAGGCCATAGGCCTATAGTACATGAAATACATTGCATACATTCAAGTAACAACATGCGTTCTATGTACAAATGCATAATATATATACATGGACAGATTTTTTAGTTCTCGAGTGCTCGTGCTGTTTAATAATTCCTTAAATTTACATTTATTAGGATTGACATGATATTTGTTTTTTATATATTCGTTTCGAATATTAAAGTAACTAGGACAAACGAGTAGGAAATGGTACTCATCTTCAATAGCATTCAAATTACAGAGTTTGCAAACTCTATTTTCCCTACTTATATTTACATATCTGCCTTTCTCAATGAATAGGTCATGCGATGAACATCTAAAACGTGCTAAATTTATCCTATACTTTTTCACATTTAGACAAGTTAGATATAATTCGGTATTCATACTGTTCTTATACACAGAGTAAAGGTTGCATTTGCTTGAAGCATTAATCTTTTCTTGCCAGTTTTGAAAATAGATATCTTTAAGTCTTTGGGTAAATATGTTCATGAAGTCTAAGTTCACACCATCATTTTGGCTGAGCCATATATTTCCAAAACCAATTGAAAATAGTAGTTGTTTTACATCAGTTACCCAATTCTTATGTCCATTTTTATCATATAAAATCATCATTTTATAGCATTTCTTAGGTAGTCGATATGATGGCATATGTAACAGTTTTATCCAATACCGAATTACTTTACAATAGGAGTAGATGTATAAAGGATATCTGCCACATTCTCCATAAACCATAATGTTTGGTGTGTTTTGTTTGACACCCAAGAACTTTTTACATGCAAACAGATGTACCATTTCTAGATTTGCAAATGTATTTAGTCCCCAAATTTCTGCCCCATATAGAAGAATAGGGTATATCTTTACGTCAAATATTTTAAAAAAGGAGTTCATGCTGAGGTCACCTACAACAGTTAATTGTCTAAGGATCCCTAATAATACTTTCTTTGCCTGAACTGCTGCATAATTCGCATGCACAGACCATGATAACTGGTTACTAAAATATACTCCGAGATATTTATAACAATTTGTTGTTTCAAGTTCACATTCTTTATAATACCATTTTTCTTTTTTTGAGAGTTTAAAGATAATGTTATAACGTGAGACGTTTATAATTTCGAAGTTACTAATGTTAAAGGTTATCTGAGTTCGGATAGGTAGTAATACCGAGAGATATGCATTATCTGAACATTGGTGATTCTTCCAAAATATTTTCTTGCGGTACTGCCTTTAATGAGACACAGAGTATGTTTCATAAATTTGTATTTGTCTGAAACAAGAGCCAAAATACCATATGTCTTGAGTTCAGTTCAAATAACGTCCCTGAACTTGCATCTTCATCTCCAATTGGCAAAATTTGGATATTGTCTCGTTTTCAATTATATTAGAAAAACTGCCATATAAATGTAAATAAGTCAATATTTTGCAAATGATGTACCTGAATGTTAGTTAATTGCTCTACTAAACACTAAACATGTCTTTTCCTTTGTCTGCTTGTAGGTTTCCAGAATCACGTTTGAGTCATTGGCGCGCACCATTGTCCGGTTTTCGATCAAAAGTTACAACTTAATCCTTAATTATTGTCGCCAAATTTAACTGATCAGCAATAAGATGGTGATTTTCAGAGACAACCTATACTTCCCGATAAGATAAAACCATGTATAAAGTTATATATATGTGACTCGAACAACATACTCTGCTAGCCTTTAAAGAGAGAGTCCTTTCGGGTATTTTTTTACAAAACATTGATTGATGTGACATAAATTCTTGTCAGTACAACATGTAATGAATACGTAATTAGAACTATATCCCGATTAACATGTTATTTATGCTTCAAGTTTAATTTTTTCAGCATGAAAACAGCGGGCAGAAAATCGTTGTAAAATGAGTTTATTCATCTCTAATGTAAGTGATAAAAGCCTTAATATAAATTACTTTTGCAAATATTAGAAATATCACGTAATCCAGTGTTTTGTTTTATCTAGGGTAATAAGTGTCCTAAATTTCTATATGTATACAGGGGTATTCCTCTAAAACAACAGAGCTGTATTGGAGTCAATCAGTAGTAATTTATATACTCAGCCTGTGTACTAAACTCCTTACTCCGAGCTCGTGCAAGCACGTTGTTATGTCCGTCACATCCAAACCAATACTCTGTAAAACCAATATCCATGTAATGTTATATTCATGTTTATTATGTAAGCTTATTTTCCCGGCGATCCGATTGGTCGAGAAGCGATCACGTGTCAGTCGACAGAAAAACATATTGACTTCATTCCGAGTCCGACCAAAAGTGATATTGACTTGACATAGACATAATGACGTCAAACCGTTGTTACATGACGTCATGCTATTCTTATCGTGGCGTCATTTGACCGTCATGTGGAACAATTGATCGAAATTGCTGTTCATGACTGTTGTTTTTTCTTTTCTTTTCGTATCTAATTCGAAACATAATAAAACAATTATGGACTGGTGAATTCGGTCAATACCTGTTTTTATAGACCCGAGGAAAGCAATATTGACCTCGGACTTCGTCCTCTGTCAATATTGCTTTCCTTGGGTCTATAAAAACAGGTATTGACCTCATCACCAGTCTATAATTGTATATTATTATGTGATCTTATTTTTCCGGCAATCCGATTAGTCGAGAAGCGGTCACGTGTCAGTCGACAGAAAAGCATATTGACTTCACTCGCGTCCGACCAAAAGTGATATTGACTTGAAATAGACATAATGACGTCAAACCGTTGTTACATGACGTCATCCTATTGTTTTCGTGACGTCACTGGACCGTCATGTTGAACAATTGATCAAATTTGCTGTTCATGACTGTAGTTCTTTCTTTCCTGTTCGTATTTATTTCGAAACTTAAAGAGCCACTCCGTGACTTGCTGGAGTCATATATGCCAAACTTAATCAATTGTGTCATTTGATCGCGAGGTATCGATTGTTACCAAAATGACACATTTGAAAGCTTATTGGTTTTTCACAGTGACAACATGAAGGTAGAAAGTCGCAATCCTGATCGAAAACCGGACAGTGGCGCGCGTCAAATAGTCAAACGTAATTTTGGAGACTTATCTAAAACAGCCAGTAGGGCAGTTAGGAGTTGCTAGTGTTTGTTAGGTTATATAACTAGTATCCATTTATATTGGACGTGATATCTAAACCTCTGTGCATTAATAAGGCTGTTTTTAGATTTTCATGGAAAACCAGTATTTGTCATATATATGTCTTTTGGACATGAAAAGTTAAGATGTTTTGATTTTATATCACAACATATGACATTTAGGTTCGTATCAAAGGTAAATAATATGTTATGAAAATTACGGAGTGGCTCTTTAACTTCGTCCTCTGTCAATATTGCTTTCCTCGGGTCTATAAAAGCAGGTATTGTTATCATTACCAGTCTATAATTGTATAATGTTTTGTTCACTCCATGTCTTCATTAACTTTTTTTTTTTATTCCACTTTTTTTGAAGTACAGCAAATCATATAAAACATTTTTAGCATTGTCACGAAACACTGAACAGCACAGTTGATTCGGAATGGTCAATGAACAAGTTATGACAACTAGACCAGAATTTTACAAATTTGTTCATGTCTTCATTAATGGCTTTTGGGAATAAATTGACTTGACTTGACTTATCAGAAGCTTTAAAGCCAGGTGAGTAGATTAGCGTTTCAGATTAGTTACAGTTCAGTAGGATAGATTAAAAACAAGGTTCAATCACTTTTCATTCTTATACACGTTTTCATTAATGTTTCACAAATTATCGTAAATGTTTTGTTATTTCAGTAAGGTTAATAACAGTATTTTAGAATGGTCCTTGTGTGAGCCGAACAGCCGAACACAAAGCACATTGCTATACTTACTAGTGAATATCAAATGTAAATAACATGCTACGAAGAACATCTCCTAATTGATATTTCTTAAATGTGATTCTTTTATATCAATTTGATCGTTAATTTACTTTTATGTAATCCTGTTTATGGTAAATTGCTAATTTAAACTAACAATGTTGATGAATGGTTTGATGAATAAAAAAAATGAGTTCAAGTTGATGTCAAGCTGTTACTAGACTTATGACCCCAGTCACCTGTTCCCGGAATCACATAACAGGACACGATAACCGCCGGTGTTAATTTCATGGGATAGCTTTGTTTGGAGCTCTAGAGCCAATTATATTTGAACAAAAGTTAATTGCACTTTTTCAAAAGGTTTTCGATTTCTCAAACGCATAATTCTGCTTCATACAACAAAATTGGCTTAATTTTTCCATCAAATATCTTAAAAGCAGCGTTTACAGGCAATTTGTCTACTTATTTATGAAGCATTTATTGAGAAAAAAGCCTTTTTGGGAAAAAGTCTCACTTGTTTTGTAAACATGTTCCTGCAAGAAACGACAATACCTAGATATTTATAGTATGACGTTATTTCTGTCTTTTCGCCCTTTATAAACCATTTCTCATGTATGGATAGAATTCCACTTGTTTTAAGATTACAACTTTCGTTTTCTTCAAATTTCAAATTTATTTCTAGAATCCATTTCTCACAGTATCTTACTAAAACATCTATAGTTACGATAATAGTAAAATACTGACGAAACTCACCACGAAAAGACCGTCGCCACCAAAACCTGGCCACGCTGAACCTGCATCTCATGGCTGGACTGCGTCACGTGACCTGGCTATGTCGTACTGTAGAGTTACTGATAACGGAAGATGATCAGATTCGGTTCTATTTAAAGATCAAAATTCAAAAGCTTTTCAAACAGGGAAATGGACTTTTTACAATAATTAAAACACTATTTCCTTGGCTACCAATATAAAAATAGTTCCCGTATATATCATCACCTTATCTGCCATTCAACGCATGCATATTGAAGTTGCGACAATAAGATAGAAGTTGTCTCCCTTTATCATGTAAAACTTCATCTTTAGACATTCTCGGTATATCAAAACAATCATTGTCAAGTTGTAGATGAGACACTTCGTCGTTTTCAATAAAGCATTGTTCTATCCTAGAGTTAATGTCCCCTATCAGTATAAATCTAAACTACCAGGCAAAAGAAAGGTTTCAATCATTTTCAAGGCTATGAAATAAAAACAAACCTAGATATGAGAATTCTGACGATTGGTGTATAAACAGAAATGATTTTCCAATATTCTCTTTAAAAAGCATTCAAATATCGGCATTTCATTTTCCCCAATACACAAGGAAAGAGACCGGGGATCATTATTAAAAATTACAAACATGTGGAGTTGAAAGACAAGTGCACAGAAACTCTCAGTTGTCACAGTAATCATGTAATCTGTCATCAGTAGTGTGACCACTCTGGACATCAATGCAAGCAAATACACGCCTTCTAATTGAAGTCGTCAGTCGTCGGATGACGTCAGCAGGGATCCTTTTCCATATATTTAATAGAGCTTGCTCAAGTTCCTGCTTGGTTGTTTGGAGGTGGCACCATCTGTCTCAAATCGCGGTCAAGGTGATCCCAAAGGTGTTCAATGGGGTTAATATCTGGTAAGTTGGCTGGCCACGGTAAAACATTGGCTGTTGTTGGATGAAAGGAACGACTATAGGTCTAAGTACCTCATCAATATATCGCTGGCCAGTGAGATTATATCGCAGAACAACCAGCGGCGTAGTCATTTCCCAAAACCATGATGCCTCCGCCTCCAAACGGGTGAACCTCTCTAAACGGGTAAACCTCTCTAAGACGCTCGCCCCTTCGTCGATTAACTCGAACCTTGCCATCGTTCCTGAATAGGCAAAGCCTGCACTTTTCTGTAAACAGCACCCTCTCCCAGTCACGTCGCTGCCACAGGCGTACAGTACGTGTCCATCGTAATCTGCGAAGTCGACGGATTATTCTTGTGCTGATGACTTAACCTAGTGCCGTCGCTGCTGTTGATGTCGCCGTTACGAATCGGTTTCAAGGGTGAATCTGCCTGATGTAGCGATCCTCGGCCGTACTTGTTGTCTTCCCGATCTTGGTCTGTCCTGTATCTGGCCTGATTGCTGGTAGCATATAGTGGTTTAGCTGCAGTTAAAGGTTCTTACCATTTGACGTTAGGAAGCCCCATAGTGGACATACCGATCGCTTGGTCACGTAGCGCTTGCGTAAGTCTTGGCATACGTTTGGTGTTCTTTATGTTACTGCATGTCTGATCTTTCGAATAATGTTATGCAACATTGCTGCACGTGCATCACGAATCATGCCTCAAAAACACGTTTTGAACGTGTTTGTGAATGCCCAATTCCAGTGGCTACGTTCGATGCGATGCGTTCATGTAGAGGAAACGATGCAGTAATACTATCATTTCTCGCTTAGAATCAAATCCGTACAAGCCCTCTTAAATTGTTCATGAAAAAAGTAAAAGTGAGACCCTTCGTTTGCCTGGGAGTTTAGTTCCTGGGTGTTCAGCTACTGAAGTCTGCATTCCAACAAGGTCCATTACCGTAAGATATTTTATCGGGAAGGTAGAGGCACCATAATTTGTGACATAGACAAAGCCCAGGTGCAAAGTAGGCACTCCACATAAAGAATATACAACCCGTCCAGTCTTCATGTAGTCTGTTAAAAGTGATGACGTCGACTCAGTTATTTACACTGCAACAACCTCGCTATATCTACAACGATTTCTTATGCGTTTTCAAACAATGGTGTTCTGAAAACAAATGTGCGAAATCTGTAGCGTTTTTTGCCCAAGTCTCTAAAAACATATAATGTTTGGACAAAATTCTAAAATGCTATATTAAGATTGCATTTCCCTATTTTGATGAAACTTTTGTTGTTCCCAACATATGCGTAGACATCGTCATTGATAAAACAGTTTATTGTAGGATATGATATCTCGATACCGCTTCACAAACTCTCCGAGCCGTCTCCTAGTGTCCTTCACTGTTTGTGTGTAGTCGGAGGACACTGTAGGTTCACTGTCATGTTCAGTGTTTCTTGCTGTCTTATTTATCCCTTCTCAGTCATTAAATGAAGAAAACATAACGATGATAGGACGCGATATCCGTTTAGTTGATTAACATCCCTCGCACTCATATTCAGCTCGGTTTTCAGGATGTCTTACTTTATTTTCTGAACAAGTCCAATTTTCACATCTGTTCACTTTTTCTTCTGCCAAAAAATATTAAATTATTCCTCAGGGTCTTGGCGTCTTTTTTTAAGTTTCTCAATAACTTTCAACGTGCTATTCTATTCAGACTCAAGAGTGGATTCGAATTTATCAACTTACTGTTCAAGTTTACAATTCAAGTTTTTGCTTCACAGCCTGCTGTATCAGCTTGCGTTGAGCGTGTCGTCTGTCCCGACCACTTTACGTATTGCCTCGTGTTGTCGGTAACCGATACACCCGCGGAAGACAGAGACAGTGTGCTTTTGGTGTGTCGTGTCCGGGGACCCGGATTCAAGTCCACGTTGCCACTTACAATAACCAAAATGCCTATAATTTGCAAAATTTGCAATTGTCGTTTCCAAAATCAACATGAAAATGATATGCCACTTGTAAACTTTATTTTACTCTTGTTCGGTTGAATGTTTAAGCCAATGCGTACACACCAGAGATGTAATTCTACTCCCATGAATTCATACGTGACCCCCTCAGCCATATGACGCCTCTCGTCAAGCTGACATTAACAAATCTACAGCAAAAGTAAATTTGGCAATGTATAGTATGAATTAATGCCATTTATAAACATCTGTGAAATTTTGAAATATGTGTAATGAACAATTAAACCACGTTAATTGGTTTTCTTTTTGCAATGCTTTCTACTGAACTACTAAATTGGGATCCGTTATAAAACATGAAATGCGTGATAACGAATATTCCAAATTATTATTCTTGACAATAATCTCTGTGATATTTTTTCTTCTCAATCCTTCCAATTCCACTAAATCATCCTGAAAATACGGACACAGGCCTCCAGTGTATGATGATGATGATGATGATGATGATGATAATGATTATTATTATTATTATTATTATTATTATTATTATTATTATTATTATTATTATTATTATTATTATTATCATTATCATTATATAGGACATTTCCTGCGTAAGAAAATTACATGTATGGTGCTTGATTGATTTCCATATGTATATTCCGGGCTTGAGATGCAAACCGATAAATATGTTTTTATTTCATATTCACACTTGGATTTTGCATATATGAAGATCATTTGAAATGTTAACCCATATTATGATTATCTAGATATTGCTTTAAATCCTTTTAACATTGGATCTGAAATCGGATATAAGACAGAAATTAAATCAAATATTAAGTGGTAGATTTAAGAGGTAGATATAGGCAGCAAAGAGATATTGCCTACACATTATTAATATTTAAAAAGCATGAATGAAAAATATAAACTCATTTCGATATCACTAATTATCCTTAATGATCAACCCTGGTTTTTTAAATATTGTCTAATGAACACGAACAATACGTAAAGATAGCGGCCAGTTTCCATATTTCGTCATCTGTGACGTCAGTGTAGCGGCCTGCAACAGCGGAAGCGGGTCGTTTTCTGAAAATTCCTCTACCGATTTAAAAGGAATAGAATTTGTAATTAAGAAATTATAACCTTCGATAGGGTGTCATAAAACTCTTAAAGATTCATACTTGTTTCGTAAAGGTCATAATCTCTATCTATAACACTCATTGTATTTTCACGAGAAATGTTATTTCGTCGTCTGTGACGTCATGTATAATCAGTCGTGACGTAATTGAAGTCTGTTTTCTGCGAGAAAATTACAAGTTGCTTGATATAAATGGGATTAATTTGAGAAATATTGGAAAATACTTGCAAAGGTGAGGAAACCCTTTACGAAACTTTTACTTTTTTCATTAATCCTCGTTCTCGCTCGTGTGATATACAAAAAACAATCGTATAAATTTTTATGTCAGATGATACATTTCATGGGATATTTATTTCTATATATTAACATGGATTTGCATGGATATCCCAAGATGTTGGAGATAACATTATTTTTATATCAGTGTTTAAGCAGAGACTTTTTGATAACCTACAGGAGACCTGGATTGTAAATGTAAACCACTTATCTGACTCTTATTCATATTAACAGTACAATCTCTTCTGACTGTTATGCTGAATACTATCTAAATTAAATCCATCTCACTTAAAAGGATTTTATCGCGCTTCAGATGCAATAACTTTAGAATAGCTGTCAACACAGGAAGACACCAAGCCACATCATATGGAGAAAGACTTACATACATAACAAGTTTGCGAAGCATGTAATACAATCATATATTGTCTATATATATATATATATATATATATATATATATATATATATATATATATATATGGTTTTTTATTACCCCTGAATTTTCTGTATTTTGGCCTTCTACTGAATAAATCTATCTGTCTGTCTGTCTGTACTAAACACAAAACTCAAGAGAATTAAAATAAAATTGTGTTTATTTCAATCAGTAAGAAAAGTAGAAAAAGTATAAAGGTTTACATCTGCCCAAGCATACACATAAACTCATTTGCACTCTTCATATTTACAACAATTTTACATATTTGCATCCTTTTTACAATGTCGATCAACTAATATAGAAGGGTCATTTCTAACCTAAGCACTTTATCATTTGTTTAATTTTTAATACCAATTGTTTTGGACATTTTGTTTTTAGAATTTAAAGGAGAAAAAGAAATGAAAATGAAAAACTGAATTAAAAGCAATGTATTTACAATAGTTGATATATACAACACCGTTCTTAATCATTTAAAAATTTGCTAAATTAGAAAAATATCTAATGTTTTTCTTTCACTAGACAAATTCTTACAACTGCAGGAAAACAATGTACAGACATATTACAATATATATTATGTATATTATTATTACATGGAGTGCCTGCGAAAATGAAAAATCAAATTGCAAATGCCTAAAGATATGAATACAAAAGCATAACTGCAGTCAAATTTTAAATAAACAATAAAGCTCGTCAGCACATCTCATACAAAATATAGATGTTGAAAGATAAAGCATGAACTCTCTCAATTATATTTCACATATTCCAAGCCTAGAAGTGAAAATATTCCAAGCCGAAATACATTATTTGCCAACGAAGGTTATTCAAATCAAATTTTCTTACGTAGCCTATGTTAAAATTAGACCCCACTTTGTCTAGCAATACAGAACGATGTTTGTTTGCAGTCTCAGTTTATTGTCAATCGCAATAAAATAAAATTTAAGTTAGCTCATTTTATTGATACTCTCGCTAAATCGCTCTTTTAAGATTTCAGGTATTCAATTTGAAGCTAATGTCCCTATAACCTGCGGCCCGGAAATGACTCAAATTACTCCGTATACTGTTTTAGCATCTTCGGGATGTTGATAGTTTTGGAACTGCAATCAATGTGCTGAAGAGAGCGATCTTATCCGTCCGATATTTCTCCCAGGACAAGCGTCTCTGTAGGGTTTCGTAAAATCTACCGTTTACTTTACACCATTGAGCTAAAAATAGCAAATCTAAACTATGCAGAAAACACCGAAATGTGAGCTAGATCTTATTTTAAAAGGATTGAGTAAATCATGTAATCGGCTAATGATAAAGAGAGTTTCCATAAATCGACATATAGGAGTTACGAAGAATGAATGACTTGAACAATCTCAACAGTTAAAACAACTAAGCGTAGTAATATTTTACGGGCGTTTCATACAAGTTCACTGTACAAAGGGAGACAATTGTAATACTGTAACATTAAGTATGCAGCCCATAGGACTCCATTATTGCATAAGGAAGTATATAACGCTTCACAAATCTAAAAAAGATTAATTTTCAATGTAGAATGATCATTGATGATTAATCTAATGATTGTATGTCATTAACTTGCAGCCCTTGGGCTCCATTATTGAAAGAGGAAGTATATAATCAGGTTCAACTTTAGTATTCTCTTCAATAGGTATTAAACATAGGGCCACGGGTGATCAAAGCAATCCCCATCTCTACCTAAAAAACTGAGAATGCATAATATACCATGATTTCATATTTCAATATGAGCATTTCATATCTTTTATCTATATTGATACATTTTGATAGTTGTAAAACCTATACTTACGTTTTAAGAATGTTTTATTTCTTACACGAGTAGCCCTTTTGTTTATATTTCTAACGAGTTGAATACAATTCCATTCATTGACGATTATAAATGAATTAGAAGATATATAGATGTATCTGTAAAATTTCCGGGATTTAGTGTCATTCTTTAAACCGACGGCATTAACGGTTTGCCTTAGCTAATTTGCGGGTATTCATTGTCATTCAACACAGAGAAGTTTTTTTAATAAATCAACCAGAATGGACAATACAACGAAGTCATGCTACAAATCTTACGATTTAACTTTCAGTTATTTCATTATTTGGCAATTTAACTAGATTTTTATTAACGATTTAAGTAGTGCTTATACACATCTAAAACAATAGACTGTCGGAACACATGCAGTGACTCTGCGGGCAGTTACCCCTTGCACAGTTAGCCTCGCACCACTCCCACATGTCTGCCCTTTCCACCCAGATACCCACCGGGGTACACACCCTTGCTATGGGTACGTCGATCCTGTTTTGGTTGCTCCCTCCCGCAGCAGCGGCATTGATAAACTTGTCAGTATCAATTGAGTCTTGGTTGTTGTCCTTAGAGGGACGGTTGGCCAATGGAAGACGTCCTCCTGAGCTGAATGGAATAGGATCAGGATCTCCCCCCATCCAGTAGGGTAGATGGGAGAATGGACGATCTCTCCTTCCAAAATAGATCCACCAGGGAAAGGTTTCTGATGTTCCTGTTGGTGGTAACGTTGTTGGTGCCTTTGTTGTGGTTGTGGTTGTGGTTGTGGTTGTGGTTGGTGGTAGAGTAGTGGTTGTTGTTGTTGTTGATGTGGTTGTTGTTTTGGATTTGGATACGACTCTGTGGCTTGTGTCGTTCGGATCTATGGCGCTGTCGTCTATCCTGCTAAAGACCTTCCACAAACTTGCTGCCAGAGAGTTGGAGGGGGACCGGACCCACCAGGGCAATACCTTAGGAGGCAGTTTCTTTGCAGGAGGGATGGGTGTTACTGTGACAGGGGTAATGCTGGGTCTGTTTTTGGACAGCCACTCCCAGAAATTGACTGGTTTGGTAGGTTTCGCTTTTGGCGTGGGACGAGGTCGGGGCTGGGTTGGAGGCTTAGCCTCGGTAGGTGGTGGTGTCGAGATTCGTGGAGGCCATGTGACTCTTTCAGGAACCTCGTCGGGGAAGCGAGCAGGTTTCGGTGTTGTTTGTGGAGGAGAAGGAGCTCGAGGAATTGGAACTTGAGGCGGTTGGCGTGGTAAAAATGGCGGCAATGCAGGTGGTCCAGGTGGGAGAAACGGTGGTCCTGGTGGCAATAATGGTGGTCCTGGTGGCAACAATGGTGGTCCTGGGAACCTTGGCGGCTGAGGGAAGAAAGGTGGCAGCTGAGGTATCTGGGGTACTTGAGGCACTTGTGGAACGCGGGGAATCAGAGGAATTTGGGGTATGCGTGGGATTTGAGGTACTCGAGGGAATTGAGGCGGGAGCCTTGTTGGATACAGCTCTTCTGGATAATCCGGATAGTCTGGATAATCCGGATAGTCTGGATAATCAGGTGTCTCTGTAGGAGGCTCGTAAGTTGGTGGTTCAGTTGGCGGTTCTGGGTAATCTGGATAATCGGGTGTCTGAGGCCAGTTAGGGGTGCCGTCAGATGGGTTGATAACGATATCGGAGCATGCGTAGAACTGTTCCTGTTTTCCACATCCTATGCATGACTCTCCGTCTGGATCTTGGCCCCAACTGTTGGCTGTAAGAATAGATTCATGTATTTCTTTAAATCATTTCATATTGAAAATATACTTACAAATATTTACAAACAACTTTACTATATCATTGATGAAATAATAGTAAAGAAAACGAAGGTATACTCTGTGTATTGAAATGAAGCCAGCATTTACTTGTGACATTTTAAGTATTTGTCATTTACATGAAATAAAAGCTCTCAAGACATTCAACCATGGTGATAAAAACTTATCTGAGAGTCAAGTAAATTTTAATGATTAAAAGGAAAGGCAATGATTAAAAAAAGATTTTTATGGTAAGTAAAGAGTCAAATTTTGGTAAGTCTGGGACGTCATACCTACCGAGTTTTATCACTACAAATTTTGGAGTGACAGAGGATCAGTTTAGTTTAGTTAACCCTTAACGGATCTCGGAGTATTCAATTCGTGATAACTACATGTACGTACCCACATTCCACTTCCATTGAAGAAGGCAATTATGACAGCTTACTCCCCAGGGCAGCTGCAACTTAACTGTGTAAGTCCCGATCTTGAAAGGCTCAGGGAGGTACCATCTAGTCTCCCCATCTTCAGTAACTAGCAGGTGCTTGTCAAGGCATGCATGTGAGACTTCCCGGAAGTTACCCTCATCGTCCCATTCAACATCTTCTGGTGCAGGGTTGTCATATGGACAGAGTCGGAACTCGTACCAACCTCTGTGATTAGCGGTCACCTCCGTTGTGACCTCGATTACCTCCCCTTCCGTGTATTCTCTTGTGGGCGTGCCCACGTAAAATCTTCCTCCCCTTTCGTGAGCACGTGGCACTGGGTCCCATTGGTCGCCACACACCCCGCATTGGCCTCCGAATCTGTTCCAAAGAGCCTGAGGGATAAAGAAATAAATTCAGAGGATCTTGCAATTTCGTGAAGAATTTACGTTGTTGCTGGGACGTGCATAAGCAAACATAGAAGAATAAAATTATGTCAAATATTAAATATTAATGAAAGCCAATGTGAGGTTATTTCTTTAAAAAAAAAAGAATCTCCAAAGCGAAACCTGGTCAACTCCACATTACCACTATTGTTAACGCCTTGTTGAGGCTCTATTTCCATTTGAGTAAATTTTTTAATAAAACAAGGTGTTTATTATAATTTTCCAACTAAATTGTTGTCATGTACACAACATATATTTCATAAACGAGCCCTGAGTTACCTTTTGGATCTGAGATCTAATCAAATTGGGTTCGAAGACCTGTGTCAAAACAGAAACCTGTAAACATTTCGTATGCAATGAAATTTTTATTTTTTGTAAATGTAACTGCGTCAAAATATTTCTTTTACCCTTTTGTGACGAGCTGTAAACTAACATTAAATTCCTCGAGTTCAATTTCATGTCATTATACATGTTCACTTCTTGCTATAGACGATCTCGAATCAGTAAAATAAGTTGAAATAATTACAAAGAAAGATTGGAAGGAAAACCTTATACTATTTCATTATTTAAATAATATCATTTTGAGCGATTTCGCAAAGCTTCTAATCGTTAGACATTTTTGACATAATTGCTGCGTGTTCGGTTTTGATGGGAGTTGATTCATTAACCAAATATAGTAATGACATGATAAATAACCATAGTTGTATTTTAGGGTTAAAAAGGTACAGAGTCATAAATGTCTGGTCAAAAGGTTTTTGTCAACATGACTGACAGTGTCAGAAACCAATAACAAAACAAAAAAGAAACCGACGTAAACTATGTTTTAAACGAATTAAATATAGTTACCAGATTAAGACATTAGATCAACGGAAGGTAAGGAAGGTAAAAAAATCGTTTAACTCTACGCTTGACTTTGTCAAAAGAACACAGAACTTTCGCACAAATGAGACATTTTCAGTAAAAGCAGTCAAAGCATTCAATTCTAATAATGTAAAAAGTGTAAAAATGTAACATCTGAAACAACCTTCACGTCTAATAACAAAAATTTTTTAATACAGATATATATATATATATCTATCTCTTTAATGTGACATTGCATCTTTAAGAAAAATAAGGAAATACCTTGAATGTTTATTCTTGTTAAACGTTGCCCTTGTCCCGTATTACACGCGTACGCATTTGTAAGGATATAACACATTTTTGACACTTTAACTGATATTTTGAATGATGACGATTGTCATCATATCTTCATATTCCATCTTTACATTTCCTTTAGATCATATCCTTGGTAAATGTTATATCTTTTGGACAAATTCTGTAATAGAACGTAAAACACAACAAACCGAACAATAAGCTCCTATATTTTTTCAAAGGAATCTGTTTGAAAACCTTCTTTGATGATGTATCCTGTCATTTCTGAAATCTAAAAAATCCGAGATCATTTTTCGAGACTAAGTTATTGCGAAGATGACATACGTGTAGGTTTCGATGTGTAGAGAACTGTATGAATATCGTTTCGTACCTTTTGCTATGTAAGATGTAACCTTGAGAACATATTTCGGGAACATTTACTGCAATGACTTGTATAACTGGAATGTCCTTACACATTGAATTGCATTATTCATATCTGAACCAGAATTCTTATTTACATGATAGACGGACAGTTTTCTTAAAATAGAAGGACACAAATAAAGATATGTCGTCACATTCAAGTTTGGAATTTGTGATAGTGACGGTGACGACGGCTCCTTTTTTCTTTAAAAAAGGCCTGCTCTTGTAAAAATATGAATGACAGAAAAATTGAATGTCAGAAAGGGAATCGAATCAGCCACAAGATATCTTAATTTGTGCATTTTTAAAACATTTTATATACTATAAATGGTGATAAGTAATAAAAACTGTGTTTGCTTTTATGGGTAGATTTGTCATAATAAAACATTAGACTATGGTTATCCACTAATCAGTTACAACTTAAAAGGCAGTAGCACTTTTTTTTAAAACATTATTTCTTCACATTTTCCTCGAATAATTATATATGTATTCATATGTAAATGCATCGTCGTAAAACATGTATTTCTGTTGTCTTCACTTTAAGCACTTTGAACCACGGTCAGAAGGTTTATATTTTACATTCTATCAAAATTATGTTTGTGTTTAATCTAACGGTAAGACGAAAAAAATAACGCAATTATTTAGATAGTGATACTTTTGAATATTCGTTCATAAGAATTTTTTAATTATCTATTTGATAAATTATTGATGTTTTATACAATAGATTCCTGAAAAAATTCGACGACTGATCCCGTCTTGAGAATTACAGGGTCGTAAACTAAGTCTCAAAATCTGCTAGTATATTTACACTCTCTGACAACCCGATGACAGTAACTGTTACAAACTATTTAATACTTATTTTTTTCAAGTTCATTCTCGCCACCTCAGCCTCTTTAAATCATTTGCGATATCAGCAAAACAAATTATGTAATGAGCCAGAAAACCTCCCTGATACCGTATATAATTGATTTTATGATTATAGAAAAATTAAGAAATAAATCTAACAATTGTCTCTACCACCACAGAATCTTGATGCCAAAAAGGTTCTAAAATATTATCAAATATAAGGACTTAAGCAACTCTTCAAATCCCCATGATCGTTATATAATTAGACGTGATCCGATTTCCACGATGTCGAAAAGTCAAGTATACTGAACACTAAAAGAAACGGAAAGCAAGAAGAAATCAGGAAGGTGTATGAAACAGAATGTAATCTGAATGTTGAAACAATTAAAGCAATTTACAGTTGAACCATAGACGCAACCAAGTTAACAACCATTCCCCATTAAGAAGTTGAATAGTTCGTGTTTCTTTTGGTCTTCACTGTACTTTAAATACAATTTCTGAAATCTCTAGACAGATACTTCGGGTCACTCAAAAATCATGTCCGTTATGTTCCGGAAAACGGGGTGTTTTCCTGAATTGAAACAATGTACCGACAAACATTGACAGACTAGTCCACATACCATTTGTTGAGTGGACAATGCTCAAACAAACACCGGCGTTCGTATTTTCTGCAATCCCAATTTTAAGCTTTGCTTTCAAAGGAAGGAAATAACAAAGAAATTTGATTCAATGAAAGAAACAAATTTCAAATACCAGATTATCCTTGGTTTTGTTTGACGTTTGGGCTCGTTTTCTTTTTGCCAACAATTGTAAAACAGCAATATTAGGAATTGACTAAGCAAGCAAACTGTTTCTTTAGCAGAAAAAGACTAAACAATTGGTTGATTTAAGGGATTATGGAGACGGTGATTATTCATTTAAATGGTGGGGGGGGGGGGGGGGGATATTAAAATTATTTGTGATGACAGAACATAAAAGCGTCGTAAACATGTTACCTCACCTATGGTGAAATTAGATTCATCTATGGGTCAGTTATTCAGCTTGTAATTAATTATTGTAGGTGGGGAATCAAAATGATACTTCTAATCATACAATCAACGTGTGAACGATAAGGACGTTAAGATTGATTGTCAAAGATATATATAACTTTGACAAAAATATTTTATTTGCAACAAAATTCTAATACGTACGCAATTAGATATGTAATGCATTCGCGTTATTTCGTAATGACGTCTTCAAATCTTGACGTCACTGCATTGTGGGTCATTAACTGATTATGATATGACGTAGCCAATGGTTTCACTCGTTCACTGGTACTTACAACTATTTTCATTCTATCAGGAGATGAGTAGAAGTGTAGAAGTCAAAATTGATATAATAATTTTAAAAAGAATTTGTTCAACATCGAGAAAATATTCATCATTGTACTATACAAACTTTCATTTATACTCAATTACAAAGTTTTATCTTGATAAAATGGACGAATATGTAAGTGTATGATCTCATCTTCTCGTAAATGTAGATAATTAAATCTTTATGACAAGAGGATGTATTCCATACAAATTCCAAATCGGAAGCAATCTTTTTCAAAAACAAGTATCATTTAAGCCTAAATCAACAACAGACCACCGAGAGTCATAATTAGTTATGCACTCATTAACCCTAATTCTATCCGTACGGTTTAACCCTTCTAGAATATTCAACAGCTTTAGAAGATCTTTCAAGTTCCTTCCTCAGATTCAGAGGGTACAGACCGGGAAATGACGATTCATGGCCTCATTGTTAGCCAAAACAAGCCTTCGATGTTAGATCCAACCCAATATGTTTGTTCTAGATTTCTATTTGTTGACTTTCTATTGTGCAATAACTCCTTTGCCATCAAATGGATTAGGTCAAAGCAATAGGGCGGGATGAAGAATGTTCAACCTGCACCTTGCCGCACACCTTCTAAAACACAAGTTTGTTCAAGTAAAAAAAACTGTATCGATTATGGCATATACGTGCAGAATTAAAATGTTTCCCATGAAAAAGGTAGCGGAAGTTATTTCTGGATATGAATGAAATCCTTTTCGAGACACGAAAATATTCTTAATCGATATGAAATGTGAATGCTTATTTCACTCTATTTTAGAAACGTCATTAATAAAATAGTTTTACAAGGGAAGATATTTTGTCGGTTCATTTGTAGAATACTTATCAACCGGGAAGATATGAAATAATTTTAGTTCATTTAACATGTTAATTGCAACATGTTTACATATTTCAGATTTGCAAGTTAATTCATCAATGCAAACATGGCGTCAGAAGTAATCTCTGACATGATATAAGTGATGTTTGAATGCAATTAAGAAAAGTGGAATTCACGAGGCAAATCACATTCTTTTTGTTGGATAACATTTTCATTTTTTAGGGACGCGATGCTTTGAGTATATGTGTCCACTTCATCAAGCATACACTCCGAAGTCTTTCACGTTTTTAATTCCTTCTTTTAAGTTTGCAGTAGTAATTTTAAAAATTTATTTAATCGACATTTTTTGGGAAAAGGTTTAACATTATCTTTAAAGTAAACAAAGAAATAAGGACAGGGGTTAGATAGGGAAATATATTTTAAGTTCATATTTCTACGTCTTATCCCATAAATGGACAACAAAACTTTGAACAACAATGTTTACTTGAATATGTCTTTTAATCATATACTATTTGCATGCAATTCTTGAAGAAGATATTTAACCTGAAATCATTTCATTGGTTGGTTATAAAGAAAGCGAAACGAGGCATTTGCCCTGCTATATATCAGGGTTTGATAAGAGCTGCACGGATACACATACGGTGATGTTGCAGAATGTGCTTCAATAAAATTAATTACTTTGAGCAAGTCTTTGGGCGATAGACCCATTTCACAACCATATAAATGATTAAAATGTGTAAAAGCTGCTTGTTTAATAAAAATTAACCTCTGAAGATACTGCATTTTGAAAAAACACAACTTTATTGAAAAAATATTGAAGAAAACGAAATAGTGCTACTGTCCCTTTAATTTATTACCATATCTTGTCCTGCTGTGGATTTCAATATCATTAGATTTTCAGAAGTGCGTATAAGAACTAATATAACCATCCATGGTTCCTGGTATGCGCTTTAACTTGTAAAACCTTAATGCATACATGAAACCTACGTCAGACAGACAGACAGGATTATTCAGTAAATGGCCATTGGCCAATTATACATTCATTTGCTTAATTCATAACATGGTGCACATGCTGAGCTGAATCATTTCTTTTATGTTTAAGTACATGGTATAGAAAATTACAAACGTCTTTTATAAAAATTATCAGATTTTAAAATGTTGATGAAATTTACAATGGGATTAAGATCCTTCTATAGTTTTTGTAAATATCTTAACCTTATTTCAGAGAAACTTCTACACTTCAAGACAAGGTCTATGCCATTCCATTTACAAAATAAACATAATCACTCATTATGGTTAACATTATTATATCTCTCCAATTCAACTGCTAAATGAAAGTTGTCCCATCTAAATTTCGAAAATGCAGAGCCGAGGTGTAAAGGAATGTCACAATTCAAGTATCTTTCAACATTTAAGAGAGTGAAACTTAAGTGCATGGATGTAACACAAATGATATAAGCTTACAATGCATATTCAGGAAAATGCATCGTATTAACAACGTTTCTGAGATAACTCGTCAAGCTTGGAATTTCCTTTCAACATTTCTTTTTCTACTAAATAAAAATAGCCATGTAAAAGTGATAAAAGGAAATGATTTGTTCTAAGTAACCTGAAATTTCCTGAAAAAGGCAAAGCTTAACAATGTAAAGTCTCTCTTTCTACAAGATTCCCTGAAATTGTCTAAGGAACCTTAGGAACTGGAAGAGCTTAATCACTGTCCAACGTCTCAGCTTCTTCGCGAAACATAACAAGAGACCGTTACATTCTCCTGACAATCTCCAGCAATTGAGAGGTGATTCCAACAATGCGGATGTTTAGTGCAATCCGAGTTTAGAATTCGCGCAGGTTTACTTTTTAACTACAGTATTCTTTACATAGAAATCGTCTGAAATAAACAGCATTATCTACTCAACTTCGTGTGTATATTACACGGATGTCTTTGAAGTTCAGAGCTTCCTAACAGCTCTTGCAATTTCATCAATGGTTAGGATGTTTGGTGCAATCTACTAGAGCCAATATTTTTTAGTTTAATGTTGAGATACTAGGTGGAGGTTAAGGACAGATTTGGAAACAGTAAGCAAGTGAGGTGAAGAAACAAGAAGTAAACTTAGTTGAAATGTGAACAAGATTGCTTGTGATTACAATGGCTTTGCATTTGAGAAAATCTCTTTAGGAATTGTCACGGTTCTCAGGTTATGTGTTCTCTTCCTAAGCAACCTATGTTAAGCACGTAAAACTAATATAAAACAATTTGTATCTGGTATCTAAACTCTTTAAACATATTTTTTAAGAGTTTGGTCACACTAAAAGCGTCGTTTATTTCATTCCATGGCCAAAATGAAGTTATAAACATCTTTGGATGTTCAGTTAGAGTTTGTTTTTATCTTGCTAACGTAAATGATCTGACTAAAACAAGAATAAATGTCTGTAAGAGATTCTGGCATTTTTTTCTTAAAGTCATAAACTGAGAATCCCGAAATCGTTGTTGGAAATGACAGAATGATTTCTTTGTTTTTGATGGTATAAAAACGTCTATTGTATTTGTTTTTGAATTTTGGTGTAATTGGCGTGACAATAACGAGGGGTTTGACGGTGATACACATAAAAACCTTCTTTTGAAAAGGGCTTTTGGATACCCGACTTTCTATGCTACAATCACCATTATGGCCATTTACTTTAATACAATGTTCAACAATTATTGTATATCTATATCTATATATTTATATGTAAAGTGTTTACTTCCAGAATGTCCCAAACTATCGTTATCAATCACGACCTCGTATGACGAATGCACATTTTACGAATTCAGTATTCCATTTGGAATTCATATTTTCATAATTGCTGGAATGTTATCAATATTTTTGCGTGTAATGTCAGTTTGGGGAAATTTCTGTCGCATTACGAGGTAAGTCCCTTACAACGCAATTGATTATTTTAATCACGGAAAAAAGAAGTTTACATTTTCTACAGTCTCTTTTGGCAAAACGACACGGCCGGAGCGTAAGGTAAATCTAGAATCTTCTTTCGATATTTACAGGTTGTTGACTCTACTTCGTCTTTACTCCCACCACATGTCAACGTGACCTAGTATTGAAGGAGTTCTTTGTCCCTTTTTTACAATTTCCGTCTTCCGGTTATCAACTGCAGATGACGTCATTTGCGGGCAACCTTTTTTATAAGGCATGCATTTATGATATTTGAGTTTTTTGTTCTGTGGTTCGTTACATCTATCAGAGGATGTAGAAATATCGTTATTCCCTGTTGTTTGGGTTCATTTTAGCAACTTTTGGGTGGCTCAATGATGAATGTATTCGGATTCGGAAATGAGCCATGCCATGGGCTAAAGTAAGTTTATTTCGAATATACGTGTGTATGAAGAAATATATTTTATTTGTTAACATTAATTGAAAATTACTTTAATATCGAAATACATCAATGAATGATAGTATAACCCATAGAATGGTTTATATAAACATCGAATGGAAAATAGCTTTTTCATCATTTTCTTATAAGACACAAGAGTATACCTATATAAACTTATTAACTCAAAATACTAAGATTAACTTTATATCTTAATCACAACTTTTTTAACGATAATTTATGAAAACATTTGGCCTGCGATTTCATTCATTTCAGTCAATGTAATGTAAGATACGTTAAGATATTTTTATTTTCAGGGAAAACGTACTAAGCCAATCTCTACAGAATACCCAAAAAAATAAAAGGCATAGTCCAAATTCTAAAATTGTCGTATGTGTCCAATTGTCTGACAATCTAAATTTTAAAATTGCAAAACATCAAACACGACGCAGGTGAAAAGACGGAATGCGATTTAAACGGAACGATAATGCTAAAAGTGTGACCGGTATTCGGAAACGGATTAACGCCTGGAATTAGCGTTGACACGACGACGAGTTTTACCCGAACGCACCGACTAATATGGGGATCAGGATTAACGGCTGGCTACAACACATGAATATCTTTCTTCGCCATTGTTTACAGTGGAGAAGGAAGGGGTGATAGAAGACTAATGTCGTACGAACAAACAAAAAGAAAGTGGCGAGGGAAACAGTTTGGGATATGCCCGGGGAGTGGGGGAGGTGCAATGGTGAATCCAGGAATTTCGAAAGGGGGGGGGGGGGGGGGGGGGGGGGTGATTGGTTTACCTATTCAAATAGTGAGGGGTTCATTAATTATTTATTAATGGTCCATTTACAAAAAATCTTGGATCCCCACGAGAGTGCGTCTAAAAGAGTTGGAGGGAGTCCGTAGGGAACCGATTGAACTTGGGAGATCAGGATGAGGGATTGATCAGTTATAAAAAGGGGAGTAGTTCTGATTGAAGATTATCGTTGTAATTATACACTACAATATATGATGAATTGATATTTATGTATATCAAGTATCAGGCACTGCGCTTTGGCGATGCTTTCGAGGTACTTACAAAGCGCTTCAAATAACCAAAGACTAGGTAGGTCCATACTTCCTATGTTCAGGTACCTAGTTGTACCATTAGATGAACTAAGTGCAATGAAGTAGAAGGGCCGTACTCATAACGGTGGAAAAAACCGGGTCATTTATCTAAGATGTCTCCTCCTGGATTCGAATATGGTTCTTGTTGTGAAAGGCCAGCATACTAACCACTACACTACCTGCTACACTACACTAGTCCGTATTCAAAAAATTAACCAGCATGGAGGAATACTATGCCTTCGAAATATTGTTGTGTGACCGTGCATGAATGACTAAGAAGGACCAAACTGAAGAACTAATCATCGTCAGTCTCGGGTATATATTGCGATACACATTTCCGAAATCAGAGAGTTTTCAATACTTATCCAAAAGATCCCATGATGATACTTCCGGGGTTATGATACTTCAAACATAATAATTCATACAGATAATGATAATCCATTTTGAGTTAAAGGGGACATGGAATAATGGAGTTTTAGGGGTTAATTACCCCGTTCGAGATAATGCATTTGGCGAGGTAGATTAAAAGATTGTAAAAGACGTTGTATAGGATTTAACCATTGGACATTTTTAGATCAATACATGATTAAGGCAATCTATAACATATTATTTTGATGTGCAATGATAGTAAAGTGCATCAGCTCGATTGATATTGATCCTTTAAAGAAGCAGTAGCACGTTTTTGACAGATTTATTTCCTCTGACTTTAACAAAAGTCAAATGAGATTTCGGAAAAGTGGAGGTGGTATTGACGTTTTAGTCACGTGACCTGAGCCATGCCCCCCTTGACCCCTGAAAAACATGTCTCATATCCGCGCCTTAAATCCTATTGAAATGTGAGAGATGTCGATGACGAAAGAAGAAGCACTACTCTGAATTTCTTTATTTCCTGGTGTGACGTCACCGCATATGATGGCTAGATTGTGTAGGGTATTCTCATGGCACATTCGTCACGCGTACTTCATGAACGAACCAGAGTAACTTTAAGGAGAATGTATACACTTGAAATCCTTTATAAATGATGATATTCTATCGTCTTTGCATTCGGTAACTTCAACTTACAGACAATTTCTGTACTGAAACGATGACGATGATAGTGAAGCGGATTAGCAAATACAGTGAATGAAATACTGAATACTGAATGAAAAAAGTGTTTGAAGCTTTAGCCTTAAATTACAATGCAGAAACAGCTTTTATTGTCACTGTTTAACTTTTTCTCTTAATAACCTTACCTCGTTTTAATACGTTCTACGAAACTAAGTTTATCAAAGTTTAACTTCGTTTACTTCGCTGAAAGTAAAAAATGTTGTGTGAACAAAAGCAAAACAAAATGCGGAATTGCAATTAAGTAAACCATTCAGATACAAATGAAACAGTTGGAATTAAAAATCAATGAATTATTTTTTAAATTATGTTTTCTTTAAAATGGTGTATTTAAAAATTAAAATTTCTTTCACTTTAAGGTTCCTTAAATACATTTCCCTTTTCAAAAAAATAGTCCGGAAATTTATATCGCTGTTAACATGACTGCCAACTCCCATTTACCAAGCAAGTCAATATTAAATGTTTCAATTAACCACGCTAAAATAAAACAACGCCACAGTGTTGATCGCTTCATTGTCTGGGTCAAGTATTGAAAGAACGGATTAAGATTGTTACCACGTGACCTTCAACAAACATGGCGCCTTAATTTGAATTTATATTACAAATTACAAAACGGTTGATTTTTAGGGAGGTTGGTCAAAGTTGGGAAGCCAGTTGTCATTACAACTGTCCAAGGGCGATCCAGCAAACACAGGGGATTTGGAGTGGAGAGTTTGTTTTACGAAACCTGTCCGTGACCTTGACGACATACGGCAGAAGCGAGTCAGGAAGTTACAGTTAGGTAATATGTCGTAAAACGATTCGTGTCGTTACGACATTTGATTGTTAGTTATAACATGCCTTCTTCCGTCGAAAGAAGGGATGTGACGTCACCGATGAAAAAATTGGATGGATTGCGAAAAAATAATGAGCGAACAATCTTTTACTGATGATTGTTTTCAACTATGAAAATGTCAACCTTTACATAATTAGTGGATTGATTTAGAGGAGAACTAGATAAACTATATCAATTTGAGAAGTAAATTATACGACCTTCATCACCAGAGTATAAATCCTTTGGCAAATAGTATTTACATAAAACCTAAACAAAATATGACGAATGGATTGGTTGAACTCGCTAACTTACTCCGATTTCAAACAATGAATCATTATATGTATATGCGAACTGTTTCAACTGTAATGGAGAAAAGTAATGTCTTGGATGGCACCGGACAGAAAATAGAATAATTTGATTCTGATGTAATCATCACGATTAGGATTGTAAAGTGACATTAATCGGGTAGCCATCATGGCTCGACATGTTTTATGGTCCGAAGGGAGTTGAGATTGTAATTGATATGTCATAAAGAGTGATATTTAATGAGGGAAAACAAAGCGCCTTTGAGCAGCACTCCTTGCTCCGGATATTGGCGCTGTATTAATGATCCATAGATTTCTCAATAATCAGGCTTATCTGTTTGGGGGCCTTACGGCAAAGATGCAAACAAACTGGGAATGGTTTATGGTAATAAGCTTGGTTCCAAGCGTAACTAAACGATTGATTCAAACACGATGAAAGGTATGTGTATTTATTTATGATAATTCAAATGTCCTCATTTCGTAGTAAATTTGGAAGTTCGTTGTTTACATTCCCCGGTATCATTAAGATGTTTAACGGAATCTTTGCCCTGTTCAATCGAGGATGGAAGAAAACTCGAAGGACTATGATGAGTTATGACCAACGAATATGATATATATTGATAAGTATTGTTCTACCATATGAACAAAGGATGATATTGATTGACCTTGACCCAGTTCCAAGTTACTAGGTCAGTGTTACAATAACAGTTCATATGGACAAGCAATTCATAAGCGGATAATATTTTCATATTTATAACCTTGTTGTTTTTCCTCACTCAATATTTAGTTTGATATGAACAAGGATAGCCAATTCACAATTTACTTTAAAAGAATGTGTTGTTTAGAAGCAAATTGTGAAATTTTCTTAGACATAAATGAGGCCAACTGAGGAATTGTATCTTCCTTCTTCATAAAGTACATGAACTGCATATATAATGATTTATTCTTAGAATTCCATTATTTAAAACAAACAATACGATCTATGCATTATTAAGTAATATTACAAAACAAAAGTTCAAAAATAAAGTTTTATTTTCCAGTTTCGCTTAAGAAACTATACCTGGTTATAGTTGAAATAACCAATCATTCTCAAATGCAGTTACGTAGTAAGTATATTTGCTAAGTTTGTTCGCTATCCTAAGTGGGAGTTAAGTATGTAAAATGCAACCTTTTAGTCACGTATTCATAGACTAAATTAATTACCATGAGGACTCTATGTCTCTTGAGACTAAACTTCAAATATGCAAACATAACAAGTTCAAAAAATCGTCTGAATTTTCATTTATGTACTTACCTATTTAAGTTCTTACCTTAATATATCTCATTACTTACTTACATCAGTTTAGTTCACCCTGCTGTTAAAACCACGTAATTTCCTTTCTTTACGTGTTTTTTCATCTTTTTCTTATAATCAGCTTATATTTCTATAAACTTTAATTTGAAAATATTTTTGTATTGATTTATAATTTTCTTAATTATCGACCTCATATCAATCACCAATGACGTGATGTTTAAAATTGACATCTATTTAGGGATTTTACTACGCTTGTATCTTCTACCTGAACTCTTATAATGATATGTAAAATTATAATGATAAATTGTTATTCAAAAGTATTGCATTTTAAGTATTTTGATTCGGCTCTATTGGTTTTCAGTATGCAATCAATAAACTTGGATTCTATTGGAATTAAACGCGGTTGGTTTTGAATGTAAGTAACAAAAGCGCAAGAAAGCGTATTACGTGTAATCAATATTTCAATTACATTTTGATGACCATCCTATTTAGACTAGTCATGATTTTGCAAATAATATCACAGTTAACTTTATTACCCATATGGTTATTCATAAGCGGTGTCATATTTTCAATATGAGCACATGTGCACATATCACTTTTGCCTAGTAACGATTGTCCTAGCGCGAGTTACCCTATTTCGTCGTCTGTGACGTCATAAAAGCATTGTTCGTGACGTCACTGTAGTGGGTAATTAAGATTCACACCCGTTTCGTAAAGGTCATATGACAAACTTCCTCGGGTAATAATCTCTATGTAACTGTGAGTGCCAGGTAACGAAAGGACCTTTAACAAAAAATGATGTTGAATATTTAGTTTAACTGAGTATTCAAAGGTCATTTGTAGCAAAAATGCATCAACATATTTGGAAATGTCGTATTCGAAATGATTGAAATTATATACCAAGTCAATAATACCAGTTCTTAACGTATGTGTTTCCATTCATTGTCAAATTCAATGTTTTAAAATGCAAACTTCTTCAAACCCTCGAACTATGATGGTATGGTAATTATAAAGATAGTGAATGCCTTTGCTTTAAGAAACGAGCCCTGTTTTACGCTGCATCTATTTCTGTCATCAGTATAGCTATATATATGTAAGGATATCAGACAAATCATGGATAACGGTTTAGAAGTCGGATACATAATGAGCTTAAGTCTTTAAATACAGCCACCAATCATCAGTTGGACCAGAAACGCCTCAAAACGATTTGGTTTGCAAGTGACGGATAATTACGTTCACATAAGACCCAAAATGAGCTTCGACCTCAGCAAGATACACCTTACACTGTGCCGTTACAATAATTCTTTGGATTGACGAATTTATAACACAAATTGGATCAAAAATCCAATACGAATCACATAATATATATTCTCTTTTCAGAAAAACATACAATGACGAAGACACGTTTTTACAATCTTTCATTGACGATTTAGATTCTCAACAAGACAAAACTCTGTGAATGTTTAAAAACTGTCAATGCAGTACATTTTTTTAAGTTTAACCGAATTGATCTTGGTTTTCGTTTAAGATGTTCTAGCTTCTGATAGAATTGATAATAATTAAAGAAACAAAAACCCGATGATATTGTCTTCATATGTAAATAATTACATATCGGCTTCAAAAATAATAAGTTATACATTCACACCCAAAAATGTTTACATAGTGGCAAACACTCTTTGATCTTAGCCTTTTATCAGACTCTTCCATCTATCAACAATATTCTAACCTGAACTCAAAAGCCAACTTAAACTACATATTCAGGTCGTCAAAGCTTTCCCAGTTTAAGCAAGATATGCGAGTGAAAAGGGGGGAATTCCGCGAATTTAGATGAAACCACAACCAGTCTTATGTTATATTAAGAAACAAACGACCACAGATTGATTTACTTTTTTAAAGATTAAAGCCAGTTAAATTATAATCGTCTATAAAAAGAAACGGAGAGAGAGCTTCGCCCTGACACACACCACACTCAAACACGTTGTTAAATGTTTGGAGTTTGTTTTAATTTTTTTTCGCACATTTCGTGGCCCTATGCTTATTCTTAATACAACAAACACGATCTTTCCAAATGCTGTAAACACTTCCCCGCCCATGAATCAAACAATATCTCAGTTTATGTAAATTTGAAACTTTAAATGTTCTCCTATGTATATCAATTCAAAGGGACGCAGGGACGTAAACTGATGAATTTTATTAGCATTTTGTCGAGGGAGACACTCACTGATTTGACATTTTTCCGATTTTCCGTATCGTTCCCTTGGTAGTTAAGAGAAAATAATGATCAAGAGAATTGAATACGCTTGTTTCTTTTTTCAAAACGCAACGTTTCTGTATTGAAGCAATTGTTCGAAAACAAGATGAGGAAGTGAAATGCCGGGGTTCTTTCATCCAATCATCAAAATATTTGTTATTTCCAAATAACCTACGGGAAATTTGAAATCACTGAGAAACGAAAAGAAAAATATCTAAATGAGATCAAAATGTTTTTTGCAAAATAACATGAGAGGAAATACTTACAATAATCATAGACAAATCGTTTTTTAAGCTAAAGCATAGTTTTAAAATTTTATAAGAAGTGAAGTGATATACTAGAAGTGTCAACTATACAGTACAGGATCTATAAAACGATATCATAAAATCATGCGAATATATAAATTTCATACAAACTGCCTTGTTTTCTCATGAACATTGCGGTATTAGATACATTTGACAACATAAAAGGTTTGTGCAATAGAAAACTTGATTAATCGTTATCTTTTTCCTAATATCCCCACATAACAATACATGAACAATAGCATTTACAAATATATGTATCTAAGGGAGGACAAACTTTTATTGAAAAGATAAATAAGTATGGGGAACAACATTGAAATGGCTTTCATAAACTATACACAACTTGTAGAACCACATTGGTATCAGTTTTTCAAAAGACATCCTGTGTTTTTCATCATAACAATGGAATTTTGAAATTGATGTAATAGGTTTTACATATTGATAGTTATAATGATGACAAGCTTTACGCATTTTTTGGTTAGCATAGGGAACATTTCCAACATTGCACTGACATTCTGACAAAAACATTTTATACATAAAAACCATGGTTGAACGAATGGTGATATTCATTTTAAAGATTCATAAAACGTCCTGTTTTGTTGCTGTTCATTCATCGTCGTTTGAAATGTTGTTTCTAATATAAATCATAAAAATCTCCAGTTTTGGGCTATAAGCGCTTTATTCTATTTATGTCTTTTAGGAAAATGTCCTTACAAAACAATCTTTACATACTGGTTTGAATAATGTGGTTTACATATCTACTGATTTATTTTATTAATATGTTTTTTTTTATAGAAAGGAAATATGTTGTCTCCATTTAAATTTTAAGAGAAATGTGAAAAACTGATTGTGAAACAAAATTGACCTTAAGTATTTTAACCATTCCCTCGAGCAGAAGTTGGTTAATGATTAAAGCAAAGCCAAATTGATCTGGGGTCCGTTGCACAAAGCATCCTTTAACATTGTACTAAGGCTACCTTAGTGACTTAAGTTAACCTTAGTGTTTTGTGCCCCCTGGCCCTAAAATACTAATCCTCCTCTGGTTAAACTGATTCCGACCACAACAAAACCCAGACTTGCGTTTGAGTTCGCACAAAATTACTGCGTCATGCAGCAAACCTAAATCATTGTGCGGGTATGCATGCACCTGTAAAAAGACACTTGATTGTTGCGTAACTCGATAAAGACTTTGAATTTTCCATTTCTGAATTTATCAGCTTTATTTAGCTGTATACACGCTGATAAAGGAAATCCGTACACATTTAGAAAGATATTTTGTTTAATTTGAGACATTTAGTTCATGATAAAGGTCTAAATTTCTGAAATTCGTATTATTCGCCCTTAAATGTATAAGCTTATAAAGTTCGTGCGGCGAGAATAAGTGATGATCAGAAATTGAGTAAATATCAATAGTCTAATCTATTATCTTCTGCTGAAACAGTTCTTCGGACAATGGATAAATGAACGTATATTATTATATAGATTTTTTCAGATACGATTGTGAGCAGTTTGGTTTACAAGAGACATCTTATATATCACTTATTGAAAGAATTCAAACCATTTATTATGATTATTATTACTTACCGTTTGTCCTCCACAGTATCCTTGATTGTCATCATAATCAGACTGCGGCACATCAAAGCCAAATCGCCACATGGAGGCTCGCGAAGGGGGATCTATCAACCGTCCATGCCCCTCAATTGTACTAATTAGTCCTGATATAACTGCCAAAAACAGCAACACAACACAGTCTTCCATCTTCAAATTATGCTTGTCTGAAATTTCTCATAAAGAGTTTGTAAATTTAAGTTCAATTGTCCCCTTCAAGAGTTTTTTTTTGCAGGAAAAATCAAAGTCCGTGTTGATTGTCTTCAATGACGTCCGCACGGCTTATTAATCAGTTTTCCTCTGATCCAAAATAGCATGTGAATCAAGTGCTCTCGTTGACGTCCGCACTGCTCTCCGGTCTTAGTTCTTCGACCGTCCGCGTTGTTTTGAATAAGTATCAAAATAAAGTGTGGCTATATTGAAGTTTACTTCGCGGATGCACAGAGGGGGTAAACGTTTTGTTCATGATCTGTCCACGGGGAGAGAGAGGCACGCTGATGTGTATGGGATATCACGGGACATATTCCGTTAAACTGAGAGGCCAAATCCTTAAGCCTCAATATCGACGCTACAACACGTCAAATGACGTTAGAAAATCGTCCGCGTGCTGCGGCGGCTGACAGTGTCTGACTTGGTATGTTCTCGACAACCAGAAGTAATAATGCTTGCGGTAGCGCAGCGCAGCACACCTCACAAAGTAGTCCGGTAGTTATGCTGTCTCTTGCAGCAGGTTTCACAAATTCTTCCTAGGATTTTCTTCCCGTTGTTTACAGGAGTTGTTTAGTTACGTGACGCCGCGGGTCGTTATTGTTTCACCCCGTGTTGATTAAACAAACTCTCGCCACCTTCCATTCAGTCTCGCGAGACATGACGAGAAGTGGTGACAGTAACGCTGGTCCATGTTGGACATTGGTCAGCTCCTCTCAAACTTGGAAACAAAGTGACAACAATCTTCTCCCTCGTTCGATTCAGTTTTTAAGAATGCGGAAGAAATTCCAACAACAGGATGAAAGTAAAATTACCACTAGCTAGATAAATATACATCCGTCTGCAGATCGTCATCTATTCACAACCAGATTGTCTTATTCATCAAATATTTCAAAACATACGACTCTAATACTTTTGTCCACATATTTTTGTGCATTCTTTACCTCAATGAACAATAACATTAATATTAGAGGCTAAGTCAATAATGCAAATATGCAATATAAGATTAAGCTTCGATGCATATGTCATTTGTAGGATAGGGTTATATTCTCATATGATGTTAAAATACATGTGTTCTCCTCACAACCTGATTAGACATTAGTAGATTAAAAGAATTGTTCCTTAACGTCTCTTACGGAAGTCTATGTTCAATGAACAGATGTGATAACAAAGCTTTTATCTCTCTCCCCCTTTTATATCCACTTAAGTACCAGTAGTCTGTAGGCCAGACCCTGAAATAAGGTTGAAGCCTGAGCACGTCTATAAGAAGACTTTAGTGCTTGATCTCTGTCTGAAAATGAAGAAATTTCAGTCGCCTTTTCATTTCTTTTAATTCTTTAAAATTGTTAGGTTAACTGATGCATGATTCATTTCAGAGTCAAAATGTTAGACTAAATTATCACTTATTAATTTACTAAGCCTCTCGGTTTTAAATATTAAGTTTAAAAACTGAAGCAAAGTGATTATAATTTCCGATACGATATGTCTCTAACAAGCCAACATCTGACTGATTCTTGAAGTATTTTCATAATAAATTGTAACAATAAAATACTGATTTTCCTTTTGGCTATTCAGTATGATTTCGTTGCAAAGTTACCTTTGAGTTAAAAATGCACTCTGTGTGTTTCGTGGCTTTTTATTAAAACTTCATGAGCTTCAAAACAGCAATAATGATAATATCCATTAAAAACATCTCACAAATGAATAAAAAATACAATTACGTCATAATTATTCGTTTTCAGAGAAAATCGAACAATACCCATGTCTGAAATCGCATGGAGTATTTACACGAATACTAGTTCTTTCAAACACCAAATTTTGTCATGTGCATACTTTAAAAAAGTTTCCTAAATAAAGTTTTAAAACATTGAAATCATTGTCCGGTTTTCGATCAGATGTGATACCTTTATAATGTCACTCTCTTAAACTGATAACCATTCAAAGGATATACTTTAGCAAGGACCTATACAAATCCTTGATTTCAGCAACAATCAGTCCTTTTCGATTACATCACACCATTGATAAAGTTTGGCATATTTGATACCCACGTCACCATCTATAAGATGATTATTTCAGCAATATTTAATACAAGCTCTTTGAAGCCCTTGACCAATCTTTATGGACTTATATAGATGCCCTGTAATTTTTTATCGTTAGTTCATTTGTGTAAAAAATTACCAGTGTCATATACATGATATTTGCACATACTCACATAACCCTTTTTACAAAGCAAACACTGGCTCAATATAACAGTCTTGTCTTGTAAATTGTGACGACCTAAAATAATTGATTGCGACATCCCTAGCTTTTACTTTTTCGACGGTATTGAAATGAAAAGAAGTTATATAAAAACTATCAAAAGTATGCAATATGACTTTCACAAAAGTCGTGAAATATTATGCATCAGCTTCCCTCTCTCGATGCAATAATTCATACTCCTTTCGCCATATGACATCTTTGCTCGAATAATATTCGCTTACCTTCTCCAAAACTTCCAAAAGTATGCAATATGATTCTTACAAAAGTCGAGAAAGATTATGCATAATCTTTTCTCTATCTATGCAACAATTCATACACCTTTCGCCATATGACATCTTTGCTCGAATAATATTCGCTAACCTTCTCAAAAACTTTCAAAAGTATGCAATATGATTCTTACAAAAGTCGAGAAATATTATGCATCAGCTTCCCTCTCTCGATGCAATAATTCATACTCAGTTCGCCATATGACATCTTTGCTCGAATAATATTCGCTTACCTTCTCCAAAACTTTCAAAAGTATGCAATATGATTCTTACAAAAGTCGAGAAAGATTATGCATAATCTTTTCTCTATCTATGCAACAATTCATACACCTTTCGCCATATGACATCTTTGCTCGAATAATATTCGCTAAACTTCTCCAAAGAATAGTTTTGTTCAACTTTTTTATATTTCTTGGGATCAGAGGCCAAAGAGAAGTTAGTTCATAAAGTGATGTTTGTTTCACGGACAATGCAGCGCGTTTGTTCCTCCTACCAATTATAGAATGGCGTGTCACCTTCGTGTTATACCATGTTTTAAGAAGGCCTTACAACACTTGGTAACTTATTGTATAGCGCTTATCTGACGCGCCGGGTCTCCCTTCAAGCTCTGTCAACAACCTATATTTAAAGAGAAGAATTCGTCTAAATATATGCAAATAAAAGCTGAATAAAAATATTAAAAACTATAACTTGTTTTAGCAGTTTCTGATATATATATATATATATATATATATATATATATATATATATATATATATATATATATATATATTGAAAGAGACCTGAAAAGAGAGCAAATGTTTAAAAGCCGGATAACTGTTTACATTTTCGCATCTTCTTGTGTAACACATTGACAATTATGTGGGCGTTTAATTGTTAAGTGTGTTATTTGATTTTGGAATGTGAAACCAGGAAAATATGACATATAATTGAATATGATCAATACTATCTAATCGATAATAAACAAAGTGTGGAAGTTTACCGAAAAAACCCTGTCAAAAGGAGTCACTAAATTGTAAATAAACTAGCTAATTATATCCCTTTGTTAGCACAGTAGTTGACCATAGTTGAATCATGTGCCATGTTATTTTATAATGTCCACTATATGTGATTATTCACCGTGAATCTTTTTGAAAATGTAATATTTTATGGCAAGATTTTAACAATGCAAATTACTGTGATATATTAGCTTTTATTCTTGCAAATACTGATTGTGCTAATTTTAGTGCCAAAGCCTGCAAACTTATTTTAAATCTATTTTGTTCACAGATCGCACTTAAACTGTACATATTGTATGTTATTGTATATATGATTTTAAGTCTCTCATAACTCCTAATGGAGTGGCTCAAGGTACTTTATGTATATCATATATGTTCTTTTAATTGTAATGTAATATTTGTACCATGATTGGGGTAAGACTCAAATAAAATACTTGTCTGTCTGTCCGTGATCGAGTCACGAAAGCAGCTAAAATATGCATTCAGGTTGATTGGAGAATGCTGACGAAGCAGAATTAACAAGATGTCGAGTGTAAGAAGTGTTCTGATAGTGAACTGCTTTGAAAGAGGTTTTATTTCGGAGGAGGTCAATGGCCAATTACAAAATAAATATAATTATCATTTAAGCACACACAATAGTAGGCATAAGATAGATTACATACAAACAAATGTACAAATTTGCCATGCGGAAAAGGTGTTAGAAATCGCAGCATATAACTAAACCTGGGGTTTTTCAACCCTATTAACACAGAATATACAATGACAAACATTCATTTACTTACACATTACACGAAATCTAAGCTATTTCTTTTTTTAAGATATGATAAATACATGTTGATAATTTAAATATGGTATCACTACAATTACTTTGTAGAAGTCTAGTAAATTTATACATGCTAGTATTATTCAAATTATACATTTCTAGGTATCTCTCTCTAAGTATTATATTTTGGACAAACCAATAAGGCAATAACACATAATATTCATCCTTAATATCCTGAATACACACTGGACATTTCCTGTCCTCAAAATGTTACTTAGGCTTTGCCCAGCGACCTCTTTCAATCATTACAGTATGAGAGCCAAGGCAATGGGCTACCAGTTTTCCAGAAGATTGTCATTCTCTCCCAACAGAGGTACCGTCATAAATTCCTTTGTATAGGAATTTATGACGGTGCTACCTCTGTTGGGAGAGAATGGAAGATTGAAGGCAAAGGCCTGTCTAAGGAAATCAAGATACAACAGATATCTCTCAAATAAATTCGGTTGCACTACCATACCAAAAGAAGTGTGTATGACCCATTTTAGAGTACAACAATGGTGCCAAACTTATGAACGATAACACAACGATAACACACTGATAAACTTTCGTTAAAGGCAAAATGTGAGAAAAAATAATTTGTCAAAAGATGACTGTTTACTTTTGAAAGAAAGTTTGTGTTAATATGACAGTAATCACAAAATCCTTGGAAGGAATTTCACTTACTTACTCTGTAACCAAAAACCGGAAAATATCGATCTCCATTTAAAGGGGCAGACGCACGTGTTTAAGGTATTAGATTATCTTAGAAAACGAAAATAAATGTTAACAAATGCAAGACAATGATTCTTAATTGAAAGAAGCACGTCCCGACCTCAAATGATTAAAAGGTGTTAACACAAGAATGGCTGCAAGTAGTTTTTGTTATCTTGATACGTGATAATTTTTTCGACGTACAATAACCGGGTTCACTATTGAGATGTTTGACCCGGCGAAGATAATACATAGGGCATAAACTAATGATAATTTCGGATTATCTGAAAATTAAATGTTTTTTGAAAAACGTGCTTCTGCATTTTAAATGAGAAGTTTCAAATCAAACTACCTAGTTCCTAAAAAATGAAGGTCTATACGTTTCGACTTGGTGAAAAGTGGTTGGCTTTATACTCAACATTATCTTACACCAATCATTACGCATTATTTTATGTATCATATCTCCAGCAATATGCCTTAAAGAACTTGGTCTTGTATTCTAAAGATTTGACCGGAAAGATTAAATTTTTTTAAATTTCAGCAAGATTATACAAGCCCATTGATGAAATCGGTTGAATCTATAATCGTTTTTGATGCTGCCATTCTTAACCCTTAACCTCCTGGGTTCAGTACTCATATGATTTCCCCTTATCAGTGACATAAGTAGAGAAAAGAAAACGATGCTCCCGATTAGTGTACTAATATTCTGTAGAACTATTGAGTATTTATTGAGCGAGAGCAAGTTTCATAAAGATGATATCAAACTGGACTGCGTTAAGTAAAAAAATATTACTCGTTTAATTGTATAGTAAGAAATGAAAAAATTAATAGACATGGCCATTGCCGCTCGGCCGCTAAAATTTTGACGTCACATTAACGATTATGACTTCACATTTATCGGTAAGCAGGCAATGTTATTACATCAATACGTTGTATTATTACCTTGTAAATTCATTTAACAACGATATCATCAACGGGCAAGTAATAACTCGACCTCTATCGTACAAGAAAATAAACACATGGGCTGATAGACTTTGTATTTTAAAATCCAATTAAAATGGGTAACTTTCAAATTAAGACAAATATCACACAAAATTCATACTTGTCGATTTCGAAAAAGACTCAGTGCTATTTCTTTACCAACATTAATAGAAGTCATGCTATGAGTTGATAAACCACTTCTTGCCCCAAAGGGCCTTGAATGTGCCCGGAATTAAAGTTATCATAATAGTCATGGGAGTAACAGTATTTTCTCAAATTAATTCGAGGTCTTGGTGGCTGCCAGAACTACATTTTACATTAATTCAGTGAGTTTATCATTCAAATGTCAACGATACTTCAAAACAAACTCTCGTGGGAAGTAGCGTATAAAGTTCAAGTTTTAATTGTTGTTTATCCTAATTATTTCGTTCATATAAAACTGTTTAGCTTAAAACATGGCCCATAAACATGTTATGAATTGCTGGGATTATTGCTAAGACCATTGTCGCCGAGAATGAAGACCATAATTCGCCGCGATACAGTGACCGAGTTAACTTTCACCAAGGTACTATCCAATTGTACCGTAAATATTCTTAAATATGACTTGTGTAAGAAAAGGAACGACAAACTAGTGAATTATTTGCTTATGTATTGAAACAATCCACTAGGGACAAAGTAACCGTTACTAATTGTATCTTTTGTATTATTCTTATATTAATTACAAATTTGGCGCAATGCATTAGGGTTGAATAAGGCGTGGGACGGAGAGGGGTGCAAATTATACCTTGCTCGGGAAGTTGATATAAAGGCAGATATTATTTGTTTCATCTTGTGAGTGACAGTTATAGTATGTTGAATGTTGTAAGTGACAGATATAGTGTGTTGTTTGTTGTAAGTGACAGATATAGTATGCTGTATGTTGTAAGTGACAGATATAGTGTTTTGTATGTTGTAAGAGACAGATATAGTTTGTTTCATCTTGTAAGCGACAGATATGGTGTGTTTCACCTTGTAAGGGAGGTTTAAATGAAAAAAATCGTATGTTGTTAGCGACAGATATAGTGTGTTTCACCTTTTAAGAGAGATATACAGTGAAAATATCGTATGTTGTAAGTGACAGATATAGTATGTTGTATGTTGTAAGTGACAGATATAGTGTGTTGTGTGTTGTTAGTGACAGATATAGTGTGTTTCACCTTGTAAGGGAGGTTTAAGTGAAAAAAATCGTATGTTGTAAGCGACAGATATAGTGTGTTGTATGTTGTGAGTGACAGATATAGTATGTTGTATGTTGTAAGTGACAGATATAGTGTGTTGTATGTTGTAAGTGATAGATATAGTGTGTTGTATGTTGTAATTGACAGATATAGTGTGTTGTATGTTGTAAGTGACAGATATATAGTGTATTGTATGTTGTAAGTGACAGATATAGTTTGTTTCGCCTTGTAAGAGACAGATATAGTTTGTTTCACCTTGTAAGGGAGGTATACAGTGAAAAAAGCTACATGTGAAATGACATACACCACACTAAAAAAAGTCATATATGGCTGATGATGAGGTATACAGTGAAAAAAGCTACATGTGAAATGACATACACCACACTAACAAAAAAGTCATCTATGACTGATATTTTAAGATTGAGACATACAATAGTGAGAAAATGTCGATGATATCGTGATGACATCGTATAAAATAAATTAACGTATATATTTGACGCAATACAACATAAAGATTTAATGTGTAAAGGCCTTATGGTGCATTCATTTATAAAGCAACAAGTTATTTAATACAATCTGCATTTTGCTTCGCATGAACAACTAACTCTGCGGTAATTTGTGTCGAAACAAACCATCAGAATAAAGATATCGAATATCCAATAAAATTATCTTCAAACTAATATTTGATAATCATAAAGCTAAAAAGGCGGAATTTAATATGCTTAGCTTTAGATTTCAGCCGTTTCAATCAAAACTTTCTATTTCGTCAACTACCGACTCTTACGAATTTTTTAAAATTATCCTTAAGATTTTCGGCCGTTGTCGTAATTGATTGCAGCTCAGTTAAGATAATTATATATGTATTTCTAAATGTATTTTATTTCATCAAAATGAGGCTAAATAAAGTGCGTATGTCCCCATATGTAGACCAAAATCTATATAATCACACCTGACCTATATTTTGTCAGATCAGACAACAGTGCTCGAAATAACAATAGGTCTAATAATGGAATCCGATTTCAGCTAAAATGAGTTCATATGTCCCCATATTTAGACCAAGCTAATAAATATTGGACGCCCTTAAAGTCTTTTTTTATTTGAGTTAAAATAACATCAAAAGTTCATCTGATCATTTCTGACCTACCTGGTCAGGTGAGATAATGTCTTGCTAGATATAACAGTAGGTCTAATAATAGGGTCAATTTCCGTCTTGTGGCCTATTTCTGTAACAATTTAAGTAGTAGGAGGCCAATATTTGTTTTTATTATTTCCTTCCGCATACGTAGACTTGTTACTCACTGAATAACATGCTTACGGGTCAAGCGATATTATCGGTACACATGTACGTAGCATTACGTAAATGCATTACGTAGACATCACAAGCACGGGAGACATCGATACAGGTCATATACAATATATAACAAGGCAATCCACATAGACATATCAAGCTCCGATATATGTGATGTTAAAAACATACTCATAAAGTGACATCGGTAAGTATCACTCGTAACGTATTCATAAATGACCAACCTCCAATTTAATATTGGAATTACGTGTATGTCACCTTCTTAATTGGAGCTACGTTACTTCAGTTAGTGAAAAGCGAGTTTTATTGTGTCATCGTAAGACGGAAGTGCCCAGATCGAGGTAAAAAGCTCAAGTGAAATGCACATGTTCCACTTTGACACGTGCATTTGTTGGTTTTTTTTAAAATGGGCAAATTCGAAGGGAAGTCGCATCTGGATAGGCTTTTTACCTCGATCTGGGTCCCGTGCTTGTGGTAGACATGTACAATGAAAATGTGATTTTTGCTTTCCATTGATCTATATATGCATCAACTTTCGTTAATCAGCATTTTCAATCTCAAAATCTTTACATATGTCCTAAAAATGAAGTTATAATTGTTAAACAGGATTTTTATTTCCTTCCTTTTCTTTCAATATACGCTTTCCTTCAGTCTTCCTCGGTCAGCCAGGGCGTTAAGATTCAATATCGAAACTGTTCACGAACATTCCTGATAAACTTAATCAGGAAAATCTGTAATGAAATTACCCGCCCTTGAGTATTGTTATGAAACTGTAACCCTTTAAAACAGACTGATAAGTGACGTTGAAATATGTATTTGGTACCGGTAAGATCAAAACTGCCCCTTTCAGAGCATGTTCAGAAATTTGAATTTAATTCCCTCCTGAATGGCTGTGAACATGAAAGTGTGAGCTAAGAGCTAGTATCGCGAGCTTATTTCCACAAAACAAATCAAATGCGTATATTGTACCTTGTCTTTTGAGCGGTTCGCAGGTCTTGGCCTACCGACCTAGGAGTTTCATTGGCTTAGACAAATCAAGGGACGGTAATTGCAGTACAGCGGTTTTCCTGTTGAAGTTTTCCAGGGATGATGTGAAGATTATCGGGACATCAAGCCCTTGGCGATCGAGGATGGCTATCAGTGTACAATTCAAGTAAAATTGACCCATGACACAATCACTTCACGCGCAATACAGAAAGCATCTACGTATGACAAATCCTAATTCTATCAAAAAACATTCAGATTGAACAGCTCCAACCAACGAAAAAACTTAAATCGGAATTGTTTTCACTTACATTTCACATGTTTTAATTAACTGATATTAACGTCATTAAAAACTTAATCAAAGTCTAAAAATGTAGGTGAAATGATAACGTATTCGCTTAACAACAATCTGCAATTCATTTAATTGAGTGAATTAACATGATTTTATCATTTTTTACAAATTGACATGGCGGACAATTTCAACAAGTTAACTATGCCGTAAGCTTCCTATGGATATCAAACGCTCAGCGCTACATGTTAATATGTTAAATCATGCAGTCCGTGGTAGTTGTTTCACCTGACGAAATAGGCGAATGGGAACAAAGTGTATGCTAACTTACTCGAAAAGCGCGGGCGTTTCATGCATGCATGTATGTATGAGCAGCGCGATATGCGATATCAAGCACTCAATGTAATATAGTCAGTTACGCGTCGAAATAAGCCATATTTTACATTCAATCCTAAAGGAAAGAAATTAAGATATTTTTACGCATTTGGCAATCTAGAGAAAAAAACGAATGAATGAAAAATGAATAAATCGAAGTAGGAATCTTCTTCTTATACTTAGCCTAAAGGGGCGGTAGCACTTTTCACAAATTGTATTGCTTCAAATTTACCCACTTAAAGAGCCACTTCGTGATTGTCATAACATATTATTCACCTTTGATACGAGCCTAAATGTCATATATGGTATTATAAAATCAAAACATCTCAACTTTTCATGTCCAAAAGACATAAATTATATATGACAAATACTGGTTTTTCCATGAAAATCTAAAAACATCCTTTTAAATGCACAGATGTGTAGATATCACGTCCAATATACATGGATACTAGTTATATAACTTAACAAACACTTTTAACTCCTAACTGCCCTCCTGGCTGTTGTAAAAAGTCGCCAAAATTACGTTTGAATATTTGACGCGCGCCACTGTCCGGTTTTCGATCATATTCGCGACGTTCTACCTTCATATTGACACTGTAAAAAAGCAATAAGCTTAAAAATGTGTCCTTTTGGTAACAGTCGATACTTTGCGATCAAATGGCACCATTGATTAAGTTGGCATATATTACTCCAACAACTCACGGTGTGGCTCTTTAACATTAGCTTATTTAATCTTTAGATTAATTTTATTTGTTTTACAATCGGTAACATTTATTGTAGTAAAGTGAGATCACTTTATTTATGTAAAAACGTGTTACTACCTCTTTAAGATATTTAGATTGACAGTTCTGTGTTGTGTATTACAGGATGATTATGATATTAAATAGAACAAAATGGTGATCTAAATGTATTTAGATTTAAAACCGTCTACAAGTATAACTGCATTTAGATACTAGAAAATAAAATAATGTTTAACATATTCATATTTGTTAATCTATATACAAATTCAAATATGCATATCAATATAGAAACAAGGAAATAAAAGCATGTTAAATGGCTATTTGATGTCGACTTTTATTACTATATGTGATTATGATTTTAGATTTTTTATTGAAAAAATGTCTTCATCCTATATTTGTCATTTGGGGATTAATATGTGAGATGTTTTTAATCTATATCATAACAAATTGCATTTTAGTGCGTATCAAATTCGTCTTTAAAATTAGAAAAATATCGTGGATGTCATTAGAGCTGTGGATGTAATAAATGAAATGACATCACATCATGAGAAAGTATCATTTTGAGATAACAAGTACTTTTAATACCATTACTCTCTTTTTAAAATGATACTTTATTTTCATGCTTTTGTTGCTTATTTTCACTCGGTCAAAGCGAAATTAAAGAGAACACAATTACTTCCTGGTAAGTCAGAAGAGAACGTACAACCCATAAGTGTTAATCAGTTGTAGTGAAGTAGCATCATTCATACCTGTTGATCGTCTAACGGGCGTCACATAAATCGTGGGATTTCGGGAAATTCGTTGGCGTAGTGCGGGATAGGGCAAATTTAGTTCACTTAAAGGTGGGATTTCTTTCTATATTGCCTTAACATTTGTAGTTACTCGCCAATCTGTATCAAAGCATCTGAATTTACTACACAGAGACGTTGAAATCATTTTCATAACACCCGTTGAAACTTGCCCAAGCGAGAAATCTCGCTTCCCAGGCGAAGGTTGATAATAGCAGTCGTACAACTGTTTACATTGGCGATAAAGCGTCTGCTGAACTATGAATGTGCCACGTGCAAATCGAACTGTTGACTTGAAAGCGATCGTCTATGCAATCGACGAACATGGAAATGACATTTTGAAAGAAAGGACTGAAATACAACTTCCTATGTTATTTGATTATATGTCAGATTTCGAGAAACATGTAACTGATTTTGTCGGCGTGCAAAGCATTACGGAGGAAGTGGGATTCGAAACCTTCGATGTGATATTTTATCGTCAAAACGACACCCATGGTCGGATCGCAATGAGAACTCAACACCAGTATGTCTTAGAAATGAGGAAACTAATGTGTAACCCGTCAGATCACCTTGAGATAATGATATGCAAGAAAATACTGGCGTATGTCAAAGGTCGGCTTGGGTCAATTCTCATCGTCCCGATGGAAGGCGGAAGCAGTTCAAATCACGAGAGAAGTATTCCAAAACCGGTTTTATTTCAAAACTGTGAGGTCAGAGATCTACCGGGTATGTATCGATTTTAGTGGATAAAACTTCATTTAAAACACATTTTGTATTGGAATATTTGAAGAGTTGATGCTCTTGAATGTAATTTACACAGGGTTTTTTTTTCATTAGAAAAAAAGATATGCACATGCACCCTGTATGCCTCACAAGGATTTTATTCTCTCCCCACAGAGGTAGCTCCGTCATCAAATCCTATACAATATTAATACAAAGGATTATTTTCAAAGAAAAATCAGTGGCTTTGAGGGACCGTAAAGGGATTTTATGTACGATTCAGTATCTATCTTAATTTGCTTTGATGAATTTAGCTTTTTCCAAGATAATTTCTACATGAATGAAAGAGTATTTGTTAACGTAATTGTTAATCGTATTCAAGTCCATTATTTAATACTCAGTACTATAACGGTAACTTATATAACCATGGAATTAGAAATAGATAAAGCTCACATCTTTCTATTTGATAGAGAGTAATGTTGATAGGTAATTTTGTCCGATGTCAAAACAATTTAAAAGCGAGCAAGATTCTCTTGAAATTATATCTATAAACTCTCAACAAGTTTTACAGACTTCACAGTGATTTAGATTACAATACATTACTGAATAGGTATTAGAATTTTAATGCATACATGCATGTTAGATTTTGTAGATAACTATGAACTCGATTTGAATAATTTATCAAAATCTTTACTTAAACCTACACATTATTATCTTTGGTTTTCGTCCAGCGTTATCTTCTTTCTATCTCTGAATAGACAAGGTTGTATAAGTGCATTGTCGTTTTAAGGCTATGATACAACAAGAAAGGTTATGTATAAATATCATACGACCAACTGTACAATGTGGTACAAATTGGTACAAAATTTAATAATTTGAGTTATGATTTTCATCAATCAATGTCAACAATGGAAATATTTTAACATGTCCGAAAAATTTTTTCTATGGTATTGGCGTCTTATTTATTTAAATATAGATCTACGTCCGTCGTTGGTTTCGGAATGAAACGCTTAGGTATTTCCTATTAGCGATTACACATTTAAACTCCAATGCTATCACCCAAATACTTTGGCAGTGTTTACATAGCACATTATTAACAAGTGGCAATACTTTTTCTAATTTAAATAATACCCAATGGAGGTTATCTTGATCTAATTATATGATAATGAATACAGGCGCTCTGATCTATTACTCTTGTTTTCTTTTCTTAAAGAATGAAACCTCTCTTAAACCCAATATGCAATACAAGAATAAATCAATACTTTAATTTCGATGTTTTAGCAGACAAAAACCTATCCATAAGTAACATTCAGGATTCATTTCTGACGAATCTATTTTCCACATTGCCAGTTGCTTTGATGGAGGGTAAAGAGATTTTATGTGCGAATCATTGTTGCATTTAATTTATAAAAAAATAACTTTCTTGAAAATAATTCGTTTAATTTATCATACATGATTTGTTAACGTTATTGTTAACCATTGGCATGCATGTGAGTTAGCACACATCATTACACCAATGCTGTACATGCATATTTATAATCCCCATCCCGTTATAACTCGTGTAACCAGGGCAGAGAAGGGTTATTCGAGACATAAACCTTCCCAACCAGGGGCCTGTTCCACAAAGCAGTTGTAGCCTTACAATGAATTGTAAGTGTTTTGTGGAACGGGCCCCAGGCTTAACTCGCGGCCCTCTCTGTCTCTGTCTAGTTTAAGTATTGCTAAATCTTGTCGCTGCTTCGTGCCAGCCTTTCATTGTACTGCGCTTGAACTCGATAGTCATTAAGTGTGTAGCTGGAGGTTGTCACAATCGCTAATGATGGCGCTTCTTTGATATTAATAATTGTGAATGAAATGAAGCCAGAATTAAAATAGTCAGTGATTCAGATAATTGGATGTAAGGCGTTGCGTGATATGTTCTGTTTGACCCATGCTTTTGGTAACCTTACAAACAATGGCAATTGATTGCGGCTAAAAATATTTTACGGACGCTTCACGACTATTTACTTACAAAATCGCTAGTTGTGTGATGTATCAGATATCGATCCTTTAAACTATATATCTCTTAAAGAGAAGGTACCAAGAAAAGAAATTCATGGTGACAGTACCGACAATATTTTGTTGTTTTTAGATATTTTGAAAATAAATACATTACATTTGAGCACAAGCTTATCAAAACACTTCTGTAAAGCTTTCGATTTTATCGTAACGTCTTTCGAACGATTAATTTAGGACGTGCCGAAAACGAAAACAAAAACTTAATTCACGTCAAATCGGGGGCGGGGGTGGGGGGGGTGGGGGGGGGGGGGGGGGGGGAGATGTGATGAGACCGGTGACAGATTGAGTGGTATTGATGCTTGCAGAGTATACATCCACTCTTTGAGAGGTAGGGGAGTGGGTGTTGGAATGGGGTTATCTCGGCCGCTAGTATTATTGCAGGGAAAAGCCCGCAAAACCATCGTGCCTATGTATTGCTGTGAAACCTGCGAGCATAGGCTAAAACTAGCGTACCATGGGTGGTACTGCGTATGAATTATGTAAGAATTGTAACCTAACCTTACTGCTTGTAGAAGAGTTCTATACTACAGACAAAGATGCCGAGCTCCAAGCGGGATTCGAACCACGGACCAAGCGGAACGCGCTAACCACTACGTTATCCCGCACCCACTCTGGTTAATATCGTTAATTTCTTTAAACGAAAAGGTACTATTTGATGAATATCTTTATACGTGAAGGCACTCTTTATTGAACATCTTTTCGTAAATTATAAGTTTATCATTCCCAATTAGAATTAGAAAGACTTTACTTATGTATTCAAATTGTGGTGTATTCAAATAGTAATGTTTGAGGTTAGCGTTCTGGCCTATCACGCCGACGACTCGGGTTCGAATCCTAGTGGAGACACCAAATATTTGTCACCTCGGTCCAAAACTGTTTTGTGTCCTAAGGCAAGGCTCTTCATCCACAATGCACTCACTCCACCCAGCTGTTAAAATGGGTACCTGAACATAGGGATGTACGGACCTATACGGTCGCGCTTAGCGCTACGTAGCTGCTTTGAAAGTACACCTCCCTCAGGGTAATGATGTAGGTAGCGCTTTGAGCAAAGCCATGTCCTTGAACGCGGTAAAGGCGCCATATAAATATCCTAATTATTATTATTATTTTTAAATTCTAGGGAAGGACTATTCGACAACCGCATCCCAATCAACCATCCCAAACAACTGCATCGACCAGAGCCCCTATGAAGCCCAGTTCGAAAAGAGGCGAAGGAGGAATCCCCAGAAAATCGAGGATCACAACCTGTATGAGAAAATCCGGGAACCGGGGGCTGTAAACAGGAATGAACGCCAACAGGCCAACTTTGAAGAACTCGCTGGAATGTTGAAAGAACTGAACGGATCAATCGCATTGTCTGAAGGCAAATTCCTCTGTGGAAGCTGCGGAAAGGAAAGACTTGTATGTCCAAACAGAAACAACGTTGGGAGAGTCAAATACTTCCGAAGAAAGCACTATGATAAGTGTCTCGCCACAGGCGGACATGGTTTGTACCGGAAAGACGCAAAAAGGCGTACGTTTTTCTATGATTCGGAGGACGGTAGTGTCGGCCATATTATATATGCGAATGCCAAGGACGAAGGAGGCGTTTCAAGGGAGGTAACTCCCACGGATTCAGTACACAGTGTGGCGCATTCATCTTCATCAAATCTCGATGATTCCCAATGTGATGTAATGTTTATTAAGCAAGAATCTACAACTTAGGTAATACTAATCCATACTTTGGTATGGGTAGCCAATTTAATATACTTTCCAACTCACATTTGTAGAGGTATATTGCTCAAAATGTTTTATGCAGTACAAATTAGTATTCTCTTTATTTGAAAACAGGACACATAAGGATGAAACTTCTCGCTACGTGTTTCATCCATGTATACTTCACTTGTACTCATACAAGACCTTGATGAATCACAAGAATTGGTTTCCTGGCAACAAATATACGACTATCATGTCACAGAGCAAAGGACATTGAACAACTCTCTATGTACGTATATCATCAACAAGAAGGACTTCATTTTGATCTAACTAGCTGGCCGAGTGGATAATATATTTTTTTAGGTATTGTGACATTGGTACTAGTGAGTTGTGACGTACTGAGTACATGGGTTCAAACCCTACATGGTACAAGGTACATGTATCACTGTACATTTATAATATGTCTCTAGGAGAGACAAACAATACTGTATACTCAGTGCCTTAGTTAATTGTGGAAATGTTTATAACGGGAATTCTCGTATTTAAGCTCAGGGCTTAATTTCGAGTTTTGCCCATGTGAACTTTGAACCATTCCAACTGAAATTAAGCCCTGGGCTTGATTTGGAAAGAGGGGATAAGCGACAAAAAACATGGTTCTTTTATACTTTTTAATGGAACGAATTGAATGAAATCAAATTGATAAACAAGAAAGGTTGTAAAACACAACTGTGATTCCCCGTCACGTATAATTGTTCTGAAATACAAACAAAATTTCAAAGTTTTTTTAAGGTCTGGTATCTGCAAGTATGATAAGCATCAGTTACCCACCAATGTCCTCGTCTGAACTGGAATCTTCGAACAGGTCGTCACTGAGGTGGTCCTCGCCTGGAAGTACTAGAACGGAGTGTGACTGTATGACATCTCGTAGTCTGTCTTTCTGTTTTCCAATAAATATCAGGGCTGCGGGGATTGAAAGGCCGCCTTGCGGTAAATTAGATCTTGATGGTTTATTTGTTAATAATTCCATAATTTAAACTCATTATTTTGACCATGGGCTTAATAACGGCAGGGCTTAAATACGAGAATTCCCGGTACTACTCTACCTCTGACCTTCTGAAATAATATTCAAATAGAGGGAAAGCACCCTGCTACATCAGCGTATTTGAATCCGCTGATCGAGCTCTTTCCATATACCCTGATATCCATTAGGCCAAAAGCCTCGTAACGCTAGCTATCTAACCAGCCAATGACACGACTCGCATCCAGCAATAGCGGCACAACCCGGATGGAAAATTCCGACAAGTTCAAAAGAGTAGCTTCAAGTTCCTTGGATAACGACATTTTCTTGGCTTAAACAATAACAGGTGAGCACAGCCACGGACATCACGCCGTGCCAGCCGTACGAGGGATTTGGCTCGAAAGAGATCAGGGTATATGGAAGGAGCTCGAACAGCGGATTAAATTACGCTGATGAAGCAGGATAGAGGGAAAGCTGTTACATACAACTTATTTTTTGTTAACTGTGTAATAAAATTGTTGTTTCGAATGATGTCACTCTTTATAGAAAATAGCGATAATGCTCCTTACGTCAATGTCTTACGATGTCGTAAGTACTAACCATTACAACGGATGGTAAAAACAAAGTAACACTGAGTATGTTTCATAAATCTTTATGTTGTTTGAATAAGAGCCAAAATATCATATGTCCCGATAAAGTTCAAATCACCACCTCTAGACTCTCTATCTGAAATGCCTAATTTATGGTATTTTCTTGTTTTCATTGATAATGGAAAAAATATAAATTGAAATTGTCAAGAAGTCGAATTCCGCGTCCCATTTATGTGAATATGATATAAATTATTTCAATACTACCGTTCTATATTTGTCTTTGAGTCTGCTGTCAGGAACTTGCAAAAAATACGTTTGAGCCATTTCCGCTTGCCATTAACCGGTATTCGATCACAAATCACGACTTTCACTTTTGTCACTATACGATGGTTATTTTAGGAACATCCATTTTTTTCTATAGAAAAACATATACATCCTCTGTTGAAATGAGAGCTTTTCTAGTGCTTCCGGTACATTTGCCTAGCGGCAAAAAAATGCAACATAAATGAGCTTGCGATATTAAAGCCAATGAAAACACCGCATATATGGATAACACATGTGTTGCCAAAAAGGCCAATACAATAATCCAGTCGTTAGATAAGGCGAATGTGTTCTGTAAAGAAGATTCATATATAGCAAAGTGCATATTCGAATAAAGTTTATGTACCCGAAAGCAAACGGAGGCGTTTTGAATGTTAACAACTAGCTTTGCATCCACATTCTACTTTACTAGACCGAGAAAGGCTCGTATTTGGACAGAGGTTATAAACAAACTTATTACGGGCTGCCTCTCTTGGGAGAGAAGAAATGTGACTGCAACGACATACACTGTACCCCTTTAAGAAAAATCATGCTTTATCAGCATAATTGTATCCCAGTATCGCGTACGATAGCCTAGTATCTATCAAAGTAAACGTTCTTATAAATTGTACGTATAGAATGTCATGTTTTTGTTTTATTGTTTATGTTGTTTCGTCCTTTCATCTAGCTCTGTTCAATTAGAGTAATTTCTTAGAGTGGTTACGTATAAATATATATTATGTATAGTGGAGCACACTTGTATAGTGGTTAGCATGCTTGCCTAATACGCCGATGGCCCGTGTTCGAATCCCGGTGGAGGCACCAAACATTTGTAACCATTCGTTTGTTGTGTCCCTGGGCAAGACACGTCATCCACATTGCACTCAGTCCACCCGCTGTTCAATTGGGTACCTGAACAAGGGAAGGTATATGGACCTACACGGTCACGCTAGGCGCTTAATAGGCTGCATCGAAGTACGTACTATTCCGTCAGGGTGAAAATACAAACATTGTACAAACATATGACTTACCTATTGCCAATTATACGAAAGTTCCTATTTCGCAATGGAAAATCAATACGTTTGCAACAGACGAAGTTATACGTCTCAAAATATACTAGCTATTTATGTAGAATGTATACATCCTATAAATGATTATGAACACAAATCTTTCTTTCTGTGTGATATAATAGTCTTTTCGAAAAATACTTATGAGTGCAGTGTCCACACTGCTAAATCAGCTGCTCAACTGATTCAAATACGCTGATGTAGCAGGATGACATTGTTCGGTTTTCGATAAAACGTTGTGACAAACACAACTATTTAATAACTACGCAAACTACACTCATTAGATGATTATATAACTTTTCGATAAAATGTACCATTATATATATATAAGTTAAGACATATATATAAAACCAGCAGAACACGATTAATCACTTTAGGTTCAGCCTTAACATGGATATGAAACTAATACACTGTAAACAATTACCGTATTTTAAAACGGTATATTGCCTGGCAGCTGGTTGCCAGCAAGTTACCGTTTTAAGAAACTGTGACCCCGTAGATACGATACAATCCTGTAGTTACGGTAAATTGCTGGCAACCAGCTGCCAGGCAATATACCGTAGGTACCGTACAACCCTGTAGTTACGGTAAATTGCTGGCAACGAGCTGCCAGGCAATATACCGTAGGTACGGTACAACGCTGTAGTTACGGTAAATTGCTGGCAACCAGCTGCCAGGCAACATACCGTGGATACGGTACAACACTGTAGTTACTGTAAATTGCTGGCAACCAGCTGCCAGGCAACATACCGTGGATACGGTACAATCCTGCAGTTACGGTAACTTGCTGGCAACCATCTGCAATGTGATTTACTGTAGGTACGGTACAATCCTCCAACTGCCAAGCAATATACCGTACTAAGATACATAGATACAGTAACATGCTGGCAACCAGCTGCCAGGTTACCTGTCGAAGATACAGTAAAGCCCTGTATGTACATGATTCTATTGCCAAGCAGATGCAATATACCATTGGTACAGCACAGGGATGAGAATAGAAACAACTGAAGGGTTCCCAGGGATCTACAAATTCAATCAGTCTGTCTTAACTGCATGACAAAACAGCCTGCCAACAGAACATGCAACAGTGAAAATAGTTAACATTAACTTGTCTCAAAAAACAACATACAAATTGAGTTAAACATTAGGTATTTATTCGGAAATGACAATCTTTAGTAACCCAAAAATCACACAAGATATGAAAATAAATCATCAAAGCAGGAGTTTTTGCATCAACTTAAAGTATAAATTTTGTCTGCAGACTAGAATGTGCAAGAACTCTCTCAAACATTCTTGGTACACCTCATTTAAAAATCCCGCATCAAGGTGAAATTTGCAAAATGGTCACATATTATTGTACCATGGTATTATTATGACTTCTCAACTCTTATGTTAGCTTTATCAATGGAAATTTAAACTGGTATTTTAAAACTATCTTAAAAAATAAATCTGAGTAACAATGGAAATATGACAATAAAAAGGGACTATTTTCTTTGTCATGTATCTCATGTTGAACAACTAAATTTTTGGTCTAATTAGAGTCATAAGTATAACTCGGTACTTAACCTGAATAACCTCACTGAGCTTTCGTTATATCATCATAGAAACCAGTCATAAAAAAAAATGAGATCAAATAAATGAGCCAGCTTTAACTGACAAAAATTTCCAATAGAAATATAGGTTGCAAACTAAATAAAATCAATCAAGAGTGATATGCCAATAACACTTGAATAATAGAATATTGCTATTCAATTAAACAATTCAGTTCTCCAAAAAGGATCACAAGTAGTTTGATCCACTTAGAACTGGCAAGCCATTTATCATTCTTCCATACAGCCTTTAAAATATCTGTAAAGGAATTCAACAAACTTCCATCATCTATGATGTATATAAAGGTATACAATTGAATCTTTAGTTAAATGAGACACAAAATGAAAACTTTTCTCATTAACTCTCAATGAGTAATCATCACATAAAATGCGATCTCCTATCATAAAATAAAAATAAAAAAGATGTTTTGAACTCAATAAAATTATGTTATACTGATATTCAAACATGATTATTTTTTTTAAACAGAGTGTCACTGGGAATACTTATATAAAACTGAACGTTCACAAAAGTGTCAATTGGGCTCCACTCGAACCTGGAGAGAACTTGCAATGCCATTGATCACTCCAGCAAAATGTTTAAATATTTCCCAAAAGGTAAAACTTACAATAAAATCTCTGTTAAGAAGTTAAAAGGACTACAACAAACTCTCATCATTTATGATGTATGCAAAGGTAAACAATTAAAGGGCTAGGTAATGAGACACAAAATAAAAACTTTTCTCATTAACTCTAGCTGTCCTATCATGAAATCATGATAAAACAAATCATCAGATAATTACATAACATCATAAGGATCATAATCTTTGACTCAGTATCAAACATTACATCCATGGCCAAGAATGTTTCAAACTCAATGAAATTACCATTAAGCAATACTGATATTCAAACATGATTTAAGTCTTCACAGATTGTCACTTGGGGATACTTATACCTAACTGAATATTCACAGAAGTGTCACTAGGCCTCCAGTGGGGTCCACTCGAACCCGGCAATGCTGTTTATCATCTTCAGGACTTTTGGATTTACACCTGTAGATTTTCTTTTTTTGTCAGCCTTGCAACCTTTGTCAGGGTTTATTTTGCAGAAGCACCTGTAAGCAAAACATTTAATGGCATTTATACATCATGTAACATGTAATATAAATTTGAACAAAATAAACATGGACATGTCCCGTTTTGTATCATTCCTAATTTGGGTATGGCTACATGTTGATGAGGGTCAATGTAACTGTAAGACTTGCCTTTTAATTAACCAAGTTTATGTCTCACGATATAGGGATGGGCAAGTGTGCTAGCAGCACAAGAACTTCGATCAAAGACAACACAACACGAGAATTAGATTAATGATTGATGATGTGTATTCTCAGAGTGACTGATATGATTATGGTTATCTTGACTGTGCATCCAAGGGGTACCTATTAGAAATTATAAAAACAGGGTACAGTAGATGTTCACAGCTTGAATGCAGAATCTAGAGAGGCCCACTTTGCACTTTCCCTGGGCATGAGTTGATCACCTGACCATTGCCCATGGTCAGTTTGGTCTAACTTTCCCCCAGTCTATAAGAACCCCTCCAGATCTCTCACTGCCCCAACATCTGGTATTACCATGAAAGGGTCACCCTGACCTAGTCTACTGACCTCTCTGTTAATTAGTAAAAGGCACAGACTTGTGTTAAATTTAATGTACATAAAATACACAAATAAGGGTTGTTACATAACATATGTCTAGTATATACTCCTTATACTGAAACAATACTTAACCTTGTCAGGAACTTTAATCTTTGAGGGAGAAGTAAGCACAAAATGGTTTTGGCACAAAAACATCTGAACAGTCACAGTTATCTCATAGGGTCACTAAATCTACCATGTTTTATCAAAATTATATAAAGTACATGCCAAAATGTTTGAGTTGTCTAAATGAAGACAAATTGCATTGTTTTGCCTTACCTTAGCTTTTCAGAGTTAACAAGTAAAAACTTTTTAAAAATTGATTCAAAAAAATTCTGTTTAAATTTGTTGAAAGTACATATTCTGTTGAATTAATAAAGCAGTACACATCTGTCACCCACAAACAACTTGAATTAGATATGATGTACAATATTTACAGTACTCAACGCATTAAGCACCCTAGAATAACTATCAACCAAAAAAAAGTAAAATGCTTGATTTTCCCCCAAAGATGAGCATGTATTTCAATCAAAGGTTTGAATTATTTTTGTTTATTACTGCTTCAAACAATAGCATAATATAATTTTGACATCTTAGTTTACTTGAGAAATCTCAAATGTGTTCACGTTAGGTAAACATGGAGAGGGTGCAGTTATTATTTCTCAAGTTAAAAACACGGTTGTGGACTCTTCTAGAGGAGAGGGTGCTAATTACATAAAATTTGGTATTCACAAAAGTATTTTAGTAAAGTTTCTTGGATAAAGATATGGTAAATTGAAATCCTATTATCTAACCTTTGGATAAACTCCAGGGTTGCGGCTGCACCACTCTGATATTGGATGTTGAAAACATAAAACGTTGCAAACAGGACAGCGACTGCTGTCATTGAGGTAGCTGGTTATTGACCTCAAAATGACCTTATGATCAGCAATGACCATGTACTCCTTTGCAGAGAGAAAGCTTTCCCCTGAAACAAGAGTAGACACGAATTATTAACTAACAAAATGATACGCAATTTTTTAAATTAGGTAACCGCTTTTTTGTGTGTATAGTTTTGTTTCTCTTATTTACATTTTAATTTTATACTGCCGGAACTGGACAAAACAACTTAGGGACATGTGTAAATTTTGCACTTATATAAATACATAATGATTCATTGATTCATTGACCATTAAATACTAACCATGAAAGTAAAATTTTTAATTACACTCTAATACACTTTATCATACAAATTGGCTCCAACAATTGATATTTCTTGTGATAAAGTGATATTTAAATAGACTTTATAGCTGTAATCAAATCATTATGTCATCAGTTAATGACCTAAAATACTTTGAAATAACTAAAAACACAGCTAACATTGTTATGACATCACAAAGAAACAATATTATGATTTCACAATGTCATGACTTCACAGAGAATCTGAGATACCTATTTAGATGGCAGACAGCAGACAAATATTCTTTAGTGAGAACTATTAGAGAAAGCCTTTGGATCATAAATAAATTCTCACTCTCGGGTCTTCTGATATCAAACATTTTAACACTCATTATAAAAGTCAAATTATATGCAGCAAGCCTCACATATCTTACATTAAAAAACTTTTGTTGATATATATTTGATTTCAAAAGATGCTGAGGAGATTGTTTACGTGTCAGACTCATAGAAAGCTGCTCACCCAACATTACAAGGCGGGGCCAGCTCTCTGTGTTGTCACGTTCAACTTCTGCAACTGATGCGGTTTCCTGCAAAAAGATTGCAAAAATTTAGTTTGCAGTGTAAGATGTAATGAGATCATTTTGATATGGGCATTTACAAGTTACAAGTTATTCATAAAATAGTGCAAAAAAAAAAAATTTTAGACAGAAAATGTTAATTCCAGCTCATGATTACAAATTCAGAAAATAAACCAATATTGACATATAGATAATGGTGATATAAAGTGCCAATTTTCAAATACAAAAGACCTTAAAAGGCAATACATACCGGTACTTATTATAAACAAATTCTAGTTTTATTGTCAAGTTAACAATAAGAATAATGAAAACTGAATAGCATGATTTGATTTAATAATCAATAGATTGAGTGTTGTTCAAGATACTTTCATATGCAAATAAGACAATACTTACATCAACAAGTAGAAACAGGGCCTCTGGTTTCTCATTGAGACACTTCATCACACAGAGGAGATTTGCTGGTATCCAGGCTTTGATATTGTTATTATCTGCCTCCCTCTGGGCTGCTTGAAACAAGGGGTCCAGTTCACCTCTCATTTCACTGGAGAAGTAGCGTTGGAGTCTTACACCTTTAGAGTCGCAGCCTTCCCTAATGGCAGCTTCACAGTCAATTCCAACAAGATTCTTGAAATGGCAGAGAATTCCTAAGGATTCGGAAAGAAAAGGCCAATCTTCCATTATCTTGCTGATGCTGTCCCCATCATTAATCGACTGTCTTTGGAGACTATAGGTTACACTCATCAACTGAACAATCTTATCAGTGTCCCAGTCCCTTGGTGTGGTATTGTGCATCTCTTGAAGTGTTCTTTTGATTTTTTCAAGTTCGTCCTCATCACCGTCAATACCTGGGCCCCAGTTCACACAGCCATAGGAATCTCTAATCTTTTTGCCTGTTGGAGTTTGTGTTTGTTTCCTTTCATCTAAATCGACAGTGTCCATAGATTTACGTTTTCGAAAAAGTTTTCCAGAGCCTCTGTTAAGATTTTCATTCCTGTTTATCAATTGATACACAAGGGAGTCATATCCAGAACCAACAACCACACCATCAATCTGGTCCTCAAGGGAACCTGGGTACATTGCTACCATTCGTTTTGCTATTACCTCGAACTGTCGCTTGTAAGCATGTGTGGTGATTTCTCGCACTTCGTCCACGACAGCTCTGATAAGTTTCTCTCTCGAATCTGGTTCAAGTCTCTTGTTGCTGTGAAGGTTGAAAGTTATTTCTGGGATTTTGCTCCATGGAATGCTTAACTTTTGTGGCCAGTTAGGATCCTGGTTGGTGATGTGAAGTGGTCCTGGCGAGAAGACGCTGCTAGAACTACTTGATGTGGAAGGTGAAGGAGATATGCTCCTCTCTGACGAAGGACCATCTGCAAAATGTTCATATAAATTTTATAAGAATGCAGGACCTACATATATAAACAATGTTAATGCATAGCCAATATCGTAGTTTACTGCCAATTACCTAGTGCGAAAATTGCTAAGTGCCATCCAAGTGTCATAATTAATCTGGTCAATTTGCAAAAACAATTTCTTAAAAGTTGAGGTCGTGATCTTCAGAGACCTGTCAGGAGTACAGAGTCACCAAATGTAAAATTATAGTGTTCATTGGCCAAGGTGACTGTACACAGAATTTCAGCATGAAATGCCTTTTCATTCTTTATTAATAGAAGTCAAAGATATGTTTTTAAGGGTGACCTCTGTGGTTCCAATCAGACAGAGATATGTTATAACTCAATGCCAAGCACTTTTTCAATGACTAAATGATGTCTCACATTTTGGTTGAAAGCCCTCTATGTTATATAAAACATAATTTAAATTCTCAAAATATATTTATGCCTTAATTCCCCTTGGCAAAGGTTGACAGTTGTTCCCTACCGCCAACTCAAGCCACTCGCTCTTTGAATTGACAATAGAGTACTTAATGAAAACCAATATACATTATATAGACTTTATTATTAGTGGGACTGGGAAGTTTTGCAGAGATATGAGGGCGGCCAACATTAAAGCTTTATTATTCTTGATACAAAAGACATTAAATTAGGCTCAGTTGAAATATAATTACAAGATAACTTTTTAACAAAAATGTTCTTAAAAAGGTTTAATAAATAAAAGAGCTCCAGATAAGCATTTTTCCTATGTCGGTAAGATATTTATATTTTAGAACATTAGTGGATATTTCAAATTTCAAGTGGGTATTTCTACTTTTTGATATCCACTACATTTTCAAAAAATGAATATTCATACATGACAAATTTAATTTGAGACTTTTATTCAAGATCAAAGCGAAGACAAAATCTAATTTTATTTTTCAACTTGCCTTTATCCAAATGAAAATTCACTTACATCTCTAGCCTAGCTTCGAATACATTGAAGAGCAAAATATTAACTATATAGAAATCATCAAGTTACTGTTGGTCATATGCTGGATTCCCTAAATCTGTATAAGAAATAATAACTACAGCCCGACTCGGTCGGTAGAAAAAAATTAATTCATGTTGATTTTGGGTGAATACATAAACTGATGCTGGATAATTTGGATCAAAAACATTCTAAAACTCTTCTTACAGCAGGCTACCAGTCAATCACTCAGTGATGTAAGAAGGTTTGATCAGATGACAAAATGTTCTGTCAAGTGTCTCATGTTTCTATTTGATTGGCTGAATTGATGTGATAGGCAAAACCATTAAGTTGTTTTTGGTAAATACAAAGTGTTAATTTTCTTAAGCGTAAACAAAGATATATGTTTTAGTGACTTTTCATATGTGCATTATTTTGCGTATGAATCGCAAATATACTGCTTATCAGGAGCTCTCAGTCTGTATAATATCTACATAAATAGAGAGAATAGCTCACCTGCCACTTAATTTGATTAAGAGAGGATAACACTGGATTTAACTTATTTAAGTGCCCATCCTGTAGATAAAAAGATTAATGTTTAAAATTATACTTGCCTGAATCTCCTTGAAATGCTCTGAGAAGTTTTCTGGCTTGGACAGGCTTGAGTACTTTGTTTAAGTCAGATTCTTCCACAAATGGTAAATCCTCAAAGGAATCCGCACCAACTTCATGGAGAAGACCAACTAATTTGTCAAAAGTTTCACTATCTAAATTTGGCAAATAATGTCGAATTTTCTCTTCAATTTCACTAGATAGTGACATCATGCTTGCTACCAGAACTTAAGAGAGATGTAATCTTTCCCCGAATTACGGTAGACTGTCAATGGAAAAATATTTATTAGCTCAGATTCTTTAACACACATGAATGAATTACTCTTTTCATTATTTTCAATACAGAGCAGGCCATAGTTTGGCACTGTGTGGTACTTGATACTACTGACAACAAAGAAAAGCTCTCCTTTTCTTTCCAACACAACACAAATATTTCCCATCTTCAATTCACCCATCGGATATCTGAATCCAATAACAAGTCCTTTTGAATACTTAACGCCCTTGAACTGCAGTTTAAAGAACATACGAGTATCCTGCTCCTTAAATGAGTACTGGGACACACTGTCTTGAATTTCCTTACTAAACAGCTGTGTGTCAAACTGAACACTTTCAACAGTAAGTTTATCTGGGAAAAGAGAGCCACATGAATAAAATGCCTGTAATAACTGATGCCTCTGACTTAAAGTCTTTGATAAATGTTTGTAATTTTGAAGTTTCCTTGTGCATTGTTTGAAGTATGAGTGTTTGCTTTCAAATCTCATTGTCCACAAATGAATAAGAGGGCCAAAGGATAAGATTAACTCAGGGTAGTGACTCATAAAGTGGTGCTTTGGTCTAAGAGGAGTATCAGGGAAAAGGTTTTTCCTAAAGTACATATAGTCTGAAATCAACACCTGAAGATACGCAATTTGTGAAGTATCAAGATTAGGTGAGCAGACAATCTCTACAATCACCTTCAATGTCAAATACAATTGCCAGACTGCATCCTCTGTGTCTGATACACAGTTCCCAATGATAAGTGAAAACAACCTCAGGAAGACCCAGTTCTGAACAGCATGCCCTGACAATCTAAAAGATTTGGGATTAACATCCGGTGGCTTATCTAAACTATCTCTTTCTACATAGGGGAATCTTTCTATCAATTTGTTGAGTTTAGCATGTGTAAACCAGTCCAAACTGACAAAATAATCAATCATAAGTGTCATATCATAAGAGACAACACCTTCAAATAAATCATGTCCAATACAAGGAGGCAAACCTGGATTCAGTACATGAAAGTTTGTCAAAGAATTGAAGACTGAATCTTGCTTAATGCCGTAGCAGGATTTTCCAGGATTTTCAACAGTGAATTGAACACATTCATCATATGACTGTTTAGTTCTAACTTGACCAGAATTGTCAAGTTCTTGGCTTTTCAAATCAGTCTGTGTTGCATGACAGTACCTACAGAAATATTGAGCTGTAAAACTCTCTTGGAAACCACCTATCATATGAGAACCAAGATTGTCACCTAAAATACTAACAACTGATCCTTTTATGCAGCACTCTCCATCTTCAAGATCTACAATGATTCCTGTGTCTTCAAGTACTTTTAAATCCCCTATCAGTTGTTCAAACACTTTTGTCTGACCAAACTGTTTAAGATCCACTTCCCTGCATAACATAACCAGTTGCATATGGTCAATAGTTGATCTTTTAAAGGCCTCAAAATTACAAAGTGTAAAGTACACACCAATGAGCTTATGTTTTTTTTTTGCTGATCCAAGGGGATTGACAACTTCAAAAGCATCCTGATAGAGAATCAACTGGAAAGTTTTATCACTGCTAGCAAAAAAAGGGTTAGATTTATATACTTTTCCATCACAGATATCTGAAAAAATTTCCAAATTGTTGCTTGATTTTACACCAAATTTAAAATGGGACTTGAAGTGTTTGAAAAGAATGAAAAGTGATTCACAGATTGGTATATAATGGTACGATTTTACTTTATTATTACAATCATAGCCAAGAAATACTTCTTTTGGTTCCACAAAAGCAAAATGTTTTTTGTAAAAGGATTTCCTTTTCTGTGATGTTTGAAGTGGGCCATTATTACAGGCTGAAAATAAATCTGACTTTACAATTTCTGTTTTCACTTCATGTACAATGTCATCTGGGATTCCCATGGATTGCATTCTTTCACTAATTTTTTGTGTCTAAATTGAACGACTGATCTCATGCATCTCATGAAATTCAGTTATAAGCACCTTAACAACTGATTCTGGAAGAAGATATTTCCCTTGTAATTTCAGATAAAAAGTTGCAAGACTTTTCAGATAATCAGAAGAAGTATTTTCATTTACTTGAAACTCATTAAAAGTTTCAGATTCTGATGACAAATCAACTTGAACAGTTTCTTCCAATTGCACATCAGACCTATCATTTTGCGAGATATTGCCTAATTGAAATGTTTGAGACATTGAGGCCAAATTGAAATCTAGTGATAACCGTTTCCAATCGTCGTTAGCATGTTTTCTGGAAAGATGTGAAGAAAATGAAGATTTTTTGCTAAATGGTGTTGTCCCTCCACATAATTCAAATGGACATTTGACCTTTTCATGATTAGATATATGTCTTTTTAAATGACTTACCAAACTTGGAAGGTTCACAAAAATATCATGACAATTTACAACTGTGCATCTAAGGCTTAGACTTTGCCCTACATACAAATCATCGATAGCACGTGGTACACTTTCCGCACTTGTATTCCTGACACTACGCCTGTTGGTCTGACAATGCGTTCTGATAACATGTGATTTAAACGCTGTAAATTTACCAAATGATCTGTCACAGGTTTCAAAGCAACAGGGAAACAACACGTTTGGCAAATTGCGATGGAATGCGTAATGAGAAACATAACGCTGCGGTCTATCGCATTCAAAGCTGCAAATACCACAAGTGAAAGTTGCCATCAGCTTGACAAACGTATACAGAACGCTCCAAAATAAACCTACGGAAGTTGACAGCAGCATGAATACAAACAACTACATAATACTAAATGTAAATAATCTACAAATCCGTAAACAAAATAAAATACCCTTTCAAATACCACACAGTGCCAAATATATGGCCTACCGCTGGATCAAAACGTGGTTCTGAAAAATGGCGCCTCTCAACTACAAACCCGGATTATATCCCATGATGCAATTCGAAACGGTACTTTGCCGTATTATATCCCACAATTCACTAAAACAAACATGCATTGCCGTCTTTATGGTATTGTAACAGTACTTTGCCGGTAAAGTAAATCACGGTTTCGCCCTGTATGGGAATAACGGTAGATCGACAGTAGGACAATTTTATTTACAGTGATGCACCGTAAAAAAGAACAACGGTATTTTACCGTATAGAAAAAACAGTACATGGATTGTTAATTCAACGGTAATTGTTTACAGTGTATATTTCAAAAGCATCCCATCGAATTTTGGGTCGGCAATAAATAGCTGCGCCACATTTCTATCGATTTTTAACTTCGATTTTGTATTGCAAGACTCAGTCTTATTAGACTTCCAAGTTACCCGAAAAATTCAACATCATATCTGCAACATTCTCCCCAAAGAATGAACATCTCATAAGTTTACATAATTCTATACACTAAAATAACCAACATATACCGGTAACTTTACTGTTTTACTGTGTGAGTTCAATAAGTAACGAATTAAAAAGAATGCACACGTTAATCTGAATCAAACCTGTAAACGGGAGCAGGTTCCGAAGTTTAAAAAAAGAGATATCGCAAACTGTTCCCACATTTGTATGACGATGTTTTTTAATCAAAAGTAGCGGTTCTAAAAGCGAATGGAACATTTTGATTGAGCTATGGGAAATATATCCCTATCTCAATTGATTCACACTAAAATGGCCGCCAGCATTTTTCGTTTTATACTTAATAATTATTTCTGCGATAATCTACAAAAATTCATATTTATTGGTGAATATTTTTAACAATGAAGTTTATAAACTGCAACTTTCTCATTAAAGGTCAATACTTTTTGTAAATATATATCATATATATATCAAGGCTAACGCGCCAATTGATAAAGATGCGATGAATGGCAGACCTACATACCCCTGACTCTAGGATACGATATCTTTTCCTAAATAAACGGTGAGTGAAGAGTCTTTATTGCGGGACAAGGTTTTGTAACCTAATTCAACTTGACCTAAGATTTACACCTACCACAGTGACCTGATGACCTCAAACATGTGGATATTTGTTTTCATTTTCGGGAATCAAAGGCTGTGCGAAAACGCCTTAAGGGGCAGAAGCACCTTTTGAAATTTGATTTCTTAAATTCCCCATCCCCCTACATACAGTCGATGTTGTTTAGGAAAAATATATCATTTTCAGGAGGTTAATCACCTTCATTCTCTCCCAACAGAGGTAGCTCCGTAATAAATTCCTATACTACCTCTGTCCTAATACGAAGGTTTTTTTGTGCACGAAATGTAGAAATCTGATTAGATGCAATCAAAGTAAGTTGTGCAATCAGCGACGCCGTTTCTAAAGTTATCATTCAAATCGCCTTCGTTACTTCCGGAAGCTTTACAAAAGCTAAACTTTATTTGAATTTGCACCTTGCGCTTTGAGTCGTCTTTACAGGACATATATACACCTCATTATCCGACTGTTTCATTGCCTTCCTGTGTGACAACAAATATGTTATTCATGCATTCGCGTTGTTTTCATTGGCTGAAATATAGCCAGGTAGATTAAATTGCAATAGTGCCCCGCTAGGGGAAAGTGCCGGAAGACCGAGAAACCTTCGTATTAAGACGGAGGTAGTATAGGAATTTATGAAGGAGCTACCTCTGTTGGGAGTGAGTGAGTGAGTTGGGTTTAACGTGCTTTGAACAATATTTCAGTTATTAAACACGTGGATGACAAGCATCCAAAAGAGAGTGGACAGAGAAGGGAGAAAGGGATCGACAGGATGAGGGAAAAGACGGAAAGAAAGGCATAGTGAGAGATAGAAAGCAGGTTTTAGAAGGACTCAAATTTGGTCTGGCTTCTACCCGTCCACCTGTCCAGCTTGGGTGACCCTACCAAGAGCACGTTAGCTCCGGCTGGCCTAGCTCTCGGGGTCTCTGAAGCACGCAAACCACCACACCACGGTAAGGTATTGAGTCCAGTGGTGGCTCTGTTGGGAGAGAATGAATCACTTATGACTCAACCCGACTATCGTTAGTTGTATAAGAGAGTATCCAATATCAAAGGAAATAACAGTGGCCATTTTAGTGCAATAATCTTTCAATAATTATATATAAGTAAGAAAATGGATTAATATTGTTAATTAGCGCTTTTAGCAATCCTGCTGTGGTGTAAGTTTCAGCGCAATATAAGCATCTTCATTATGATCTTTATCAATTAAATATCAAGTAAATACGTTTTAAAGAAATAGAGGCTTCGGGAAAAGAAATTAGACATTTGAAGTCTATGTAAATTAATGCACCTGTGTTATTCAATCTTCGTTCTCACACCCAGCAGAAGTGTTGTCATGTGTTGACCCACGTTAACCCTGCTACATTTAGTGCCTTCTGATATCAGTCCTAGTGAATGATGTAAAAATAATCCAAACCGTAAAAAACTTAAACGCACCAGTGCACACCAACATTTCTTTAACACGGCGAATGCACAGATACTGCATATCTCTCGATATTATTCAAGATCCTCCCTCAAGTAATCTACCTCGTAAGTTATTTAACAAATATTTACGTATTCAGGTAGTAAAGTTGATTTTTAAAGACCGGAAGTATTTAATGTTACGTTGCAATAAATCCGCATGAACTACGATATCGGAAATATTAAGATTTTGCTTATAACATAAAAAGCGGAAACGGCAGCCGCTTTGGTCAATCTAATAGCAATGCTAATGCTGTGTTATTAAATCGGTTTATATACAACATTGCTTTCATAAAACATAATTCATTATTTGTTCTCAGTTCAGAGTTTAGGTAAATTCAAAAGCTTCACATAATAATGGTTCAGCCGCTTCCAACTGTCTATAATTTATCCGTTTTGTGCACATGTTTTGTTATATGTCCAAGTCGACAGCGGCTATCTAAATTGTTTCATTGCTGATTGCAGGTCAATTGTAAAGAATTTTAAGTATTTCATTGCATCGATAGAAAGTGAATGCTTAAGTCCTCTTAAACCTTAAAATAGCCAATTTAGCCACTGGTGCCTTTAAACGCTTGAGTGGAGGATATGAAAATATTAGATAGTTATATAGTTGGTCAAGATGCATATCCCTGAATTTCGATTATTCCACATTTTTACTTATATAGATCTACGAAAATAAAATCAAACTAGGACAAGAGTTTATCTGTAATAACGCTGATGTTAGGTTTTTAATTCTTCACTACAAACATAACTTTGTAGCTTACCAACAGCACTATCTCGCCTTCTACAGATAACGTGGTGCTTGGTCAAGGGTTCTTTGCTCAGTTGGTAGTTGACTTCCACATTGTCAATATGAAGTTTCCCATCGCTCTACTGGTCATTGGGGCAACCTTTGCCCTCCCGCAACCCGAGTAAGTAAACGTCTTCAATATAATTTTCTGACTTACGAACTTGTTAATGTGATAGATACAGTAAGAAGTAGTAGCTTTATCATCCAAAGCTGGGTTCCACAGGAACGTCGTTTTGACAGAGGATGTTAAACAATTCCCTGTCTCTGTCAAAAACATGACATCATAATTGTATAGCATCATGAAGAAATGACATCAACATGTTATGACATGATAGACATGACGACGTCACTATGCTATGACATCACAACATTGGGAGTCTTTTTTCATAAATGGGCAATAAAGATGATAAATGAAATATCACTCTCCTGTCTTCTTATATCAAATATATCAACAACAAAATATAAGATATATAAGATAGAAGAAAAATATAAGATATATTTGTAGATTTTATCAAAGAGTTTTAATAGACTAGGACGTCCTTAGTTTGGTAATACCTACAAAAATCCATTTCTCGTACTCAATTGATTAAAAGATGTTCACACTAAAATTTCCGCTCGATACGTGACAACTCTGTGTTTGACTACGACTAGTCGGGTTGAGTAATGAGATGTTTTGCATTTTTTTTCCACGAAGTATCATTAAAAGTTTTAAGAAATTAAGTTCTAAAACACGTGATACAGTGTCCTTGAAATGCAACGATGGGTGTCAGGTGGCCTCTACGTCATTACATAGACAAAAATACTTGGTCAGTGAAGATGTAGAACATATGTGTATATATTTACCATTTCTCAAATTTGCGCTAGTGGACCTACAGCAGCATACAGAAAGTTTTTTCACTTATCACTGTTTTGTAGCGCCAATATCATGTAATTTGGGTTTCGTTTGGACGTCAATAAAATATAACTTCAACTAAACTGACGAAGGATCACCCATGGTCCATGTGTAAAATAGCTGTTTTTTATTTTATTTTGAGATTTTTTTGTCTCATGTGCACATATTTTGACATGGTGAAATAAACAAAAATGGTAATATTTCGAAGTTAGGATTTACCTTAATTTCTATAAAATATTCCATAACGACTCTCTGGTAACAAAATCCAGCACAATCACATTGACTTGGTGCAAAGGAACAAACCTGATTTGTGTTTAAAGCTGTTGATTACTTATAATAGATTTAGTAGTGAAAAATGAAAATTAGTGTTACAACAATTTTGACCCCTGGTTAATTCAATAACCCTCCAAAACTGCAATTCTTGTAAGTTTCGCAATATTACGATGCCTCAAAGATATCCAAAATTACATGATATTTGCACTAGGAAACGCAGGTAGGTGAACAAACGTTTGGTAAACAATTGTAGAGTTCACTAGACTTTGAGTATTTGTATTTTGTTAAGACTTTAAATTTTTTACCATGAACTTATCTTAAATCTCGAAATTCTTTGGGATAACGCATGTAATTCAGGGACAAATATATTTGTCTCTATATTATCAACATATAGATATATAAAATATGAATTACAGCCAATATCTCTTTCATTACAGGTCGTCTGACTCTGGAAATAATCGTTATAGACGCTACCATGAGGTAATTAACAATGGAGAGTCTAATGGTTTAAATAAAAACTTCTGTTTAAGATGAAATACACAGATACTAACTCATCCTGCTTCATCAGCGTAAATTGAATCCGCTGATCGAGCTCCTTCCATATACCCTGATATCCTTTAGGCCAAAAGCCTCGTATCGCTAGCTGTCTAACCAGCCAATGAAACGACTCGCATCCAGCAACAGCGGCACAACCCGGATGGAACATTCCGTTAAGTTCAAAAGAGTAGCTTCAAGTTCTTTGGATAACGACATTTCATTGGCTTAAACACTAACAGGTGAGCACAGCCACGAACAAGGCGTGCTAGCCATACGAGGGATTCGGTTCGAAAGAGATCAGGGTATATGAAAGGAGCTGGCTCAGCGGATTCAATTACGCTGGTGTAGCAGAATGATTTCAGGATAGCATATCCTTCAAATCAATGACCCTGTTGTGTGCATCTCTCGCATCCGAACTTTCAGCCTCACCAAACCAACCATTATAATCACTACTGTACTACAAAATCATTGTTTTCAGATTCGCGACTTCCTGAATCGTCAGCAAAACAGGTACGGAGCTAGAGTGATCAGTGTTGGCCAACTTAACAGGAAAACAGCAGAGAACAGAGCAATCCCATTCGTCAAGGTAAAATTTTAAAAATAGGAAATCTGGTATACTCAACAACAAAAGTTCAGCATTACCCTGATTTTTTTTTAAATATTGAGATTTCTAAAGTTCATATAATGAGCCTTAAGTGGATTACAAAAATGATGGGTTGGTCCTTAAAAGGACAGTCCTATCAGACATTTCTTTTAACAGATGTATGTTGTTCGTACATGTATTAGAACAGCACGGCACCTTTCTCATTCTCCCCAAAACAAAATGGCGGATCGGATGCCGATAGGTCAGGGTCTTTAACTCCTTTTATTGAGTAGGGAGCCTTTAATAAAGTCTAGGTTCCGATTCAGACTATGAAACATTTGAAACAAGTACAAGAGATAAACATTTATAAAATGCTCCATTATTTAAAGAATATTTCATTGATCCTATTTAAATCTTAAGTCGGTCACTAGATCCAGTAATAACTGAGTCTATGAACTGTTACCCTTTATCTGTTCATCAATTCATTTAATGATCCACGTGATTAATAAATATTGAATAATGGGATGGTCGGTAAGTTTTCTGATGAGTATACATGGAGGTACAAATGAGAAACGTTATCTGCAATGAAATTACACGTAAAGTTCACAATAAGTCTCATCCTCGGTCATCAAAGGCTTGATATTCTGATACTCAATCACCCCTCGGGAAAATGAGAAATTTACACATACAAATTATGTTGAATGTTTGGAGAAAAATACTAGCTGGATAAACTATCGAAATATTTTCTATGCCCTTGTCAAGTTAGAGGCTCGGGGTGTAGTAATTCATAGTACTAACAACCTTAATCATAACTTTTTTGAATTTTATTAAATAATATGTAATATTCAAACGCAAAAAGCGAGGCACATATAACACTTCCATAGTATTCAAAATATGGCAATTACGTGTGGTTATCTTTCATTAGCTTTCCACAAAAGGATAATTAAATGCTTTAATGTTACATATTATCAATAAAACTTTTTTTAAATGAAAGTCTTAATTCGTCTCGATCTTTTAGTTTCATCAACGAATGATCCTTTATTAACTTTAAGAAGATATGGATGAAAGAATGAAGATTTCTCAACACACTATGCCATACTATTATGTATCATCACAGTGATCTATGTGACGTCATCACACATATGACATCATAGCAATTACTAGCATTTCGTCAATTGTGCAGAGGTATCTACAGTGTACTATCAGTACCCACAACATATAAATCGCCTGTAGACTGTCTCTGATATAATGAATATTACCATTATTGAACTTGAATATCTTTAAAGCTGTCTGTTTCTATTTGATCCACGCGACTGCTTAAATCAAATGTGGGATGACATAGGACTGATAAATGGTAATAAACTACTGGCATGTCCTTTATATAAGACTCACTCACTATGTTAAACTCACTCACTATGTTAAAACAGCAGAAAAATGTACTGCCTTTGCAAAGCTTAGCTGTGGACACTTCCTTTCACAATAGAAACTGGGATATACTCTCGCCCGTCGGTACTCCCTGCCCCAGACTGAGACACCATAAACTATAACCATAAATGCGCTTAATCGGCTGTGGGTTGCATACTCCTAATGAGTCGAGATTGTAAAAAAGGATTTTTTATCCTTAACCAGGTGTGGCGCTTTGAGCATGCCCCTCGTGGTGTGGAGTCAATTATTATTATTATTATCATTATTATTATCATTATTATTATTATTACCCTTTTCAAGCAGATTTTGCATTTTTTTGTGACGGAAACGTTGAAGAAGATCAGATTCACTGTTTGACTTGTTGTAGTTTATATAGGGATTTCAAATGTAATTTAGGGACTAATGCTTCTTCCCATTCTTCCTCCACTAGTCGCCAGTAACTCAATTTTGTTACCTTATGCATAGTCTAATATTGTGCAAATCCTTAGCCGCTCTAGTAAATAAATTGCTTAACCGTCGAATGCATGATTAGGATTTTATACGACCTAGGTTTTGTTCGTCATTGTAATGCGTTCTTAAGTGTATTTTATTACCCATATGGTTTATCATAAGCGGTGGCATATTTTCAATATGAGCACATGTGTACATATCACTTTTGCCTAGCAACGATTGTTTCAGCGCGAGTGACATATTTTGTCGTCTGTGACGTCATGAACAATGGCATAAACCCATTGTTCATGACGTCACTGTAGCGGGCCGTCGCAAAAGAAGGAGACCGTTTTCTGAATATTTTCATGCGTTTAAAATGGAATAGAATCGGTTATAAAGAAATTATTAACATCGGAAGTGTTTCATATGACTTTTACGAAACTCGTGCGAATTAGTGTATAACCCTCGCTCTCGCTCGGGTAATACAAAAATTCACACTCGTTTCGTAAAAATCCTATGACACACTTCCTCGGGTAATAATCTCTATGTATGTATGTATGTATGTATGTAGGTATGTAGGTATGTAGGTGTTGTATTGATTCGAATGGAATGTTGGTATGGTATGGTATGGTATGTTGTATTGTCTTTTATTGTATGGTATGGTACTGAATCCTGTATTTTTCATGTAATGTTTGAATGTATGGGAGTGTCCGGTGGGCCTATAGGCCGAATGTCACTCTATGAATACCTTTTATCTGTAATGTCTTTGAATTGAAACATGTGGCACTTAAATGAAACAGTGCCGTCATGAACAATGGTTTTATGACGTCACAGACGACTAAAAGGTAAAAGTGGTATGTCCACATGTGCTCATATTGAAAATATGTCACCGCTTATGATTAACCATATGGGTAATAAACTGATTTATCTCTTGACAGATCACAGGATCAGGCAACAACCGTAAAAGGATCTTCATCGAGTCTGGTATCCATGCGAGAGAATGGATCGCCCCAGCCGCTACCCTATATTTCATTGAGAGGGTTAGTAAAGTTTAAATCAATTTCATACATTAATACGTTTACACGGTTATAAAGATTTCTGACATACTGCATGTCATATGTCTAACAATAAGTTCATAAGTTACCTTGTTAAGTCACATGGAACTACTTCTATGTTATCATTTATTTACAAGGCAGTTTGAATCATGTTCTTGTAGTCGGCAAATGCTCGCCTTAGTTGCAGCAGTGCACCTTTCAGATGTTAAACTCTACTGTTTTGTGATAAGTAGATTACACTTGTGTTCAAAAAACTAGATGCAACCTGAGTGTTGTAACATCGGTGATATTTATGTAGTTGTTTCCTCTGAAAAGGTACATGTAGGGCAAGCTGACCGAGGTTCGGACAGTGTATCGATTCAAATATCTATCTATAGACATTTGGTTTGTCGCATCTTCCATCATGTACTGAATAAGTTAATCACGCCTTCATGGTTTTGTCCCGGATCTGTTCAGGTCCTATCATCAAACCAGGATAAAACAATCGCATTTCTCTAATTAAGGGATAGGTTATTTCCTCTGAAAAGGTACATGTAGGGCAAACTGACCGAGGTTCGGACAGTGTATCGATTCAAATATCTATCTATAGACATTTGGTTTGTCGCATCTTCCATCACGTACTGAATAAGTTAATCACGTCTTCATGGTTTTGTTCAGGATCTGTTCAGGTCCTATCATCAAACCCGGATAAAATAATCTCAGTTCTCTAATTAAGGGATAGGTTATTTCCTCTGAAAAGGTACATGTAGGGCAAACTGACCGAGTTTCGGACAGTGTATCGATTCAAATATCTATCTATAGACATTTGGTTTGTCGTATCTTCCATCACGTACTGAATAAGTTAATCACGTCTTCATGGTTTTGTTCAGGATCTGTTCAGGTCCTATCATCAAACCCGGATAAAATAATCTCAGTTCTCTAATTAAGGGATAGTTTATTTCCTCTGAATAGGTACATGTAGGGCAAACTGACCGAGTTTCGGACAGTGTATCGATTCAAATATCTATCTATAGACATTTGGTTTGTCCCATCTTCCATCATGTACTGAATAAGTTAATCACGTCTTCATGGTTTTGTTCAGTCTCTGTTCAGGTCCTATCATCAAACCCGGATAAAATAATCTCAGTTCTCTAAATAAGGGATAGGTTACTTTCCCTTATCGCACAAATTTGGATAACGAACATTGGGACACTTAACAGTCATTTAAAACCATACCACACATCACTGTTCTTTTCGAGTTGGTTAAACGATTACTGGAAGCGTATGCGATGCCATCAATGGCGGTAATAGGCATTTAACTGTATTCTCTTAAATAATTCCCCCTGAAAATTTTCTCCTCTGGTTTCAGCTCTTATCCCGAGCTGACAACAATGCCCAGGTGTTGTTCAGAAACTATGATTGGTACATTGTCCCGCTCGCCAATCCTGATGGGTATGAATACACTTTCACAACTGTAAGTATAGTCTTCTTGAATGGAATCATGAATAAAGAAAGGGGAGGGATTGCTGGATTTAGTCGACAATGGAACGGTAGACTCGGAGGAATGACATGGCTTATTTCAAGCCCGTTTTCTGTGACTGGCATTACTAAAACTGTACAGAACAGAAGCTTATTTCTGACGAGGGGCTCTCTCAACTGCGCATTAATGTATTAACTACAAAGTATGAGGCAGGACTTGAATTTGATAATGTATTACAAATGTTGTGCTTCTTGTGGCAGTACATATAGCATGTTTTCTAAACCCAATAGCATGTTATGCAACGGAGACTACAACATTGTCTGGACAGTACTCAAAATCAGAAGCTTTGATAATGCTAGTCTCCAGCATGCTCCATTAGCGTATTTGAATCAGCAGAGCCCCTTCCAAATACCCTAAATTACATTAAGGCCAAAGGCCTTGTATCGCTGATAGTTGGTTCTTCTCAGCTATGGTTAATACGTTATTTATTCAGCCAATAATGCAAAGATCTTGAAAATAGTATAAAATATTATCTTGAACTTAACGGATATTTCATCCGGGTTGTGCCGCTATTGCTAGATGCGGGACGTTTGAACTAATCAATATTCAAAATCATATACCAATATACTAAAGGAATGACGGTATTTTTTTTCAAATTTCTTTAAAATTGCGAGTAATACTTGACTGATATCTTACAAAGTACATGTGTCACAAATGTCACCATATCGCCGATTCTTTATAAGGTTTCAAACTAATCTAATAACGATAAAGACTCTTGTTTCCTACGTTCCTATGCAACTATTTTTGTAAAAAGATCGTTGGAACTAATAGTAACACCGCCATAATGATGCCTTGAACGTGACGTCACCATAGTTTGAAATTGTAAAGGGCATACTATTAGATGTTATTATACTTTTAGCTATTTACACTATATTAACTTCTATAGCACATCATTCACATTCCTATACTCTGTGCGCTACTGAGTATTCTCATTTTGTTGTGTTTTATGTGACATAAATGAACTTTAAAATCCCTCGCAAAGGACCGCAATTGGAGAAAGAACCGACGGGCGGTACAGGGATGTGGAACTAATGTGTTTGGTGTAGATCTCAACAGGAACTTCGATGCTGAATTTAGCGGTATGTAGTTATCTCCCTTGCGGTTACAAAATCCATTTGATGAGACCAATAATAATAATAGTGGATATATAATAATGTGTCCTCAGACATGCTCAAAGCGCTACCTACATCATTACCCTGAGGGAAGTGTACTTTCAAAGCTGCTACTTAGCGCTAAGCGCGACCGTTTAGGTCCGTACATCCCTATATTCAGGTACCCATTTTAACAGTTGGGTGAATTGAGTGCAATGTGGATGAAGAGCCTTCCCTAAGTACACAACACAGTTTGGGACCCCGGTCACAAATTTTTGGTGTCGCCACCGGGATTCGAACCAGAGTCGTCGGCGTGAGAGGCCAGCACGCTAACCACTAACCCACTGTGCTCCACAATGATAAATCGCATCTGATCCTAATTTTCATCCTCAACCCATTCATTACGGAGGATCATAATATGGTTTTGTTTATCTCTTGCGTATTTCTAGCCTCTGGTGCAAGTTCAACTTGCGCGTCGGATACGTACCATGGCCCCTTCCCCTTCTCCGAGGCTGAGACGTCTTCAATCAGAGATAAGGTTGAGGAGATAATGAGGGACGAGGGACCAATCTCGGCCTATATCTCTCTCAGCGCCTTCGGACAGAATCTGTACACCCCTTATGCCTACACCAAAGGCGTTCCATCCAACAACAACGCCGAAGTAAGTACATTAATAGAAAATAATGTTAAAACTCGTTTTTGTCCTAGTTTCATTGTAATTTCAGAAATTGTTTTGGGGCTTTCGTTACCTGACAGACTAAGTGCAGTTTTAGTTCAAGCAATGATCTATCCTTTTATTACTAAGCGCAAAGTATTTTTGTATGACACGTAAAGGTCAGGTGCTCTACCAGCTGAGTTACTTCCCAGAATGGATTCCTTTATCTAAATCAATTGCAGCCAAATAAATATTTGATACAAGTAGCTCAGGATATATAAATATATATGTCTATTTATGTTTCATTTGTGAAAATGCCTTTGTGAATCCATCCTGCTGAATCACTGTATATGACTCCGCTCAGCTCCTTCCTAATACCCTGATCTCTTTCAAGCCAAAAGCCTCGTATCGCTAGCTATCTAACCAGCCAATGATACGTCTCGCATTCAGCAACAGCGGCACAACCCGGATGGAAAAATCTATTGAGACCGATCCAACCGTACGAAGCATTTGGCCCAAAGGAGAATAGGGTATTTGAAAGGAGTTGAGCGGAGTCATATACGCTGATTTAACAGGATGATGTGAATCAGGTTTTGAAATAATTTAGTTTCCACTAATTAAGTCAAATCTCTACCAGCCGAGTTATTTCACTCAGTGCGCGTTTTAAGTGGGTTATAATCAGGTACCCCATACATCTATGCATCAACATTTTTGACACTCGCGTTTCATTTACAGGAAGATAATTCGATGAAAACATCAAACTGATTTCCTAAGACACTGCCATTCGTTTAGTTGATTAGTAGAGTAGACCTATTGAGCATAGATATAACATTGAGTAACGATCATCTTGGCCTAAGGGAGCCCAGAACACTAAGCTCAAAGTGACTCACCCTTAGAAAGTGTACCTAGCGCCATTTTCAATTACTGTCATCATCAGTGATAGAAACCGGCTTGAGTCATGCCATGAACAAGAAATGGTTTACTTTGCTAATTTCCTCTTTGCATGATCCAGGTTTTCATCTCCAAAAAAGCAAAAGCTGCAATCCAGGCTGCCACTGGAAAGACGTACGGGGTTGGATCTGCGGGACGTTCTTCGTGTGAGTCTTCCAGTATTTCCATCTGATGTTTATGATTGCCTCCCCTTAGTGTTTAATTAAGTATGAAGTTTTACTATAATTCAAGTAGGAATTTTACTTGTAAGGCAACTTACTCAGTCCTTTGGAATTTAACGTTCTGATTTTTAACATGGTGAAAGGTTAGATCGCTTCGCGAGTATTTTGATGCACTTAATTTGACTTTCAACAACCACGTCGTTTGTACGTAGAAATAGCAATTTTCATATCGCGCTGGAATGCGATCTCACCTTTCGCCATGTTGGGAGTTAGGTAACGAACGTTACCAGCATCACTTTAGGTGCAGTGGCAAGGCAAGATGTCCAGCGTTCAAATTCGTTTTTCAGATGTTGCCTCTGGCACCGGAACTGACTGGGCCTTTATGAAGGAAAGCATCCGCTACTCGCTGGCATTTGCTCTTCGTCCGGCTCTCGGAGACAAGGCCGGATTCGATTTGCCTCCGTCCGAAATCAATCCAACTGGGGAGGACGTTTGGGCAGGTCTGGGCGCCATTGCAAGGAACCTTTAGGTTTCGGCTTTAACCTTTTGGTTAGGTTGGATGTCTATATATTACAGAACCAGTTTTATTAGGCTCCCTTGTCCTGTATTAATAAAGAAAATTGAATCTTATTTGATTCTGTGTTATTTTTAAGTCAGAATGAAAAGCGACCCTTGCAAGATAACCCCACTAAAACTATGTTATAGAATGAAAGCAATGATTTTGTTACAAGAATCTGAGCAGGGTACACCCATTAACTTCAGATATAACTTGACACTCCTAACTCGTGGCAGGTAATCAAGCCACTCAGTAACGGGGCTATATATTCATCATCCTGCTTCATCAGCGTAACTGACTCCGCTGATCGAGCTCCTTCCATATACCATGATATTCTTTAAGCCAAAAGCCCCGTATCGCTAGCTATCTAATCAGCCAATGAGACGACTCGCATCCAGCAACAGCTGCACAACCCGGATGGAAAATTCCGTTAAGTTCAAAAGAGTAGCTTCAAGCGACATTTCATTGGCTTAAACATTAACAGGTGAGCACAGTCACGAACATCAAGCCGCGCCAGCCGTACGAATGATTTGGCCCGAAAGAGATCAAGGAGCTCGATCAGCGGATTCAATAACGCTGTCGTGTCGGTTGGACTATTTGGACTCAACAAAGGGAGATAACTCTTAAGTTACCTTTGAAAAATGTCCTCTCAAAAATCTCAAATCTTGATATGAGTCAGTACTCATTATTGATTTTAGGCTCGACAAGAATGTAGAGTAACTACTTACTAGAGTACGTTTTTTTTCATTAATGGCGTGACTTGATTATAAGTTCTGTTTGAAGTTCGTTGTTACCTTGGAGTTTCAGCTCGTCTATGGTCGAAATATCGATGATATTTTAATAACATTAAAATTTACTCGTTAGGTAACAATTGGACAGTTACGTTATGTATATAATGAGTGATGTTTGGTTTAAAATAATGGTTAAATAAAATAATAAATAAAAATAAATTGATTATTATTAACTCATATATCACTTATCGATAAATCAAAGAATCAGTTAATTGTAATATTGTTAATGGCATCGATTGAAAACGGAAAATTTGTACACTCCGTTACATTTAATTGAAATCGAGTTACATATCTTAATATTTCATACCATTTTAAATTTGTAAATCGTTATTCCGAATGAGAAAGAATTGTTTGTCCTAAAGGGTAATCAGTTCAACTTAACATTTAACCCAATTAAATCCGAAAACTTCTCTGCAATCAAGAAACAATATTTATCTTAATATTCATAAGATAACAACAGGTAAAAGTTTCAGTTTCAAATGATTTAGTGAGTAAGTGAGTGAGTGAGTTGGGGTTTAACGCCAAATGATTTAGAACTTGCCTTTGACTTGTGAAATGTTGATATGATAACTTCGTTCATTTGAAATGATAGAAATGTGAAAACATTACCCAGTTACACTTTGATCGTATTTAACGTAACATTACCCAGTTACACTTTGATCGTATTATGTTAAATTAACATTATTATTTTATTTTTTTCTTGTTTGTGTGTTCCATTTTAATAAGAAAATATGAGTTCATATACCTCTTTCATTTCAAGCGAATTCAAACAAGCTTAATTATAATTGTAATAACGTGCAATAACAACCATTTAAAATTCAAAACTTAAAAGTTTCAACGAAACAATGAATCATGCTCGTTTGTCAAGTTGGAGTGTCACTGGTGCATCGCTTCACTATCATCCAATGGCTGATCGTATGTGCGTCACGTGATATGCATGGTCTTGCAAATGGCGGCGAGGCGGTAAGAAGAACATTGTAATCAAATTTTAATTTTTATGAAGTTGTCGGCATGTCATTGTCACTTGCAAATTTAAAATGTTAAAGTACAACAAATCATGAATAACAGTGAATAAACTTGGATACATTGTCGTATCGTCGGAACTTGGACGTGATTGACTTACCAAGTTGTCAGTTGAAGATTTTAAATGGCATGTGTATGCCTGATCTCTTAGGTAAATGTCGTTGTTTCAAAATATATTACAGTTACACTTACATTTACATCTTTATTTCTGAAATGTGGCCAATTCGAGTACTCGAATCCGAGTCGAATCTGACCCCTCTAGTGCAATATTTTGGACCTGTGGAAGCCCTATATGGTATAAAAGTGTAAACATCAGCAGGGAGCCTCCTATTATCCCTCTAGGTGAGGTGAGTTGGTGTTTAACGCCGGTTTCAAGATTATTTCACTTATATCGCGGCTGCTAGTATTATTGCAGGGAGAAAGCCCGCAACAACATGTGGTTATGTATTGCGATGAAACCTGCAAGCATCGGCTAGAACTAGCAAACCATGGGTGGAACTGCGCTGAAATTCAGTGTAGCATTGCACCCAAACCTGACTGCGTGTAGAACAGTTCTCTACTGCAGACAAAGTTGCCGAGCCCCTGGCGGGATTCGAACCACAGACCTCTTGATCCTAAGCCGAACGCGCTAACCACTGCGCTATCCCGCCTCCATATTATCCCTCTTACTCTGGATGCTGATTGTATTCTGCAAAACCAACAATGTATACAAAAACTTGAACATCTTTATCCATTTCTTCTGTGGGACTAATCATCACTAAAGGCATGAAGATAGGGTTTTTAGTGAGTGAGTGAGTGAGTTGGGGTTTAACGTGCTTTGAACAATATTTCAGTTATTAAACACGTGGATGACAAGCATCCAAAAGAGAGTGGACAGATAAGGGAGAAAGGAATAGGATGATGGAAAAGGCGGAAGGAAAGGCATAGTGAGAGATAGACTACAAGTTTTAGAAGGACTCAAATTTAGTCAGGCTTCTACCCGTCCAGCTTGGGTGTCCCTACCAGGAGCATGAAAGCTCCAGCTGGCATAGCTCTTGGGGTTACGGAAGCACGCAACCACACCACGTTAAGGTATTGAGTCCAGTTGTGGCGGCGATACAGCTACCAATCCTATTTAGGAACGAGGCAAAATATGAGGACTGACTCAAGATCCTTGACAGTAACGATACAGAAATGACAGAACAGTTTTCAGCAACTTTAGAAGTTCAAAATCTTCATTCAGAAATAATATTGTTTAGGTTTACAATAAAATAAACCCCTTTTCAGCCCAACGACATGAATGTGGTGATTGGAGGAGATCAATTGAGAAGGATCCGATTGGAAAAAGTAAAACAGCTAGGACGCCTAGCTCCAAACGTAAGCAACAGATTTGAGAATTTGGGTCCAGTCATCATTGAATGGTGGCACATTAAGTTGATAACCAAACCTTAATTTATTTGTCAGAAAACTTACAAAGCCTTATTCTCTCAAAGATCTAGGAGTCAGCCTAGGACACTTTACCATTATAAAGTAAAATTCAATCTGGGTTCACTATGATTTAACCTTTGCTTTGGCCACCTGTATGATTAAAGCTAAAGAGTACTTTGGTTTGAATTATCATGAAACATCAGGCAGCAAAAAAAAAGTTCTTCGCCTCTCGGCGTCAGTTGTGCCCTCGATTTTGTTGAAAAAGGAAGAAAGGGAGAGCGCTCCGAGACCCGCAGTATTTAATTATAAGTATAAGTTAATTATAACTAGACACAACTGTTCATTAATTAGCATGCAAGACTTGATCATAATGTTAATGTAGTGAGAGAGTGAGTTGGTGTTTAACGTGTTTTGAACAATATTTCAATTATTATACACGTGGATGACAAGCATCCAAAAGAGAGTGGACAGATCAGGGAGAAATGGATCGACAGGATAAGGCATAGTGAGAGGTAGACAACAGGTTTTAGAAGGACTCAAATTTGGTCTGGCTTCTACCCGTCGACCTGTCCAGCTTGGGTGTCCCTACCAAGAGCATGCAAGCTCCGACTGACATAACTCTCGGGGTCTCTGAAGCACGCAAACCACCACACCACGTTAAGGTATCGAGTCCAGTGGTGGGGCTTGGAGATATAAAAAATCAGCTGTGCACCAAAGAGATATATTACGGACAGTTGAAAACGGCTCAGTAATGTGTGCAGGTTTAGAATTAAATTCAGAACTTAGAACAAAGGAAGACATATTGTTTATTTAATTAATCAAGAAATGAAGCGATACAGGCCTATCTATAGTTTTCACGTTTTGGCAGCATACTCATTTCTATCATAATTTACATTCGTTGTCATTTCCATTGACGGTAATGGACAGTGTGCATACTTAAAATAACCCATAATTTCTAAGTGGCAACAAGTCTTTATATTGAAATCCTATTACTAAATTCCTTAACGTTTGTTTACGTGTAAATACATCGACATTTACCTTTGTGAAACATTAAAAAATTGTCTCTTTATCAGAGCTATGCGAGGAGGGCAATGGGACTAACGAGCTGTGGTCACTTTTTCGTCTTAAAGGGAGAAAGGGAAAACTATCTCTCCGAGAACTTGCAGTCTTTAAAGTTATTATCATTAAGTATACAACACTATTCTTTATGTAGCATGTAGGACTTGATCCTAAATGTTTGTTTTATACACCTCTATTTTGAGGGGCTTAATGGGCTATATTTGAGGTAGGCATGCTTTAACTTATTGTCAGATAATGCATTTAACGGTTTGGATTACAAAGAAGCTCTTCCTAAACAACACATGATTGAAGACAAAGTGTTTTCAGAGGCATAGCTCACATTTGAAAAAAAAGCACAGTAACCTGCCTTTTCGTTCGCACAATTACGCCTGTTGTACAAATCCCATTGCACGCCTATGATATTTCAGGTATGAACGGATGTGCAATAAAATAGTCTTCTTTATTTACAGAATCCTCTCTCAGTAACTGCAAGAGTGAGGGAGTTGGGGTTTAACGTGCTTTGAACAATATTTCAGTTATCAAACACGTGGATGACAGCATCCAAAAGAGAGTGGACAGACAAGGGAGAAAGGCTGAGGGAAAAGACGGAAAGAAAGGCATAGTGAGAGATAGACAACAGGTTTCAGAAGGACTCAAATTTGGTCTAGCTTCTACCCGTCGACCTGTCCAGCTTGGGTGTCCCTACCAGGAGCATGAAAGCTCCAGCTGGCAAAGCTCTTTGGGTCTCTGAAGCACGCAAACCACCACACCACGATAAGGTATCAATCCAGTGGTGGTAAACTGTATGAAGATCTTAACCTGCAACACGTAAATAGATACACGAAGGATCATTTATATATCTTTTTCAGAAATCTGGCCCCGATTTCTCGACACGAACTTAAGTCTGAGTTTTTGCTCAAGTCTGAGTTTTTACTCAAATTTGAGAAAACTCAAAATTTTGGATTTCTCAAAGAAGACTGAGTTTAATTTTCTACTCAAATTGAGTAAAAAACTCAAAATAATTGAGTCAGGTAGGAAGGTAACTTAAGTCATTATTTGAGAGATCAAAATGGCGTATAGGAGAAGGAGACAACGACGTGAAAGAAACAAACAAAGGGTGGGGAGGGGGTTAATCGACAGGATCAACCCCCTGGAAACGATGCAGGAAGAATCTGTTTTCGCCAGATACCGTTTTCGACCGGAAACTATTTTATTTATTGTCTCGCTGGTTGCTGGGCAGCTTAGAAGAGAGACAGCGAGGAGCTCCCCCCTACCACCCCTAACGCAGGTGCTCGTCTCTCTTCGCGTTCTGGCAACTGGTGGATTTTGTTCCCTGATAGCCGATACTTACCGCAGTATTTCCACATCGTCGGTGTACCGGTCAATCAGGGACTTCTGCCGTGCCATGATTCCTCTAATGCATCGATATATCAAAATGCCAACGGATGTCGACTCTTGCAAGTCCATGTTTTACCAGATTGCAGGTAATTTTTTTAACTTGATGATCTTAGGCTGCATAAAAAAAATTAAATGTTTCACGGGCACATTTTTTTCAAAAGTGACGAGGGAGGGAGGACTTTTTTTCTTTTTTTTTAAAGGAAAAAAAGTGACGAGGGAGGAACAGATTTTATTTTTTCTCTCAGCAGTGATTTTCACCGATACCAGGACGGCCATGCTGCTTGCAAACTCCATACATCGATATAAATAGGCAGCTGCATAAAGCCCACTCAATGTAGAGAGCGTGTACGCGATGTTAGGAGTTTGCAAACGGAAGTACACTCGTTCTTACAGACACTAAATTATAGTGGACAAATGGATAATCGGGGTTTTTAGCGATAACGACGCGGAAAATTAAATAAATTTTTTTTTTAATGGCAATAAAAAATTTTGACGCGTACACATAAAAGTGACGCGCCGGAGCCCGAGAAACATTTCATTTTTTTTATTTAGCCTTAGTTAATATCAAATTCAAACGCACGGTAAAGTTTCTGCGATTACTCAGGGGAGGTTACTCCCAATATGGTGGGGAAATGTAAAAGTCGAATTGTAAAACGGAATGTTCAAGTTCAGTTATTTATGAAATTAAATGTAAGTTACATTACAGATTTTAACTAAAATTATTTTTACATTTTTTAGGATTTCCGAACGTTCTCGGTTGTGTGGTTCATTAGAATTATTGCACCAACACGAAATGAATCAGATTTTGTAAATAGAAAAGGATATCATTCATTCAATGTTCAGGTGAGTTCATGTGTTTTTATTTTTTTTTATCATATGGAAACCTAAACAGTTCCATGATTTAAATATTTAATATATTTATCAATATTTTAAATATATTAATTGAAAGGTGAGGAAATTTTCGTGGTTTTATCTGGACTTTTTTAATTGAAAATATCTGTCTTTTAATTTGATCCAATCGGTAATAACCATTGCACATTAAATGTACATTAAAAATATATAATGAATTTACTTCACACATTGAATAAAAAGTTGAATAAATTTAATCAAATCGAGTAAAAGTGATTTTTTTAACTACATATGAAATTTGATTATTAACCCTCAAGCCGCGGTTTACGGAATGGTCCGGGAAGAAATTAAACTACGCCGCAGTTAGCCTTAGCGAACCCCGGAAGCCGGGAGCCCGTTTCATGAAAGTCTCTTACTGCTACGATATCTTAACTCCTACGATACCACTTACGATACTTGTCTACGACCGTTTCACAAAACTCTCTTACGACTATCTTAGCTAAGATAGATTTTACGATAGCTTCTGCTCCCGTAGTAGTAACTCTTGCGTGCATGAAGTCAATAAAATTATTAAAGTTCATCAGAGTTACCTCCCTTCCGAAAAATTAGCAGACGACACGCCCATTCGATATTAGTAAACAATGTCAATAGAAACTCAAAATCAACAGTCGAAATCAAGCTCAAGGGTGAGAAGGACAAATTTCTCGTCCCTTGAGCTGGAAATTCTTACCAGCGAGGTGTGCCGTAATCATGATTTCCTTTTCGGTAAGCTGAGTGCTACGGTGACCGCCGCTGGTAAGAAGAAGATGTGGCATGACATTGCCAACAAGTAAGTAAATGTTACTATTACTGTCTTTCATAAACGATTGCAATCATGAAATGCACACGAAGATACGAAATTAAATTTGCCTTCAATGAACTCTACAGTAAACCAACAATTATTAAACGATTAAAACTAGATATACCATTTCAATTTTTATATAATATTGAGCAATAATATAATAAATTTCATTTTTATAATTATTCAGACTTAGTGCGAATTCTACAACTAGGCGGGACCCTGACGAAATTCGGAAGAAATGGACAGATCTAAGGTACTTTAGACTTTACTAGTTAACATCTCTCACATATTATCACAGAATATTGACAACTATTCAACAACAAAAATGTAATATTTATTTAGATATCTAATTCTTTGGGTGTTCTTTATCATATGAAGTCAAACCTTTATCAAAATCATGCGCTTAATCACTATTTGCATTGATTTTCATTTTCAGGTCTCAAGTGAAGAAAAAAGAAATGGGCAGGAGGAGAGAAATGAAGAAGACTGGAGGGGGACCCTGCCCACCCTCCCTGACAGATGTAGAGCAGAGAGTAAGGCACACAACTTAAATTCACACACTTCTGTATCATTTAACTTATGTGATGAATATTATGTACTACTGTACCCTATTTCTGATCCAGTTAATTCCACATGACATGCACACTGTGATAACTGATGAAAAATTTTAATATGTTCATGGCATTCATGATATCAAAATTTGTTTAGTGTGTAATACTTGAAAAATGTAAATTATACCCAAAAAAATGAAATCAATGAAAGCAGTGGTTACATTTCAATAATTTTATTGACATAGGTAGCAAGCATCATACCTGATTGCCAGCTGGAGGGGATTGATGGAGGTTTAGAGACCCCAATCATTCAAGCATGTGAGCACAAAATGTCATATACTCATCAGGTTATTTTCTATGAAACTTTCAATAATAACATAAATAACTAATATTACCACACATTGAATTTAACAATTCTATGTCAATGATTAATTATAAACAATTAGGTGATATCTAGATTTTTATCAAATAAATGTTTTATATATAAAAAATATATATGTATACTGTAAACACAGTGCATATTTTACATTTATTTGAAGTGCCAAATTGATATTTTCAATTCCATTCCAGCTGCAGAAGTGCATGTAGAGGAAAGAGAATGTCTCCCTGAGGGCGAGACTGTTGAAGCAGCAGAGGTTCCGATTGAAACAGCTGACCATGAAGGTAAATATAGAGGCAGTCATGATACTGATAATGTTGATAAATAAAAAAATAAATACGTAATAGATTCAATTTTGAATGTCAATCAAATTGTTTACTGATATTGAAATTTTGCCTGACTTGAACCTTGGTGATAGCAACAAAGCCAGTTATCACACTATTTTAAATGTTAGTTTACACAATTTTCATATCAACATTTCATTGAAAATTTGAAAAAATGTTGTTGTTTTTTTTATAGAAATTACATAAAAAGTGAGACAACATTATACATGGCAAGAATTATTTCAGACATATTTATGCTAAATAATATTTGGAAACAAGTATTTGATTTATCATGGGTAAATGAACTAATCTTTATCCCGTAGACTTCAACCATAGTTATTTGATATGTGATTTATTGTAACTAACAATTAACTCTTCAAATTTCAATAACAGAGCTGATCAACATCCTCGCTGAGCCTTCTGTAAAAGTCGCACCTCAACGCAGACATAGTCAACCCAAAAAGAGAAAATTTCAAACTGGTAAAATCTTAAAAAAATAAATAAAGACACAGCAAGCGCCGCACAAAAAGCTAATTTCTCTATTCAAATCATGTGAACTGAACGGCGATTTTGACATGTGCCTTTCTTTCGCTCGTATCTTCTCAACAGCTAGGCGTATATTGAAATTGATTACCTCGTGATAAAGAAGGAATAATTGTCTTCGATTTGATATAAATTTTGTATATATACTATGTAAAATAAAGAGACAGCAAGTGCCGCGTTTTGTGGAGTTTTGTTTATTCTTTAGGTTTTTACCATTTTCTCGCACTTTATATCACATAGAATTCTCGGCACATTTTGAAATTTTATATGTCAAAATAGATAGAAAAGGATGATCTTTATTTCCATATAAAATTGGTATGTAAACGAAAATCAGTAAAGACCCGGCGAGCATCGCACAAACCGGCAATTTCTCTATTCATATTTGTTAACCGAGAAGCGATTTTTTTCCACCTGCTGTGTACACTTCCTATCCATTTAACGGCAGAGCGCATTATCAACATTTCTATATCACAATAAAGAGGAAAGGATCGTCTTCATTTCTATATAAAATTTGCAAATTACAATGAGACAATAAACGAGCGTTAAGTGATGTCGCAATGATCAAATTCTGTTCTCAAATACCTTAGGGTACCATATTTTCAAACTATATATATTCCAAACCAAGTGGTTTATATTTATTATTTTTATATAATCGTAAAGAAGAAATAAATCCCTTCATTTTCATGTGTAATTTGCCCATATTTGCATCAAAATAAAACCAGTGGAAATGATGCGACAAGTGTCGCGGTAAGGCAATTATCAAAGATTTTATTCACTAGCTTTACCTACGTTTCGTTGGTAATAACTTCTAATTACAGTGCGAGAGATTGTTTTCTTTTATTTCTTCGTAAAGAAGTATAAATTGCCTTCAATTCCATATATAAGTTGCATGTATACAAAGCGAAAAGCTTGATTTATAAAGTTGGAAATAAAGACAATTTCTATTATGTGTGAGTGTATTTTTCAGCGTGGGCGTCCCGCCTGCACGCGCTGAGCGCGTGTGTTTGCCCGGGGCTACTAGCTTAGTAATATTACTGTGGGGGTCAGAACGTTATCGGGGTTTATCACTACCTTGCTTTCGTAATTTATATCTTTCGTTTAGGATGGCGTATCATCATGAAATTTATCGTAAAATATAGAGCAATAAATTAGCTTCATTTCCGTATATAATTTGTCTGTGTGCATTCAGTGATGAAATGATTTTGTCGAGTTGAAATAAAGACAATTTTTAAATAATCGTAAAATTCGTTCTAGACATATTTTTGTAATAATTTTTATATCGATGTCAAAAGGAACTATTCGCCTTTAGTTTCGTTTTGATTTCGCGCATGCGCTCTCACAATTTTAGAGTTACGGCGCTCGAATTAAAAACAAGTTTACTTCGGTTATAGAAACCGTTCTAGGGGTGATATAAATTTCATTCAAAGTGCCAGGTAAGTATCATCCATTTTTAATACGGTATTCGCCGACTAGTTTTGTATACAACGATATTTACATCCGTATTTCGCCACGTAAACAAACCATATATTGGTAAAACGGTCGCGACTCGCGGCACTGGAAAATTCAGCCACTGGTGCTAATTACGCATTAACGGTAGCGAGGCGAGTGCTTGAAAATTCAGCCACGGGGGCAAAACTGGTCAAAATAATATTCAGCAACTTGAGGGTTAATAATGTTACTGATCAATAACTTGTTAACTTTTTTTGCAGATGATTTGTGATGCACAGTTCAGGATAACAAACTGTGTTGCTAAATGGCCTGGTAGTGTACATGACAGCAGGATATTCCGGGACAGTCAAATCAGTGTGGCATTTGAAAATGGTATGCATAAACTAAGCACTGTGGCTACATATGTTATAGATAAATTTTATAACGAAGTACATGTTAATTAATTCAATACTATTTCTTTTTCAAAGTTTTATGTAAAAATCATCCTTTACTTTGTATTGTCAAGTGAAACAATGAATGATGAGAAATTGCCCAATTTATGTATCCATACAAGCATGATACTGTTTTCATATTTCAGGTACTTACAAGGGGCTACTACTTGGAGACTCAGGCTACCCATGCAAGTCATACCTGATGACACCTTTTCTCTCACCAGCAAACAGGGCACAAGAGAAATTCAACAAAAGCCAAACAAAGACAAGAGTTTTGATTGAGCAAACATTTGGTATTTTATAAAGAAGATTTTCATCTTTGCATAGCGGTCTTCGCATGTCACCCAAACGTGCATGTTATGTGATTGTAACGTGTGATATTACATAACATTGGTATTGACAGACAAGATGTCGTTAATGTTGATTATGAAGACTGTAATGATGACAAATTCACAGTCAGAGTCGATGATGATTTGAGTGGAACAAATGTAAGAAATTTTTTGTGTCAAGTCTTATTTCACTTAAACAATTTAATTATTTCCAGATAGATAACAAACAAAATGTTTCCATATAATAAATTTATAAACGGTTCAATTTGCAAATTGTTGTACATATATCACAGTGAGGCAGCAATAACAAAATGCAACCTATATATAATTATTAACAGTAACAAGAATACTAACAAATTGACTCCACCGTGTTTTGAGATTCACTGAAAAAAACAAGTTTGGAGGGTATATTTGAACTTAACTTAGCCATATGGTGCTGAGGCTCTTATTCAAGCCACATAAAAAATCATGAAACATACTCTGCTCCCCTTAACAATCTAGTGATTCTTAAAGTGGTGTAACAATGCTTGGAGGGTTGTGATGAAAATTGTCCAGCTTTTATACATTACATTTCATATTAAGATTACACACATGCCCCTTTTTATCAGCTTGGGGAAAAATCATGTATCAATTAATTTGAGTTTCATGTAATATACTATTTTACCCAACATTAAGTAAAATAAAGTTCATTCATACATCTAATTATTTCATCATTGAAACACTACTTAAAATAAGTTCTAATATCTATTGTTCATTCCTGCATTTCAAGAGATTCAATTCCAGTTGCAGTTTCTCTTTTTAATTCTTCTACCTCTGCCTTTACTTGAAAATATTTTGCCTCATTTTTTAACTTTTCAATTTCAACAATAAATTTTTCTTTTTCTACTTGAAGAACTGATATTTCCTCCTCATGATATTTCCTTTTAGAGCACTTTGTTGCCTTTGCTTTTGGGCACTCCACAGGAATCTGTAAGATACCCTGGCTGTCTATGGTCACATCCAAAGGTAAAGGACAATCTGGAAATAAATTTGTAATTCTTTTTTATTTGAACATGTCATTACATTTACAATGATAAAGTGACACAAATTACATTGTATGCCTGATGATTTTTAATGTGAATCTTAATAATAGCCAAAATATCTTATGACCTGGCTTTTAAAATCACTTCCTTAAACTTGCATAATTTTTTCAAAATGTCCAAACTGTGATATTTTCTTGTTTTCACTGATAATATAACTCTTACATAATCGATATTATGTGTTGAATTAACACTAACAACCAATGTTTGTCATTGTATCTGCTGTAAATAAGTTTCCGAAATTAAATTTAAATCATTGGTTCACGCCATTGTCCAGTTTTCGATTCCAATTTCTGAAACAATCATTACTTCTCGATAAAATAACACCATTTATAAAGTTTCACATAACTGACCCCAATAACATATATACTCTTTGCCCCTTTAATTAATTGCAGGTTATCATGCTTTACTATTGCACAGTCACATTCATGTTTCCCTCATGTATTTATTTAACCAATAGCTTTAGTTGCAAAGTCCAAACTTTTGAATGATTAATTATGTGTTTGGTCAAGAGAGTGGAAGATTATGATAATATTCAAATTATTCATGCTAAGCAGTGACCTTAAAAGTTTTGTCATAAATGTACTTACTCTGTATTCTAGTAGTGGCAAAACCACACCCCTGCTCTGCTGGCACACATGTGAAATTCGTTGCAAGGACACTTGAGTCTGTTGCTCCTCCAAACTCTGTTAGAAGAATACCTGAACAATGTAATGTGCTAACTTAATCTGACATATTGTTATAGATTGGATACCACAAAATTAATTGTTAGTGAAAGTTTTAAATTAAAAAGATTTTTTGTGATGAATTCATGAATACAATAGAATGACCACTAGTCTCTGAAAAAGTAATTATTTAGAAAAAGATTATTTTAGAAAATAGATAAAAGGATCTTCAGAGAAATTGCTTGTTAAGTCTAAATCTAAATCCTTTTCAATAGGGCATGTTTCAGGATAGGGTGATTTAAGGTATAACTATCATGGCCAAGAGTATAAGTGTAGGGTTTTGAATAAATGTGAAATTTTAAATAACCTACATATTGAAATATGTGAGGCATGTTGGATTTTAATTGTGGATTTTTTCATATCACTCGATGACTGAAAAAATCATTAATTATTATAATTTCATAATGATTTGCTTTTAATTCAATAATATATATACTTTCATCAGCAACAACTATTTAAACAAACCTTCAGAGTCCAATCCATCGATTAGTCCCTGGAGGGTTGGTCTGTCGGCCAAATCCTCCAGAACCTTTGCTTCAGGCAGAGAGGGGGAGGGGGGCTTTGGTCCACCACCAGTTTTCGGCCTCCGAATGGCATCTGCTTTGTCTTTTGCTATCAGATTAAAAGAGCAAATATTTATGATGAAATCCAAATTACCTTAGATGCCAAATCTTATTTACATAATACATTTTCAGAAATAAGTATAAGTTTTAAATAAGAACTGAAAATTGAAAAATGTCAAATGATATATTATAAGATAAAAATTCAAAGAAAATTATGAATAATTTTTGTTTTTCTCTAAAAGTGAAAATGAAATAACATTTTAAATATTGAAATTAAATTTGCATGACAATTGGTATTTTTCTGATTTATATATTGTCAATGAACCCTCCAGAACAGGTATGACTTACATAGATCACACCGTATCATATCAGGCATTTCATATTATATCAGAATAAATTTCCAAACTGCTCAAATTTCCATTTTGCCATTTTTTTCATTCACAAAAATATTGGTTTACCTCTCTGTTTTATGTTGGCATACTGTTTCTTCACCTCCTCTACTGTCCTCTTAACCAAACTAGATTTCCTGTAAATTGATATTATTATTTTCAATGGTAGTCAATATTACAAATCCTTGTTAACTAGTGTCCAATTTGATATTATTTCATTAAGGTGAATGAAAATAAAGAAATGTTAACTGTAAATTCTTATGTTAAAATTGTCATTAAATATATGAGTTCAAACAATGTTGTGATGTTGTGATTTTAAGGGGTTTTTTTAAGGTGTGAATAGTGACTTAATGTGACAAACTAACATTATTTATGTTGCAAAATATTCAGTTATTGACAGATTCCCAATCATCAGTAACATGTAATGTAAACATACATAACATGATAATTTTAAAACATGAAGGAATAAAGATACATCTAGGTTATGATAATTATTTCATCAATCTATTTATTGATTCATTTCCTTGATAAAAATCAAATGAATTTTCCTGCTTTTCAAACAACATTAATGGTTGATTTTCAAACGTACAATCCCTACGTTATTTTTCCAACAATGTTTTCCTAAACAATTTTATCATTCTAATCCTGAATCAACTGACTTTTGAGTATAATAACTGTTCAAATGATAAACTCTTAATTATTTTTGGCTATTCGGTATTTCGACACAAGTAATACGAGGGTAGGGAAATTCATATTTCGCTTTTGACAACTTCCCTCTCGTTCAGAATGTCAACAAAGTTAACAGATTGACAGTTATCTCAGATTTAATCTAAGGGAAAGTTTGTTGACACTGGCCTCCAAAACCATTATTATTGTAATGTTTCGACAAAAAGAGATCTTTGATCTGGTAAATGCATATATTTTCTTGCAAATATCAAAGCTTTTTTCGGATGCTAGAAAAGGGGCGTGATCAGCTGACGATCACCGGTTAATTATTACCTTTTGTCAATACAGAGTTTTCGTTATAGGACTACACAATCATCACCATTTAATTTTCCTTTTGAATTGCATGTTTTTGTCGGATATAATTTTATTTTTATTTACAATATATTCACTATAAAAAAATCTGTGACATTTTTACTTACATATTGAGAACTTGCGCGACCTCCGCCCATGCCTGCTCTTTTAGTTTCGTGCCTTTAATGGTCCCGCACCCTTTAAATTTACCCGATACACGTTCTTGTCTTTTGTTGACCTCTTCCACTAGAACCAATTTCTCCTCTTCAGACCAATTTGGTCGCCGCTTTCCCTCAGCTTTCGTAGCAGGCTCCATCGCATTAGCAGACCACAGATTGTTTACGATAGAAACGGAAGTGACAAGCACTTGCTGTCGCATACAACATGAACAAAAATTACATCGACGAGATCTCAAGAGAAAACTCAGCTGAGTTTTAGTTGAGATCGTTTTGAGAAAAGGAAAATTTGAGAAAACTCTGAGTAAAAAAATGAAACTGAGTTTTGAATTTGAGTAAAAACTTAAGTTCGTGTCGAGAAATCGGGGCCTGGTCTCCGTATAACCCGAGACATAGGGACACAAGAAAACTTTAAGTGGGATGGAAACACAGGACCCTGAATGTATATCTCCTTGTGCAGAGCAACAAAGGTGGGGTATCCATTGCCTAGATGTTGCAAAGGTGATGGATATCCACACCTAAAGGCAGACAATTCATCAGGTTTTTTCCCCGGCGGGATTCAATGCAACAAATGCTTTGAAAAAAAGTGACCTCGACACTAATCTAGCAACTTTTTCAGGAGAACAAATACCCGACAGAGGTATTTTCACTGTCGATGGCTATTATAAAGAGTTGTCCACAGTTCCTGTCAGAATGTATCTCCATACAGAAAAACTATAAGCAGGCGCTCACTTAAATCACATATTTACAAACTCTGAGTGAGTTTGGGTTTAACGTGCTTAGAACAATATTTCAGTTATTAAACACGTGGATGACAAGCATCCAAAAGAGAGTGGATAGATAAAGGAGAAAGGGATCGAAAGGTTGAGGGAAAAGACGGGGAAATAGGCTTAGTGAGAAGTAGACAACAGGTTTTAGAAGGACTCAAATTTAGTCTGGCTTCAATCCGTCGACCTGTCCAGCTTGGGTGTCCCTACCAGGAGCATTTAAGCTTCAGCTGGCATAGCTCTTGGGGTCTCTGAAGCACACAAACCACCACACCACGATAAGGTATTGAGTCCAGTGGTGGATAAAAATCGGTCGAGATGTGAAATAAGAACTTTACAACTTTGGTCAGTCAAATTATTCATCATATTAATACATAGACAAGATAATGGATTTAAAATAAGTATTTCATCGGCATATAGTTAGTATCCTTTTATCAACAGAATCGTTATTGCGAATATTAATTATAGCCGAACGCGGTAAGTTAATCCATTGAAATTTATTGTTATAACATATAAACTAAAAAGTGTTTTTCCTCGTAAAAACAGATGTCTCCCCAGTACATCATTTCAGCATATTTTTTTTTGTGTAGAAAATTCTTAACAGATTTTTTTAAACTCAAACTTTGAGAATTTTTCTTTAAAACAGCTCCCGCCAGGAGCTCGGCAACTTTATCTGCAGTAGAGAACAGTTCTACACGCAGTCAGGTTTGAGTGCAATGCTGCACTGAGTTTCAGCGCAGTACCACCCATGGTTCGCTAGTTCCAGCCGATACTCGCAGGTTTCACCGCAATGCATAGCTATAGTGGTGTTGCGGGCTTTCTCCCTGCAATAATACTAGCAGCCGCGATACAAGTGAAATAATCTTGAAAGCGGCGTTAAACCCCAACTCACTCACTTTAAAAGAGCATTAGTGAGTGAGTGAGTTGTGGTTTTAAGTGCTTTGAACAATATTTCAGTTATTAAACACGTGGATGACAAGCATCCAAAAGGGTGTGGGCAGATCAGGGAGAAAGGGATCGGCAGGATGAGGGAAAGGACGGAAAGAAAGGCATAGTGAGAGATAAAGGACAGGTTTTTAAAGGATTGGAAATAATATTAAAACTAATCTTTTCACCATCATTCATTAAGTCATTGAAGAGGTTTACTACATCGGGTAAATCTGGAATAACATTCATTCCACTTAGTTTCTAATTATTATTAACAATATCTCATAAAGTCATATCATTTTCTTTTTCGAACTCGTTTCTGAAACGTCCCATAAATGCTTTGAGAGGCCGAACCTGGTCTAATATATGGGGAAAATGTTGAGCAAAATTGGAACAAAGGTATAATGCTACATCGACGTATTTGAATCCATTGTTGGCTCCTTCCATATACCCTAGCTGTTCTTTTTCGAGTCAAATACCTTGTACGGCTGCATCGGCTTGATATCCGTAGATTAGTTCGCCTGCTATTTTTTCAGCCAATGACATGTCGTTATCGAAAGAACATTAAGCTACTCTTTTGAACTTCACTGAAGTTTCCATCCGGGTTGTGCCGCTCTCGCTGGATGTTGGTCGGCTCATAAGCTCGTTAGATAGCTAGCGATACGAGGTGAGTGAGTGAGTTGGGGTTTAACGTGCTTTGAACAATATTTCAGTTATTGAACACGTGGATGACAAGCATCTTCCGCAATTCAACTGATGAACCAAGATACTAAATACTTAATAGGTTTGATGACAATATTTAAATTGAATATTTTGACAGCGCTACATGAAGAAAAATGGCAATATTTTAAGCTTTCTATTTCAACGTTAACGGACATAAATACTTTTTTAGGGAAATTTTTCGGGTTCTTCTGTGTTTGAGCTGTATGGTGATACATAAAACTGTTATTAATGAGGTAAGATTATTAAAGATACATTGATCTTAACGAAAGAATGATTCAAAACGAGAGTAGGTTTGACCATATTTAAACTGCTTTAACATCTGTCGTTGATGCATTCGGCTTTTTTAAACATACCCACCAATAACCACTTTTCCAAAAGGCAAAGTTTGACCCTTTTTCGTGACCGGAAGTGTTCGCAAGCACTTGTTAATGTCTAACTATCGTGCCTAAATCATAAAATTCCAAGCCTAGGTTTTTAGTTATGTGCCCTTGAAGTTGGCGATTTAAAAATTTTGGTCAACTTTGAAAGGTCACAGCAACATAAGTACTAGCTTTGGGACCTTCTATTGCTTGAATTCAAAACTATTATGCTTCAGCTACATTAAGAATGAGCTCTCTACTGCAAGTGTCTTCAGAGAAGAAGATATTGAAAGACTGGTGGGTTCGGAAACGGTAAAAAATGCACAAAAGTGGCGTTCAAAGCACGTGACCTTTGAAGTTGTCATGTTTTTTTGTTGCTGCCGTATTTGTTATTGCACATCTTTTTAAAAAAGTTTCAGGTATGTTAGTGGAGTCTGAAAAAAAGCCCATGTTATTATTTAAAACTTTGGGCCTAGCTGGGCCAATTATGGCTCGGCCAAATTGGCCCAAAAACTTCGCCAGTCTATATGCCTCAGTAAGGGCTATCAACATCCCAAATTTGGTCGAATTCGAAGCAGCCATTAATAATGATAAGGAACTTGATAAGAAGTCGGATAAAAAAAGGTCTTCACCTAATTTATATAATATACTATTTCATACATTTTTGGGCGGCGGAATGATATATATTTCTTCATGAAATTACGGAACATAGAATATGAACAAAAAACTATATTTGCCAAAACATTGTTACGGTCCTGTTTTTCTGTCACTACACATTAACAATTTTTCAGCATAAGTTTTTAAATAAAAACAAATTTTATATCGCCAAATGTGTTTGAAATTAATTGAACTATGATAACATAACCTACACGTTGATTTTCAATTGATCTTTCTGTTTGGTTTTCCATCACTAGTGAAACCAAAAATTAAATATTAACCGGTAAATTTATGAATAAATTGCACAAGTTAAGAATTTTTTTTTAAAGATGACCATAAATATATCTATTAAGAAGATTCAGGGGAAATTACCAGGTAGCAAGTTTTTGCTAGTGGTTTTTTTATTGGGTAGGAAAACACGTTTTTGCGCAAATTTGCTACCTCAAAGCGTTATAACTTGTCGAACCCCGAGAACCTTAAAATGTAAGCATTAGTAGAAGTTATTATAACATTTACATTCTTTATTTATAAAGGTTTTACTCTACACAAAACGTTTACGCGCAGCTTGCTAGAAGATTTTTTTTTTATTTGGGGAAAGTTCTTTTCATTCTTATACTTAAATGTATGTTCTTTTAGATCTGAGATTGTAATTTGGTTTTGTGAATATAATTCATGAATTTAAAGGGAATATAACAAATTGTGAAAGAGATGATCAAACAAAATGAAGTTGTTCAATAATTGGTGAACCCTTGGAAGGTTTGTATTCATGTCTAGATAGGATGTAGTGCAATCTTGTGTCTACCCTTTGCTGTTTAGCAATCGTGTGTCTAACCTTTGCTGTTTTGCAATCGTGTGTCTACCCTTTGCTGTTTTGCAATCGTGTGTCTACCCTTATAAGTTGTGCAATCGTGTGTCTACCCTTAAATGTTGTGCAATCGTGTGTCTACCCTTATAAGATGTGTAATCGTGTGTCTACCCTTATAAGATGTGCAATCGTGTGACTATCCTAGCTATTTTGACCGTAGCTATCAATATGTTTCTATATCTCTTAATCAATCTGAAACAAATCACAAGCATGTTAACGAAATTATCAGACAGCTTTAAAGATCGTGCATACGATTCGATAATTGTCGAAACCATTCACCCTGAATATTAAATACAGATGCAATAAAGACTTCATACTTTTTCTTCATCCTGTAGGTACTGAAAATGGGTTAAGAAAATTCAACTGATTTGAATTGGAATATTTAGTAAAATATCAGCAAACCATTTCTTAAGCTATTACAAACTTAATATATTCTGATTTGGCCAATTGTGGTAGGCTTGAGAATAACAACCCGAACGAACATTTGGATCGTCCTTATCTATCCGAACCGGTATGATAGAGTCACATACCACGGGAGATATTTCCTTGACACACATATTACATATTCGCGAGGACGTGATTCAACTCATCTTTATGAAATTCTTAAGAAAGCCTATCCTAATTGAGAGTGATTATTTTATATCATTCTATTCAATCCAATCCAAATCTGTGATGTGTGTACTTCTCCTTACGAGCTTTATACAAGTGAATTTAAGACCGATTGCATTGAGGTCACGTTAAATCCTAAACTGCGTTTACTCATTTAGGTCACATAGAACGAAATCCGCTGACGACTGACGAGGTTAATCTCAGTGCTGCATTAGCAAATAGAATTGTAACATGACTTCGCTGTATCCTCGTTTCTGAAAAAATTACCCTATGTTGAATGACAATAAATACCTGCAAATAAGCAAAGGTGAATCACTGCGAATTGATATAACACGTTCACTAGTGCCGGCCTGACTCAAGTTCTAATTTTCCAGTTTCTTAGAAAATTCGTGCCGTACTCTGATTTGACAGTTGTCCAGTTGTCGTTGTCCTTTTTTATATTGTGCCTACCGGTAGATATCACAAATACAATTTAATATTATTTTATCTTGAAGAACGAAAATATTTTCAACTGGCTTACTTAGTCCAAGTTTGCCGCAAAGTTTCATGCGGCCGCCTTCTTTCGAATGCCGTTCCCATGGTATGACGTCACAAAGGCCAACCGTTTTGACGTCACAATTTTTGCGCTGTCACAATGGTTGTGGGCTAGTTCAAGATTTTTGAACTCGGGGTTTTATGATATTTTTCTACGAGCCTTATAATTGTTGATTTCGGTCTCGAATTAAACAAGTGTATTGTAAGGTTTCGCTGTTAGGAATGACACTATTTGCTAATATAACAACGATGTTTGTAATGTAAATAATGCTGAGAATGCACATAAGTTAGACCTTATCTCACCTCTTACAGAAATAGAACAGTCACAAAGTCCTTTCCACACAAAAATAAGTACGCAAAAACAGAGTTCGCTCTTAAAGTTCTAATAACTAACGGTCATGTTACAATATCGATAAATAGTTGCGTTTGTAAAATTTCCGGGATTCATTGTTACTCAACGCCCGCAAATTTAATTTTAAAACCTCCGGCTAACGCTGTCAGTTTTAAACTGAATTTGAGGGTGTTGAATAACAATAAATCCCGGAAATTTTACAAACGCAACTATTTATCTTCTAAATGTAACTATCTGTTAACAGTGATGCAAACTGTTCATGGTAATCATGTGAGAACTATTACTGCAGGTTTATGTAGGTTATTCTCTCCAAACAGACCACGTCATAAAATCCTACATTAACCTCTTTTACGAGCATTTCTAGTGATCAAGTGACAAGTAATCTTAGTTACTTCTGCAAATAATACCCTGTTCCATAAGCGTATTTAAGTCCAAAAATCTCCTTCGAATACCCTGATCTCCTTCAGATAAAATGCGTCGTACGGCTGGTTCTTCAAAGCTAGTTAGCATGTAAATTTTCAGCGAATGAAATATCGTTGTGCAAGGAGCTGATAATACATTTCCTTGGTTGATTATATACATAGCGATAAAGGTTTTTGGCTTGAGGGGGAGTGTTTCGGCTTTGGATCAAAAGGTCTGTGGTTCAAATCCGGCCAAGGGCTCGACAAGTAGAGAAGTGTCTTCAGTAGAGGTTTGGATGCAATGCTGTACTGAATTTCAGCGCAGTGCTACCACATGGTTTGCTAGTTTCAGCTGATACCGCAATGCATAGCCATAATGGTGGAAGGCATTGATGAAGATGATGATTAAAGGAAGTAAAGATATACAGAACTACTAAGCGAAAGCATGAATAAATAACATCAAAATTGGGACTTGCTGTGGAAGGTTCTTAGAAACAGTCACCACCGTTGCTTCCTAGCCTTTTTTTAATGGAATGTGTTTAAAGATGACGTTTTCATGAACAGAAAGAACAATTGCCTCTGTAGCTCATCAGGCGTCTTACACTATATAGGCGAGGAGGAACACTTGCATATCGGCTCACTAAATTAAAAATATCTCATTTGTGTCGCAATTACCTTCCATCATTATGCATTAAGTTTCAACTGTCAATAAAGAAAATAAGCAGTCTTCTAACAATTCCTTTTCTTAAATGGTCATTTCTGTGTTCTCTCTGTGTAGACTTGGCCTACATTTGACCTGACAGTAAGTGCACTGTGTTATCTCCTCGCCGTAGAGAACACATGGACGGTTTCAGCATTTTCAGTAGTGGTCTACTAATATAGGTAATGATAAATCAAAGTTAAAAAGTTGAATGACTTAACAACTTCACATGGCACGTACAAACTAAATTAAAGGTTAAGAGCTGAAATAATTATAAAGTGATCTTTTTGAAAAATATTAATGTAAAGGAGTAATTTTTCCTTAAAAAATGTTGTAATTTTTTGGATGTAAATAAGAGGACAAAATCTGAGATTTTTTTTATTTTCCGGTGATTTTCGTCTCTTTGTCTGCATCAGAAATGTTTCCAAACTAAGGTTTCATTCATTGGCGTAAATTATCCAGTTTCCAATCACAAATTATGACGATAACAATGAAATTGAAACCGATAGAAACGATGAGAGTTTACTTTGTAATATCATCAAATGATAGTCAAACAGTTATTATTTCTCGAAAATAACACCGGTTATATCTAGTGAGTGAGTTGGGGTTTAACGTGTTTTGAACAATATTTCAGTTATTAAACACGTTGATGACAAGCATCCAAATACATCTTCTAATACATTTTTCATTAAGTATCCTCCAATCAGATTTAGATCGCTGCTCGTATGATGGGCTTGCAGCCACATTATTTTCCGCGAAAATCCGTCAATGCAGACATTAATACAAATACCATACGGTTTTAATTTATCGTAGGAATCAATATGCCAGGTAAAGTTTGGACCAACACCTATGTATGTTCTTCTTTGAAGACGCCGCCGACGTCGCTAGTTTACTGCATCCTTATCAAGAATTTCTAATAATAGACGGACTGTGTGTTGTGAGACTCTAAATCCATTAGCCAAGCATTTGGAATGCATCCAACGATAGACATGTAATTGACATGAAGTTCGTAAATTGTCTAAAAGGAAAATGGCCACTTCTACAATATCTGAATGCTTCCGTCGATACAGACGTAGTCCGTTCAAAATGCGTTTCAGATGTCTATTGCTTACTACTATCAGGTGTTTTGCAGCCAGAAAATAAAGCGTTTTAGTCTGTTTAAAACCCAGATCGAAGTAGAATCGAACAGAGTCTTACTACATACGTACGTGTTATCAGTACGTACGTACATAATATTTATTAAAACATTTTTTTTACCATGTCCCTTCTGGAGCTTCGTAGAAATCTACGTTTAGATCATTTAAAATTGGTTGCACCTGCTAGGAACATTGATGATACTGCTGACGTGTATCTTGAGGTCACGGAGACAAATAAACCGAGATAGCCCTCTCGAAGCCCCTTCATCCTTGCAATCTATGTTAGATCACAATTCAGCCGACGCTCGCAGGTTTCACCGCAATGCATAGTCACAATGGTGTTGAGGGTGGGCTTTCTCCCTTGAATTATATCTAGAATCAGTAATACCCGTGAAAGTGGCTTTAAACCCCAAATCACCTCACCTCACCATCAAAATTGCTTGACAGTCAATCCATTGGCTGGTATTCGTTGAGAGCGATAATAGGCATTTACCTTCATATATTTAAGGGTATGGTAGGAACTACTCGGACACAAAAACGCTGAAGTAGCTTCACGCATCTCAATGCACTCGAAAGAACTCTATTACAGAAGTTAAAGATACCCAGTACAATATTTTTGTGTAGAAGTTTGTATGTCTCCTTGAACAATGGGTTGTGTGAGCAGGATAATACATGTTTCTCTATGGCAATGTGCAGCGACAGCACTTAATGTGGATACTCATGAAAACAAGATTAAATCCAACACCTTTTCAGTTAAGATTTTCCTGATTAAGTTTGCCAGGGATGATTGTGAAGGGTACCGGAACTTAAAGCCCTAGTTGACCGAGGATGTATAATACATGCCACTGTTACATTATTTGAAACCTTATGAAAGTGGTTTTCCAATAAATTATCTGGAGTCGCCTTTAAAAACACTATTGAGAACGATCTTTTATGTCACAAAGGTCGATCTTATATAAACATTTAAACAGTATTTGCCCTATTTCCTTAAGGGGTTATCTTGATAAAATACACCTATGGATAATGTGATTATGACAGGTGTGTTTTTCAGGAGTGGGTCAGGTTAGTATAAAAAGACGAAACAACAGAATGGGAAGTAGTTTCGTCTGGTTAACGTCAGAACTCAAAATGAAATTTGTTGGTGAGTTATTTTTTGAGCATTGTTAATTCATTGTTTTGTATTAAGCCATTTAAGTTAAAATAAATGATAATCTTGAACGTTACCTTTGGCAAGGAGTTATTTTTGTTAGCATTATTGGAACTTGATTCTTAAAACAATTCTACCAATTCATGAACGATTAAGGTATGAACCAGATTTTAGAAAATAAGAATCAGGAAAACTCGTTTTGAAAAGAGGTACCGTAAAAAACCTGTCAAATTGATCATCCATGTCTCCATGTCATTTAGTTACCTTGCTCTCATTACATGAGATTGGTCTTCAAAACAGTCATCTAAAAACTTGAAAATCAATCTTATAATAAGAACTCTTTTTTTGTGTTAAAAATCTAAACACTTAATGTTCGTTAGCAGACCCGTTTTCAGAGGTGAGTTGGTGTTTAACGCCGCTTTCAAGATTTACGATACATCAGCTTTAAAAATCCAAACATTAGGTTAGTTGGTGTTTAACATGTTTTCAACAATATTACATTTATTAAACATGTGGATGACAAGCATTTAAGAGAGTGGACAGGTCAGGGAAAGAGGGGTCGAAAGGATGAGGGAAAAGACGAAAAGCTATAGTTACATGTTACTCTTAAAACGAGCAATGTGTTTGCACATCCTGCAGTTGCCTGCAACAGTCGTTTCAGTTGAACATATTTCTTTTTGTTTAAATTCTCTCAGCTATTCTCACCGTGGCCCTCGTGGCAGTAGCCGGAGCTGATTTCGCCAAGAGACAGTTTGGAGAAATTTTATTGGCTGCCGAACCAATCATCTCCCAGCTGCTCATCTCACAGACTGGCCTTGGAAAGCTCATCAACAGATTCGTCGGAGACATTGGTGGATTCGTCCACGGACACACCGGACAGGTATGCTTTTCAAAAAGCTTTCAATCACAGCTCTTTAATTAACTGAGGTTAAGTGAAATGATTAGGGGTTTAACACAATCGTATTTCACTAATACAATGACTTTAAATATTAATGCTGGAAGAACTCCTGCATTTACTTGGTGTGCAACCAGTGAGGATCAGTCCTAACTCTAGACTCATTGGTGGTACTAGACTGAAATTCAATGCGGCATTGCACCTTAACCCTACGGTATATAGACCAGTCCTCAACTGTAGACAAAGTGGTGGAGCCACTGACTCTACTTGAACCCATGACCTCTTGATCCGAATCTGACGCTTACCACTGCACTATCCAAACCCATGGTCAACTTGCTATAATTTACGAAATTATATCCTCAAAACTAACGCAATCTCTTGAAATCCGTCAGCAAATGACTAGTACTACTTTAAAAATGTGTTTTACACTTTTGTCAAGTAAACTAGCTTACAAAAATTACTTCATGTGAGATGACATCCTGCTCCATCTGGATATAAAAATCCGCAGAGAACTCTTAGGATTCTTATATGCAGATGGAGCAGCATGATTAATGGTCCAAGGATAAAATTATATAATCGCCCTTGATGGCGCTCTTATTTAAATCTTAAGGAGATTCGGCACAGTTCATCTTCTGATCGATCTAAATTTCAAGGATGTGATATGAGAATTCTTTTAATTGTTATCCTTTAAACATTTTAGATCCCCCTGGAGGGAACACAACTCATAATCGACTACAACAGTCACAGATGCACATGGCACGTGGGAAAGAGAGGGGCCGAAAAGAGGGTCTTTGGAAGTAAGTGATGAAATATACAGAGAATACAGATATATATGAGAATATAACAAAGTTTCATAATAATTTTTAAAGAAAAAGTTATTTTTTGACATAATAGTGTATACCTCTTGCTTAACTAAGTGTTAATAAGAAAACACAACTCTCCATATTTATGCAATTACAAGATCTTTTTTCGTTCGTAAACATCTTGTTAAATGAATTTGATTTCTTAAATCGTACATCATAGTAAATATCTGTATGAGAACAGCTCTAATATTTACTCAGCTAGTGCCAATTTATCGCTTCATGTGAATTAATCTTTAAAACAACGCATCAGTCCTGAGTAGAAAACAGGTGTTATAATCTTTCAAACTCGAATAAGTTGTGTGTAGTACTAAGAGTAAATCATTATTTATTTATCTTTTGGCTTTATGTTCAGGGCCTGTAATAAATCAAAAGTTTAATTGATATGAGTATGGGTTTATCAGCGAGCATCTATTACAATTTACAACAATGTATTTTTCATAGTTGATAATTGCATTTTAGATAGATTTAAATAATTAAAGTAAAAAGTAATGAAATGTAATGTAATTTTCATGTCACAGCAAGATTTCCCATAGTGTTGCTCAGATAAATGATTCACTGCCAAAAGCTTTACGTTCAAAACAATGTCTGAATTAAGCTGCGGATCAATGGAGGACAATAATAATAATAATAATAATGCATATGTAAAGCGCCTAATATCCACCTCAAGATGCTCAGTGGTAGTTCATCAATCCAGTTTGATATGAGATAATTTTTTAGTATCTGTTTTGTACTGATTTCGCCTGAAAAATCGACCTAAAATGTCACATCATAAATACCTGTTTGCAGAAAATTTCGGTGAGCATTGCGTTGCCGATGCATGCGAGAACAAAATCACCAAAGTCTGCAAGAGCTGCACCAAGACTCACCAGAAAGATGCTCTGCCCTGTGCTCTGAAGGCTCTCGGAGAGGAGCTGCAGCGTCTTGCCCAGCAGGCCGCGGCCGCACACAAGGGATAAACATGCAATATTTATATAATCATGTTTAATAAAGCAAATAAACTTAAATGTGTTTGATATGAAAATACATGATAAGATATGAAGGCATATATATTAAACCAACATTATGTTTACTGACATTTGGCCATTTACAAAAGCCTCTGAGAGAGCATGATGAGCATATTAAATTTGTATTTGAAATGTGGATTTAAGTGTTAATTATGCGGTCCTCTCCGTCAAAGGTTCAAGTCCTGGTGGGTTCTTTATTTATCACTAAGGATGGGTATCGCTCCCCATTTCCATATGGCAATATACAGCGATACAGTAAATCGTATTGCAAAACGTATTGCAATACGTTGGTACTTTTAATATTTCATTGTTGCTATGCTCTCTTGACTAAATAACAGCAATTGGACCAGAAGAGCTCAACTGGCCGTGGTTTTGTAAAGAAAGATATTTCAGTGACTGGTTTCGGACTTTTAACATGTCTGTGCTATTTTCACTTTGCGAGTTCACACTTGGTTTTTCTTTATACGGAAATTGCTAATTTTAAAAGCTCCGATATATTGGATATTTTCAGGAGAGTGTACCGGTACGTATCTTGTTGTAAATGTATTGCAATATACCGATATTACCACGCACACTTATTCATGACCTCAGTCTTGTACTGAAATTCAGTTGTGGCCCTTGGTAAGACACCTAAAAAATATGGAACTAAAATAAACACAAAGCCGAAAAATGGGTTTAACAACATGGGTCCTTAAGTTACACAGAGCATGTTTCATGATTTTTATGTGTCTTAAATAGAGACAAAATAGCATTTGATTCGAGTTAAGCTCATCTATCTAAAGTTGCATCATCATCGTTTAAATGCCACTTTTATGTAATTTTCTTGTTTTCGATTGTCAATTAAATTTGGCAATAATTGATAAAAAGGAAAATAAAGTTGAATCCGCTATCAATATGTTTTCAAAAGAACGTTTGAGTCATTGGCGGGCGTCTTGTAAGGATTTTGATTATAAATATTGACTTTTCCCCTGATTATTAACACTATGTAAACTTTAAAGCTTTGAGATGTTAATTTTCACTAGTAATCACTACTTCTAGACGAAGTAAGATCATTTCTGAAGTTTGATACAACTTTCTCATATACATAACTAAAAATTCATCTGAGCTGACTTCAAAACAAAACTTTCATGAGAGTGATCTTTTTTATCACAAAAGTTGATCTTATCTTCCATAATCGTTCTGAAACATCCAAATATTTGCCTTAATGGTTTTAGAGCTTATCTTGATAAAATACACGTGTATGATTATGTGATTATGACAGCTGTGTTTTAGAGGAGTGGGTTAGATAAGTATAAAATGACAAACATCAGAATCCAAAACAGTTTTATCTGGTGTTAGCGTCAGAACTCAAAATGAAATTTGTTGGTGAGTTAACTTTTGTATTGTACGTTTGTATTAATTCATTGTATCAAACTATCTGATTGTTCATACTTTGTAGAGCATTACCTTTGACAAATAGTCTTGTGTATGTTTTATTTTTAAAACACCTTAACGAATTCGTTAAAGATAAAGGTATATACCAGATTTGAAAAAATAAGTATCAACTAAACTCGTGGTATGTGCCGTTTAGAACCAATGAAATTGATTCTGTGCCCTCACCTCACCTCACCATGAGATTGGATGCACACTACTTCTATATGCATCCTGCTTTGGTTGCTAGTGTTTCCTCTGATTTTAATTTTTTAAATGACTCTCCAGTTGAAATGACAAATTCAAGCTTTCAACTTAAAAACATACTCTCTAATTTGGTGCCAGGTGCTCTGCAACGCAAATACTCAAGAGTAGATCGAGGCCAAAACAACAAACTATGAAGATGATATCTTCAAAGTTTGAGATTGCTTGCTAGACGAATACTGAATTGAGGTTTTACACCTATACTTAAAAAAGTAAATAACCAATTTACAAAATTGAGTATCAATGTCATAAACATGTTACATTTCGGATTCTATGCCAATCGTTTTCAGAGAATGAGTTTTACAAAGCCATAGGAGAAATGCCTGGGGAGGAGGAAAGAGAGGTTTGGGGGATCAGTCTCATTGTTATAAATCAGTGGAAGGTATATCCCTACAGCCTTCAGGATGCAGCAGTTCAGGAGAAGTTCAAAATGTGAAAATATCACAGCATCGGATGACAAACAATGAGCCATACCATAAGTCCATCAGACCTTTCAGATCTGATGAGCTAAAAAGCTAACCGAAGAAAAAGAAAACCAACCTATTCTTAAGATGACCCAACCTTGTTTTACGGCTATGAACTTTAAATAAATAAGATTTGGAATTTTCAAAGCATTTCAAGACCTCACTTTATCTATTTATCATAATGATTCACTTGAATTTATTGTCTTCCACCTTCTTAAAAAAAGGCACAAATACTTTTTTACGCAAACCTAGTTTAGCTATGAACACTTGATATATAAACTTGATTAGGTTAATAAATTTTGTTAGCTGACGGACCGCTTTTTCAGACATATATGCTTTTTCAGGCATATCATTTACCATACATCAGTTTAAACCATCCAACCATTATGATGTAGTCATGGGTTGCTTATCACACCCCCATACGACTGCTCATCCTCAATATCTACAACAATCATATCAGTGGTACATGTTTCTTTTGGTTTGAATCCTCTTAGCCATTCTCGCTGTGGCCCTCGTGGCAGTAGCCGGAGCTGATTTCGCCAAGAGACAGTTTGGAGAAATTTTGTTGGCTGCGGAACCAATCATCTCCCAGCTCCTCATCTCACAGACTGGCCTCGGAAAGCTCATCAACAGATTCGTCGGAGACATCGGTGGATTTGTGCACGGGCACACTGGGCATGTATGTATTATAAATAACATAAAATCTTAGGCCCTTAATCATCTTAGGAGCGTCGAGTTGAAATTTGGTAAAAAGCCAATGAAAGTGATTCACGAAGGTCAAGATTGTTAGCATTGATTCTTGAAGAAAGCAACAAAATTGTGGATTGTGTTAAAACTCCAGCATTAGCTGCATCGTAGGAAACATGCATGGAACTGGTTTGAAATTCAATGCAGCAACACATCAAAATCTTACTGCATATACAGTTCTCTTCAGCAGACAAAATCTGTTTTAACTCCCTATGATATATGTAGTAGTTACTTCATCCAATCACTCGAGGTGGATCCAGTTACACCACACCTGATCGCTGTTTGATTGACAGCTGAATTCGTCGAGGACGGTAGTCCGAGACGCAAATTCAGCTGTCAATCAAACAGCGATCAGGTGTGGTGTAACTAGATCCATCTCGAGTGATTGGATGAAGTAACTGCTTTGTACCACGCCCACATTGCACGTTGTCAAAATCTGAACGAGATCTGCGCGGGATATTTGAATTTGTAATCATTCAGTTTCACACCGCCACAATGTCGAGTCACGAGTGGGATGACATGATTGACGCCGCCACACAAATAATGAAAAATGGATTATCTTTGATAGTTCAATTTGTTTGAATGTGTATGGTGCTCGTTGCCATTAAAACTTGAATTACTTGTCATTTTTTTTATAAAATTTACATCCTTTCAACTAATTCCTTAAGGGCGTGAACAAAAGGCGTGGCTTGCTAAACTGCAGCGAGCCAATGAGATATCTACCTTCAATGGTTACTTCAGGCCGTGGTGTAACTATTAGATACACCACGGCCGACATCAAAGGGACCGACGCGTGGGCATGGTACAATTCAAAATAAATGCGAATGTTTCATCCAAATTATAATTTATGTTGATTTGCATAGTTTATCTGATCGAGTAAAATTTTAATTTTAACTTTTAACATTTTAGATCCCCCTGGAGGGAACAACACTCATAATCGACTACAACAGTCACAGATGCACATGGCACGTAGGAAAGAGAGGAGCCGAAAAGAGGCTCTTTGGAAGTAAGTGATTACACAGTACTTGTTTAACACATATACATTTAAAGAAAATGTCATTTACTTACACTCGGGTGGAAGCCTCATTCTTAACTTATTATAAGCAAGAAACACAACTTTCCAAGTTGCAACCTTTGTTGCAGGCAAACGTCTTGTATAGAAAATGATTTCTATATCAAACGTTTTATTTAATACCTGAATAAGAAGTGCACATATACTTTAACAGCTTCATCCTAAACAATTGCTGAAACAACGTTCTAATCTTGTAATACGAATTTGTTGTGTGAATTAAATCTTTTAATGAATTCTTGTAGCTTAGGTGCAGGGCCTTTAATGTATAGAAAAAATTACAGATTTGTATTGGGTAGATCTTAAGAGAGATGTTTTTATAGGTGCTTGTCATCCACGTGTTTAGTAACTTAAATATTGTTGAAAACCCGTTAAACCCCAACTCACTCACTTTATAGGCTGCAGATAAAACATGTTCATCAAAGTCGATCACCTTCTTTGAAAGATTATCGAAACAAAGTTAGATAAATTTAAATAATTATTGATTTTATTCACAAATAAATGAGTTCACCACTCAACAGGTTTCAATTTTAACTCTATATCTGAATTAAGCACGGGTTAGAGGACAAGCAAGGCACTTTATCAACCCAGCTTAACATGAGTTAGCATTTAAGTTTTTGTCTCTAAAGATTTTGACTTAAGGGTCCTGATATTTCACATCAGTTTATACTTGTTTACAGGCAAATTCGGTGAGCATTGCGTTGCCGATGCATGCGAGAACAAAATCACCAAAGTCTGCAAGAGCTGCACCAAGACTCACCAGAAAGATGCTCTGCCCTGTGCTCTGAAGGCTCTCGGAGAGGAGCTGCAGCGACTCGCCAAGCAGGCCCAGGCAGCACACGGATAAACATGTTATTGTTAATTGTAAATGATCATGCTTAATAAAGCGAACATCTTAAATTTGTTGTTGAATTGTTAATTTGTATGAAACTGCTTGATAAGATATGAAGGTAAACATCAAAACAACATCTTGATATGGTTTTCCAACCTATCCTGTTAATTATTGTTTTGAGATCCAAAAACCAACTATAGCTGACATTTGGCCATTTTTAAAAGCTTCTGCGAGAGCGTGTTTATGTATATAAGACATGTTGAGTTATGGGTTCTTTATAAACAATAGGATAAAATATTTATTATTTAGAAATTTTAAGAAGTTGTTCTGGCCCATTTGTATGAATAAAAGGCCTTTGAGTCCATGCACAAAGCAACCAATCATTCACGCTAACCTCAGTGTCATTCAACGTAAAACCATGGCTGCCTAAGTGTGCTAAGATTACCTTATCTGTGTAACTCACAGATTTGAGTTCAGCGCCAAGATTATATACATAGAGAACAAAGTTAAGCACCCCCCTATTTTCAAAAATGCATCTGTGGAGAAAAACACGACAATATCACTAAATGGATCCCCTTGACATAGAAACTAAAGTTTTTCGTGACTTGGTATCTTTAAAATCATCCTACATGATGACATTTTGAGAACTTAAGATAAAAAACGTAATGGTACTGATTTTTCACCCAAAATAACTATCGTCCGTTTGTCAAAAGTATGCGATGGATTCTGATGTTAGTTGTCATGAAAAACAATTTTGTTATAGGGTACAATTTTACACTTTAAAAAAACCACGTATCCTTCACAATAAGGACATAATTGGGTTTTGAAATTTGATAAGAATTTTCGATATTTTTTAGAAAATGGCCATAACCAGACGATTTTGGAATAAAGGTGGTCTTCTGTCACTTTGACTCAGTAACTCTATACTTCTTTTTGCTTTATAGTCGTTCTTACGGTTAAAACTGCCCCATTTAGTCCCTTATTATAAATGGGTCATTTTCCAAAAAATGAGATTTTGGAGGTCCATACTGCTGTAACTAGTGACTTTTGCTTAAGAGATCCATAATAAAGTTTAATCAGTGGAATAGGAATAATGGAATAATACACATTAAAACAAAAAATATTGACTTTCTGAACATATTCACCTTTTGATCTCAAAAATACCAATTTGTATAACTGCAATTATTCAAAATATCCGAAATGATATTTTAGTGAAATTACGTTCTTAAATTGCAAAATTATGATTCTATCATATCATACAATTACTTTTACTGTAATCCGGTCCTCTTTATTCTCAGACAAAACTTACTGGTGAAAAACTTGGGGGTGCTTAACTTTTTTCCTTATGTATACTTCTTCTGCATCAAATTTCATTGTTTATGGCAAACTCAGAAAAATGTACAGTACAGCTGAAGTCCGAAAACTGTTCAACTAGTGGATCTCAGTTTATTTATTTTTTTATTATACAGGGCTCGATTTAGTGCTTTACAACTTGCACTGGTGCAACCAAATATAAGAAAATGCAACCTAATTAATAGCCTGACTTGCACCAGGTGCAAGTTACTTTTCATAAGTACATTTAGCATCATAAGAGAAATATTTAAACTTTCACTACTTCTAAGATAACATCATGTCGTTCAGAACGAAAATATTGCATCTCGGCTACGATAGCTCTTGTTAACAGTGTATCAGTCAGCTCAGTGACAGTTGCTATGGTTTCTTGGGTGCTACGTCATGGAAATATGTTTATGTGCACTGAAACCTCTGCCGTTTCAACAAACTACGTCACAAAGTTAAGTGGTAGTTGACAGATTTCCCGCACATGGCTGTTTGAAGGGCTAAAGGACCTGTCATATTTTAAAATCTAAATCGTGAATGAAAATAAACATCGACAGCAAAAGTAAACAACAGGCAAGCATTAAGACATTCTTTGTTAGAAAATCAAGCGAAGTTGTTGACAAAAATTGTAAACAAAACTCCGAAACTGATAAACAAGCTGATAATGTTACGAGTGATTCCCTTGACATTGCCGATGTGTGTGACGCTCAAACTAGTATCAAGTCAGGAAATAAATCTACAGATTCTGAGATAAAAAGATAAGTAGAAACAAACTTAACTTCTGTTATAAACAATGCAAAAAAGATTAAGACTTACAAATTCAAAGAAGAATGGAAAAAAAGCAGAGATTGGTTACAATATGATGAACTTGAAAATAGCATGTCTTGTGCCACGTGTCAAAAGTATGACAAAAGTGGGAGAAACAATTCTTTTAGAACTGGCTGCAAGTCTATAAGATTAAGTGTCATAGAGATTTTCCCATTTCTATTGAATTTTAGACTGTGCAACTAGAATTGAGTTTGTGCAACTAGGTTTATATCTCAGGTTGCACCTGGTGCAAGAAGGTTAACATTCCTTACATCGAGCCCTGTTATAAATTTAATGTTAACTGGAATTACAGATGTTTTCATCTTCGGTACGCTTGTATATAAATCATTATCGAAATTATCACATCATGTCATTTGGGAAAACTAAATTTATCAATAAATATTCAAAGACCAAAACATGAGGAATATTCCATTCAAAATCTATTTCTTTTGTTTTAAACGATTTTAAAACCCTATTTTATGTTATTTAGTTTCATTTTAGTACCAGATTTCCAAGGTAAATGCAAGCCCCCATGTTTTGACGTAAATTTTGTAAACCCGCGCTGACACTTGTGCTCCGCTCTGCGAATCTGGCTCGCCGATATGCAAAAAGATCGGCAGCTTTTGGCACCTTCCACCTTGACATAATAGTGACCCGTCACTCTCGCCCAGGCATGAAGAAATGCAGTTGGCCGATGTCAAGCAGTTCAAAAACATGCTTTTGATTGATATATTCCGACACTTGTGGCATGTTTTCCCCCAAAATATACGTCAAAGACATTAAAGCAATGTCGGACGAAGTAAAACGATCGTGTTTTAATTTTGTTTTGATATTTTGAATTTTTTAAAATTTTCGATACGAATCAACAATATCGCAGATATCTTCTGTCAAAACGACGTTTAAATTTCGTTGTGCCTTTGTCGTTGGGGTTATGTTTTTTTATTTAGATATTTTCAATAAACACAATAAAATTAACTTACATATTTACTATAGTTACAAAATTCTAGGGATCGTATACTGTATCTAGACCTACTTTACATTAGACAATGAGAAACTGGAGCTTTATTTAAATATAAATAAACAATGTTGATCACATGAATTCAAGAAATAATTAGCAAGTATAAGTGTTGAATTCTCTTTATAATATAGATAGCAATCCCCTTTTTTGTTTGTTTTTTTCAAGATCATGATGTAGATATCAACCCCGAATGCGAATTTTAAAAATGATAATTGATTGTTGGAAGATGAATGAAAATAACAAATAAAGTAAATATGTATTTTTTAAATTACAATGATTTTAGGAATACTTAGTTATCAGAAAACATGTATGCAACATACTTTAAAATTAAATGCAAGCATTATTCTCAAATTAAGTTTGTGATACTGAATTTATGGTACTCACCTGAATTTATTGATGATATAATTGCCAAAAATTTTAACTAAACACTTATACATATGTGCATTTGTGGCATATTGCATGTGTAATTCAACCAGAAAACATCAATTCTAAAAAAACTGCTCATGCAAGAACTCTCATGTTAAAATAAAAAAAAATATCTTAATTAAAATGTTATAAGGAAATCTGCATGGATTTAGCCTTCTTTTAGGAAGAGAATAATGGGGTGGGGTGTAATTGAAGTGATTTGATTTGTATGATATCTAAAAAATATTTTTTTCTAATATTCTGCTAACACAACATGGAAATTACCTGAACAGAACTTCCACTTATCAAACTTATTCTTATCAAAAGAGTGAGTTGGGGTTAAAAGTGTTTTGAAACAATATTTCAGTTATTAAACACGCGGATGACAAGCATCCAAAAGAGAGTGGACAGCTCAGGGAGAAAGGGATCGAAAGGATGAGGGAAAAAACGGAAAGTGAGAGATGGAAAGCAGGTTTTAGAAGGACTTGCTTTCTATCTCTCACTATGCCTTTCTTTCAATCAACAATATCTTGTATAGCATTAAAATAAAACGAGATTATTGATTGCTAAACATGGATTTCGCCTGTTTTCTAGAAAAAAAAACCTTACTGGCCAAAGAGCAACGCGGAAGCCTGGGTGAGGAGACGCGAGATGCCAGACACAAAGAGGTGGAGTCAGTTCGAAGTTCGAATACAAACTTAAATATCCAACAAAAAACAACATTCAAGATAATGACAAAGCCTTTTGTACTCACCTCAGGGGAATGAGTAAGTTGGGGTTTAACGTGTTTTGAATAATATTTCAGTTATTAAACACGTGGATGACAAGCATCCAAAAGAGAGTGGGCAGATCAGGGAGAAAGGAATCGAAAGGATCAATGAAAAGATTGAATAAAAGGCATAGTGAGAGATGGGAAGCAGGTTTTAGCAGGACCTGCTTTCTATCTCTCACTATGCCTTTTTAATCAAGGATTTTACCTGTTTTCTAGAAAAACAAATTCTTACTGGCCAAAGAGCAACGCGGAAGCCAGGGTGAGGATACGCGAGATGCCAGACACAAAGAGGTGGAGTCAGTTCGAACTTCGAGTCATCTTTTACACAGGTGAATATAAACTTAATATCAAACAAAAAACTTTGTCATTATTTTGAGTGTTAAACCTCACAAAGCCTTTTGAAATCACCTCATAAGAGGATAGAAAACGGAATTAGTTCACATGACCCTTTAATTGGTAATACGATGTGAATCATAACGTGCTAATATGCTTTCACAGCCAAGGTGTAAAGGGGTTTCAATGGTGATGAAAATCCTTTAGTTGACATCATATCAACAAAAGCATCCAACATTATGCATTTCATATTCATATAAGCATACCCAACAACGTGGAAGAAGGGCTAAGGAAACTTCGAACATTGACTTTAAAAGAGGCAAACGAGCTGGCATCGAGAAAGGTCCAAAGCCAGCTCGTTTGATTGAATCATCTGATGGTAGGGATTATCGTTTGATTGAATCATCTGATGACAGGGATAATCGTTTGATTGAATCATCTGATGGCAGGGATTATCGTTTGATTGAATCATCTGATGGAAGGGATTATCGTTTGATTGATTGAATCATCTGATGGAAGGGAGTTTATTTTATGAGAACCAATTGCACCAACTGGAAACAGAATTAACGAATTAACCTTGTAATAGGCCCTCCTCAAAATTTATGCAGGTCATTGGGTCAACACTCCAAAACGAGGCTTAGTGAGCAAGCTTTCAAATATGGCTGCCAAATTATATGACGTTCTGCTATCCCGTGACACGGGTGGAGGAAGAAGTTCACAACACTGTTGCGTGTATAATTGCCAATCAGACAGCCGATACCCCGAAGATTCCCCGGTATGGTTTCACCACTTTCCGAAGGACAAGACGTTAAGGAAAGCATGGCTTGTGAAAATTCGCCGGGACGAAGGTCCCTTTTTTAAGGTACGACACTCATGTCAGATATCAGGATTATAGATCTAATGTACATGTAACGATAGGTGAATTAAATGTTTTGAATTATTTTCTGTAATGATTGTGGTGGTTAAACTTCAACTTAAAGTGAATACTTTTAGGATTATGAGAAAATACGTTGTACTTATTGCAGGTATTTCGATTTGTACTTGAAATTTATATAAGTATAATTCAAAAACTAAGTATCTTTTGAAAAACTTCAAACATGCTGAAACAACTTTTGTTAGAAAAAACTCTATTTAGATATTTCACGCTTTGTGGCAAGGGTGTAGTGAGGTACAGCTAGGTATTCTATTTCAACACAACAAAGCAGAAATGGTAGAACGGAACTACAAAGATAAGCTTAAGTCAATTGTGAAAGAAATGAATTTATGGTCTTTGAGAGACCTTACACCTTTGGGAAGAATAACTATTCTTAAAAGTTTAATACTACCAAAACTTAACCACCTTTTCACTTCACTTGCAAACCCAAAATTAGAAACAATAACAAATCTGCAAAGTAAATGTTTTTCGTTTGTTTGGAAAGGTAAACCTGACAAAATAAAACGATGTCTAATTACTAAAACGTATCAAGACGGTGGTTTAAAAATGCCAGGTATACTTGAAACAATTAAATCACAAAAGATATCATGGATCAGAAGGCTATATGTACAAGACTCAAATTTAAAATACGTGTTGCATACAACACATCAAACAAATATACTTACCCCTATTGAAATGGGATCAGCCTATCTTAGTACACAATATATCCCTGAACTCAATAGCCCATTTTGGAAAGATGTTTTCTATGCTTGGTCTGATTTACAAGAAAAACAGACATATGACAATGACCAACTCAGTCGCCAATATATTTGGGCAAATGATAATATAACAATAGGAAATAAACCCATAGTATATGGCCACTACCTTCAATCCAATATTAAAGTCATTAATGTCGACCTTGTTAAAGAAGATAATATACTTCTACAATACAAAGAATTCATAGAAAAATATGAAGTTGAAACAAACTTTCTCGAATATGCAGGGTTGATATCCTCACTGAAATCGTATTTCAAACGAAGTTCTATCACTATCCTTAAACAGAAAGAATTGCCATTTATTCCGCTCCACATAGAAATTCTTTATAAAACAAAAAAAGGATGTATCATTTTTTACACTCAACTTGTCAATGATAATTCAACCCAAAAACTGCATTACCAAATAAAATGGGAAAAAGAATTAAATATAGAAATCACACCACAAGTATGGAAAATTTACAATTCCATACCTTTCCAAGCAGCCTATAGTATCAGACATAGATGGTTTCATTATAGAGTACCCAATAGAATACCCACGACTAATAAAGACTTATATAAATATAAAATAATAGACTCTCCACTTTGTACTTTCTGTAATGTTGAAATAGAATCAGTTCGTCACTTATTATATGATTGCACAATTATTAAAAGATTATGGCAAGACCTACTTGAATGGATCGAAAGAGAGACAGATACCTGTTTAACACAAAACCTAGAAACCATTATTTTTGGATATAAAGAAAGAAGAAACAATGTATTGAATTTAATTTTCATGCTTACAAAGGAATACATTTACTCCCGAAAACTTGCAAATCTATTACGTTCCCTTGCTGGTCTGAAGCCGAAATTAAAACATAATTATCAATTGCATAAATCAAACGCTTACTCACACTGCAGATACGATTCTTTTGTTTGTTTCTGGTAGTCTTGTCATAAACTTTGTCTAGATGAACTTACTTGTATATAGTATACAAATGTGAATATGTTAATTTATTGTATTACTTTCTTGTGATGGCACTGGATATGCTGTACCCAAGAAAAAAGAAATAAAGTGATAAAAAAAACTTATGTTACTTGCTATTGATAAGACATTATATGGACTTCAGTAATTAAATATACTTTAAATGTGGTGAAGTCCTTATGCTCGTGGTCGAGGTGAAACAACAAGGTGGTAGTATTGCCTGAAACAAAAAAAGTAAATGACTACTAATAGTCTAATACTAAATGTAATAAGTTAATAACTATGTAACAGTTCCGTTTTTAATTTTGTAATTATTTATTCATTATTTAAATTTAATTTTTTTTAAACAATACCTGAAATTCAAATTTAACAGAATGTAATCTCAATTATGTTTATTTATATATTTTGGGTTTTACAAACTAATTGAACAATTATGTTTTTCTTGTTTCAGAGAAGATGTGATTTCATGGAAGGATCAAATTTGTAGGAGTAGTTTTGTGATTTTTCTACGAAGATCAAACCCCACTAACCTCAGTTTTGCTTTGTTAGAGTTAAATGATGGCAGAATTCATTTTATGTAAAATGTTTGCTTTTTGCTAAATAAAATATCGTTAAATGGTAAGTAAGTACCAAATTCAACATTTAGCAGAAACAATATTATAATTATGAAATCACTGAACTGGGAGCGATTTTTTCGTTGAAAAGTAATGAATAATTTTGGAACATAAAATTCATATGTTCTTATTAGAATTTAAAATTCAATCTCGTTTCAACTGAAAGTAATACTATTTTATTACTTAATTTATTATATAACCAAAACAAAATCAACAAACTTGACATTTGAAACTTTCGACACCTGTTGATATTTGATCATATCAGAAGAAATATGGGTCAAAGTTGGCTAAGATTATCTTCTTAAAACCTTGTATATGGCAATTGCCATCTTTAATAATTTGTGAAAGTGAGTGAACTGATATTCCAGGCAATACTGTTGTGAAAAGATTTCACCAAATTTTAATTGCAAAGGAAAGAATGTTTTAGTTGATTTACATAAAAAGTTAAAAACTTTTTACTTCCTCATGGGATATGGGAAATAATCCGAAATATTGTTTGATGAAAAAGATGCATTAATCAAATTTATCTCTGCCACAATCATAAAACAGTGAAATAGGCCTAAATCTAGTTGGAATAAATAAATAAAAAATTCAATTCCTAAATAAAATTTAAAAATTAATTAAATTATTTAAATTTTTAAACTATAAAGTCGTTATCATAGAATAGCTATGGTCAAATTAATAAAGATAGTAATTCCAATAGATCTAAAGTAATATGTTGATTATTAGGACCACTTGTTTTATTGTGTTGATTTGTTAATTATTTTATATAAAATGTGGACTAAATAAAATTTAGAATAGTTTACAATTTACCTCCAATGTATCCCCAAAATACTACAAAGATAATTCATTAACATTAGATTAACATTAAATATTTACATTGCAAATAATCGCCTTCTTTAAACAGGTTACTTTCATGAAATAACTGGTTGTTGAGTTCAGAAATATGAAATACACGATAACTTGTCCTGTTTTCGATCAGTTGGAATTTTAATTTTTTTTGGATCTCTGGTGATATTTTAAAAATAAAAGAAGTTGCGTGATAGTACATATTGAAGTTCTTTCCAGGCCAGAACATAGTAAACAAACTGTATTTATTCAATTTATTTTAAACTTTACAGTAGTCAAACGTGTGTGTATTGTATCGATGATAAACTTACCGTTGAATGCGTACCCCTTGTTGCACAAGCGGCATATCGCTCTTGACATATCTAATGTTTTCTTGGAGACTGGTCCTTCTTCATTCTTCCGAAATCCAAAGTGAACCCAAACTCTGGAACGCATTTTTTTCCCAGGATAGTTGTGAATTTTTGCGATGTCATCGCTGTCCGCCATTTTGATTGTTTGCGCCCCTTAGAACAAAACTAAATATAAACTTGTTTACTTAAACACAACTTCTGGATGGAATTATTATGCATAATATAAACAAACATGCTTTTTAAATATATAGGCAACTTACTTTTACGATTTAAATGTTTTAATGCATGAAATATCTTAATTTATTTTTCGCATCGTAAGCGGGAGCAAAGGGACGTAACTCCGCGCTTGTACTCGGTTTGTACTCGATCACAGATTTCTTACTCGATTATGTGGTCAAATGGCCCAAACGAGCAATGCTCGCCGAACTCGATTAATCGGAACACCACTAAATAGCAGGCTGGCGATTTGGTATGTAAACTTTCCGATCTGGTGTGGCAGCAATCCAGAAAGCCCAAGGACTTATGGCAATTCCAACGGGATAAACATTAGCTCCATCAAGTACCTGAACATATCTATCAACAGCAATAGGTTCATTTGATAGTCCTGTTGACATGGCCAGTGTTTGTCTTGTTTTTTTTCTTAAATCGTCAGCTAGTTTTTCAAAGTTTTCTTTTCTGGTAAGAACACTGCGCATCTTTGAAGCGCTGAGACGATCTTTCTTAAGTTTAAACCAAAGACCGCACTCACTCTGAAGCCTGGTTTCCTCCTCAAATGTGTGGACTTCTTCAACTGTGCACTTCAAAGACTCCAATTTCAACTGCTTTTCCTTTGTTAGTGGAAACGCAACCATATTGTTCTCTATCTTGTTGGATACTGGTAAAAGAGGATAGTCAAAATTGTCAAATATGGAAATGTTGTATTTGGGATTCAATTTCTGATGTACTGATAGTACAGATCCCTTCTGAAATTTACCAAAAGAAGTTTCAACCATTTGGACAGACCAACTGACACTAAGCTCCAGGGCTGGGAGAATCATAGAAGATGGTGAAACTTTATTCAATGATGCATAGAGATCAGCATGATCTGGCATCTCAGTTCTGAGAGGATTATATAATGTAGACTTCACTGTCCTTTTAGGTGCTTCCATGGGATTGTGCTTTTTACTGTATCCTACTGCCACAATATCTTGAACTTCCACGCCTGTTATTTTCTCACCCCTAGGTTTATGCCATGTCTGGGGTTGAGAGGTTTTCACAGGATCTGTTGGAATAACCTTATTTCCCAGTTTCTTTAAGTGACCGATGTCGTAAAGTAGAGCTCCAATGTGGCTGCAGCCTTTCCCCTGAGCTTTTGGACACTCACACTTTGCATCTTCCACACTACCCGTATCGCCATCAAACCTCAGTGTCACCTGCAAGCCCCAGCAGACATTCACAGTGCATTCATCTCATATAGGAAATTTGATGTTATTTCTAAAAATATATTTTGGGCATTTGGTGACAAACAATGGTTTGCTGCCCAAGTTATAGAGCAGTTATGACACTATTTAAAAGAAAACTTTCAAGAAAAACAATTTGTGTTCTTGTATACCGTTAATGTCCTAAACTGATTCTGGCAAAAAGTTGAAAGGTTTAATAGCACCACTTAAGCAATAACGTATCAGTGAAAAACAATAGTGTACTGTGTAGTATTCATATTTTGTTTTCATTTCTTATCTTATATTGGTATTCAGAATTTCTGGTCATTTCATTTCATCAGTCATAAGCTAAGTGATAAATAATGGTTGCAAGTCACAATTTGTGACATCATTAAACAAGAAGATATGGTCATCAATACCCCCGCTAAATAGGTTTTCATTAAAGCTCCCAATATTTTCCTTCATGGGCCGTAACTCTGTATAAGTAATTGCCTCATTTTAGAACTCCATCAAGGTATTTATACCATGAAGACACACAGCAAGTTTGAAATAGTTTCTGAGAAAAGCTGTCCCCTTTAACTCGGACCGACACAGGCATTAAGCCCAGACCTATATCTCCTTTCCACTAAGTGGCAGGGGTTAATAACCTCAACTCTTTAACTTAAAGTCAACACCAAACAGGAATGAGTGAATGAAAGAATGAATGATTGAAAAAAAAATTATTAAAACTTTTGACAGGTTCAAGAAAATAACTGATAACTAGACAACTAAAAAATCCCAATCAGCCATAAAATGAACATAACTCAACATAAATCTTTCGGATAAAGCATGCAGAGTTTCATGATTTACCCATATAGAATAGACTTTGTTTCTCTGAGAAGCAAAGCACTCTGCTGATAACCTACATCCTGTGCTTGTTTTTGTGACTGAAATTATGACACAAAATGGTATTCAATCGCAATTTTATTATTTTAAAAGAAACAACCTCCCAATTATTAACTGCTTTCACACATAGGATGAATCAAATAAAGTTTGGGTTAACGCACCAGACTATATGTCACTCAAACATATTACAAGTCAAGTTAAAACACAGGCCTATAATGATATATATCAGAGATAACGTAATACATCCTGATACAATATTAAGATGTTTTCCCAGTAAGGCTATAAAGAAAATGCCTAAACAAATTTATTTCCGCACATGTAAAAATGTTATCAATTTAGTGTAAATGGGTAAATGGGTGTTCATTTGAAAACTATTCAGTTTCAATTGGAATCGTCTCAGAAGTACAATTTAATTATAATTTTCTAAGCAGTATAAGTATTTAATCAGAAATACAAAAAAACCTCTCCATTAGATCACTGAGTTAAATATCACAGCTACAATGATTTGCCATGTTAAAGTTCACAGTGACGTAATTACCATAGACTTGCATGTTATTTAGGTGTTGTGAGAATAATTTTCATAAATTATGTAAACATTCCTTTACAGTCATATTTTGCAGACGTACAGGTGTAAACTCATGTCAGCAGCATGTTCATAATTAATTTTCATCAACAAGTTGATCAGTTTTTCGAATGATTATTAAAATAGTGTGTGTGCAACGTGTGATTCCATTGCCGGCCATGTACAGGTATGTTGATTCTGTCCTTTTTTATTTATGAAATACAGTTAATTCATCCTGCTAGAATGACGTTTTAATGAAAATTATGAGTATGTAGCTGAGAAGATTAAGGAATTGTAGGTAAAAAATCACAACCAATCGACAAGCAATAAATTTAGGAAAATTATTCTCGCAACACCTAAACAACATGTTAGTCTATGTATGTGAATGTTTTTAAAATTAAGAGTAAATTGACATTTATCGGAACTTGGCGCGCACTATTTACTTTGTCTGTTTCTGAGGTATTTTTCGTGGAAATACTTGTATGCTTTGTGCATATGGGTCTTCCCAGAGGCCTTGGACGTCGACTGCAGGTAATTGTCAACAAAATTTTGTGACAGAAGCCAATCCGGCAGCAATGACAAATCTCGATCACTGTAGGTCACCGCTGATGTTTATAGTCGGGGATTCCCTTGTCGTGCTCACTAAGCCTCGTTTTGGATAATGACGTTATTTTTAGCTACCTATTTTAGGAAAGGCCTATAACCCTCTCTATGTCAGTTGAGAGATGTTCAATCAGCAACGCCAACGTGGTTGCTGACGTTGTGTCGATGCGAGGAAGCAACTCTGTGTTTTCGGAAGATATAGTAAGGCATGGCTTGTGGCCTTCCCCTCCAAATTCACCAACTATCAGTATGAAACATATGAAATGGATGAACAGGTGTCGCTGAAAGGTTTTTATCAGGCATAAAATTCCAACTTTAACAAACGTCATTAAGGATTCTCTATGTAAGAGGTTCCTTAAATTCTAAAGAGTGGATCTTCCATATCTCATTGAAATTCATAATATGGTTGTTTTCTCTGAGGACTCTCCATTGTCATTGTCTTGAATTCAAATTTATAGTTGCGATATTAACAATTGACATCCAGCCCAATCATCGCAAAATTGTCATGTATCGATGTTTACAAAACAATGACGTAAGTCGTTCGATTGACGTAAAACATTTTCAAGTTCGTAAACATATTTGCTTCAGGTGTTTTTGAGCAAAAATCACATGCAAAAGTAAATTATGGAACACATTGTTCGTTTGAATTGATTATTAACGATGACGTTAATTTCTCGTCGATATGGATGACGTCTTTTTAAACATGCGTAGACGTAATCACTTGTGCCCAGACTATATATATATACCCTTTTTTGCGGGAAAAATCACGCGACGGCTAGCTCATGAATATTTAGTGGAGGCAGAAAGACCGGAAGCTCCGTAGGTGTGCCTCCACTCGCCTCAACATTTACAGCGCGTAGTTTTCAAATGTTTTGAAGTAATTCCACCATAAACATAACATTATTAGCGAGGATTGGTCGCAAATATTTCGTAATTAAATGTATATTTCACCAAACCTATCTTTAAATTATTTTTAGACGGGATGTAGATTGTCAATTGACGACGCCTTTGTAGCTTGTTTACAAACATTGAAATACCGATGTATCAGCAAATAAATTATATCCACATACACATTATAGGTCTTGTAAAACAATATTTTATTCGTGTTTGGATACAAAATCACACATCTGACATAAATATGATTAAATAAGACTCGAAAATAGTACACCGGTCCCCTTAAAAAGGGAAGAATTTTGATCCAGACCCAGTGATAGGCCTATGATTTGCTGACATTGGTTTATTATGTTATATCCACAGGATTATTTATTAATTAATATTTCAAAGAATGTGACACAGAGTTAGTGATAAATCCATCCCGTACATCAGTAAAGGCTCTATATCTTGTATCTATTCGATTTGTAGAAAACTTTTTTAGTACAAAGATAGAAGAAATTTACTTTCATAAAACGTTCCAATTAACTATCTTTGTTTTAATTGAGAGTCAATTAATAAAGGTAATGTAAGACATTTATGTAATAGCCTATATCCTATAGATGATATTTTCTAATTTCAGAGGCAACACAATATATGCAAATTTATATATAGATATTAATTTGAAATGATGAAGTATTTCACAATGAGTAACACAAGCAAGCAATGGGATTTTTTTCTAGAATTTTTAGCAATTGAGCTTTGCTTTTTTCACCAAAAGAGACATTGAAATACAACCATTTACAATTTAATTAACTAAATTTAAATATATTTAGAGTATTTCACCAGAAAATAATCAAAAGTCTGGACGGGAATCAAGAATGTTGATAGTCCCCTCCTTATTCTATCTCAATTGAAATGCATGTTTCAATATTGAAAAAAGATTTATCACTGCTGGTGGACAGTATGCTTTTATATTTGCATTTGTTTTAAACGATTTTAAAACCCTATTTTATGTTATTTAGTTTCATTTTAGTACCAGATTTCCAAGGTAAATGCAAGCCCCCATGTTTTGACGTAAATTTTGTAAACCCGCGCTGACACTTGTGCGCCGCTCTGCGAATCTGGCTCGCCGATATGCAAAAAGATCGGCAGCTTTCGGCACCTTCCACCTTGACATAATAGTGACCCGTTACTCTCGCCCAGGCGTGAAGAACTGCAGTTGGCTGATGTCAAGCAGTTCAAAAACATGCTTTTGATTGATATATTCCGACACTTGTGGCATGTTTTCCCCCAAAATATACGTCAAAGACATTAAAGCAATGTCGGACGAAGTAAAACGTTCGTGTTTTAATTTTGTTTTGATATTTTGAATTTTTTAAAATTTTCGATACGAATCAACAATATCGCAGATATCTTCTGTCAAATCGACGTTTAAAATTCGTTGTGCCTTTGTCGTTGGGGTTATGTTTTTTTATTTAGATATTTTCAATAAATACAATAAAATTAATTTACATATTTACTATAGTTACAAAATTCTAGGGACCGTATACTGTATCTAGACCTACTTTACATTAGACAATGAGAAACTGGAGCTTTATTTAAATATAAATAAACAATGTTGATCACATGAATTCAAGAAATAATTAGCAAGTATAAGTGTTGAATTTTCTTTATAATATAGATAGCAATCCCCTTTTTTGTTTGTTTTTTCAAGATCATGATGTAGATATCAACCCCTCATGCGAATTTTAAAAATGATAATTGATTGTTGGAAGATGAATGAAAATAACAAATAAAGTAAATATGTATTTTTTAAATTACAATGATTTTAGGAATACATAGTTATCAGAAAACATGTATGCAACATACTTTAAAATTAAAACCAAGCATTCTTCTCAAATTAAGTTTGTGATACTGAATTTATGGTACTCACCTAAATTTATAGATGATATAATTGCCAAAAATTTTAACTAAACACTTATACATATGTGCATTTGTGGCATATTGCATGTGTAATTCAACCAGAAAACATCAATTCTAAAAAAACTGGTCATGCAACAACTCTCATGTTAATATAAAAAAAAATATCTTAATTAAAATGTTATAAGGAAATCTGCATGGATTTAGCCTTCTTGTAGGAAGAGAATAATAGACAAAAATCCATCTTTATTCCTTTTTTTTTCGGGGGGGGGGGGGGGGGGGGGGGGGGGGGGGGAGGGGAGGGGTTAGGGGGGTTATTGAAGTGATTTAATTTGTATGATATCTAAAAAATATTTTTTCTAATATTCTGCTAACACAACATGGAAATTACCTGAACAGAACTTCCACTTTTTGGAACTGCAATTACTTTTCCCTGATTAAATTGTTAACGGAAATATCTTCTTAAATTTTATTCTTTGCAAACACTAAATCACAGAAATCAGATGATGTAGATGTAGCAATTGATACGCATATTGTATTTGTATGGTAACAATATCATCATTTTAAACAAATTTACAAATCAAACAAAATTACATGATAAATGTCAAACATAATTTTCCCTATATGTAATTTTTTTAAATAGATATTGCTGTCCATTGCCTAGTTTTATCTTTGCTACTAGATCTACTATATTTAGGGAAAAACATCATTCTGCCTGTCTGATTCTACAGACTCAAACAACAGAAAAAGATAAGAATTGATTAATATTAGCTTATAAACTATTCACCTAATGGCCGTATTTAGAGACAGTAAACGATCGCAGTTTCAACAATGATGACATATAATAATATCCATTTGTCATAGACAAATTCATAAAGATATTTCGTCACAAACTGTTAGTTAGACAGTCGGACGTTTCGTCACATATAGATCTAGGCCTAGATTCGAAACAAGCGCAGAAACTAAGGCGTCCAAACTTATTTTAAAAACATTTTCAAAAATGTTTCTGTAAAGCTATGAATTTGCTATGGTTTGTTGTTTTCAATTTATAGTATATTTGTACAAAAATATAAAACCCATAACCAAAGTTTCGGGCTACATGAAATGAAATGCTGATTCGAATACAATTTCACTCGCACGTAATCGGGTAGTGGAATTCTGATTCTAAAATGGAAAAATAATGTATCAAATAGAATAAAGATTTTAGTCGAATAAGTTCATAATTAGTTTGTGATAGAATATTTAGCATTATATGTTTATTTCTAATGACAGTTACATTAAAATTTGGCTTTATAAACTCACGCTGAAAAACTCTCCCTACGCTTGCATGTCACACTTCCGGGTTCGTCGGGCTGCTGATACGTGTTCGGGTGTTTTCGGCTTTCGCTCGGAAAACATGACATGGCAAGTTTACCATGAGGGACAATTTGTTTTTTTATCTCGGCGATGTCGTAAGATGTGCTGTGTGATTGAAACATCAGGTATCTAATCACAATAGTTTCTAAGTGGGGTTTTAAAATCCTTTAGAGACTTTACGTTCTTTGTGTTTGACGATGTTAATCATATGTTTAAGAATGAAAATTTTAAACCGAAGAAAGTTTCGGTTCTTCATCCAATGTCATCTCAAAGGCAAATGCATTTATATGTATCAACATCTTGGCAAGTAGATAATTTAAAGTATATTAATAATCTCAGTCCTGATATTTCACCTAGGTTGAAGGGGGCATAACTCTTAAAGTCAAAATTTATATAATTCGCAAAAGAATCGTCATTCTTGTAATTCAATGTAATTAATATAAGAATCTTAAGTTCATATCTAGTTTTGATTTGTAAAAATATTAGAAAAGAGAGCAACAAAAACTTTTGGTTTAGAATGAAGGTTAAACTTTATTTCCATAAAATATCAAAATAATGAATTCATATTAGTCTTACTTTAATATTTAAAAGCTTCTTAAACATTTATAATAGCCTAGTCTTGATTTTTAATCCAGTTCGAACATATCTCTATAAAGATACAGATAAAAATTCTTAACCTAAATATCTAATTCTTTGTTAATACGACATACAACATTAATCAAGAGTAATAGTTTCAAGTTTTTTGTAAACATTTCAATTTAACATATATCCATTTAATTATAGAGGTATGCGATATAATAAAAAAAATCCAGTCGCAAGCGAACATTGACACATTATGATCACACATTGGCACACTTTTCTAAGAGTGGTGTGCCAAGGTGGCACGTGAATGCAAAATCCTGGCTGAAGCACTGGTCCTTTGCTGTAGTTGAGTTGACGTTGGAGTGTGCGGTGTCCGTTAACGTTCTGCCTCTACGTGGCTGAAAAGTCATGATGAGGTAATAACTACTTTCCGCATTTCCTCTAATAAGCACCGGGTCAGGCCTCTAATAAGCGGGGTAAAGGGTAGTTGATAGAATAAGCGCCGTGTCTCTATAAGCCAAATGACAAAAAAAGTGCCCGGGCGCTTATTGGAGGAAATACGGTAGACAACGGGTCACCTCTTGCCTTCAGGGACGCCAGAAGATTTTGATCATTGCTAATATACTTTTAGGTAATTTTTAGGAACTTAAATTCTTTATATTCTGTTTGTGAAGATTATTCCCCAAGCTAAACCGGCTTTAACTCCCCTAAAACATCATTCCCCTCTTATTCTAATCAAAAGAGTGAGTTTGGGTTAAAAGTGTCTTGGACAATATTTCAGTTATTAAAGACGCGGATGACAAGCATCCTAAAGAGAGTGGACAGTTCAGGGAGAAAGGGATCGTGAGTGAGTTGGGGTTTAACGAGCTTGCAACAATATTTCAGTTATTAAACACGTGGATGACAAACATCGACAGGATGAGTGAGAGAAAGTTCCAAATTTGGAACACTTTTCTACATTACAGCGCGCATAGTATCTTTATTTGATGACCATATGGTTATCTAAATTATATTCCAATAAACCTTTGTTTGTGTTAAACAAGATATTTTATTGAGAATCTGTTAAAAGTAAAACAATAACACTGATCATTATATATCAAAATATAATGTTAACTTCGTGTCGTGTCGACACAAAAACACCCCGAATCTCATGCTTTTTCACTTGATTGAGTTCGGGTTTAACGTGTTTGGAACAATAACTCAAGTTATTAAACACGTGGATGACAAACATCCAAAAGAGAGTGGACAGATAAGGGAGAAAGGGTTCGACGGGATGAGGGATAAGACGGTATAGTGAGATAGTAAGCAGGTTTTAGAAGGACTAAAATTTGGTCAGGCTACTTCCCGTCGACCTGTCCATTCGGAATACATTAATTATAAACTCATCCTGCTTCATCAGCGTAATTGAATCCGCTGATCGAGCTCCTTCCATAAACCCTGATTTCCATGACGTCAAAAGCCTCGCGTATCGCTAGCTATCTAACCAGGCAACGAGACGACTCGCATCCAGCAACAGCGGCACAACCCCTGCGAAAGGTTGTATTCAACTCTTTGCATATAACCTTTCGCTATGTCACCCTTGACGGAATGTTATAACTTATAATATTGTTAAGAAGTAAAGTTTGTTCTTTTTTTCTTTAGCGGATGTTTAGAATATTAGTTCCTGGGAGTTACGTCCCTTGTATACCTTCCACGATGCCACGATGCCACGATGTATACTGTTTTTCAACAATGAACCTGTGATGCCAACGAACGCATCTATGGCTCAGTTGCTTATCTCAGGACTGAGAACTCTGAGAATGATGTTCATGTCAGCTTCGTATCTGCACGAAGCCGCGTAGCACCAAAGAAACAGCTCTCAATCCAGATGCCATAGAAAGAGAGTTTGCAATGCTGAAAATGGCATTTGACAATTTAGTTAGTGGATCCCTAGTGTCACAGCAATACAAATACCAGCTTTTACTTGATAGGTTAGGTGGTGCCCCCAAAAGGTTAGCTGAAGCTTATCTCTATGACTGTGACCCTTATACACAAGCTATGACAGCACTGCAGGAGACATACGGACAACCCAGGCAACTCGTACAAAGTGAGATTGGTGCTATACTGAATATGCCACCTCTGAGAATAGGAGACTATGATGCCTTTGAGAACCTGTCACTTTCCCTTAGTACTCTTATTGGTATGCTACGCTCACTTGAAGGCTCCCATGGAAGTGAATCGACCTGTGAACTATGAGACGTTGAGTGAGTGAGTGAGTTGGGGTTTAACGTGCTTTGAACAATATTTCAGTTATTAAACACGTGGATGACAAGCATCCAAAAGAGAGTGGACAGATAAGGGAAAAAGGGATCGAAAGGATGAGAGAAAAGACGGAAAGAAAGGCATAGTGAGAGATAGAAAACAGGTTTTGGAAGGACTCAAATTTAGTCTGGCTTCTACCCGTCGACCTGTCCAGCTTGGGTGTCCCTACCAGGAGCATGTAAGCTCCCGCTGGCATAGCTCTTAGGGTCTCTGAAGCACGCAAACCACCACACCACGATAAGGTATTGAGTCGAGTGGTGGTATGAGACGTTGAACATGACAGCAGTCTACCAAGTCCTGGCCACACAGTATGACCCCATTGGTTACCTCACACCATTTACCACACGTGCCAAGATCATCATACAAGATATGTGGAAGGGTAAGGCAGGCTGGGAAGAAGAGATCACCTCACAAAGCCTCAGAAACCAGTTTACCCAATGGGAATCAGAACTTGATGACATCCCCAATGTCTGTCTCAACAGGTGCTACATTCCCTCCTCTTTTAAGACCATCAACATTCATCAACAGTTGCATGTATTCTGCGATGCCTCTGAACGCATCTATGGCTCAGTTGCTTATCTCAAGACTGAGAACTCTGAGAATGATGTTCATGTCAGCTTCGTATCTGCACGAAGCCGCGTAGCACCAAAGAAACAGCTCTCAATGCCAAGACTTGAACTGTGTGCTGCCCTTACAGGTGCCCAGCTTTCAAACACTTTGAATCGTGAGTTGGGTCTCTCCCCCACCAAAACCTTCTTTTGGAGTGACTCAACAACAGTTCTCACCTGGTTAAAATCTGACTCGTGTCGCTATAAGGTTTTTGTTGGCACAAGGGTATCCGAAATCCAGTCCCTTACCGCAGTTGATAGCTGGCATTACGTCAATACAAAACAAAATCCTGCTGATGATTTGACATGAGGGAAATCGCTCAGAGAGTTATGTGAAGAATCCCGGTGGCGTAATGGACCATCTTTCCTGATACAAAATCCTGAACAATGGCCATCAGCGGGGACCATTCCCCAAGTGACGGACATGTCTGACACTGAACCTGAACTGCGTAAGACAACAGTGTTGTTCCATACTGATGTGATAAGCCTACCAGATCCTACCAAGTACAACACCTTTGACGACTTGGTGAATGCATACATCGAGTGTGTTGACGGGGCGGCCGAGAGACCTATCTGTGATGTTGAGGCGATGCTCTTTCAAAGAGTCCAGGAGGAGTGCTTTCCTGATGAAGTTAAGGCTCTCAAAGCAAAAAAGCCAGTGCTGACGACCAGTAGGTTGTTGGGGTTAGCACCAGATTATGACTTTGACTCACACCTAATCCGGGTAGGAGGTAGGCTCAGAGAAGCCAAGGCCATTCCTGAGAATGTGAAACACCCAGTTGTGCTTGATCCAAACCACCAGATCACCAAATTGTTAATTAAGCGATATGATGAGATGCTCAAACACTATGGACCTGAGAGACTGTTAGCCGAGATCCGCAGGGAATTCTGGATCCTTCGAGGCCGTGAAGCTATTAAGAAACACCAAAGGGAATGTCTTGAGTGTCAAAGACTTCGTGCGACGCCTAAGCTACTTAAGATGGCAGATATACCCAAGGCCAGACTGAGACTGTACAAGCCTGCTTTCTATTCGACCGGTGTTGACTGCTTTGGTCCAATGTGGGTGAAGGTTGGGCGGAGGCAGGAGAAACGTTGGGGAATTGTCTTTAAGTGCATGACGACAAGAGCAGTGTACCTAGACTTACTTGAAAACATGGATGCCGATGCTTTCCTTATGAGTGTGCGGAGGTTTGTATCCCACAGAGGAAAACCACACGAGATCTTATCAGACTGTGGTACTAACTTCAAGGGAGGTGAATCTGAACTGATGGAGGCCTTTGAAGCTATGAACCCCACCATCCGTGATCAGCTGACACCCTTTAAGATCATATTTAAGTACAATCCACCTTATGCACCACACTTCGGTGGAGTGTGGGAAAGGGAAGTTCGATCAGTAAAGCAAGGCCTTAAAGCTGTCCTTGGAACTCAGACAGTGACAGAACCAGTTCTCAGAACTGTATTGTCAGAAATTTGTTCAATTTTGAACTCTAAGCCTCTCGGCTATGTCTCCAGCGATGTTGCCGATATTGACCCAGTGACACCAAACTCTCTATTGATCGGAAGACCAGATACATCACTTCCCCAAGTGGTCTACCCAGAAGACGAGCTCTTGGGTAGAAGACGTTGGCGACACTGCCAAGTGTTAGCTGACCAGTTCTGGAAGGCCTTCATCCGACGATACCTTCCTATGCTTCAACCACGTGCCAAATGGCACAGAGATCAAGACCGCATCTCTGTGGACGATGTAGTGATGATTATGGACCCACAGCAGATTCGAGCCAACTGGCTCGTTGGACGAGTGACGGAAGCTCCCAACAGCTCGGATGGGAAAGTTCGAGCCGCAAGAGTGTGTGTTGGAGAGCACACGTACCTGAGACCAGTGTCCCGCCTTGTGAAGCTGCCAAATATGAATGATACTGACTGATAATACTCACATGATTGTGTCCATGAACTGTGTTTGAATCATGTGCTACCGAGTTCTAAAGCCTCTAATTTACAACCCCTAGTTTCTTTATTCAGTGTTCTGATGCGATGGAGTTAGTATATATTCAAAGACTTTAAACGTTCTTACAAAGAATTCTCACAGGAAGGTCCTGCTTAATTTGTATGTCTGATATTTTTGGTAACTTGCAAATTTTGAAAGGATTTCAAAATTAGGGGGCGGCTGTTAAGAAGTAAAGTTTGTTCTTTTTTTCTTTAGCGGATGTTTAGAATATTAGTTCCTGGGAGTTACGTCCCTTGTATACCTTCCACGATGCCACGATGCCACGATGTATACTGTTTTTCAACAATGAACCTGTGATGCCAACGAACGGAATGAAGCCGCTATTATCAAAATAATTTGTTCGTTTTTCCTTATTTTCAAATATGAAACTGATAGGTGCATGAACCATATTTTGGCTTTGTTTTTAAATTATCATATTGTTGTACATATTCCATACTTACGTTGCAGGCCAGGAGACAAAAGAACTCTCACTCACCATGTAAACGTATGTGTCAGGTTGGCCTGAAGGCGATGAGTGAGTGAGTTGAGGTGAAGAGAAGACACTTGGATTCAACTCAAATCAACAAAGGCCCAAAAGTGGAAAAATGTTCAAAAGACCTACTAAGAAATGAGACCATGGATATTGTGAAGAAAGATGCTGTTGCACACTACTTTCCAAACAACTTTGGGACTTGAACAATGTATGATTCCTTCTTAGCCGACTATGAAGTAATTGAGGTGTCGTCTTCATTGAATGATTGACAACGCGGAGTGATAAGATTGTACCTTCAAATTGGCCATCAGGTTGAGTTAACTCTCCTTCACGTGCTCTTGGATTCATAGATGTGGAATCCAAGCTAGTGGTCGGTAATTAAGTTTCAGGTTAGCTGCGAAAATCATCTATCCTAAACGAATGCGCAATAAGATTTAACATAAATTTTTTGCCTAGGATGTTCGCGAACCGTATTGTCCGTATTTATGTAATAGTATAACTTTCAATTAGACGTATTATCCTAGTTGGGGTTTAACGTGTTTTGAACAATAGTTCATCAGGGAGAAAGGAATCGAAAGGATGAGGGAAAAGAAATAGTGAGTTGGGGTTTAACGTGCTTTGAACAATATTTAGGTTATTAAACACGTGGATGACAAACATCCAAAAGAGAGTGGATAGGTAAGGGAGAAAAGGGATCGACAGGATGAGGGAAAAGACGGAAAAAAATAGAGCCATGGGCTCTGTAGCTCATCAGACTTTTGATAGAAATAGGTGTTTGGGTTTAGACCATGGGGTCATGGGCAGTGTAGGAAAGATAGCCTGTCCCAACGTCCGAGACGGGTAACTTTGTTAAAAGTTATTCAGAATCGAATAAAAAAGGCCCATTGCCCATTTGGGGTCAAGGGGTCACCGAACCTACAATTCAGAACCCCAATGTCCAAGGAGTCTACACACAACTACAAAGCTATCAAGACCTTTTAGAACTGGAGAAGAAGATGAAAGTAGGATTTTAAGGTTTTGACCCCGGTGACCCCAGTTGGGATCAAGTGGTCACCAAACCTACAATTTAGAATCCCCGTTGGCCAAGGAGTCTACACACACCTTTTCGGCTCTCTAGACCTTTTGGAACTTGGAAAAAAGATGAAATTAGGTTTCTTAGGTTTTGACCCCTGTAACCTCATTTGGGGTCACCAAATCTACAATTTAGAATCCCCATTGGCCAAGAAGTCTACACACAACTTTTCAGCTCTCTGGATCTTTTGGAACTACTTTATTTGATTGTGAATAACTTTTAACAAAGTTACCCGTCTCGGACGTTGGGACTGGCTATCTTTCCTACACTGCCCATGACCCCATGGTCTAAACCCAAACACCTATTTCTATCAAAATTCTGATGAGCTACAGAGCCCATGGCTCTATTTTTTTAATAAACATTTTAATTATTTTATATTATGGGTTGGGGGTAGTTTTTTACCTCGTCATTTCTTTTGGGTTTTTTGCCGTACTTTTTTTCATTGAGTATTCCACTGACTGTAATACATTTTAGGAATATAAAGTGAGTGAGTGAGTGAGATGGGGTTTAACGTGTTTGGAACAGTATTTCAGTTATTAAACACGTGGATGACAAGCATCCAAAAGAGAGTGGACAGATAAGGGGGAAAGGGATCGAAAGGATGAGGAAAAAGACGGAAAGAATGGCATAGTGAGAGATAGACAACAGGTTTTAGGAGGACTCAAATTTAGTCCGGCTTCTACCCGTCGACCTGTCCAGCTTGGGTGTCCCTACCAGGAGCGTGAAAGCTCCAGCTGGCATAGCTCTCGGGGTCTCTGAAGCACGCAAACCACCACACCACGTTAAGGTATCGAGTCCAGTGGTGGAGGAATATAAAGTAATTGAAAGTATTAAAGAAAGAAAACACAGTACTTCCATATATGTTCCGGTCACGCCTCTAGTCCTGGTCGAGATACAGAAGACCTTGGATACTGTTATAAAGGACATGTCTTAGTGTTCCGTCAAAACTATGACGGCAGTTCCAATGCCATGGAAGTTAATGAAACGAAGCGTCTATGAGCACGTTCAATTGAAAAAATAATCTAAGATATGTTTGAATACTTTCAAACGGGGGCGCCAAAATTCATTCAGCACTGAATGAGCTGCAGCCATATGGATCAGGTTTGATAATTAAAACGGGAAGATTGTGTTAACCATGCACAAGAGAATGCCTCTATTTATTGAGAAGGGGAGTGCCCAAAGGAAAATTGCCTCGTGACAAAGCACTGAAGTTTCACTATTACTATCGCGTTGCAATAATTACGAGTAATGATGGAGACATCCAGGATATGAGGAACGTCATCTGGGCCACGTTCTTTCGCTACAGCTCCACAGATGATGTTCCTCATCAATCAAAAGGTAAAGCCCCAAATGCCAATGAATGTTTGCACTGTCATCTGGTCTCGGATTCCAAAAGCTGTATTAGTAGGTAAGAAGTATCTACAGGTCATAGCCATGGGCGAGTCAGTGAGTTGGGGTTTAACGTCTTTTGAACAATATTGTAGTTATCAAACATGTGGATGACAAGCATCCAAAAGAGTGGACAGATGAGGGAGAAACGGATCGAAAGGATGAGTGAAAAGACTGAAAGAAAGGCATAGTGAAAGATAAAAAGAAGGGCCCGGATTCACCAAACTTCTAAGAATTTTCTTAGTTGTTAACAACTGAAGTTTCCTTAAGAATTCTGAGCTAAGAAGTGAGTGAGTGAGTTGGGGTTAAACGTGCTTTGAACAATATTTCAGTTATTAAACACGTGGTCTATTAGTGGTATTTCATGAGATATCAAATGTCCCACAAATTGAATGCCGTCTTTTGACAATCCGAATCTTCTTGTGGGGTCATTCTCAGTGTACGTTTCCATACTGTTCGAGCGATCAATGTGAATTAAAGCATTGGCAGCTATCTGTGTTTGGTTAAAATAAATCGTAAGCAACATATGAAGTATTAATAATGTTAAGAACAAATTTAAGCACTGAGATGTTTAAAAATGAAGGTTTTAGAAGGACTTCTACCCGTCCTCCATTCCCCCCCTACACACTCGTCATAAATTCCTTTACAACATTTGTCTTAATACAAAGGTTTCTCGGGCGTCCAACTGAGAGACAATATTGCAACTTAAACTACCTGGCTATTTTTCAGCCAATGAAAACAACGATTGCATGAAAAACATATTTGTTGTCACACATGCCTGTGCAATGAAACAGTCGCAAAATGAGGTGTTAGTGTTCAGTAAAGAGTCAAAGTGCAAAGTGCATATTGCAATAATCGAGCTCCCTCCATATACTCTAATATCCTTTAAGCTGAAAGCCTCGTATCGCTAGCTTTCCAACCAGCCAATGAGACGACTCGAATCCAGCAACATCGGCACAACCCGGATGGAAAATTCCGTTAGTTCGAAATAGTAGCTTCAAGCTCCTCGGATAACGACATTTCTTTGGCTCAAACTGCGCCAGCCGTACGAGGGATTTGGCTCGAATGGGATCAGGGTATATGGAAAGAGCTCGATCAGCGTAGGTAATCAATTACGATGATGAAGCCACAGGCCCTCGGATCATCCAAAATAAAAAATATAAATTTTAAATTTTTTTTTTTAGAACACCCCCTGAATAGAATTGTTCCTCTGTTAATAGTATGTGGAAAGGCCAGACACTCCATTCAACCCCACCCGCATTCTTGACAGAGTGCTACAATAAATACGAACGCAATCAATATAAAATCTATGCAGACATGTTGTCAAATGATTTGCCTTTCTACTCACTTAAACAAATAAATCTTTGGGGTTATTTAATGAGGACGGCCGAAGGACGATTACCACGCCCAACTTAATGCTGATGGGACAAATGGCCGCCCGTCACCTTGACCTTACGGATCTCATTGGTTGCAAGAACGGAGAATTAAGAGTTATCTGTTCCTAACTTTGCATCAAACCAATGAGATCAAGGTGACGGGCGGCCATATAAGAAGAGCTCTATTTTCAGGTAAGCAACTCTTCATTGTTAAATATGCTCTTGCACGTTTTCTGAAAGGGAATTAAAGGGATATCCTGAAAGGCTAATTAATCTTTTCTTATCGATAAGAGAATTTTAATGGATAATCAGGTTGAGTAATGAGATGCTTTAACCCTCAGATGAAGATGTAGCATCAAAATCGGGAGAAATAATTGAGAAATAATTGAGAAATGGAAAGGTTAAACGAGACTTACCTTGGTAAAGGTGAAGTTTGACCTACATTCTGCCAACCAGTCAGGAGTGCCGAAGAGGGGTCACATGAGATGGCAAGTGCGCATGCGCTAGTCAGACTTTAACAACTTGAGGCCACGATATCAGGAGTGCCAGGGGTCACATGAAGGGTGGGTCCAAAGGGACGGGCATGTGACCCCTCTTCGGCACTCCTGACTGGTTGGCAGAATGTAGGTCAAACTTCACCTTTACCAAGGTAAGTCTCGTTTAACCTTTCCATTCTACCAACCAGTCACGTGCCGAAGGTCACATGAGACTTCAAAGCATATCGTCTCTGGGCATCAAGTGAATGAAAACAAGGGTTATTAAAAAGATGAAAAGACACTTTATATCAGTAAACAACTGAATCTCAACATGATACAAACATGTCAAATGATACAAACATGTCAAATTTCCAAACATAAAGCCTCATCATTCTGCTTGTGATAGGAATCATTTAAGTCATTAAATATGTCCATACAGATTCTGAAACTTTAATTTATTCTTTTCCCCTGCCTAAAACAGCTTTAGAGAAATTCTCTGAACTGCATTTGGCCAATGGCTTATTGTAATATTTGGCAAAAGTCTTAGCTGATGACCATCCAGCTCTCTGGAGAATGTCCGAAACAGGTACACTAGACCTCATTGCTGCTGACACAGAAGCTGATCTCGTACTATGAGCTTTAAACCTGTTAGTGTCTATACCAGCACGACAAAGACCAATTTTAATCCATCGACTGACGGTATCTCTGGAAACTCTAGCATGGGGCTTGATTGTACTTATTAAAAGTCTTGTTTCTGAACCTCTCAACTTTTCAGTTCTAGCAACATACTCATTAAGAGCAGTGATAGGACAAATACTCCTATCTGGAGCATAAGCAAACACATCCACTTTGGGATAACTTCTCCCACATCTTGATTGTTTAATGTGTTCTTTTAAATAAAAGGTCACTTTTGAACACTTGTTTTTGATATCCATGTCATCAATGTCAAATAAATGCAATGTTTGCCCTCTCTGGGCAGTAGTTAACGAAAACAGTAACACAAGTTTGATTGACAAATTCACTAATGAGAGCTTACGCACAGGTGTCAACTTTCTAAGGTAGTCCAACACAATATTAGCGTCCATAATTTCTGAGTATTTGGAGGTTACAGGACGAGCTTGGTAAACGCCTTTCATAAATCTCTTCACAAGGGGGTGTTCCCCTATGGGTACAGTGTTAGACACAATTAACACAGACAGAGCACTTCTGGCTGTATTGAGACTACTATAACTCAACCCTTCTGAGTACAGTTCATAAAGATAATCCAAAACCCTTTCTATAGGGGGTGAAACTTGATCAACTTGTTTCCTAGAACAAAACTTAATCCATCTGTCCCAGTACGTCTTGTACTGTTTGCGAGTACTTCCTCGCCAGGACTGTAACATAACGTTGGCAACTTGCGGAGATATCCCTCTCTCTTGCCAGGATTTCCGGAGACTGGGAAAACACCTAGCGTCATCTGGTCCAACTGTGGATGAGTGGCTCGACTCCATGGGAGGTATAGAACCTGGCTTCCCCTTGGGATCATCCTGGGTCTGTCAAACAGAAGATGCAACATATGAGTAAACCAAACCTGAGTTGGCCATACAGGAGCTAGCACAATACCAGTAGCCTTATCAGCAATAATCTTTTGAATGCATCGTGATATAAGACAGAAAGGTGGAAAGCAATAAAACTCTTCTAATTGCCAGTTATAGGTAAATGCATCAACATGAATTGCTCCAGGGTCTGGATGCCATGATATGTATTTAGGTAGTTTATTGTTCAATCTTGTAGCAAACAGATCTATTTTGGGTACAACCATATCAATAGACAAAATCTTTTCAAACACTGATGTTTCAAGGGACCACTCAGTCCTGTCAGAAAACTTTCTAGATGCATTATCTGCATCGACATTTTCAACACCTGCAAGATGGGATATGACAATCTTGACATGATTATCAATGCATTGTTTCACTATCTCCCTTGCAATTTCATCACACTCTGGGGATACCATGCCACCCATTTCTCTTACATAACTGACAGCTGTAGTATTATCACACTGAATATGAATAATTTCCCCTGAAATTTTTCTCTTGAAGGACAAAACAGCTAACAAAATTGCTTTCAACTCCAAAACATTTATGTGATTTTTACTTTCAGATAGAGACCATCTACCATTAGCGGTGGCGCCATCACAACAGGCACCCCAGCCTTCTTGGCTTGCATCTGTCTGTAATGTGATACTTGGTGACGGCCTCACAATATCCTTTTGTGAGCCTTTAATGTTTTCAATCCACCAAATAACTTGTTGCTTACTAGCCTTTGACAGTGACAGCGAGGAATCAAAATTCCAATTATTCTGCCGTAAGGCCCTGACTTTGTCTTTTTCAAGATCTCTGTAATATAGTTTCCCATACTCAACAGCAGGAAATGATGAAATAATTTTGCCAATGTAGACTGCTAGCTCTCTGATTGTAAGAGTTTACGTCCTAAATGCACCAAAGTGCTTGCCTTCTCATCATCCATTATTACTTTCATTTGAACAGAGTCAATAATAAATCCAAGAAACTTTAGTTTCTGATTTGGTAGCAGCTGAGATTTTGTCCTATTTACTGTAAACCCAAGTTTTGTGAACAAAGTGATTGCACTAAATGCATTTTCTCTGCAAAGGGACTTGTTTGTATTTGAAATCAAACTGTCATCTATATAGCCTAGGCAATTTATTCCATTCTGTCGTAAGGATGAATAGATTATTTTTGTCAGTTTTGTAAAGATGCGAGGGGCTGATGCCAGACCATTGGGCAAACAAGTAAATTGATAAAGGTTGCCATTGAATCTAAATCTCAGAAATTTTCTGTGTGAGTTATGAATGTTTACAGAATAATATGCATCTTGCAGATCAACAGATACCATGTAGGTTTCTTTTGTGACAAGTGACAAAGCAGTTTCCAGTGAATCCATTTTAAAATGATGGTATTTGATATACTTATTCAATTCTTTAAGATTAAGTATCACTCGGAAAGATCCATCTTTCTTTTTTCTCAAGAATATATTCGAAACAAACTGTCCAGTTTCATTTTCAACTTTTTCAATGACATTACGATCTAGGAAATGTTTGATTTGTACAGAGATAAAATCACTTTCTTTCTTGTCAAAATTTATTGGTTTTGGTTCTTTCCTTTGAACAGGCAATGTATCGTCAATAAATTCAAGTTTTACTCCCGAGACAAACTGTAAAATTGTTTTATCACTTGTCAGTTTAGACCATTCATGGCTAAAATGTTTCAAATTACCGGCAATGTTTGTTTTATTGCTATCTATATTTGTACACTCACCTACCTGGGTGGCGCTATCCTCCAGCTCGCTGGGGTCGTCTACTTCCCCCTCCCTCTTTTCTGAAGGTACTTCTTGAACCGGTTCGGATTCGACTGGTTCGACCCGCTCTCTAAAAAAGCGTTCTGCTGGGAAGTATTCTGAAGAAAAGTTTCATAGTTCTGTGGCCGACCAAATCCTCTACCGCGTCCCCGATAGTAGTAGGGTCGGTCGCGATGGGCACCTCGGTTCCACCGTCTTCTTTGGAATCTTCCGGCTTTAGCACCAAGACGGTGTGCGACGCCAAGATCTCGAAGATTTTTCACAACTTCATCGCCAAACAGTAATTCAGGTGTACTGCATGTTGCGGGTGAGCACAGCGCCCGATACTCTGTAGCAATTTCAAATCGCAAGAACTCTTTACGTTTCTGGACTGTCATGAGGTTTGTATATCCCATAATGTTCAAAACATCTCCAAGTAAGATTAACATTTTCTCGAAATGAGGCTTTGGGAGTTCAGTTTTATTCTTGAACAGTAATTCCATTGCGCGGACGGCGGCCGTTGAACCTCTGATAACACCGCTTTGGATTTTCTGCATTTTCGTGTCAACTGCACGTGCTTGGCCCGAAACATTGTCCCATATCAGTTTATTGAGTTCAGGTACTTGGAGTTGCGGGCAATTGGCTGGCTTCGTGTGAATTTTCATTCTTTCATTCACGATAGATTCATTTTTCACTTCCTTGTTCGGTTGCAAATCGAACAGTCCTGCCACAATGTCAACAAGAAATTCTGGGATTTCTTCCCCTTTCTCAGCCGCTAAACCAAGGCTCTCTTTCAACTGATCAATGTCATTAGTGTCTTTATTTTCGTTGCATGTTTTGTTCAAGTTTACATCGTCAATGTTTTTGTCAAGCAGAGCCGCAATTGGATCTTGCGTGGGAGAGTCGACATGCATTTGTCCCGATTCAAGACCGTAATCGTCCTCATCGTCAAAATAATCTCTATCTTCTTGATAATTTTCTTGATAGATACTGTCACTAAGTCTAGTGAAATTGTTTTCCATGTTGCCACTAAGCTTGGTCAAACCGGAGTTCATTTTCTTCATTTCTGACAACATCGCCATCATTGTTGTGTCAAGAGACACGGGCGGCACATGCACATCATCTTTTGATGTAGATTGCTTTGAGGTCGACGCCTCAGATGGCATAGATTTCGACGATTTCTGAGAATCATCTTTAGTTTTAGATTTCCCGTCAGATTTGCCGCTTTTCTTCCCACGTGGGGGTGAGAGCATGGCGTCAGCCATGTCCGTACAAATTCGGTGACAGATAAAATCGAAATACTACAGATTTCAATTTCAAGTAAAATTCAAAGTCTTTGGATTGGTGATATGACGCCTCAGGTCATACAAACAAGCTATGAATAGATGTATGAAGACACCGCAGGTCTTTTCATCAAAGCGTGCATAAAACGAGCTCGCTGAAAAAAGCGTCTGATCTAAGCGCGAAACGCGAGTGCTCTGACTAGCGCATGCGCACTTGCCATCTCATGTGACCTTCGGCACGTGACTGGTTGGTAGAATGCAAATTTCGAGGAATGACTACAGCACCTTTAAATCCACAACGCTTCACAGTGTATGCTTACACTTCTTTGCACTTTACACTTTAATGTTTATCTGGGGAACACGACCTGGTCAGGGAAGATAAGATTTATCTATTTTAACCCTTTAAAAGAAGTGGCACACGGTTAAACAAGCAAATATCTTGACACTGCTTATGTAACAACTCCCATTATTTATTTATTTTCAAGGGGGAAGGGGAATGGTCGAAGGAATTTTCTTTATAATGTTAAATAAAACAACTTCATAAACTTAACAGTTTATTTATTTTAATCAGATGGAAAGCCAGACAAGTACAGTTCCTATAGAGTTTAAGATAAGGTTTACCCCAACTCACTCACTCACATTTACCACTGTAGGTCTGAAAAAAAAACCCAGCACCGATTTCCAGTGCAAATCGTGATTATAATGTCCTTCAACGTTTACACGATTACGCGACGTCATTTCTTTGATCTTATTTGTCTGTTTTAATATTGCTTAACATAAAAGTCAACTCTTCATATAACATCATTTAAACATTGGTAAAAGACAGTTACAACGTTCTTGGGTGAGTGAGTGAGTTGGGGTTTAACGTGTTTTGAACAATATTCCAGTTATTAACCACGTGGATGACTAGCATCCAAAAGAGAGTTCAAAGATAAGGGTGAAAGGGATCGAAAGGAAAAGGGAAAAGACTGAAAGAAAGGCAAAGGAGAGATAGACAACAGGTTTTAGAAGGACTCAAATTTAGTCTGGCCTCTACCCGTCGACCTGTCAAGCTTGGGTTACCAGGAGCATGGAAGCTCCAGCTGGCTTAGCTCTTGGGGTACCTGAGTGAGTGAGTTGGGGTTTAACGTGCTTTCAACAATATTTCAGTTATTAAAGAGAGTGGGCAGATCAGAGAGAAAGGGATCGAAAGGATAAGGGGGAAAGTAAGTCAAAATGAGAGATAGAAAGCAGGTTTTAGAAGGACTCAAATTTGGTCTAGCTTCTACTCAAATTTGGTCTGGCTTCTACCCGTCGACCTGTCCAGCGTGGGTGCCCCGACAAGGAGCATGTTTGCTCTAGCTGGCATAGCTCTCAAGGTCTCTGAAGCACGCAAACCACCACACCACGATAAGGTATTGAGTCCAGTGGTGGTCAACGTTCTTGGAATTTCAAATTGCTTGCTGGGCAATGTTAGGGATATGCATATTTCTACAGCTTATGCCACCATTGGACTCAATACCTTAACGTGGTGTGGTGGTTTGCGTGCTTCAGAGACCCTGAGAGCTATGCCAGATGGAGCTTCCATGCTCCTGGTAGGGACACCCAAGCTGGATTGGTCGACGGGTAGAAGCCAGACTAAATTTGAGTCCTTCCAAAACCTGCTTTCTATCTCTCACTATGCCTTTCTTTCCGTCTTTTCTCTTATCCTGTCGATCCCTTTCTGCCTTATCTATCCACTCTCTTTTGGATGCTTGTCATCCACGTGCTTAATAACTGAAATATTGTTCAAAGCACGTTAAACCCCAACTCACTCACTACAGCTTATGAGTTTAAAATGTTTAGAACATAAACTTTGTTATTTCATTATTGCCTAGGTAAGACTTGTTACCCAACTGTTCATCATCAGCTATTGAGTTTTGAGAGGATGAAGATAAAATATTATACTTATAACATCACTCGAATAGATTTGATAAAGATATTGGTCTGAAATTATATGCTTACAATTAAAGATTTTTTAGTTATACCATAATATGTTCTGGCATGCTACATGGTAGTGCCTTGTGAATGAATTTTTTATATAGATCGAACTCCAAAAAGACAATACTGTACAAAAGCAATCAAACAAGATTAACAACTTCCTTAATTATGAAAAAATATGATTCTTTTTTAGAAACCATTGCATTGTGAAGCAGATATATAATTATAAATATGAATTTGAGTTAATGCGTGGGTAAGTATGTGAGATGATTCACTGAGATTGATTCTATGCCACTCAGGGTTTGCTGCCGCAAGTCAACTCGAAGGTTTGATCCCTACGCAGAGCGTGACGACCTCTTGTAGGTTTTAACCCAGCAGTAACACTAGCGCCGTTTATTTTCTTAATGGGTAAAGGGGTTATCTTGATGAAGTACTCCTGTGAGGTCACGTGATTGTGACGTGTGTGTTTTCAAGGATTGGATCAGGTAGGTATAAGAAAGGTCAACATCCTAATCTGGAATAGTTCTCTGTGGAATTGCAAAGTGAAGTTTGTTGGTGAGTTAAAAACGTGTTTGCGTTTAAAATGGTACCTTATTAAAGTAGAGATTTTTTTTCAAATGCATAGTCATAAATGACCCAAATTCTCTTATTCAACATATTGGGTATTTTATCATATTTTATGTCTACCCTCATTAATCCGAAACCCTTGCAGTCAAAAAGTCACATTTCGAAATGTTACGAGTGTCGTTTATGAAAAATAAGTTTAATGAACATCTATACCATATGTCCTATCCAAGCAGGCAATCTGACGTTGTATCAACGTTGAAACGACGTCGCGTAGCAACGTTGAAATAACGTTGAAATTTGATTGGATTTGAAATTTGCGGCGACGTCGAAATCTGACGTTATTTCGACTTTGGTTCAACGTTGAAGCGAAGACGTTGAAAAGACGTCATTATGACGTCAAGATGTATAGCTCTTTCACGTTATGTTAACTTTGTTTCGTTGTTATATTTCATTCAACGCATCACCTGTGAGGCTATGCCCTTAACTGCATTTCTTTCATAGACCTTGATACATGATATAAGTGGCTGCTGATGTGTGAGTATCCAAGATATGGAAGTTTTATGAGTCGAGAGGGCATTCATGTTTATATGACACTGCAACGATTTAAATCAAAGTGTAACCAAAAAAATGTTTGTTATAAATGTGCAATTACCGTTTTGTAAGAACTACTAACTTTATTCAAATCGAATATTTATGTTGTCCGTTGTGAACATAAATGAAAAAATAAAACCTGTTGAAAAATACCATATACCTTGTTAACTCTAACTAAAATAGGGTCAGTTACCTCCCTTTCTTGTGAGATTGAATCAAATTAACTTTTATTTATCTAAATCCAATATTAATAACACTTACATGTCAATGATAGCTTTTCGTTCTTGCATTTTTTATTTCATTCTTTATAACAATCCATAACTTAGTTGATGTTATTAATAATAATGAAATGTTATAAAAGTAATCAATTGTCAGTTTTAAGTTGTTCTGATGACGTCGAAACGTCAATAAAAACCCAAAATTTCAACGTCAGGAAACTAACGTTGTTCCGACGTCGAACATTGGTTGATCGACGTCCAGACCTGAAATCAACCAAATTTCGACGTCGAAATGACGTCAGATGCCTGCTTGGATCTTATTAGTTGAACAGAAACGGGATTTACTATTTGTAAACAACATTAATATACGCATGAGAAGACAATATCTTAGCAATCACGAAGTACAAGTACATATTACACCTTAAAAGAAATCTTTAGCCAGCCCATGATCAGGCTTAAGGATTAAGGAGAGACTCGATCCTGATATCGTTCTCGCTCAGGGTAACAAAGTGCAAAAACATTTTGCTTTAAATAATTCTCTAAATAGCAAAGACATCCGTACACTGATGCAAATCTCTTAAATTTTCGCGAGGGCATGCCATGTGATGTGAACATCACTTATGTGGTAGATATTTTCTTAAATCTTTTGGCGCTCTAAAATACATATTTGAGGTAAATGACAGATTAAAATTGTCTTTTAAAAAAACCTTATATCTGTTCTTCTTTTCTGAAATCTTAAAATGATAGTTATAATCGGTAAGCACAAGGTAGGCCGTCAAAGCTAAACTTTAATTGAGAATTAATTGTTCTTTTGTTTGTTCAAGTAGGTATTTTTGAAAAAGATGTCAAGGTGTTGAAAATCAATCGGTTAGCCCTGATTGCTATTTCAGAAATCATTTTCTTATTCAACTGAGGACATCATATTACAGTTATAAGAATTCGTAAAATGTTTTTAGTCTGTGAAAAATCCCTTTGAACATGACAAAAAAATCAATTTCATTTCTTCAACCACTGTGTCACTAAATTTCTAAAGTGCAAACTTTGTTGATGCATACAATATTGACATTGAGTAGCGTATTTTGCCGACAGCAACATTATCATAAATGCTGATAGCCCTTTTAGATCGTTTTCAGGTTTCGTCACTATCGTCATCCTTCATTCATTTGCACCTTTCATTTTCTGTGTTACGTATTTCTGTTCATGTCAATTTTCTCAGCTATCCTCGGCGTGGCACTCGTGGCAGTAGCTGGAGCAGATTTCACCAAGAGGGAAGCTTTATTGGCTGCTGAACCTATCATCTCCCAAGTTCTCATCTCTCAGACTGGACTTGAAGAGCAAGTCAATAGATATGCGAGAAAGCTAGGCGAATTCGTCCATGGACACACTGGGACGGTATGACGTCTACCTATCACATTTGAGAGCCCAAAACGCAATCCTGGATGATTTTCTTATTAATATTTGAGGACTTTCATTGTCAATGTTGTATTTAAGTGTTTTGTTAATTCTGTTATAGATATTGATTTGTTTCTTTTTTATCTTTCTTGCAATTGTTTTCCTTCAGATACCTCTAGAAGGAACTCAACTTATTATTGACTACAACAAACATAGATGCACAACGCACTCAAGAAAGAGACTCATATTAAGTACATATCAATCTATTTTAACATCATGTACATTTTATTCATCATTTAATTGCTTATCTCATGTCCGGAGAAAACATATTTCCTGATTTTATTTGAACGATTTAATTCTTTCAGCAGTGTTCTTAAAAATTTCCTTAAACACGATATTGGTTTTAAAAGCATGCATTTTCAGTATGATATCTGACAAAACATAACTCCAAAAAATGTTTTACGAAGTGTTAATCATTATACGCTTTGTGTGAAAATGCTAGGTCCTCCAGAAATATTCTCTTAATTTTACTTTTAAAAAATCAACTCTTTTCGATGGGTGTCATTAACGTGATAAATAACTGAAATATTGTTCAAAACACGTTAAATTACAACTCACTCCACAATATTTATTAGCTAAATTCATTCATTACAGCGGGTAAAATATCTCATTACCTAACCCGATTCTCTCTAATTTTAAACCATCTTTAATGAATTAAGCGACGCCTATTTGTGTTGATTTTAGATTCTTAAATGCTTCGTTGGGTACTTTTAAAATATTTCTAGTATCAGTTTTGGATGAATACAGCTAAAATAGCAAATTAAATATCTAATATTTTTCACCCTACCCATGCTGCTTCTTTCGTTGCTAAACACACTGACAACACACTCTATGTTCAAAGCACGTTAAGCCCCAACTCACTCACTCACTTGCATACTAGTATTCGATTGAGAGTAAGAGAATTATATTTTAGAAACGTATGCGAAACACATCCTTGTTTTGTGGAGCGTATAAATTATTTATGAAATTAAAAGGTTCTCTCTGGTCAAGAGGTCCTTTGTTCAAATCCGGGCAGGGACTCGGAAATGCATAGAAATAAGGATCTTGGGGACTTTCCCCTGCAGCAACATAAGCAGGAGCGATTTAAGGGAAATACTATTGTGAAAGCAGTGTTGAGACTCGTACCACCTCACCTCACTTGAAAGGTTTCTTCCGTGTGTCATCATGAAATATCGTATTGCAGGTCAATTATATTGACCTCATCGGGACAGGACAGGTATTTAAGTTGTTACTCTTTTTTATTGAATAAATCAATAATCTGAGTTTATCTCTCTTCATTTTTAATTTCAGGCAAATACGAGCATTGCGTAGCCGATGCATGCGAAAACAAAGTCACCCATGTCTGCAAGAGCTGCACCAAGACTCACCAGGATGAGGCTCTAAACTGTGCTCTCAAGGCTCTCGGAGAGGAGCTGCAGCGACTCGCTAAGCAGGCACAGGCCGCACACACTGGATAAACTTTTATTGTTCATTCTAAATGCTCATGTATAAAACCCGATCACCTGTATTTGGGTATGTCTTTAGATTGTCAACTAATTTGAGCACATGGAGTGGCTTACTTAATTAAAAAATCACACTTTATTTGTCTACCTGTACGGCCAGGAAAGATGACAGCAATTAACTCATCATCTTGCTTCATCATCAGCGTAATTGAATCCGCTGATAGAGCTCCTTCCATATATCCTGATATCCTTTGGGCCAAATGCCTCGTATCGCTAGCTTTCTAACCAGCCAATAAGACGACTCGCATCCAACAACACCGGGTTAGCGCCTTCGGCTTCGGATTAAGAGGTCCGTGGTTCGAATCCCGCCAGGGGCTCGGCAACTTTGTCTGCAGTAGAGAACTGTTCTACACACAGTCAGGTTTGGGTGCAATGCTACATTGAAATTCAGCGCAGTACCACCCATGGTTCGCTAGTTCCAGCCGATGTTTGCTGGTTTCACCGCAATGCATAGCCACATGGTGTTGCGGGCTTTCTCCCTGCAATAATACTAGCAGCCGCGATATAAGTGAAATAATCTTAAAAGCGGCGTTAAACACCAACTCACCTCCAACAACACCGGCACAACCCGGATGGAAAATTCCTTTAAGTTCTAAAGAATAGCTTCTAGCTCCTCTGATAACGACATTTCATTGGCTTGAACAAAAGCAGGTGAGCACAGCCATGAACATCCAGCCGCGCCAGCCGAACGAGGGATTTGGCTCGAAAGAGATCAGGGTAAATGGAAGGAGCTCGACCAGCGGATTCCAATACGCTGATATTGCGGGATGTTAACCCATTAGAAAATTTAATTTATTCTTATCAGCATATGCTAAAAGCGGGTGACAAACTGCAACATAACAAAAACTTATTAAGGCTTACACTCTCGTGCATAATCCTTTGGTTTTTATACATGACAATGTGGACAATGAATAGGATTCATTTACAAACAAGTGGTGTTCAAACAAAACTGCTGTTAAAACTAACATGGCAACATGGCCTGAAAATTAAGTCACAGTTACACATGAAATACATGTTTATTTAGAACTATTACATAATCAGCCCTAATACATTTACACCGTTTAACAGTTGTTTGGAGATACTACTCATTTTATGGGGGGCGTACGTTTCACCTTGACTTGCTAATATTACGGGAATTTTTCGCATATATATGAAAACATGAGTCCTGAAAGTGTCCCTCTGTCACAGGAGAGTTCCAAAAATATAATATCAAATGAAGCACTCGTAAAATACCTTCTTAAGAGTGATAAATAAGTGCAACAGAACACTACCTTTTGTCTCGTAATCTGTGTCATACACAACACAAAGGCCTAGGCACACATGTGATAAACATGGTACTCTTCATAAAAAAAATATTAATGCTTTTTTTATACTTGCGAGTCGATATTAAAAATTCTAACCGAAATTTAACGAAAACGAAATTTCGAATATATGACCCCTTCTTTCTAATCAAACATGCACAAATTACATTTTTCGCACGAGAGACCAGACGATCCCTGAATATATTCAAGAAAGGCTATTTCACACATTGACAATTGGTTATCCTTTGTCAGTTTTAGTGTAATTATTCTATTGAAGTCCAAATAAAACCAAATTACATGATAATTGCACTACGATTCTGTGGTACAACAAACGTTCGGTATGAAGGTGTAGGTAGGAAAATATTTGACTGTAACACCGTATGTCTGGTGAGCGTGACGAGGTCAAGTGAGATAAGTCTTACCTTAAATAATTCTCTTGAAGAAATGGCTCAATATTAATCAAGCAAAATAGTCAACACTTTTGTATTGAATCTCTTTTTTCATATGTCTTCAGGTCTAGAAAAGTGTTACATACGCAGGAAGGTTCCTGTGCAATGATTCTCTGATAATAATTTAACTCTGTTTTAGCTCGAAGTTTTCATCCGTATGGAGAGCATGAAATTTGTAGGTTTTTCCCCCAGCAGTAATAATAACAATAGTAATAATGTGGATATTTATATGGCGCCTTTCCACGTCCTAAGACATGCTCAAAGCGCTACCTACATCGACTCGTCATTTTAACAGCAGGTTGGATTTGGTGCAATGCGGATGAAGAGCCTTGCCTTAGAACTCCAGAGTTTAGTTTTGGACCCAGGGTGCCGTTTCACTAAACGTTCGTAACTAAGAACGTTCGTAAGCAGTTACGACCGATATTACGAATTTGTCATAAAAAGGTAAGAGCGTTTCACTTAACGTTCGTAGACCGATCGTAAAATAATAAACGTTACGATAAAATCGTAACAAAAAGTGGAACTCTTTTAGAGGTGAAGGTAAAAAGATAAATAAGAATTATGAAACAGGTGCCCGAAAACGTACGAATGACTGACCTGTAGGGGGTTTTCAAATTCAATCGAAATGTTTCTTAACTTGAAATTTTATTTGATTGAATGACCTTGAAATGAATGTCGGTAATATCGCGTTTCATACGTAGCATATGCATTTTATCGCAAATTGATCATGTTTGAAAATGTAAAATACCCTCTCATTCAAGGTTCATAATAGTTGATTTTTTACAAGTCACGACAAACTTCTCAATGTCTACACTCAACATTTTGTTATCAAAGGGTCAAGGACAAATCCCAGGGAATCCCGAATGACGTCATGGCCTGGGATTCCCGTTTCCCAGTGCTTAAAATAAAACGGCGTCTTACACTGAGAAGAACGCGTCATCATCTTCCTTGACAGGAGAAATCCCGTAGACTGTTCTCTATACTGATTAATTGATTAATTATAAATTTGTCATTATTTTGGGTCATTCATTTATATTGCCCAACCAAGCAAAATATGACTCGAATATATTGTACGTGTGTTTTTGGGGATCCGATGATGATGGAGGTCACAAAACCCAAACACCGTCCCAAGATTTTGAATTTGTAAAGCCTGAAAAGTGAATTCAAAAGTTCTTTGAGTACAGTTTTGAAGGGAAAACCCCTTCTAGTCTCACCAAAATCACCAGTGTTCCGAAAACACAAAGTAATGTAAATTCATTCATGGATTCATGGACGGCTACCAGTGTTTAAAACCACACCGGTAAATACGGATAGGTGAGTGAAAATAAATTGTGAATGTGAAATAATTTTAGAGAAAACAAAAAACCTAGTAGAAGAATTGATATATTTACCCCATATGATATAAACAGTATATCATAAATATATTTTTCCCAAATATTGTTTGTCTTTTAGTTCTAAACTTTTCTTACATTTGCAGTTTAATCAGCTTATAATATTTACTGAAAAACCAAATCTGTTAGTATATAAAGACAAGGCAAAAGGACTTGTAATACAATATCTTAGTTTTACATAAACAATACTGGACTTTTCTGTTTTTAAAACGTCAGCTCAATATATTTCAATATTTTCCTTTTCAATTTGCCCTTAAATCGAATTACCCAGTACCATAGTTTAAGGTTAGTCATAAAAAGATCTTGGTTAAAATTTATGCACTTATAAGTTTTAATGATTTCTGTAGAAGCTTAAGTTAAAAATTATTTACCTTGATAGTTACTGGGTTATTTCTATTAGCAATATCATATGGGAATTCCAACATCATGAATAATAATAAAAAGTGATGATGAAATTTTTTAATTTGTTCCTATATTAATTTCCAAATGGCATGTAGATTGATATATTAGATAATGTATTCATGTTTTTAGACACCTAACTTAATTCATCATATTTGTCAATATTGTTTCAAAATATGATAATGAAAGGAAATACAAGTCTGATTAGATTTTAATGACATATGAGTTTCTGTCAGTACTTTTTAAAGTCCTTTTGAATTTTAAGGGGAATCATTTTTATGTAGTAGGTTCAAATTAGCATCAATTCTTTTGAGGGATCAAAACAATGACTTACATTGTGCTTTATTGTGTGTTTTCAGTGCACACAGTCCAGCTCAAGGGAATTTGCACTGTTGAAATAAGACACATTGGGGAGCTTAGGTGAAGCCAGAAATATGAAATGACTGTTAAAAGGACATTGATTTGTTGCTATTGTGATTTGAACTGAACTTTGCCTTGTTGAGGCTGAAGTACTATAGGCTGAGTTTTATAATAGGTTATAACATAATAAACTTTTACGCAATATTATTTGTTTTATATTGTAATTACTTTTACAGGGCATGAGTTGCTACATTTCAAAATCATCCTAAATCTACTACAAATAATTCAATAAAATAGATATCATGTCAACAATTAAAAATTTCAATAATTTCCTATGTCTGGGTGATAATATAAAGATTTTGATGTGTATAAAAAGTTCACAATACAAAAAAAAACAGTTTGACAAATGCAATAGATTTTTTAAATATAAAGCAACAACTTTTTATTCATTCTGCTATATTTTCTATTAATAAAACATTTGTTTCTGTAAAATCTATGACTAGCTTCTGCATTGCTGTCTTCCAATTTAATAATTAAAGATGAATTATGATATACAACCTCAAAACACAGGAAAGTATTGGATATCTCATATCATATGAAAATATAGATTAAAATATCCTCTCCTCTTTAGCATGGGGGTAGGTGGGGGAGGGGGTAAAATAATCTAGATATATGATCATTTAAAACAATTATTATTTTTAATTTCCTGTGCTTAAATCTAAATATGATAGTTTTTTGTATATTTGATTTAAAGAGGTTCGTACCAATTAACAAAATAAATGAAAAATTGCTGTAAATTTGCAAGGTGAAAGCTGAATATGTATTCTTTGATATTCAAAAATAAAAAAAAGCATGTCACGGACCTTCTTTTTCAAACAAATGATGATTTTAAAGGGGTTTATTTTTAAAAATTGGGAAAAGACCAATTTTGCTAATTTAATCTTAAAAACAAAAAATGAGAATGTAAGTAAAAATTATTTCTTGTATTTCCTTTTTTTGAGTTTTGTAACTTATCTGAAAATAATAAGATGCAAGTTCGATGATGATCGCTACAAAAATAGCGTATAATGCACCTGGCAGGGTCACCCAAGCTGGACCGGTCGAAGGTTAGACGCCAGACCAAATTTGAGTCGTTCTGAAACCTGTTGTCTATCTCTCACTATGCCTTTCTTTCCGTCTTTTCCCTCATCCTGTCGACCCCTTTCTCCCTTATCTATCCACTCTCTTTTGGATGCTTGTCATCCACGTGTTTAATAACTGAAATATTGTTCAAAGCACGTTTAACCCCAACTCACTCACTCACTCACTGTATAATATGCGTCCTTATTAAACTATTGTTTTTAGTTCTTTTGTACATAATGACTTTTCCTTGTGAGCAACGATTGTGATATTACCAAGCGCTTTATAAATTCATTATTATTATTATTGTTATCTGCCACTTTGAACCAAATAGCCCAAATCCTTACAGTCACCAACACTTAAAGAGCCACTCCGTGTTTTCATACCATATAATTTACCTTTGATATGAACCTAAATGTTATATGTCGTGATATAAAATCAAAACCTCTTAACTTCTTATGTCCAAAAGACATATATATGACAATTACTGATTTTCCATGAAAATCTAAAAAAAAAACCAGCCTTATAAATGCACAGAGGTGTAGATATCGCGTCTAATATACATGGATACTAGTTATAAAACCTAACAAATACTATCATCTCCTAACTGCCCTCCTGGCTGTTTTAGAGAAGTATCCAAAATTACGTTTGACTATTGGACGCGCGTCACTGTCCAGTTTTCGATCATAATTGCGACGTTTTATCTTCATATCGTCACTGTAAAACACCAAAACGCTTTAAAGAGTGTCTTTTTGGTAACAGACGATACTTCGCGATCAAATGGCACCATTGATGGCATATACGACTCCAACAACTCGCAACTCCAACAACTCGCGGAGTTGCTCCAAGAGTCAAATTTACGAATGTTTAGGAGCGGGATAGCGCAGTGGTTAGCGCGTTCGGCTTCGGATCAGAAGGTCCGTGGTTCGAATCCCGCCAGGGGCTCGGCAAGTTTGTCTGCAGTAGAGAACTGTTCTACACGCATTCAGGTTTGGGCGCAATGCTACACTGAAATTCAGTCCGGTACCACCCATGGTTCGCTAGTTCCAGCCGATGCTCGCAGGTTTCACCGCAATGCATAGCCACAATGGTGTTGCGGGCTTTCTCCCTGCAATAATACTAGCAGCCGCGATATAAGTGAAATAATCTTGATAGCGGCGTTTTACACCAACTCACCTCACCTACATGCATAATAAAGATTGATTGATTGATTGGAATTTCCCAGGAAAATCTATCTAAAAAACAATAAATAGTTTATGTTTACAATTCCAAACTGATGATAGCTGTTGTTCATATACAACATTTAATTAAATATCAAATTATAATTAAGAATTGTCATCACATTATCACTTATTTTAAGGCAAAGCTTTTTTATGCTTTCTCTAATAAATCAAAGAAATCAAAATGTCTTTTATTATAGGACATTGAATCTCTTCTAGAAAATAAATTACTAGGTTTGCTCTCGTAGTCAAACATGATAAAATCCTTCAAGAATTTGAGCCTTAGTTTCTCCAGATCTTCTAAAGGAACCTCCCTGTACGCTTGAAGGAAAGCATCTTGGCTGTTTGACCTTGCCCCGGAAGTACTTCTATGGAATCCATCTAACAGCAAATTTGTTAATGAGGTCAAGGACAAGCTTTTGCTTTCTACTGGCGACAGAGGGTAGCTGTAATCTGTTTCAATCATCCCCGATATTTGTAACTGTCGCCAAAGTCTTTGGTATATCTGATGATAAGTGGCACAGGTCAGTAACTTGCTCAACATATCATATGTTCGCATGGAATTATAAATAATATAATGAATGCTATTTTCAAGGAGAAAATCTTTGAACATTATCTTTGCTCGACTGTTGGTAATATTCAAGATATGATAAATATCAGTTTTAAACGTCTCCACCTTTCCGATGACAAGATATTCAACATTGCAGATATCGCAATGTGTTGTAACAGGCTTAAAATGATCCTCATAAATATCTGGGCTTGTAGATATTAGATATTTAATAAGTTCGCTAAACTTTAGATCCTTTCCACAACCGGCAGTTTGATTCTGAATCATCTTTGCATAATTCCAAAACTTATAGTTTGGTGCTATGAATTTATCTACATAGGATGAGAAAATTCTTTTGTATGGATTTCTTGCGAATATTATTGAAAGGGAAAACTCCTTTACTTTCTCCATGTATATCGTTCGTTCGTCCTTTGTCATCCTCTCCATTACCTTACTGAGAAGTTTTGGTTGTGCGCTTTTGAAGTCGAATGGGGAACTGAAGTCGCCAAAGTTCAATAAGTGAAGAATTCTTCCCAAAAACTTCGAGGCTACTTTGGGTACTGGGCAATAAAGCGTATTTATGTTTTCGTAAAATGTTAGTTGGTTTTCTAAATGTTTGATAGTGATATCCTTTTTTCCCAGCAAGGCGCAGACGGTCTCCACGTGATTCTTTCTCTTCATCATAGTTTCTTCCACATCTTCATCCTGAAAATAAGTTTTTGTCAGGTTTGAGATAATCTGAAGGAGTTATGACAATTTTATCTTCTAATGAGGAAGAAGTATGTTTGGTGATGTTTTCAGCAGTAACATTTTGTGCATGCTTCTCAAGGCCGTTTAATGCAGTCCTTGTTTAAGTATTATGATCAAAATGACATCACCATAAAGCATTTGGTATATAGTAAAACTTGCTGTTTCTGTCACATTCTTTTTATCTAATGTACTTTCGGGTTCTTATGAAGGAGTGAATTAAAATAAAGTGTGGTACTGATAAAAGTTAATATATACTCACTGTATGATTATCAATTTTATTCCCAAGTAGTTCAAGGACTTCTCTATGTGTTTTTTGGAACAGATTTCCCTGTCTATCTACTGATGAATCTACTGAAACCTTCACGCGTCTATCATTGAAACCTGTAGTTATCGTAGAAAAGTATAGACTTATTAGATCTTGCATTCTTTCCTTCATAAATTCCACAACGACCTCTGTCTTAATAAAAAGGTTTCTTGATGTAGAAATGTAGAACGCTGATTGGATGCAATCAAAGTTAGTTGTGCAGTTAGCGAAACCGTTCCAAAATATATCATTCAAATCGCTCATTTGTTTATCCGGGAGCCTTCCGAAAGCTAAAATTTATTCGCATTTGCACCTTGCACTTTGAGTCTTCATTACAGAACACAAACGCCTCATATTGGGAAACTGCCGGAAACCCGAGAAACCTTCGTATTAAGATAGAGGTTGTATAGAAATTTATGACGGAGCTACCTATGTTGGGCAGGACTGTAGATTATCAAAATAAATGTTTTAATATTCAATTCAATAATTGACAACACAAAACTAAAGTTGATGCCACTAAACTAGATATAATCTGTAATAATATTAAATAGTGACATTAAATGCACATCGAAATTAATTATATGACATGTAAAACATTTCGGGATAGTGAGTTAGGGTTTAACGTGCTTTGAACAATATTTCAGTTATTAAACACGTGGATGACAAGCATCCAAAAGAGTGGACAGAAGGACTCAAATTTGGTCTGGCTTCTACCCCATCGACCTGTCCAGCTTGGGTGTCCCTACCAGGCGCTTGTACGCTCCGGCTGGCATAGCTCTCGGGGTCTCTGAAGCACGCAAACCATCACACCACGATAAGGTATTGAGTCCAATGTCTTGTACATCATGGCATGTACCCTATTGAGGGTTGATAACGCTCTGTCTCTCTTCCCCGTATGAGGTAGAGGTAAGTTCGAAAAATCGCCACTACTCCCCGACCTGTTGCGAGTGCAGTTGTGAATTTCAAACTCATTACTACCATCTTTTCATTCTGACATTTTCAAAGAGAAAGGGACCTTTCTGGACATCGCGATCGGCATATCTCTACAAAAGCAATGTCGAATAGTGTATCATATCATACCCCATTATAAACCATAAATGATTAAAAGAATATAGCATGTGATTACGCATGGTCATTGTTTTAAATGTCTTGCTGTGATAGCTGTCTTAAATCAACTGCAAGAGGGGGCGGGATAGCGCAGTGGTTAGCGCGTTCGTCTTCGGATCAAGAGGTCCGTGGTTCGACTCCCGCCAGGGGCTCGGCAACTTTGTCTGCAGTAGAGAACTGTTCTACACGCAGTCAGGTTTGGGTGCAATGCTACACTGAGTATAAGCGCAGTACCACCCATGGTTCGCTAGTTCCAGCCGATGCTCGCAGGCTTCACCGCAATGCATAGCCACAATGGTGTTGCGGGCTTTCTCTAGCAGCCCCGATATAAGTGAAATAATCTTGAAAGCGGCGTTAAACCCCATCTCACTCACTCACTCAACTGCAAGAGTTTTAGTAATTTCCATGCTTTTACATAGACTGTTAGTATTAAGTAAATATAATAGATACAATGTCATGGGGATTCGATACTCAATAATATATTAAACTAGTACGATCATATTACTTGTACTATCTCTCACTATGCTTTTCTTTCCGTCTTTTCAATCATCCTTTCGATCCCTTTCTCCCTTATCTGTCCACTCTCTTTTGGATGCTTGTAATCCACGTGTTTAATAACTGAAATATTGTTCAAATCACGTTAAACCCCAACTCACTCACTCACCTTGCTACGCATCCTATCTGAGCACTGATCCATAGGGATTAAATTTTGGTGACCTTGTCTATGACCTTTCACCTTCAATAAATGCAGTAAATAAGAGTAGATTCAAAATATCAAATCGTGACGATAACTTACTGGCAATGCCGCTGCAAAGCTGGAGTGGAATTGTGATTTTTTACGACCCTATGGATCAGAGCTCAGATTTAGGATACGCTCGAGCTGATTTTAATGAGATTAATCTACTTTAACATTATTACATACCATGCGTATCACGCACATCTGACTTTCTCCAAATCATTATTCCTATAATTGTTGAAATGATAAACATCAACACCAAACATATCTTGTTGATTTGCCGTTTTCTCATCTTCCTTTTGATATGAAATATGAAAAAAAAAATTACATTTAAAAATTAGAAATAATAAAATGCAGCTATATTTGATTCCTTTTGATGTCATTTAAGTGGACTGCAGATATTCTAAAGCCACATGTTTAGTCTTTGGCTAAAATGAAATTAATGTTTCGAGCCTAAATATATAGAAGCTTATCAAATTTTCAGTTTTTCAATTGCAATATCTTTCAACTTTGAAAATTAAAAAAAAAATCCTATATTGTTTTAATCATTCTTATATTGTCATTATTTTCGTTTTAACCTCACTCTTTTCTTCTCTAACTTGGTTGGTTACGAGAAAAGGACCACACAGAGGTAATTTTATATTCTAAATATTTCAATATCTATAAGCTCATATTAAGTTATTAACAGAAATTAAAATAAATTTTAAAAAAAAACACATTTAAGAACGTTTCTTTACATGAGAGCATGATTTCCAGAAATATTCCGCAGAGTTGTAAATTTCAAAGAATTACATATTTCAGTTAAATGTTCAAAAACTGTATGTAATGAAAACAAATCCAAATACAATTAATACAGAAGACCAACCTTTTTCATGAAAGAAAAATTACAATGTACTGGAAACATGAATCAGATTTTAACTGTCAAATAGTCCATAATTATTAAAAGAATTGTTGCCTTTTGTTATTCATTGTCGATACGTAAATTACAAAAACACTTGCTTTTGATTTTATGTTTGACCAAAAGTTTGGTGCACACTCATTGAAACGAAAAACTACTATAATGCATGTAAAGCATGTAAACCCATCTACGGCATGCGAAGTGATTATTTATGACTGAGTATCTGTTGATGAGATTATATTACTGGACAAACCATTAACTAACTATAAAGAAAGAGAGGTACAGATGTTATTTTAAAAAACATATTACACACTTCCTCGGGTAATAATCTCTATATATTGCAATGTATTTGATAATATTCAACGATAGATTGAATCAAAATTTTAAGAACAGATAGATTTGTAAAGCCACCCTTATAATAACATTAGGAGAACACAAACCTGTTTTCTCGCTGAAGGATAAGCTTGGTGTGACGACAGTATTATCACTGGCTTGTTGAGATAGGTAGGAAAGGGTTAATGAACCGATTATTTTTTTTATATAAAAAAACTGAATCGAGGAAGGATTAACTTGTTGAAACCTGATTTTTTTGTTATTTCCCTTTGAAATGCAGGACGCCTTGCAACACCAACAGGTGACACCATTCTGTGAATTTCCTGCTTATGCGCGTAAGATTATCATATGACTGTTTGGGGAGCGCGTTTAGGGCAGAAGTTCAGTACAAAGTGTAAGAGGTCAGATTGACAAAGTCATGTATTTCGTTTAAACCAACAGAAAAACTTGCACTACATGAAGGCATATTTTTTAGAAATATTCAACCAATCGATAATTTAGAGAAATCATATGTTTCAATACGATTTCTTTTTCTTGATAAAAATTAACAAAAATTCAAATACAAGTAATACAGGAAAAGAACGTTTTTCCACATGAAAAGTTTCCAGAAAAGTATTTTAAAAAATCATGTTTAAAATTGTTTAAATAGATCTCAGTTGATCTTTGAAGTATGAATTATCAGAATTTAAAATATAAATAATTATCAAGTTTTTATTTTTTGTATATAATGGCTAAGTTTGTTGAAAACTAAATCAGATTTTAACTATCAACATAACAGGTTATTGCCTTGTGTTATAAATGGAAGAATTATGTAAATAAGAAAATAATCACTGAGATCATGTTAAAAAATGCCATTCGGCCTTCAATAAAACAATTTTTCTGGCATAAACAACATCCGTTTTCGTTCAGTTCAAGCATTACAATTAAAGAATTAAATTAAAAAGAGAATGGCGATGGAATAGGTGAGATGATTTGGGGTTTCACGCCGCTTTCAAAATTATTTCACTTATATCGCGGCTGTTAGTATTACTGCATGGAGAAAGCCCGCACACCATTGTGGCTATGCGTAAAGTTTTCAAGACGAAGGCGCTAACCAGTGCGCTTTTCTGACCAAGGGGATGAAATAAATGTATTAAATACGCATGAACTGCAATATTGACAACATTAAACTTGTCCCGACTCCTAAAAATACGAAGATAAACGAACGGCGACCGTTTTTTGATAAGTTCACCAACTTTACTTCAAGTTGTATCGTTTCTTACGAGCCTTTAAGATACGCCATTTTGTGCATAATCTAATCTTACGATGTAAGATCAATCGTCGAAACTTTCTAAACATCGAGATAAAAAAAAACGCAACGAAATATTTCTCCTTAAATGTATTTGACATTACCTCGAAATATTAACAACAGTGCTTTGTTAGTGGGGGTGGGCGTGTGTGTGTATGCGCTTTGAGCAACTAAAATGCACTATTATATTACCTGTATTTATTTATTTATGTATGTATGTATGTATCATCCCAACTGCGGATCCGCCCCATCTTAAGATGGGACGCGTCCCAAGTTGGGACGTCCCATCTTGAGATGGGACGGGGGATACTAAAACATATTAATAATATTGATATTTTATAATGATTTGTGTCAGTAAGACATGTTTTTAGATAGTTTTGTTATATTCTTTTTACACCTACGAAGAAACGTTATGTATGTATGTCAGGGTTCATTTTCACGTTAATCAAACTGCACAGGAACAACCTAATGTTTGTCTGTGCAGTCCACATGTGTGACACGACTGCACATCGTGAATTAAATTGTTTTTAGCAATACATGACAGTTATAGCAAACATAAAATGTAAATAGATTTGTTTACAATGATACGACTGTCTCGTCGTATGGATTACCGTGTGTACTTCCTGTTCCATATATAGCACATGCTGCACGGATTGATAGCCAATCAAATCACGATTCACTGTTTAATTTGCAATACGGAAATAAATACACGACTAAGCTAACGACCAATCAAATACTTTTGTTTACTGTTTGTAATTCTTCGGCCAACATGAACCAGTTCAAGATCTTAAAATAGGTACTACCGATCTTTGCCGAGAATAGACGAAGAACATCGGGTTGTCATGGTAGCTAATAAAGATGGCGACCGAGCGAAACACTTTCGTTCCGATTACAGTGTTTTAAAATCAGTATTAGTGTGAATTTACTTTTCGGAAGTTTATTATTATACAAAATTGATGCCCCAAGATGTCGACAAGAAAACAGTCAAGCATTTTCACATTCTTTAAGTCAGAAAACTCTCGTAATACAGTCAAAACTGTTGCCGACTGCGAAACCCCAACTGAAGGCGAGTCGATTAACGAACACGAGTCGTCATGTAGTTCTGTCAGTGATAAACCCATAACTGATTAAGGTGATACTATAATAACTAATAAAAATCTGAAACGACAAAACGACGAACCCGTTACGGTTAGCAGTGAGTTACAAGTTGTCGCCAAGAAAGTTAAAACTTACTTACTCCAGTCTAGTTGGCAGAATGGTTACGATACGAGATGGAAACGAACACAATGTTTTGCTTGTTATGTCAAAAGCATGACAAAAGTGGACGCAGAAATAACTTTAGAAAAGGTGCAAAATCTATTCCTTTGTAGGAAGTGAAAATACACGAAAACAGTGAATTGCACAAGACGTCAGAGGCTAGCCAACTTGCGCAATTATGTGCCCAATCTTGTGCGACAAAACTTCCCCTTGAATAGTCAGTTTTGAAAATGCAATCTCAACAGTGTGATCAACTTAAACAATTGTTTACGGTTGCATATTGGTTGGCTTTTAATGAAAAGGCATATTTGGATTATCCAAAACTACTTGACTTGTTGACTACTGTAGGAGTAGATGTAGGCTACAGTTATGCCACTGATAAGACGGCACGTGAGTTTGTTGGAACTATAAATTGCAGAATGCTGTTGAAGATGCTAAAAAAGTTGTTAGACAAATGCAGGGTAATCTATCGAAACGATTTGATATTGATGATGAAGTTTCTGCAGCATCTCATGTCCTGAACCCTTACATATGGGCAGAATCACTGAAAATCTATGGAGATGATATAACAATTATCTTCAAGCATTTTGAGAAATCATTCAAAAACTAACACTATTCTCTGGAGACTCTCTTTTAGGTGCTTGTCATCAACGTGTAGGATAACTGAAATATTATTCAAAACACATTAAACCCCAAATCACTCCCTCACTCACAATTCTCACGATACATGTCTTGTGGTGCAAGGAATCATCCTTAAAATTCTCGGATGCAAGTATGTAAGGTGAGGGGATTTGGGGTTAAAATTCGCTTTCAAGATTTTTTAATTTATATCACGGCTGCTAGTATTATTTCAAGGAGAGAGCCCGACACAACATTGTGGGTATGTATTGCGGTGAAACCTGCGAGAATCGACTGGGGAGAGCGAAACAGAGGCGCTGAAATTCAGTGTCTCATTGCAGAGAAAGTTGCCATGCCCCTGTCGGGATTCGAACCACGGACCTCTTTGATCTGAAGCCAAACGCGCCAACCATTGCGCTGTCCCATCCCAGATGTAAAAGTAAATCATCCGGAAATAATAAGTAATGATGTGAAAGTCTCCAAGTTTGTCTGACAAAGGATAAATTATTGTATGTCAAGGTTATAGTCATAATCTAGGATATTCGACAGATTAGCTTTACTTGCTTGGTGATATCGAGGTCAAACATAGCTGTGAAAATTAACAAATGTGTGTGTTTTAGTGATTGAGAAGTTTACGAAGAAGGAACCACTGTTTATGATCTTCAAAATGAAAGTGGTTGGTGAGTTGTGAAAATTTCATGTTAAAGATTAACTGTTAAGTCATTCAAGACCTTAATTATGTCGACCTACAAGTTTAATTCATGTGCAAATATGTTCAGTTGCACCCCACTATTCTCAACAATTCAAATTCCCGTAAAAAACGATACTTTTTGTATGACATTCAGTTGATATAGAAAAACATGGTCTGATCGTATCTAGTACGTAGATAGGACGTATCCTTTCGGTGAGATGACGTTTCCTTTCGGTAAGATTAAGTTGCAATTCCTTGAATTGGGGTTTTCAGACTTAAACAGCAGGTGGGAACATTATTAAAATTCGAGGAATATAGAATTGTTATAGAAAAAAGCTAAAAGAAAAGGCGTAACACTTAAAGAGCCTTACCTATCGGCATCCGGTCCGCCATCATCATTTATACTTATATGTTTACACGTCTATATATTCATATATATTCATATATAGACGTACAAATGTATGTTCCAAAAAGAAAGTTTACACCTGTGAATGTTACATAAATGGAAACGTTTATTTGTATGAAACTGCAGATTATGATAGCATCGAAAACGATACTGTTCTCGATTCTGTTCTCATCGTTTCACATTTATTGACGCCAATATGGTTGTCCTCGTGCCTACTACAAATTGTAATTTCAATCTGACCAGCTATCCTTGCTGCGGCCCTTATGACAGCTGCTGGAGCTGATGGCGATACCAAAGAGACTGGAGATGTCTTGGCTCAAGCTGAACCCCTCATTTCCCAGCTCCTCGTTTCACCCACTGGCGTTGCAGATCTCATCAATAAGACCGTCGGTGATCTAGGCGGATACAGACATGCACAAAACGGAACTGTAACTAAAGAAAGCCTTTAGTTAAGGGCATTTGTTTAAGCAGTGATGCCTAAATTTGAATTGTGATAGTAATTGAAACTGGAGTAATTGAGTCAATTGTAATTTTTAAATGTTCTAAACAGCTGAAAAATTACATTTTTAAATTGACTCGTTCTCTTCCGTTAATACGAAGGTTTCTCTGTCAAGACATGTTAAAACCTGAAGGGATGCAATTAGTTTTGCAATCAGCGCCGCCGTTTCAAAAGTTATTAATCAAAACGCCTTAGTTATTTGCGCAATCTTTCCAAATGATAAACTCTAACCGAATATGCACCTTGCACTGTGAGTCTTCTTAATAGAACACATACGCCTCAATTAGCGACTGCACCATTGCATAGGCCTGTGTGACAACAAATATGTCATTCATGCATTCGGTCTTTTCATTGGCTGAAATATTGCCAGGTAGTTTAAGTTGCAATATTTTCCAACTAGGGATAACTGCCGGAAGACCGAAAAACCTTCGTATTAAGACAGAGGTTGTATAGGAAATTATAACGGAGCTACCTCTGATGGGAGAGAATGAAATTGACTAAGTATGGAAACTTTTATAACTAGTTCTCATGTAAAATTTATGATATGTGGTTTTGAATGTTTAAGTGGATGTCTATATGATTTTCTCTGAAAACTAGTAATCTTAATATTTTTTTATTTAGGAATGCATATGTACGATACTGTGATCTTATATCACTATAGGTATATTTAGGTTCGTATCAAAGGCAACAATAATAATATGGGGTGTCTCTAATACTATTGCCTTCTCTGATGTTACCATAATACGTTTTTGAAATTCGATGAACAGCCCAAGGTTTGATAAGTTTGCGAAAGATTACATTCAGAAACTTGATGGGGGGATATTTTCAGATCACCCTGAAAGGAACCCAACTCGTGTTGGACTATAGCAGCCCGGAATGTTTGATCATCGTCAGAAAAAGATCCGGAAGGAGATTTATTGTCTGTGAGTTTTAACGTTGTATACCGAAGTCTTCAGATTGAATAGATGGTTCTAAGCACATAAAATATTGTCACTGTTTGGGAGCTTAAGGAAACATTGATTGATGGCCATATCCGTGAAGGTCAAACTAAGCTCAACATTCTTGGTTAGTACGTCAGAAGTCATGATTGCAATTCAGCTACTTGAATATTGAGAGCTGAATAAAGTAAAAAAGACACACAGGTTCTGAATAATTACTTATTTTATAAGTTACACTAACTCTCCAAATAATTTGAATTCTTTAGTTATGTGATTCCATTGAAATCTAAAGATCATGACATTTAATTAATAGACGTAAGGAAGTATAATCCATAAATCCATATGCATCTTAAGTATAGAAAACTGTAGTACCCTGCTATAGCACAGAAAATATTAAGCTGGGATATCCATTCCATCATGCAAGGAGCAGATATTTAACTAAAATATTAACCAAACTTTCAGCCAAATACGCCTACCCCAACTGCAAGGCAAATGTCTGTGAGAACAAGTACACGAAGGTCTGCAAGAGCTGTCGGAAATTCAGTATCCACCGTGCTGCCGCTCTGAATTGCGCTCTCAAAGCCAACATTAAAGCTCTCGATGAACTCGCCAAGGAAGCAGTTGATTCTGACAAAACGGATTCTTGAAAAACAAACAAACGTGTTTGAATTAAAACATATGTTGCGTTTGAGATTTTTTAATGAACATACACTGCTGTAAATGAATTATTACACCATGTTTTACCATAAGACATAAATCCCCAGCTAACCTGTGTCTTAGTACGATCACTTCCCGGAACAGAAGTTGACAAGCCTTATTCTATGAAATCCAAATTGTTGACAGAAATATCTGTAACAGCCTCAGTTTTTGATAATGAAAAGAGTCTTCTCTATACTCTCTGAATTTAGTAGACTATATGCACTTTTCCGAATCTGCCGAAAACCCGAGCATTGAGTCGGTAGAATAGTATTTTGTAACACACGTTTAGGACTGAAAAAAAACGAACAAAAATCACGTGATTTAAGAGTTATTCTGTGTGTTTTTTCACCAAAAGTATAGCAAGTAAGCCATAAGGAAAGAAAATATTTCACAGGAGTTTGTTTCGTATTGAGATTACTTTGAAAGACGATTAAAACACTATAGAATATTTAGATACTAGCGCGAAAATAACACCCCGCGAAAATAAATGATTTTACAGTAGGTCACATCCCTATGGTTGATTGAATTTGTTGTTTGACGCGAGAGTTACACGCCTCTTACAATTGAGATTACGCAAACATTATTTAAAAATGTACGTTCTTCATACTGTTATTGAACAAAAGGATAAGTCACCCCCTTATTTTAAAAGTAAAATAATTAATGCACAGCAGAGTGTTTATTTCGCGGCATTACCGGCATTCTGACAATCTACCATATAATTTATATAGAAAATAAGGAAGCAGGATATAAAGTTTATTTTAAAATACCAGAAGAATTAAGTAAAATATTGCAATATCTCTTAATAAATTACGCAAAAATATCAACAATTATCACAAAAATCAAAGTATTTCAACCAAAGGGGTGTGACCTACAGAGAATCTCACCCAACTGTATTCTGATGTCAAATATATCAACATGAGTTGATGAAAGAAACAAATTTTTTATTTTTACTTTTATCAACGATAAACGTCGGCAGGCAAATACCGTAGAATCCAACGAATTGAATCTTCAGATGATGAGGATTAAAGTTTTCTGACAACATTCAAAATTCTATGACTGTTTATGTTATTGACACTCCGTTTCTTAAAACACGTCGATCCCACTTCGACTCACAACTGTGCTGTAGATCGGTTTGAATAAACCACCTCACTACTTAATATTCTTACCCGTGTTTCTAACTCGATTATCAGGTTTGATTGCCACTCGATGTTGTTTGAGAATATGTTCTACGCGAAGGGCATTTGAATAAAATTCTTTGGCATCTATGCTATGAATTCAATTTTACGTTTTAAACATCTAACACTCCAACGCTCTACTTTTGCTGACCTACATATCGAACTGACCCAGACTGGTATCGTTGCGCTCCAATTTCTTAGATGGAAAGAAATTATTACACTCGCAAGTGTGCCATACGACTTATACAAAACTCGTGCAACATTATGTATTGCTCTCGCTCGGGCAATAAATAAATTGAGACTCGTTTCGTATTTCGCACACTTCCTTGTGTAATAATCTATATTTCTTATCCATATGGTTCACATAAGCTGTGAAATAGTTTCAATATGTTCACATATCACTTTTGTCTAGCAACGATTGATTCAGTGCGAGTTACCGAAGTTCGTGATCTGTGACGTCATAAAAGCATTGTTCATGAGGTCACTGTAGCGGACCGTCGCATTGGAAGGAGGTAGTTTTCTGAATATTTCAATACGTTTTGGATGAACAGAATCGGTAATAAAGATATTATTACACTCGGACGTGTGTCATACGACTTTTACGAAACTCGTGCGAAATTTGTGTGTAACCCTCGCTGTCGCTCGGGTAATAAAATAAGTCACACTCGTTTCGTAAAAGTCAAATGACACACTTCCTCGGGTAAAACTATTAATTTTTAACCTACGAGGGCAATCATATCGGGGGTCATATTTTTCACACGTTGCCCTAGGGCAAAATAACACATTCTCATTGTGACGTCACGTCGTAGACAATGCTTTGACGTCACAGTTCGTCTATGACGTTAATACGTTCCAAATGTGACATATGCTTGGAGGTTGATTTCGGTAATCTTCTTCGACAATCGGCGAATGTGTTCGCTTCGACACAGATTAACCAAAAAAGGAGCTTTATTTCAAAATGACAATACAAGATATAGAGATTATTACCTTCGTATTGTTTGATATAGTAAATAACACTATAAAAACCGATAAACCTAACCTGTTGTCGATTATCGAGTGAAATGCACGTGTCCATATCCGGTGGTGTTCACACGCTCTTTGCGACTCCCCAAATCACCAAAATTCTCTCCTCGAAAATAAAGAATTGCAGATATTGAATCCGACAGCAGTCAGGAGTGACATACGATGTGTTCTCTCTACCCGGTGCGAGAACTCTTGAACGTGACTTTCTAGCGTGTTCCTGTGTACATACATAGTTATTATTGTTTGAGCCTAATTCAACTTTAATTGTTTATATGGTGATATTCACGATATCAAAACATACGAAGGGTATAATCTCCATACCACAAAACTACCAATGGACATCTGTAATTGTGAGTGAGCGAGTTGGGGTTTAACGTGCTTTGAACAATATTTCAGTTAATGAACACGTGGATGACAAGCATCCAAAAGAGAGTGGACAGATCATGGAGAAAGGGATCGAAAGGATGAGGGAAAAGACGGAACGAAAAGCATAGAAAGAGAGATAGAAAGCAGGTTTTAGGAGGACTCAAATTTGGTCTGGCTTCTACACGTCGATCTGTACAGCGTGGGTGCCCCTACCAGGAGCATGTAAGCTCCAGCTGGCAAAGCTTCCAGGGTCTCTGAAGCACGCAAACCACCGAACCACAATAAGGTATCGAGTCCAGGGTGGGCCTTTTTCGTTAATTAGCCGAGGATGTAAATGCATTATGACGATTTGATTGCCATTGATTTGATGTACAAGGGAGATATCGCTTACATTCATCTGATCTATCACAAGCGATATCTATTGTCAAAGCCAGTTTTGCATTTAAATAATCATATAAAATCATGTGTGTTTTGTAGTGTGAACTGAGGATATTAATGGCCTACCTTCGACGAAATGTGACTTATTGTTAGATTGATTACTGAATAGCGACCGAATGTAAAATTTCCTGCCAGCTGGTATCATGGAAAGTTGTAAAGAAATTCATCACACATTTTTACAAACCTAGGTGCAAATCCTTCAAAGAAGACTGAAAAAACATCAGCCATCATGCGGCGACTAGTGACGTCTCCAACGAAACAGACTGAGTTTAACACAATGAATATGCCGCGCAATATACCAGCCTCATTAAACTCGACCATGTGTTGCGAAAACACTAACAGGTGTCAGAACGTGCGCTACTTGTGCCTGCGATTAAGCCGCGTAAAGAGGGAAGCCCCTGAACAAAACGAGAATATTGGGCCAGTCAATAATTTGAATCTTTTATTCCTCGGAAAATGGTCGACTTAAATCATACCGTGCAATATATTTGTAATGTGTCAGGGACATTTTAATAGCATTTGCAAGTTTCTATATTTGGAACCTCTTTCTACATTTCAGGTTAATTACAGCGCGCGTAGTATCTTTATTTGAAGACCATATGATTATCTAAATTTTATGCCAATAAACCTTTGAGTTGAACAAGTTATTTTATTGTGAATGAGTTGAAAGTAGAAAAAAAAAAAAGATTATTATATATCAAAATATAATGTTAATTTCGTAACCGTATCTCATGCTTTTTCATTTGAGAGAGTTGGGGTTTAACGTGTTTAGAATTTCAGTTATTAAACACGTGGATGACAAGCATCCTAAAGAGAGTGGACAGATCAGGGAGAAAGGGATCGTCAGGATGAGGGAGTGGGTTGGGGTTTAACGTGCTTTGAACAATATATAGAAATCAGGTTGAAGAAGGACAAAAATTTGGACAGACTTCTACCCGTCGACCTGTCCATTCGGAAAACTTTAATAATATTAAACTCATCCTGCTTCATCAGCGTAATTGAATCCGCTGATCGAGCTCCTTCCATATATATCCTGATTTCCTTTACGTCAAAAGCCTCGTATCGGTAGCTATTTAACCAGCCAATGAGACGACTCTCATCCAGCAACAGCGGCACAACCCCCGCTGGAATGATATTTCCCATATTTCCTTGACGGAATGTCACAACTTATAATATGAAACTGCAGGCCAAAGAAAAAGAACTCTCACTCACCATTTAAACGTATGTGCCAGGTGGGCCTGTAGGTGAAGTGAGTGAGTTGAGGTGAAGAGAAGCGACACAATGATTCAACTCAAATCAACGAAGGCCCAAAAGTGGAAATTTTCAAAAGAACTACTTAATACATGAGACCCTGGATATTGTGAAGAAAGATGCTGTTTCATTCTACTTTCCAAAGAGTTGCTCGACAGAGTATCCTCGATTCCTTTAAGCGTGAGTGAGTTGGGGTTAACGTGTTTTGAACAATATTTTAGTAATTCAACACGTGGATGACAAGCATCCAAAAGAGTGGACAGGTCAGGGAGAAAAGGGATCGAAAGGATGAGGGAAAAGCGACGGGAGGATCTAATGACAACCAGCAAAAGACCGGTGTTGATATCCAGGTATGAAATACAGGAATCGGCAAAACCTGTATTGTAAGCATAAAGGCAGGTATTTGTTTTAAGGAAATGTTTGCATGAAAATGATAGATAAGTTGAGTGAGTTTCTGTTTAACGCCGCTTGGGCAATATTTCAGCCATTAGCAGCGATAGAGAGAAAGAAGTTTTACCACATAGAATCAGTTTTTTTTCATATTATGAAGTTTACAGCTCTTCCTAAAAATATAATTACGTTGAAACGCATTCTTCCATTTATCATCAGTGTTTAGATATATTAGTCTTTTGTTTAAAGTTATATTTCTTGTTGCAGAAATAATGTTCACAGGTTAGGTAAAGAGTGCAAGACTTGTCACTGTACATTAGACAACCCTGTGTCTAATCATATCGGTGAAACAGCCATCAAGACCGCCAGCATATTTTTAAGAATTGAATAATTTGGTGGACATCATACTTCCAAATCAACTCTATTTTCAATTAGCGTTTTTACAACACCTTTACATATGATTCAATTTCACCGCATATTTAAATCAGAAAAATACGGAAACTTGTGAACATAACCTTAAAATAGCAAAGGCATCGGTCATTTATGACGGGGTGGGCCGGGGGTTTCAGGGGAAGGTCATGAAAATAACCCCGAAAAGGTTCGGGAGGGTGAGTTATAAATAGTTATATAACTAGTTTTTTATTAATTGAGCGAGCGAGTTTGGGTTCAACGTGCTTTGAACAATATATCAGTTTTTAAACACGTGGGCGAATGAGGGAGAAAGGGATCGAAAGGACGAGAGAAAAGACTGAAAGAGAGGCATAGTGAGAGATAGACAACAGGTTTTAGGACTCAAATTAGTCAGGCTTCTACCCGTCCAGCTTGGGTGGAATGCTTGGATGAAAGCTATATCTGGCATAGCTCTCAGGGTCTCTGAAGCACGCAAACCACCACACCACGTTGTATCGAGTCCAGTGGTGGCAATTTGTATTAACGTACTCTTTAATACAATGTTTCAACGCAACTGTGTACTTCTTTGATTGTTTAAAGTGTATAATAACTGATTCGTTCAGTCATTGTACACATTGCCAGATTGTTGACTTTGTAACATATACGCGTTCATAGATGGCAATGTTACTTTGACTGTAACATATACGCGTTCATAGATGGCAATGGCGGCAAGCTTAATGTATAGATAACATCAATTTCTATTAGTTTAAATCTTGTGCATGTTTTGATGTTATGTTGTTTTAGCTGCTTTATGATCAACATCCAAACATTAACTCCGGTATCATCCATGTATGATGGTATAAGAATATTTTGGAGGACCACGTGGTTGTCATACTTAGGTATGAATTTACCCATCATTGGTTCAAATGTCTGGTCTTTAAGAATGCAGGCTTATCGAAAGATGTAATATGAAAATATAGTCGCAAGCGACGACAAAAGGATTCAGCGCATAAAAAGCACAATCATTTCAAAGATAGTGATGTTAGCTAGCTTCACTGAAAATTTCATGAAGATTGGTGCATGCATTAATCTTCAGCGGCATGTTTTATCTGAAAATTGCGATATTGCAAAGAAGTTGATAATGTGCTAAAATTAAGCTACTTAGGAATTTGCTGTGATTCGCTATTTTGCTCGTGATGTAATGCTATAGTTTTAATCAAGTTACAGGTCTCCAAGTGCATTTTGAAAAAAAATTCCCATGTTAATTTTTCGAACTTTGGATCGTACTGTGCCTTTAACACTTAAGCCGATTAAGCCCAAAAGCTTATTGTGGCTTTGTCTCATGCAGTTCTATCAGACTGGCAAGTTTGGCTGTAATAGCTTGAGCGGTTTGGGCTGAATCGTGTTAACAAGAATCGTGGAATCTTGACAAGCAATTTCTGGAACAAATAATTCAGCGCATAGAAAGCACATCCATTGTGCACATAGTTATGTTAGCAACCTTGTCTGGAAGCTTGATGAATATTGGCTGATCCATTAAGTTTGAGCAGACTTTTTAATTTGACCTTAACTTTTAACCAAAGTGTGATTATTGCAAAGAAACCATTGTAGTTACATGAAAATGAGAACTTAAAAAGCAATTTCTTTCGATATTTTATTTCACAAAATATGAGCATGAACATATGAATCACAAAGTTAAAAGTTATAATTTTTAATTTCAGCTTAGCAGTCTAATAGAAAATCCAAAGAAATATTAAATATCAAATGACATGTCCAGTGGTCTACATAATGCTTATGAGTAATGGACAATCATACTCATCCGCAGTGTGTACACATGATAGAACTAAAATATTGATAATTCAATGATAGCAATATGAAATACAAATTCTTCAATGCTATAATAACATTGTAAGATATTTTATGTATGAAAACGTGACATTGATACCCTCATTATCTTTGGAAGTCTACATAGTGACATGATTTGTGGTTGATGGTATTTTGAAAACGAATTAAAAGTCTAGCGTATTTTATTTCTGTTGTTCCATGTGAAAATCACAACAATCTTTATGGATTCATAGTCAACATGATTGGTGTCTCTCAGGATAACGAAGTACAAAATCAAACTTGACACAAAAATGCATCCATTCTTATCTCAAGCTGATTGTACGAGAAGCACACTTCATTGTCGAAGTTGTTTAAACATTGACTTGCGTCATTTGAGCCTAATGCAGTATAGACTTAAAGTTAAAACAAAAATGCATCCATTTTCGTTTTAACTTAAGTGTATGAATGAGGCACATAAGGGTCAAGAGTAGTTCTGAATTATAAACATGAGTTTGGTGTAAACTCTGTAATGGAACACACTTGCAACTACAAAGTCGAACTTGAAACACAAATGCATCCATTAGTACTTCAAATTGTTTGTAGGAAAGCCAAACTTCATTGTCAAAGTTGTTTATACATTGACTTACGTCATTTGATCATAATGTAGTACAGACTTAAAATTCAAACAAAAATGCTTCCATTTTCGTTTCAATTTAAGTGTATGAATGAAGCATATAAGGGTCAAAAGTGGTTTTGAATTATTAACATCAGTTTTGTGTAAACTCAGTTATGGTACACAATTTCATCTATTGTACTGAGTGCACCCAATCATTGAAATCTGAGGTCATGCAAAATAATTACTTATACAAATTTGTGATTTCTCAACACAGTCATGAAAACAAGTTTTACGTCACTTATGACATTATAAAAGATGTGAACTAATTCAAACTTGATACACTAACAAATAAAAGAACGGAACATATTCATACAAATGAAATTGGAAAAGTGCTTTTAACTTATGTATATTAAAAAATATGATCATGATGTGAAAATAGACGGTCTTCAGCCCTTATGATGGATAAATCAATGTAATTAACGACCTATGCTGTTATAACTTAATCTGAAATATTTTAGATGCTTTGAACTATTTTATATCTAACATTTTTTGTAGGAAATTGTTTTTTAGAGGGTACATTTCTTTGTTTTAAGTGATAAAAATGAAGTAGTTAACAATGATAGTAACCTAACATTATATCGTCTATCAATCACAGAAGATGTTGACAAATAATTTGTGAATAAAAGAACTTTTCATTTATACAGTATTACACCTAATCAAAATAACCCAACAATATATTATTTTCATGAATTTAAGGTAAACTGAATTGAAAAAACATAAGATTGAATAGTTAAGTATAAAGTGTTCACCAGACAGAAAATTCACATAAGCTTTTTTCTATCGTTCATTTCTCATCACAGATGGCAACTGAGGAAAACAGTCTGTAGAATGTTTTTGTTTCTAGTTTGCTGAGTGTTCTTCATGAATTCAAGTCAACTTCACTTTTCATAATGACAGGAATCATCAATGGCCCAGTGTCTTTGGTTGTAGCTTGATGCCAAAAATATCAATTCTGCATGTGGTTTAATGCGTCCTTTGAAGATATCCAGTGGCTATATATACACAGGTGATGATGGTACTGCATTTACTTCAGATGAACCAAGATTTTCCAGAATGATAAATTGTCACATCAATGGCAACAGACACCTCTGCTAAAACACGCTTATTAATCATGACGATGCACAAATATACAAGGTGTCACAAATATATAGTTCTGCTTCACTTGTGAAAATTCCAGTTATGAAAACATGACATCTTTTTTCAAAATGTCCTTGAAAAACGGCAGTATTTCTGTCTTCTTGCATAGCTTGAAAGAGTCATCAATTACCTTATAGTTCTTGTGTATCCAAATATCTTTTGGACTGAGTTTCACCACACACCAGGGATGTATAATAACAAAATCAGTGTCCAAATGATTTTTGTCGTGCAAACAGTTATTTCATGAAATAAATAAAGTTCTAAGAATCACAAATAAAAACAATGCTATAATAACTAAAGTTCATATGATTTGCGAAGAAGATTATGATTAGGTGTATATATAACAAGGACAACAAGTTGTCAAGAATGTCTGCAATACATCCAAGGGTAAGTCAAAGGTTTGAGGTCTCATATAAGGCCCATTCATTATTTTCATTAATTATGAGAGAGTCAAATTAAAACATTGTGTAACAAAAACGATGTTACAACATGCACAGTTTGCACCAAACAATTGTTGTAAGTTCAACGTAAAATATTTGTAGTTTTTACAAAAATACAGTCAAAATATGATATAAATCATTCAATAAACATGGTTTGACATGGTTTGATTTTGTATTTTATATACACTTGAATTATAATGTAAACAGTTTGACTTACCCTTGAATGTACTGCGACACATTATAGTATTTACAAATGAAAAGGTAGGGGGGCCACCCGGCTTTTGAACTCGCCCTCCCCCCTGAACACCTCTTTGATGAGGTGTGGAATTTTATCAATGGGTGGAGATCCCACTTCAGGGTTTTTGAGTACATTCACTGGAGGAATGATTGTTTTAGAAAAACAATTCTAGAGCATCATGGAAACTGAAGTATGTGGGCAATACCTTAACTCTCACATTGTCAATACCTTTTACATAAACATGGTCTGGCAAAGTACCTGCTTCTGTGGTGGCACTGACTGCAATCTGTGAAAAACCTCGAGCTTCCATTAACCTTTGGATGGAGGAAGTTGCAAGTGCGTTCTCATTGAAGTCACCCATAACAATTGTCTTGTCACTGTATGCACTGATTTCATCAAGTAGATCTTTGAGCTGGTTCTTGAATGTGGTCAATTTGTATGTCTGTGGTCTGTACACAACAGTTACTGTGGTTGTTTGATCCGGAATGAAAACAGTCAAGTATTCAAGATTTGTGGTCTCCAGATTTGGACTTTCGCATTGGATTTTGGAGAACACTCCAACACCACCATGTGCTTGCGTTTTAAGACTTGCAAACAATGTGTTTGAGTCATCATAAGACTGTGACCTTTGTTTGTGCCTGAACATAAATCCTTCTAGAGCTGGATGTTGAACAGTTGAAAGCCATGTTTCTGTGACAAATATCATGTCTGCTGAATGAAAGCGTTTATCACTTCTCAATTTGTCAATATGGCAAGGCAAACCTTCGATGTTGTGAAGCACAAGATGACAGTTATGGTCATGGTTCTCTATTTCAACTGAGTTGCAGTATTGTGGCATGTTTGAAATGGATTCTGAGACGTCACTGCTACAAAAAATTGCTTTTGGGTCAAAGTCTTTGAGAATGAGTCCATCAAGTGATGTGACACGAGAAAGTGCTACATAAGCTTGTCCTGGGGCAAAGATCTTTTTCAAAGAAACAACGGCTTGCTGAACAGTTAATCCTTGAACTTTGTGAATTGTACAAGCCCATGCCAACTTCAGTGGAAACTGTCGTTTCGTTTTCTTTGAACGTGCATTGTTTTCATCATGACGAGAAATAGGGGTACTGTTCATTGGAACACCAGGTGGAGTGTGTTTTGTCAATCTCAGTTTTTTGCCAACATCATTGTTATCAAAAACGACATACACTGTACACACTTTTCCATTTTTGGTTGAAACATGTGCCACATTGCCAAATGCACCATTGACTAAGCCATCTGATGTGTCTATGTTCTTTGTCAGAAGAACCCTTGCATCAAGTCCAATTCTCTGAGATGTGGTTGAAAGAACTTCAAGGTCGCCAGTACTTTTGTTTTTCCCAAATTCTTCAATCTCAATCTCAAATGTGTCCTTGCAAACTTTGTCTAGCATGTTACTGTTGTACTTGTCAACCTCAAAATTTGTGGATAGTATGTGCAGACAATCTGGGCCTTCTTCTGTAACTCGACTACTGAGCAAAGCAATATCTTCAGATTCAAGGTTTGTTTCACCATCAATTGCATCTGCTTTTGGTGCTTTTCGGAGCCTGTTTAACATAGCTGCAAATTCTGGATCTCTTTGTCTCATGATTTCTGTTAGCTCAGCCACAGAGAAACAATCATTCCATAAATCATATCCAGGGACTGATTTGTAAAGTGGTACACCTTTGACAGGAGGAAGCTGATAAAAATCTCCCACAGCAAGAATAGAAACGTTTCCAAATGGTGAATCTTTCTGTTTGATTTGTTTCAGTCTCCCATGAACATAAGCAAGCAGCTTTTGATCAACCATTGAAATTTCATCAATAATAAGAACCTGAACGCCTCCACATTTTGATCTGAGTGTATTCAATGTATTCTCACAAAGATATTGATACTGGTTTGGAACTGCTATTCCAATTGAGAGACCTGAGTGTATTGTTGATCCTTTAATGTTGAATGCAGCATTTGCAGTTGGTGCCATTAAAAGAACTGATGTGTCATCAGGATGATCTAAAGTTGGTGCAAGTAAGCGAGTGGCTTCATAGTAAAAAGCTTTCACTAAATGAGACTTTCCGGTACCTGCTCCACCAGTCAAAAAGACATGAAATGGTTTAGGGTCCTTGCCATTTCGTTTGTCAAGACACCATTGTCTTAGCTTGTAGAACACTTCATTTTGCTTTTCATTCAAGGATTTGAGAATTGCATGTGCTTCCGTTTTAGATACATTACTTTGAATTGCTTCAGTATGTGAAACACGTTCCTCATGGGGAAGCAGATCAGGGATGTTTTGTTCATCGTCAGAGTCATGATTGTCATCAGAGTGATCATTGTTTCTAACTTCCTGACATTCTAGTCTATCAACCTCAGTTTCTGGACATATTTGAGACCAGGCGTCTTCAAGACTACCAGAAGCTTCAAGAGTTTCCTGTGCAAGCTGCATGTCTGAGGCATTTTTCTCAAAATGTTGTCTGTTTCTTTCAACAATTGTTTTGACTTGTTCAACTACACCTGAAGCTGTAGCAATTGCTCCATCATTGTAGAAATGCTCAAATGAGTTGAATTGTGGAGGTAACAATTGACTTTCGCTTGTGTGGTTAAGGAACAATTCCAAACTGGATTGAAAGTACTTTTCTGGGTCTTTTTCTTTGGAAAATTTAGCATATCTAACAACTGCTGGATCAGTGTTTGTTCTTTTCTTGATATGGCCAAGATTGTTCAGTAAAGCTATCACAGGTGTGCGTCTGTTTTCATCAGAAACATTAGTGACTTCAGATTTGGAAAGGACTCGGTAATCTGATACAAATGTGGCTTGGCACATGTCATGGAACTCAGGTGTGTCGGGTCTAGCTCGATATCTGTCAAGAACACTAGGTAACCACACATCATCTTGATCAATTTCACCATTTGCTACTTTTGCTCGCAGTTGCTGTAGAGGCATGCTCATTCTGACTCGATTAACAGTGGGGATCATTTCAACCTTTCTAGAACATCCTTTGAGGTCAAGTGTGCATACACGGAAAATAGCTTCTTGGGCACTAACTTCACGACTGTTCAAGTATTTTGTGCCTATTCTTCTCATTGCATTTTTTGCATCAACATTTCCTTCTTTGCGTATTTCACTTTGTGCATGATCAAGTAGCAAACCCATTTCTCTTTCAGCTTTGGAGATGTAAGAAACAATGTAAACAACGCAAGAATATGCATCAATTACAAACTGAATGTCCATGTTGGCACCCCAACAGCGCAAAAGATCTTGGTTGTACTGATTGAGCCACACATCAGAGGAGTTTCTTTGAAGGACAACACTGTTTTTGTTTGTAAGTGTCTTTGATGCAGTTTCGTACATCTCTTGGGTAATGTCAATACTTTCAAACAAACTGTCTACAGAATCATAACTTTCAGTTTCATCCTTTAAAGCATTCCATATTTTGCCAAGAATCTCTTTAGCTTGTTCCTTGTTCATGACATTGCTGTTCTTGTCTATGGCCTCTTGGTATTTCAGATCAAAGATTCTGCGTTCTTCATCATTCATAGTTTCATAGTCACCAACTGGTACTTCAACAACTTCAGTTTCTGAACGACAAACAAAGGTTTTCTTTGAAGGAGGACGTGGGAAATTGAAACGGCATTCTTTTCCATTTTTTTTGCATGTCTTTGAATGTCTTTTGCTATGTCTCTGTACACTAGTAACAATCTCATGAAGTTCATGGTCATCATCCTGATTTGGCATATCGCAAGAAACATATTGATTAACAAAGTCAACAACTTCATCATCCGTGTTTTTGTCAATCTTTGGCGCATTTTCAACCCAGAATAGGCAATGAACATGGGGTGACCCCCGCTGTTGGAATTCCACTCTGAAGAAATAGTCTTTGATTTTGCCAATTGGTTGTGCAGGTGACATGATCACATCTCTCAAGAATGTGTGAAATCTTTGGTCAAACATTCTGGCAGTTGTGACAGGATTTCTCCTCAATATTGCACATTTTTCATTCCAGTCAAGATCTTTTGCTTTACGGGGATCTCCAGTTTCTCTTAATATGCTTTCAATTATTTCAGGCCACCTTGTTTCAGCAGATGAGAAAGAGCAAAACCATGTTGGAATACCAAGCTGGCGAATCAAAGCAAATATATCTTTTTGAGTGGATGCCCAGTAAGGTGGTGTTCCTCGGATTGGTGTCAAGAATTTGTACCCTTCATCATTTTTCAAGAAGTTTTGCAGCGCTTCATTATTTACCAGTGTATTAGCATTAACCTTTGGTTGTGTTTGATCAGTTTTGCCTTTTCGCAGAGCAATGGATGCCTTTGAGATCACTTGATCAAGTTCAGATCTATACTGCGCATGAAAAATGTAGGGAATGCTCTGCGCACATCTTGTATCTGCATTCATCAATCTACAGTGGAGATAACGAGAAAGAGTCAATTTTTCCTCTCGATTGTCATGATAGATTGGACCACCTTTAGGAAACAGACATGGAAAGGCTTTTGGTTCATCATCATGTTCTCGGAGCATTCGAATAGGACTATTGCCTTCAGCTGGTGCAATGTTTGTTATTCCATCAAAATGTTGATCAAGTACTTCTTGGCCAATATCAATTGGCTGTAAACATGTGTCAAGCAACATGCCATGATTGTCTGATTCTTCACGTGTGACATCAACATTGCATGTAGTTTCTTCATCATTGTGTGTATCAGAGTCAAGATCAGTATCAATTTCCATTTCATTTCCCTCGTCAATAACTGGCAGTGGGTTCACCCAAGTTTCATTCAATTCAACATGTCTGTAGTAGCGGTTGTTTTCTTGAAGATATTCTAGCGCTCTCAAAACCTTTGTTTTGTTTACATACTGATTTTTGTAATGCCCTTTGTAAGTAAGTTTTCTTTTCAACTTAACTTGAACAAGCTGATCTTCTGAATCAGACCTGGGTAATGCATTGACAGTTTGCACAATATTTGATGGAACACTGACAACTGGGCCATGGACTGAATTTTGTGCACCTTTTGGAAGAGCGACAAGTTTCATGAATGGAATGTGCAGAGATACAAGGTGTTCCTCAAGCTCGTTAAGGTTTCCAAGTGCAGGTGGTATTGGTGCAAAATGAAGATTGTTCACAACTGATTCTCCTGGAATTTTTCCTCGTTTGACTTTTGCATGACACGAATGACAAATCCATAACTTTGACATTGATCCTGTTGCTAACATACATATGTCCTGACAATCCTGAGTGCAACTATGCAGAAACTTTTCTGTGATGCACCTTTCAGCAGCTTGTAAAGCGTTTTCACCTTTATTCTCATAGAAATCTTTTTTACATTCAAGCACTTGTTTTCTGAATAGTTTTCTGTGACAGACAGCACACACATAATCAGGACCCTCACTGATTGTTGATCTGAATGCTTCAGTAACATGTTTGATACTTTGTTGTTGTTGTTTCTTTGAAAGTCTTTGCTTTGTGACAGATTTTTTTACGTTTGATTTGTGATTGGGATTATTTGCATATTGCAGAGAACTAGCAGCTTTGACAAAATTTCGATGGTCTGCATCTGTGGCATATTTGTCAGTACTGGCAGCTTTCACAGCATCACGATGATCAACATTGGTGGCATACTTGTCAATACTAGCAGCTTTTAAAGCATCACGATGATCAACATTGGTGGCATACTTGTCAATACTAGCAGCTTTCACAGCATCACGATGATCAACATTCGTGGCATACTTGTCAATACTAGCAGCTTTTAAAGCATCACGATGATCAACATTGGTGGCATACTTGTCAATACTAGCACCTTTTAAAGCATCACGATGATCAACATTGGTGGCATATTTGTCAATACTGGCAGCTTTTACAGCATCACGGTGATCATAATTTTTGGCATATTTGTCAATACTGGCAGCTTTTACAGCATCTCGATGTTGTGTATTCATGGCATATTTTTCAATGCTAGCAGATTTTAGAGTTTCACAAACGCGAGTATTTGTAGCATACTTGTTGATTCCAGCAGAAATCACAGCTTGACGGTAACAAGTGTCAGTAGAATATTTCAGTCTGCTTGCTTGTTTTTTCCGTTCTCTGTATTCAGTATCAAAAGAGTACCTTTTCTGTTTAACTTGAGCAGGATTTTCATCTGAAGCATTTTCTGTTTGTCTTTTCACAGCTCGAGAAATTCGCTTTGATATCTTTTGCTGAAGTTGCCTTTTCTCCATTGACATTTTTCCTTTTCGTTTTCTTACTTTGGTCTTTGGAAGTGACTGATCATTTGATAGTGTAGGTACGTCAGCAATCCTATTTGAATTGTCATTTTCACCAATAGATTGAGTAAGCACATAGAGTGTTTCAATTTTTACTGGTGTCACTTCAAATTGGGTATTCACTTGAGCATTCATCGATGAAGAAAGACGCACACAATGAGAATGTACTTGTTCCAAAGAGTTGTACTGTGCAACAATACAGGTACCATTACTTGTGAGTTCACCATTTGCATTGCGTGAATGTGAATCAAAAACATGAAATCTGTTTCTTGAAAAAAAGACAGCAAAAGTAGATTGACAAAAGGTAACAAAGGCAAACTGGTTATTCTCAAAGGATTTTGCCAAGGCATCTTTCAAGGACATTGTGTTCATTTCATTGTCATTTTGCATAGCTAGTAAGCCAAAAAGAGTCTCTCTCAAGCTCAAATGGTAAATGTTTCCATTGATCTCTACATTTTCTGGAAGTTCTTCAACATTCAGATATGCATTACTTATTGCAGTAAACCTTTGCAAACAAGCATACATTTCATTCCCATGAGTCATGATTGTATTGAGGTCACGCGTGGTCCAGTCAAGTGCACTTTTCAGTTTGGAATATACCATTGCTGACAAACTCATTGGAACACATTGTTTTCCTGCTGTTTCACCAAAAATAGGATGTCCCTGGCTGTAGGAGGCATGAAGTACAAAGCAGTTTGAAGCTGTGCTGTCAATAACGTTAGCAACTGATGTACTTGGCATCTGTTCTTCAGAATGCAATGTGTTTGACTGGTCATTTTGTTGAAGACAGTTTTCACCTGCATTAAGGTAATACTCGATCTGTTCATCAGTAAGATCAACCTGTGCATCACTTTGTGACTGGTCATCATGTTCAAGACAGTTTTCACCAGCATTGACGTAATAATTGATCTGTTCATCAGTAAGATCAAAGTTTGCATCAATTGTGGAAGTCAATTCAATACCACGCAAATCCGGGTTAGTATTTGGTCTAGTCAGTGGAGGTTGCCATTCGGGTGATAAAATTGGGGTTTCATTGAACATGGCACTGATCATTTCATTGGCCAATTCACTTGGCATTTCATTGATCATTTCATTGGGCATTTCATTGATCATTTCATTGGGCATTTCATTGATCATTTCATTGGGCATTTCATTGATCATTTCATTGGGCAGTTCATTGATCATTTCATTGGGCAGTTCATTGGGTATCTCATTGATCATTTCATTGGGCATTTCATTGACCATTTCACTGGGCATTTTATTTGGCATTTTATTGGGAATATCATTGATCTTTTCATTGGGAATTTCTTTAGGAATTTCTTTTGGCATTTCAATGAGAGATTCATTGAGTGATTCATTGTTCAGTTCATTGAGTGATTCATTGTTCAGTTCACAGAGTGATTCATTGAGTGATTCATTGTTCAGTTCATTGAGTGATTCATTGTTCAGCTCACAGAGTGATTCATTGGGTGATTCATTGAGTGATTCATTGTTCAGCTCACAGAGTGATTCATTGGGTGATTCATTGAGTGATTCATTGTACAGTTCATTGTAAAGTTTGTGGCTCATGTTTTTAATGAGGGCATGTTCCTCTTGGTAGCTCATGTTTTTAATGAGGGCATGTTCCTCTTTGTAGCTCATGTTTTTAATGAGGGCATGTTCCTCTTTGTGGCTCATGTTTTTAATGAGGGCATGTTCCTCGTTCTGTTCATTGTGTTTGTAGCTCATGTTTTTAATGAGGGCATGTTCCTCGCTCCTGTTTTTAACGAGGGCAAGTTCCTCGATACTTGCCTTCTTGAGGGCTGCAGCCTTCTTCCAGTTCTTCTTTCTCGGCATCTAAAAAAAATGCAAGTATGATCCAATATATTAAGTTGAAAATTATCGTAATCAGATCAGCAGGGTTAAATTTAAGCGAGATTGTTTAATTTACAAGTGACTGGAACTGCAACTGTTTTTGCCAATGTATTAAAGAAGAATATAATTATTTTTATTATTTAGTATTGTTCATTTTGTTAGTAAAGCATTTTTATTTCATAAAGATAAACTTCGGGTGGCATGGAAATTCTAGTTTCCTTTAATAGCAAATGGACTTGTGAAATGCTTTTCATCAAAATAATCCTAATTTTGTTCTAAAGCCCAATCTGCTTGATAAATCGCAAAAAAGTTCTTGGACATGGGCTAATCACTATACAACAAATGAGAGACAATATGCAAAGCAATTATCTTATTAGGTTGTTCACTCTTGGAAACAATTTTTCTTCTACTGCTGTTTGAAAGGTCAATTTGACAACTAATATGCATATTTTAAAACTGATATTGTTATAAAATGCAAAGGTAAAACAGTGAATCACATACATTTCCTTATTCTTAAAACAGAAGGGACTTATTCAATGTAATTTATCTAATCAAATTCAATATCAAATATTGCTTTATTTTACTTGACACCCCTTGGGAAATTATTACGTTTGTTTTATTTGAAGGTTATATGCCATAACCACTATGTGCGCAGGTTGGTTATCTCATAACTACCATGGTTGGTTATGAGTGAGTACATGAGTTGAGGTCTCATATACATTTAGATGAACATTTCAGATATGAAACACATGTCGGTTATTAGATGTTCAATGTGTACAAACAAATTGACTTGTAAAATTTTGAAATTTCAAAAAGCTTGAAATTTAAGATGTAATAAGAGCGTAAGTGGGAATCAAACCCGGAACGTCTGTCTTGTGAAGCAACACCTCTACCACTTGAGCTAATAATAACGAGGGCTGATGAGGGCCCATATCAGCCGAGTACTTTTTGTTGTGTCATGTCTACACCGATTTCCCCCTGTATATATATATAAGTAATAGGTTTTGAATATTTTTAATATCAAGAGTATAGTTTTTATCTTTAAAATCTAAAGCAGTCGTGTATTGTAAATAATCTATGTGACTCTGTGGTCAGAAAACATAAAGCCGCAAAGTGTTAAAATATAACGTTTATAAATGCAATATATATGAATAACTAAATTTAAAATTATTTTACAAATGTTCCGCGGGAGTGTAAGCCAAATAATGACCCGATTGCCTCGTGTTATGGCAATAAACTCGGCTCGGGCTACGCCCTCGTGAGTTTATTTGCCATAACCGCTCGGCATCAGGTCATTATTTACTACTTATCAGGATGTTAAATATAAGTTTTTGCAAAGCTTGGAATTATGTAGAGCCCAATACTTATATGTGCCAAACTCATGCATGTATTTGTTTAATGTGTCAAATAGTATTTACAGGTTATAATAATTAGTGTGGGGCATCTTCAATCTGCATCTGCAATCAGAAACACATTTTATTTGTACACAGAAGATGTCTTTAGTTGACTGAAAGAAATAAGTGAATCTGATTATAGATTATGCAATGTCATTACTTTAGTATCTTGGTTATGTACATAACTGCACTTTTGTGTGCTGTCAATAAGCAAGTAAATAACATCTCAAAGAAAAATAATAAGCTTGTCTATTATTTGTAAACTTAAAATAATGTATCTATTGTTAATGCAACACCATAAAAGAAAAGAAACTTCAGTGTTCATTAATGATATATAATTTTAGGACATTATTTGATTGTATTTCTTTTGTCAATACATGGTTGTAATATCATATATTTTGATAGACTATGTTTAGAAAATGTTCTCTGAATTCCTAGTGAATAGGTGTAGGGCGATTGATCAGCTTATTTACTCATAATTTATTTTGAGAATTCCAAAAGGGCAATATGAGAAATGAATGAATGAAGGAAGCTTCAGATTATTTGATAATGTGTTTATTTGGGCCGATAAATAAAAGAAGACTGGTCATGGATTGTAAAACATGGAAAGTTTACATAAAAATTCATTCCGAACATCACCCATGCACGTATGTTTCAGCAAAATCAGCATATAATTTGGAAAAATTACAAGTTTCAACAACCACAAGTTTAAATAATTTGATTCTGCATTTGTAAAATATTATTATGTTGAATTTTATAAAATGTAAAATGTATGCAGGTGCTTATTTCATATTGAACCTGTCCATCTTAGTATTTCACACTCATGTATGATGCATTGTATATGCAAGTTAACTTTCATAATTGAGCGGTATGTCGCTAAATCAAACAACAAAAAACAGTAACATAACAGATATTTTATTAATCATTATTTGACCATAGATTGTTTAGGGTATTTGTAAAGACTGAAATTAGTAATGAATATTCCTTAGAGTTAAATTTCAAGAGACACACTTCTAAGTTGTGTATTGGACATTTATTCAACTTTATTGTCATTGTTAATTTTTTTTCAATATTACTCTTTGTGTCAAGAACTGACAAAGACATATTTGGCCACTTTTATATGAATTTGTCGACTAGTAAGGCTACACTGCGCGCTTCTTCAATATCTGATAGTGTAAAGATACGACGGAGGCAATCTTTTGTTTACACAGTTGAGGTTACACCTTCCATCCACCAAAATCAAGTTTTTTTTCTCTGTTTTTGGTAAATAAGATGGCTGATATAACAAAACTGTCACATAAATTTTCAATTTCTTTTTCAATTTGCTGATCCTTCATCTGAGTATCTAAGGTATTGATGATATTGATGCCTTTCAACTCATGAATATGTTCTCCATGTGTAATATTTATATATACATGAGAGGGATAGGTATGCAAACTGAAAATTGGGAGCAAAATCAAGCAAGAGTTGCACTTTAATCTCTCAATTTCATTGAGGTTATAATGTGTTAACAATGTGACTGCACTTTTGGTTATTAGACTTTTAGAATATTGCTAGCATTAGAATTACATTACACCCTTTAATCCTTCAAAATGTCTATTTTTTAAATAAATACAAACTTTAGAAATAACTTATATGCAAAGCCATAATTTTATAAAGCTGTTCAAACATGAGAAAACATTTTTCAAGGAACCATTATGTTGGGATCAAATATTTCAGACTTTTTAAATAGCGTTATTTTATTGAACAGAATTGGTTGTTTCTGAAATCGGTATGAATGTTGAAGTTATTACTTCAGTACAGTGACAAGTAAAGAAGTGAGCACAGGTGACTATAGTCTAGCTTTCTTTGTTGGTCTAACCCTCAAAAAGCTCACTTAAGGATCATGGTTGATATGTGTATTAAGTTAGTTGAAGCTAGCTTGCATAGATTAGAAGATATGCTCAGGAAGAAGCACTTTGTCAGATAGTCATTGTTTTAGTAACTTTTCCATGTAAACCACGAAAAATAAAAGTAACTTTTGGCGCACCAATGGATCATGGTTGATAAGTGTATGAAGTTTGGTGAATATAGCATGTACGGTTTAGAAGATATACTCCGGACAAAGGACTTGGTCATAAATTCACTGTTTTAGTCATGTTTCTATGGAAAACGAAAAAAAATAATCAGTTGTTGATCTAACCCTCAAAAGGCACATCTAGGGATCATGTTTGGTAAGTGTATGAAGGTTGGTGAATCTAGCATGTATAGTTGAGGAGAAATGCTCCGGACAAATATTTGTGAGGGACAGACAGACTAACGGACGGACAGAATGAACGCTATATAACCCCCGGGGGTTATAATAAGCAGGTTGCAGTTGTCATAAATGATGGAAAACCGGACTAATTGAGGCTTGCACCAATGGCATGAACTTAATTTTGGAAAGTAATGTTCAGTTAGACCAAAAAAATACCAAAATTTTATTACAAGTGTTTAGCAGGTCATTTAATTATTATGTATGTAAATTAGACCCAGACGTTTAACTTCTTAACATTTATATGGCTGTTTTCCAATGTTCACAGAAACCAGAAAATATCATTTGTTTGAGATTTCAGACAGCCACATAAAAGAAATCATTAGTTTGTTAACAATGGTGTCCTCACCAGACTTGAGCAAAAATTTCAATAATGCTAATATCTGAGCTAATGATGACATAATGCAAGGTTACATGACATTCTTCAATTTTGAAGAATTTACTTTATCATTTGAATACATACATATTTATATAATGGATTGAAAGCAGATTTTGAGTAATCATAATGATATGCATTATTTGACCAAAAGTTGCTATAAACACATTATTTGTCGTCATATTCGCCATAAAATAAATAAATTTGTATGAAATATTGACGAAATTGATGAGAAATAACAATATGGAATAATTTTGTTTAACTGAATTACTTAATTGTACTTTTCAAACTGTTATTTTTAAAAGTGTTCGAAAGTTATTTCAAGTTAAGGACAGAGATACTTTATGCAATTATCAGCAAAAATAATTTGCAAAAACAACTGGGTATTTCACCATTAATGCCTGATGGTATTTCATTAAGAAATTTAGATATAGGTGTTCAGATGTAACCGCATCTTTTATATCCAATATTTAAGAAAAAAATTTAGTCATGGAAATTTTGGTCATGGTAATTTAGAAATGGTCATGGTCATTGATTCAATGCAAAGATCTGGTGATGGAATGTATGTGTATAAGAAGCTTACAATAATTGTTATTTGTAGCCTTGCTCAGAGCTACTAATGTACATTGTACAAACACATGATGAGGTAAATGGTGACGGTAATTCACTAATACCCCCTTACGTTTATCCCTGACCAACTGAATACTAGAAAGTCCCAATAACTTTGATGTGCCTTAATAAAGACTAGTAGCTGTGATGTGTTCAAATGGTTCACATTAGTTTTTATTTCAAAACACACTTTCAAACACTGAAAATTACAAGTAAGAAACAAATCACCATATCATTTGTTACAAACAACTGCAACTTTTAGTCCGACAAATTCCTACCTAAGATATGACTAAGAACAACTTATAACAATTCGTTGCCTATTCAAAAGATTCAAGAACTGCTCAATATTTGGCACTGCAGCCCTCTTAAAAAGAATGGAAAATTAAAAATAAAAATTTCTAAACTGTCAGACATTTGGACCTGAGGATATGACCAAGTACAGTGCATAGAAATCTGTGATCTATATTCAATTTCGTGAAATTAATTGCAAGTTTGCACTACAACCCTTTTGATAGGGTACAAGATATCTGCAAAATTTGAAAAGAGTCAGATAAATAGTTTTCCTGCAATTGGTCGGACAAAAATTTCTGCACACTGGCATGCTAACAGAATCATTAGTATTACTCTATTCCTTCCACCTTTGCTCACGGTTTAGTTACAAAATCAAAGGCGCGATATAAATGAAATAATCTTCAAAGCGGCTTGAAGACACCAAGTCACCTCATCTCATAAAATCAAAGAAAAGAGTAAATATGTGTTAACTTGTTATCAATTAAGAAAAACAATCATTATCATATAATAAAAAAAAGCTTTAAATATTGTATGTTGTTTTATTTTATTTATGTATATTGGATAGAAAAAGAGCTGTTGCCTCTATAGATAATGAGGCTATGTAAGGGACCGGTCATTTATTACAGGGGGGGGGGGGGGTGGGCCGGAGGTTTTCAGGGGAGGGTCAGAAAACAATATACAGCCACCAGGGGAGGGTCATGAAAAAAAATACGAAAGGTTGGGGAGGGTCATTTTGAAATAGACAGTTATAAAACCTTCCTTCTTTAGCAATTGAAATTTGGGCTGAAACATTATCATAAAGCCTTATCAAATGAAAAGAAATTCCAAAATATGAGCAAGACTGGTTTATATTCTTAAAAACACATGCTTATATAAAAAAAAATCACCATGAATTCACTGCTCAATTCATTGTTCTTATTTTTTGTAGAACAAAAAGTAGAAAAGTAGTTCTGTTGGACTGAGAATTTATACAAGCTGTTAACAACAAAGATGGATATTTGATAACTAATAGACTCATAAAGTTATAACAGCTAGTCAAATTATTAATATCTGAATGATTATATTAATCGTTGTCAATGATACAAAGTTATGAAACCGTAACACTTGAGCAGATGGCTTGATTGGTGCAAATTTGTTAATTTAGCCATACTTGTGAAAAATATCTAAATGCATATTTAGAAACATAAATTCCAATGTTGATATTCCTAAAATTAGAAACATTTGCTATATTCATACTTAAGCTTCCATACCTTTTGGGTTTTCCACTTTATTGTTTAAATATTATGTAACATGTAGCTAATGAAATATGTAATTTCTGTGATACCTAGATGTGCCTTTATCATCCTTATGTTATGTACCTTCAAAATTATATAGATTTCTTGTGCTACAAACTTGATGTAGACGGTTAAATTTGTTTTAATCAAACTCATACACAAACACTTTAAATGTTATGAAATTTGATAATTTAATTCCTTTAAAATAAAGATTTGACATTTTACATTGTTTGGTCCTATACTCTGAAAGTGTTTGTAGATAGATTTAAAATTATTTTTTTTTGCTTTAAAAGAAATCATTTTGTCAAGAGCTTATCTCCCAACCTGGTCCTTCCATGGTTTTATCAATTGATGAATTCATTGTTTTAAGTTTTCAGTAGAATAATGACGGCAAGATATGTATTTTGCTGGAATTTTTAACTAGTGCAATATCTTAGCTCTTTTTATCTCTGTTGAAAGTAAATTCAATAAAGAAATTGATCATCCATAAACAAAATCTGTCTCTCCCTCAGTGCTAACCTATTTTGTTATTTAAAAATGATAAAGACATAGTGATTTGAATTTTAAAAATAGATACAAAACTAGCCTTAAAAGTAAGATAAAATTAAAAATAGAATTTACACTATTTAAACATATGTGTGTATTATATAAGAATTAGTATTCAAAACCTATTTTGATATACAGTTGATGTAAAAAAAAAAGTTCTAATAAAACTGATTTTAAATCACTATAGACCATTATCAGATATCATGTTAAACCCATCAATGGAATGGTAAATCTGTTGTTTTTTCAACATTATTTTAAGTGTTACTAAAAGAAGTTTCTCTTTTGGAAAAATCTAAAAACAAAATTGAATGTAAAACTGACCATAATACTTCAAAAGACCAATTTCAAGAATTTTTGTAGATATGATTTGGGGGAGGGTCATTAAAAAAAATATGCATAAATTAGAAGGGCCATGAAAAAAATTGCGACCAGTTGGGGAGGGCCACATTTTTTTAGACAATTCAAAGAGACAACCCCCCGGCCCACCCACCCCTGTAATAAATGACCGGTCCCTAAAATCTATTCCAAATCCATTTATAATAATAAACAGAAAAAATGGAGCAAATTCAATCAATGAGAAAATATATTCCCTCATGTTTGTGATCGCAATACACATTGAAATCAAAATGGACAAAACAGCATTGGTGGAGAGAAAAGTATCACTTAAGTCTCTTTGTTATGATGTTTCAGGCCAAAAAAATTAACATCTTGTAATATTTTTCCCCCATATGATCTTTCATGTATTTCTGGATCCCTGGGATGAATTTTACATCTAACAAGGTGGAAAAAGAGAACTAGTTATGATTTATGCAGGACTTGCTACCACTGGCTTCAAAATATATAGCATTTCCCCACAAAAAGAACGTTTTAAACAAATACGTCAAAATTTATATTTAGAAACACCTTCATATATATAGCATCTAATACCCACTTGAAGCAAAATCTGACCATTAGATAAGAAGTTATGAGCCGGAGAAGAATTTTTTAAGTTTGATTGAATTGAGACACCACATTTTCACAAATGTTCCAAAATGAGGGGAAAAAATCAACCCTTTAAGCTATTATGAATTATTATAACAAATTTAAAGTGAGAAGATATGCCGTTGAATACTGTGTAAAAAGTGTTTTTCACTTAAAATGCAACTGCTGGTATGATTGCAGGGAGAAAACATGCATCATCATTGAAGCATCAAATACTGAGAAATTGTGAGAAAATGTCAATAATCATGTGTTTTCAGAATATCATTGTGTCAACAGACTGGCTCTTCTTGTCAGAAATCAATTTTTACACCCTCACCAAAATCATGAAATGATAAAAAAAATATCAAACACTAAAGTAGAAATATATGAAGTTGAAAGTAAAATTTAAAACCATATTTCTGACAACTCAAAAAGTAGCTTTTGGAAATCCTAACATTCATTCTTCTGTTGCTTCTTCTTTGGTCTACATAGAATGTTTTGTATGTATAAAGTTTTGAGGGCAAAGCATATTGTCTTCATGCTATCCCATTTGTTGCCTGCTGTGTAAAGATTTTAACTCAAGGATTATTGAAAGGGACAGTCATGGTGGGGAAATTTCTGTCGATACAATATTATACAATTATACACTGGTGACAAGGTCAATACCAGTATTAATAGACCCAAGGAAAGCAATATTTACTGCGGACACCGGAAACATTAGCTGATTTTATAATTCTGTTTATGCCTATAAGTCAGTTATACATGTTGAAACATGAACCTGGGGGTAATAATTTGGTTTCTTTAAATTTATAAGGAAAAGCACACTCATTCACAAGTAAAAGAACCAGACAGAGTGGTAGTTATATTCTGCCAATATGCTACGGTGTGAAATATATTGAACAATAGTTAAAAGGCTGTAATCTTCACATAACCTCAATAATTCATATTCATAGTTGAAAACTTTCCTAAGCCGATCACTGTTAATACACTTATAACTCTGCAAATATTATTGTTTAGAATCCATCCTTATGTAAGGAAGTTAGTATAGATGTATATTGATAGTATATTGACTGGTGTTTCCATGTAAACAGAAAAATAAACAAGTTTCAATCACCTGGGTTTGGTGGTTTTAGAGTACTATACCATTAATGACATTCTTCTTTGCATTTTCATAGCAGGCCAAAAGTAAATTTAGGAAGAAGTTATAAGCTAAGACAAGCACAACTACTGACAATGATTATTCGATATAGCAAGTTTATTGAGCTGGGCCTTATTGGTTTTCAGTTATTGCACTGACATCATTTGTATATTGTCTGCTAACTTTGTTTGGCGCGTGATGATTGTAACAAATTAGGGCATTAAGTTTAGCTACACAAATAGAAAGCCTAATTATAGTGAAAGTGATATGCGCCCATAAACAGTACGTACTTAGTGTTTGAAAACTTTAAATTCTTCCAAATTCTTCACAATTTGTATAACATAAAGCACTTTACTCACAAAATATAGCATAAATTCTGTCATTTCAATCAAGTAGATTGAGCATACTTCAAGGTTACAATAAAATAAATATGGTCCATCAGCCTTAATAAGTTACTGTTGTAAGTTTAGCGTAATTTTACACCTGTGTGCTTGTATGATACTGAAATGTTTCATTTGGTTTAAAAACTGAAACTATATAGACTGATTCACCCTTCAGTAGTACTTGTTAAAGTTTCTTTTTAAAACGGCACTTTAATGATCTGTTGTCCTTAGAATTCAATTGCATAAATCCCCACATTTCAAAATGAAATACAAACATTACTGATTTATGTAAAAAATAGCTGTTTATCTTTAACATGGCTTTCAAGGTCATCCAACATTGCAGCATGATCAAATATTTGTTGGTACAAACTAAATGAAATTGTGACTGGGAAGTTGACTTTTGGATTGTAATTATTTCTATTAATTCCAAAATAATGTTTCAACACAATTAGTGTGAATAAAATATTTGACACTACTTCCGAAATAAATAATTAAAAACATGATGTTATGCAATGTTGTCCCTCAACATCTTATGAAATGAAATACATAAAAACCCTTTCCATAACCTTGATACGTTTTGAATAACCAACCATGCAAAGTTTTCTAAAAGTCACGTTCAATTTGTAATGAAAGTAATGAACATCCTCCGATGAAATTCACTGCGTCATCACACTCACAGTGACAACACACTATATTTGGGAACAAAGGCCTCTCACTTATTATTTGATAAAAGTTATGGATTTATGCTGTAAAGGTTTATGACAATTGTAGCATTCAGAGGTTAAATGTTGTCACACAATTTTCAAGAAAATGCACGCAACAATAACTCATGACACCGATAAAGCTGATGCACGCTATTTACCTAGGCCGCCATTTTGAATGGTACGTGGGTCAACGCTCGCGATTGTTGAAACTCTATGAAGAAGGCTGACAATGGTTCTTATTGTCAAAACATGATATACTTCGACAGAAGAACAACCGAATGTGTTGAATTAACGCGAAAGAAGCACACAACTCATTTCAAACTGTTTTTTCAACCTAAAATCTGCCAACACAACCATTACTGCCTCTCACCTCGCTTCTCTGTACTCCTGACAATGTTGGGCGCATTTGATTGGGAGCATATTCATACGCATAGGCATACCACCAAAAAAAAACACGGTTACAAAGTGCACGTCGTTAGTTTGAGGAGCTAGGCCTATATCTGCCAAACTTAATAATCAACGGTGTCATTTGATCTCGAAGTATCGACTGCTACCAAAAAGACACATTTTAAAGCTTGTTGTTTTTTACAGTGACAATATGAAGGCTGAAGTCGCGGTTATGATCGAAAACCGGACAGTGGCGCACCAAAAAGTCAAACGTAATTTTGTAGACTCATCTAAAACAGCCAGGAAGACAGCTAGGAATTGATATTGTGTTTGTTAGGTTATATGATTAGAATGTAAATTGGACGTGGTATGTACACCTCTGTGCATTTACATGAGAAGTGTAGATGTTTTGATTTTATATCACCACACAAAACATTTAGGTTCGTATAAAGTGACACTGTGACAGTAGGCAGTTCGGATCAAAAACTCAAATTCATAGAAACTTAATTCTTTTACTATATACTGATCAAAAACCGACTCAACAGAAGAAAGCTAAACGGTTTCCGCGAAATTCTTTGGGAAAATGTACTTTATTGCCCAGAAAGGTGTGTACTGTTAGTTGTTGTTTTGATCTCCCGACAGCAGCTAAGCCCCACCTATTTACTGGTTGACCCCTTATCTGCATATTCAAATATGTGTGTCGGACACGAAGTGGCTTAGGTCCCCTGAATATCTTAGGGATCAGTCGTTAAAAAGTGTTAAAATGTTTTAACATTAAACAGTTGTAACGCGAAGCATTCGTAAAATATCAACTTATCAAAATATTTCAAGCACTTTATAGTGCAAACGAAAAAATTTTCCTTTCTTTTCAAATAAGATCTGTATGCAAATAACGCAAGAATAAGCGTCAATTTCTAGTATAAATGTTTCATTTAAAAATGTCATAGAATTAACCATGCCCTATTACAAAATTGTTTTCCGCACATCGATGTAACACATCTAAAAACAATACTATACTAACTGTTTATATGCATTTTAATCTTCTTTCTTAAAAAATCTAGCAAATTAAAGGTCTAATTGTTTGCGAACATTATGTGTATTTTTAGCTAATTTGTTTTACTATTTCATGCATATTCATAGAGATATGTATATATGTATATGTATATTATACAGCACACCGTCAAATTATTTAAGATATTATGAACAAGGCTACTATCTATTCACTAAGTTTATCTCTCTTGTACTACTCTTTAGATTACAAAGACATCACAGAAGAAAACCCCCACAAATGTTTAATGCATTGTACTAGAACTATTGAACAAATGATAACTATACGGCCAGTACACGTGAGCTCAAAATTAAATGAAATATTTTACGACGACTCCCGTACTTTTATTGATCAACTGACTTGCTGTGCTCTGTGAACAATTATTGGTCCCTATCCCATAATATTTATTAAAAGAAAATTAGAAACATTATTAATGCTGTCGCTAGTTTGTGGTGGTGTTTATAGAACATATCACGATCATGTGACACACCATTTTCTAAAATATATTCCCCTAAATTTGCCCTGACCCTCAATCCAATGTGTCACGTAATATTGTGTGATCGCTGTGTTTAGAACTAACACACGCAGGATGGGTAGGTTTCAACACTTTCGATATTTATTTAGATGATTTAAAATATTCACCCAACATGTATACGGCGAATATTCAAACAGCGCACAAGGAAGCACATATTCACGTGTGGGAGGGTATTGCATATCATTAGATGACGTCATCAACCATTAGAAATCCGAACTACCTACACTGTGTATTTGAAATGACACTGTGTATTTGTGATGATTTTTTCTATGGCTGAAACGACGATGAAAGTATTCCGCGCATAAAAAGCACATGCAGTACAAAGATAGTGATGTTAGCTAGCTTCAATGACAATTTCATGAAGATTGGTGCATGCATTATGCTTCAGCGGCATGTTTTATCTGAAAATTGCGATTATTGCAAAGAAGTTGATAACGTGCAAAAAGTATGCTACTTAGGCATTCGCCGTCATTTGCTTTTTTCCTCGTGATGTAATTGTCTATAGTTTGAATCAAGTTACAGGTCTCTAAGTGCATTTTGAAAAAAATTCCCATGTTAATTTTTCGAACTTTTGATCGTACTGTGCCTTTAACGCTTAAACCGATTATGCCCAAAAGCTTATTGTGGCTTTGTCTCATGAAGTTCTATCAAAATGGTGAGTTTTGCTGTAATAGCTTTAGCGGTTTTGGCTAAATCGCGGCGACAAAATCGGTGGAATAATGGAAAGCAATTTATGGAACAAATAAGTTGATATTTAGCAAAAACTATAATACTTATGAAATGGTCGTGATTGACTTTTTTGTTCATACTGTTAGTACGCTTCTTTCAAAACAAGTTCTAGGTCTCTAAGTGCATTTTGTAAAAATAGCCCATGTTAATTTTTTTTAAACATATTTTTGCGATTTGTGATCGTTTATTGTGAACGAAGTTGACTGTACGCGATCAATGTTTTTATTGATTTGTAAAGTGTACAAAGTGATCTTACACTCCAGTGAATATGGTGCAATTGTGAGTCCAACTTTTTGAGTAATTGCCCCTTGAACATGGTCAAACGAGCAAAATCGACTGACTTTGAAGGGTTGCAGAAAAAAAAGTATTAACAAAAATGCAAATTTTCCAAGATGAATTTTCTCCCCATTCCTTAAGCTATGATATATGTGAGTTTCAGCTCTCAATTGCATGTATCTTCAGAGGAGAAGATTTTCAAACATGCGAGGGGTCCGGAAATTTCTAAAAGTTAATTAAAGCAATATGGCGGCCAAACTACTGATGCTACGAATTTGCCGCGATTTACTTTTTTGCTTCAATTGTTACTGTGCATCGTTTACAAAAAGTTGCAAGTCTCTAAGTGCATTTTGAAAAAGTTTCCCATGTTAATTTTTCAAACTTTGGATCGTACTGTGCCTTTAACGCTTAAGCCGATTAAGCCCAAAAGCTTATTGCGGCTTCGTCTCATAAAGGTCTATCAGTCTGTCGAGTTTGGCTGTAATAGCTTCAGCGGTATTGGCTGAATCGCGGCGACAAAATCGGTGGAAGAAAAATAATAATAATAATAATAATAATAATAATAAAACACGCCAATAACAATAAGGATTCAGCAAAATTTGCTGAATCCTTAATTAATGTTTTACCTCCCAACAAGTACTGTACTAAACTACCTTCTTTTGATGAAACGTAAAAGTTAGATGCCAGTACATAAAATGCTGCGAAGAGTGTACATACCATCACCAAATTAGAAAAATCGTTTTAGTGAGCGAGTGAGTGAATTGGGGTTTAACATGTTTTGAACACTTTCAGTTATTAAACAAGTGGATGATAAGCATCCAAAAGAGAGTGGACAGATCAGGGAACAGGCGGAAAGAAAGGCAAAGTGAGAGATAAACAACAGTTTTTTTAAAAGACTCATATTTGGTCAGGCTTTCTACCCCTTCGACCTGTCCAGCTTGGGTGCCTCTAATAGGAGCATGAAAGCTTCAGCTGGCATAGCTCTCGGGATCTCTGAAGCACGCAAACCACCACACCACGTCAATGTTTCGAGTTCAATGGTGGAGTGAGTACGTGAGGTATTTAACGCCGCTTTCAAGATTATTTCACCAATATCGCGGCTGCTAGTATTATTGCAGGGAGAAAGCCCGCAACACACTTGTGGCTATGCAATGCGGTGAAACCTGCAAACATCGGCCGGAACTAGCGAACCATGGGTGATACTGCGCTGAAATTTAGTGAAGCATTTCACCCAAACCTTACTGCGTGTACAACAGTTCTCTACTGCAGACAAAGTTGCCGAGCCCCTGGCGGGATTCGAACCACGGACCTCTTGATCCGAAGCCGAACGCGCTGACCGGCCCCGTGGAGTGAGTAAGTGAGGTGGGGTCTAATGTGCTTTCAACTTTATTACAGTTATTAAACACGTGGATGACAAGCATCCAAAAGAGTGGACAGATCAGGGAGAAAGGGAACGAGAGGATGAGGGGAAAAGACGGACAAATCATTTTTAATATGATGAAGCATTCAAGGTGTGTTGGGTACAACGCATTGTACACATGAACATTTCCTTGTTCGACATAAAATGTTATCTAAGAGAAGTGTTAATACTTTAACAAAAACGAAGAAAACTCATACTTCAAAGAATTTCTCAGAACAAAGAACAAACATATATTCTAAATCTTGAACCACTTTCATTGTTATCTCCAATACATAGTATGAACTCTTTCAAACCCATACGGAAAAAACCTTCCCATAATTTTAGCAAGATCAGTGACTGACCGACTAATGAACTAAAATTTCGTCACAAACCGTACATCCTGCTTTAACAGCGATTTAAAATCTACTCTCACTCCGGCCGCACAGCCTGTTCCCTCTCGATTTATTTCCCTCGTATGGATTGCGGCTTTATAGTCATGGCTATGCTGACCTGTTATTTTTTCAGTCAATAAAATGTCGTTAATTAAGGAGCTTGAAAACACTAGCTTCAACTCAACTGAATTTTTCTATGGGGTTGTGCCACTGTTGCTGACTGGGAGTCGTCTCATTGGCTGGTAAGATAGCTAGCGATACGAGGGTTTTAGCTTGAAAGGGGTCAGGGTATTAGGACGGAGCCAGAGCGGCTTCATATACCACCTATTCTCACGAAAAGTGCACAATTTGGAATTTTCAGTGTCTCTGCATGTTATTTTGTAAATTTAGTAATTTTAAAGTGTTATTTTATGTTTTTATTTAGTACCAGGTTTGGTTTTGATCTGGAACACAGAAATTGTCAATGATTTGTCGTTAGTTTGCGTGACCCGGTATCACATTTGTATTAAAAATGTTAAAATATGCATGTCTCTAACGTCAGTAGGTTACTATGAGTGAATATTTCGAATTAAAATAAACATGTTGTGTGACTAATAAGGACTATCTTTTTAAAGTATGGTACTGTCCCTTTCATTTCTACCTAAAATTGATCTACATGTTTCATTTTTCATTTAAAATTTGCCCTCAGTGTTTTGTCTCCAAATAAATGAAATCTACGTTACCAAACATAATTGAGGATCTAGTTGTGTTAAAACAATGTTAATGTATTAGCTAACTATGCTTTTTTACAGTTGAATGTAGGGTAATTACATATTTCGATCGAAAAACAATGAAATTCCAGGCAATTTCTTAGGCAGATGTTTGAGAGGATTGTAGTCATAGAGATTTTTTAAGGCCGTAATCTACGTGACCACTATAAGACAGAAATGGTGGGTCCATTATCATCATAGGGGTTATAAAATGAATGGACTGATTCAGGATTATTACCACAGTGAAGGATTTGCTTTTCACGAACACTCAGAGTGTTTTATGGGTTCTAATAGCTGCCAATGTAATCCACGTTATGTAATTTACGTGACGTAATTTACATGACGTCATTTTCAGGAGGCATAATTTCTTAATGGTATGCACACAAGAGTTATGTTTCTTTGGTAGTGGCCTTCAACTGGTTTCATAAGTCATTAGCGCAATCGTTTGAGCCCCAAAAGCAGACGGCATGGCACCCATGTTGTTGAAGCGTCGTCACTAATATGTGAAGTATTCACCAGTGTCACTTCAAGTTAATAGATAAATAACAAGACTCCTCAGGTAAGTGAGATTTTTTATTCAAAGTTTGTTCATGCTCACCTCCATGTATTGATTGATATTACATTTTCGCTAGATGTGTCAATTTTGACATTTGATATCAAAACAAACACGTAACGTGATTACAGCTGGGGTGGTATTTCATTGTACTTTTAAGCTGTTTTGAATTGAAGGAATGTCCGAAACACAGAAACTGTTTCTTTCCTTTGAATCTATCTATGTTGCTCTATATATAAGTTTGAAAACATTTCTCATTTACTCCCTTACATTTCTAAACAAACATTGAAATGTGACGGTAACGTAGATTACTAAGTTTCTCTCCAAAGTTGTTTTATTCTCATGTTTGATGGTCTATCACTTAACAAAGCTGTGCAATTTTATCTAAAACATATCTTGAGTTCACTTTTTTCAAAAGGGCATATAAATAGTTTGATTGAAGATAATTTCATGTAAATATTATCATTTTTATATCAGTAACGTAGATTACAAAGATGGTAACGTAAATTACAATTTGATGACATGATGATCATGCATTTATTTTGATAATCGTAATCTTTGTTTTAGGTTAATACAATGGGGAAAACCAGAGCAGAGATTCAACGGGCTTATAGGAAGAGAAAATTGGAAAAAGAAGGTGAAACTTATCTTGAAAAGGAAAGATTGAGACTGCAAAAATATTATGTTCCAATTTCTGAACGATCAAAGAAGGATGCCAAAGAAAGGAGAGAAAAAGTTCTCAAGTGGGTGAGAAAACACAGAAAGGAACGAAGTTTAACAAAATCAAATGTGAGAGAAGATAAGAGAAATGAAACAATAAGCGATGAAAATGAAGTAAGCAGTACTGTACCTGATAGTGGATGTTCCTCTGAAACCTTACAAGTGAAGATGCCTTTCTCCTCTCCAGGCTATGCCAGGGTCAGAAAACGAATAAGCAGAGCTACATCAAAGCAAAGAAGAGAAATTGAAAAACTAAAGAGAGACAACTTAAATCTTACAAGAAAATATAAAACAGAATGTAAACGCCGTTCGCGTCTACAAATGAAACAACAAAAGACACGTTATGAGACTGACAAGACAGTTGAAAACCTCACCCCAAGAAGAAGAACACAGAGAGATCTGATTGATAATGGAATAAGTCCATCTGAAGTACCACAGGCTGTGGTAAAAAAACTACTGCTTTCAAATGTGATAGCTGCTGAGGTACAATCTGCAAGGAACATAGCTGGAACGAAGGGGAAAAAACTTATCAATCAAATCCTTGCTGGGGGTATTACAAAAAAGTACAGAATGAGACGTGCTCTAAGCAAATCTGTTGGGATGAACAGGAGAACATTAAACACTAATACCAAAGCATGCTCTGTTGCATTCAGGCGTCGAAACCAGCTGATCCATGAGCAGACTAAAGCATCAGTAATTGACTTCATGACACGAGATGACAACAGTAGAGAGATGCCTGGAAAAGCTGATGCAAAGAAAGTAGAAGGGCAGCAACAACAACGAAGGATACTGAATGACAGTCTACACAATCTCTTCCTCAAATTCCAAGCTGAAATGTCAACTGTAAAGATGTCACTTTCTACATTTTGCAAACTTCGTCCAAAGAATGTTACCTTGACAAAGTACCTGTCAAAAAACAAATGCCTTTGTCAGCGTCACCAAAATATGGCATTGCTGTTGAAGTGTCTCAAGGCTCAAGGAGCAACCGTCCCTTTAAATCCAGAGGATTATGCAAGGAGAATTGATAATGAAGGACCTGCCAAGTTTCTGTCTGAAATCAAAAGCAACAACATCAGTTATGACAAGTGGCAGAGAGTCTCCTGCTCTGACGGCAAGAAGAGGATGAAAATAGTTCAGCATGAAATAAGCAAACAAGAGTTTGCAGAAATGTTTCATAAAGAAACAGCTGAGTTCCTGGAGCATACATCGAGGATCCGTGAGCAATACAGAGCTCTCTGTGACTTAAAAGAGAATCTGCCTAGTGGACATGTCATTATCCAAATGGATTTTGCAGAGAACTTTACGTGTTCCAGTGCAGAAGAGGTACAGAGCGCTTATTGGAATGCCAGTCTTGTCACTCTGCATCCTGTCGTCCTCTACTTCAAGTCGGCTGTTCAAGGGAGTCTTCTGCATAAAAGCTACGTTTTTGTTTCGGATGATGGTGGCCACAATGCAGGATCTGTCTATGCATTCATGAAGAAGCTTGTGCCTACCATACAGGAGGACATCGGTCCTGTATCTTGGATCCACTACTGGACTGACAGTCCTTCATCTCAGTACAGGAACAAGAGTATTTTCTACATTGTCTCAGACCATAAGAATCTCCTTGGCGTTAAAGCAAGCTGGAACTATTTTGAAGCCGGCCATGGCAAGGGGCCATGTGATGGCATAGGAGGAACGTCTAAGAGGATGGCTGATCTGTCAGTCCGACAAGGCAAGGCTGTAATACAGGATGCTGAAGACTACTACCTCTGGGGTACTCGTTTCAATAAGAGTTCCAAGTACCTGTTCATCAAAAGTGCTGAAATCGCTTCAGTGAGATCTGAGCTTGAAGATCTTGTGAAAGGTGTCATACCTTTAAAGGGCACGATGAAAGTCCATGCTATTGCTCCAGTTGCTCCGGGCAAAATTGTCTCCAGAACCACATCTTGTTACTGTTCGCAGTGTCTTAGTGGCAAATATCACTCTGACTGGGCTCCAGGTGACATACTGAAGAAGAGTCCAAACTTGGACACACCAGCTTCACAACAACTCACTGATCAGGTGGATGACGTCATTCAAGAAGCTGCTGCTGAAACACCAGAAGATGTCTCGTCAAGCACTCACACTGCTGATTCGATTTCTGTGCCAGTAACATCTGAAGATGGCCTGTCAAGCACTCATACTGCTGATTCGATTTCTGTGCCAGTAACATCTGAAGATGGCCTGTCAAGCACTCGTACTGCTGATTCAATCTCTGTTCCAGTAACACCTGAAGTAGGGAAGTATGTTGCTGCGGTTTATGACAAACAGTGGTATGTTGGCGTTGTCAAGGAGATAGACGACGACGAAGCGGAGTGCTCAATTTCATTCATGGAGAAGTCCAAGACTCAGTTCAAATGGCCAAGTAGAAAGGATGAAGTATGGATCTCCTTCTCAGACCTCCTTTGTATCCTCAAACCTCCAGTAGCAGTTGGGAGATCCCGCCGCACCTTCTCCTTTGAGGAAAATGACATGGATTTTGTCCTTAAGAAATTTCATGAAATTTCGTAATCTACGTGATTGACTCCTGTCATTACATAAGAGTTGCAATAACAGGACTGCCGTTCAAATATGGTATCATAACTGACCAAGAATGTTAATTGACGATTGAATTCAGTTTACTTTTAAGAATTGTTCCCTTGTAATTTACATGTTATTTCTGCGTAATCTACGTTACGACTTTTCAAAGTATATTTGTCACAGAGATTGTGTCATGAAATTTTTTGTCATTTGTTCATTGGTGATTGTTATGCTTACATTTAAATTTTTTGCTGTCAATGTTAGGAATACATTGTCGTTATAAAAATTAAAAGAAACAGTTTGTTTCAAATAATTCAGTGCGTATAGCAGCACTGTCACGATGGTAATTCCATGTTTGCTTTCAACAAATGATTATCATTTCTCGTTTTCCGGAACTTATACCAAGTAAAGTCTTGGTGTCGATTGTCAAATTGACATATCTTAATATGCTTCAAAGTTGTTGTATTGTTAGAGTTCACCAGTTGATGTTACAAGTAAGGACGTCACGTAAATTACATTTTCGACTTTGGATACCAAAGTATGAGGGACCATAAATGTTATTGCCATGACATCTGACTTTTGTTAGTTTGAATTTTGTGAACAATAAATAATGTTCTTTCAAAAAAATATGTTTTCCTTTAACAGAATGGACTTTGATTTTTCATAAGCTCCAGTTTTCAGTTGGTGCACTTTTCGTGAGAATAGTTCATACGCTGATTTAGCAGGAGGCAAACCGTAACAAACAATACATAACTATCAAAGTCACGAGTATTTAATCACATTTAACCTAACAATCTGTTCATCTAACTGGATCTCGACTATTTGCATAAACTGTAGTTTAATTTGTGTGAAAGCCCTAGGCAACTCTTGAATAGTCAGTTACACGTAAATCTATACGATCACTACCTCTTAAAGAGGCTTACCTAGCTGCAAATGTGCCCTTGAATTTCATTTCCACTATAAATACATCAATAGGACTGTCTATTTAAAGGCATGACACCTAATTCTCCTCTCCGTTTTATCTATAGTTCAATTTCAATATTTTTTAGATTATTTACATGTAAGGATAACTCGGGGTTAATCATTGATATAATTTCATTTGGTGGTATTGAGGCGGTTACCATGGACTTCAATGAGCTTTGCCGATAAAGATTTGGTGATTTATTCTACAACAAATTCAATGCCATCACAATGTCTTTCTCTAAAGCAATAGCACGTTTTCTTATAGAAAGTGATCTCATGAAAACAAATCTAAATGTTTGCCATGGCAACACAATGTTTTTCATTTAAAAGAACCAGTTAAATGAAGTTGTCATGATTGGTTAAGCTATTCGAATCAAGTTTCCTGCCTCAAATGAAAAAATTTGTTAATTGTTGGTGATAATTGATCCAAGTACTACCGATGATCGGGTTAATTTATGTTGGATCCTCTGAAGTTCATACATTTGGCAGCAACTTGGGTTTATTTGGGAACGTTTGAAGAAATAAATCTTTCCAAAATGGTCCTAATGCCATTTTAACTTACGGCTAGAAGAAGTAAATCATAGGAAAATGCCGAGTCATATGGAAACACTAGCCGCTCTTAGCTGTGTCAAAAGAAACAATATATGCTTTTCTTTCCGTCTTTTCCCTCCTCCTTTGGATCCCTTCATTCCTGATCTGTCCACTCTCTTTTGGATGCTTTTTATCCACGTGTTTCCTTTAACTGAAACAGTGTTAAAAACACGTTAAATCCCAACTCACTCACTCACTATTTTCAATCTGACCAGCTATCCTCACCGTTTTCCTTTTGATTGCTACTGGAGCTGATGGTGACAACTAAGAGACCTGTCTTGGCTCAAGCTGAACCCCTGATTTCCAAGCTCCTCTCCACCACTTGACTCAATACCTTATCGTGGTGTGGTGGTTTGCGTGCTTCGGAGACCCCGAGAGTTATGCCAGCCGGAGGTTATATGCTCCTGGTAGGGACTCCCAAGCTGGACAGGTCGAACGGGTAGAAGCCAGACCAAATTTGAGTCGTTCTAAAACCTGTTGTCTATCTCTCACTATGCCTTTCTTTCCGTCTTTTTCCTTATCCTGTCGATCCCTTTCTCCCTTATCTGTCCACTCTCTTTTGGATGCTTGTCATCCACGTGTTTAATAACTGAAATATTGTTCAAAGCACGTTAAACCCCAACTCACTCACTCACTCCAAGCTCCTCGTTTCACACACTGACATTGGAAATCTCGTCAAGGCCGTTGGGTATTTAAGTAGACCCCAGCAGGCACAAAGACGTCTAATGGACGTCAAAACAACGTCTACGCTAGACGTTGAAAAGACGTCTAAATAAGGTTTTAAATTTCAGTTTAGAAGACGTTTGGCGTGAGACGTGTATTAGACGTCTAAAAGTTAACCCGATTTAGACTTTTAAAAGATGTCTAGACGACGTTTATTATACGTTTTAAAAGCTGTGTTAGACGTTTAACAGACGTCTGAAAGCCGTTTAATAGACGTTTACAAGATGATTAGGTTTTTTTTTTCCTTTTTTTGTATTTTCATTTGGCGGTATGTAATCTTTGGTCATTCACCCTTAATATTCGAATTTAAGGCACAACTGCACACCTCTTAACAACATGAAAGAAATTGAGTCAAACTCTATCAAATTGGTTATTAATTTTGACTTTCCTATAATGTATTTGTTAAATGTTTTTAAAAGTATTTAATTATTTAATTATTAGTAATCGTGTCTGAAAGAATAACAGTTAGATGTATTGCCAAAAAGAGATTTGCAGTTGTTCTTTAAAATGGAATCAATAAAGAACAATACTACAAGTTTTGAACTGAATATATATTATTTTATTCAGTAAACAGTTTCATTTAATCAATAACATACTTCTGGATTGCATCATTATATGATGCATTACAATCCTTTACCATTCCAAACTCCAGGCATTGTTGATTCTTTATTATTCGTTTAATGTTTTTACCATTATTTAGTAGCAAAAATTATGCTTGACTGCGGCTCCGTCAGTCAATAGATGAACACAAAGTCAAAAGTGAGTGTTGCTCCCTAACACAGACCATCCAATATTACAAATCGGGTTCTACCACCTCCACCACACCGCCCGGGAGCATTTTTGAAGTATCTCCCCATTTCAACTAACACCATGTCCTGGGTTACACCCTTATATGATTTCTTTACAGTATCTGTAAAAGTCCAGTGATAGATCTTCAAATATAATACTATTTGTGTCAAGTGACACTCCTCCATAAGGTTTTAAGTTACTATTGGGTAAATTTATCAGTGAAATCACTTTTAACAACTTGATTAATACATTTTATATTTCATAATTTACCACTTATTAAAGACAATTTATTAGATAGACAGCATAATTAAAATTGTGATTATCCAATCATTAAGATAGCTATGTTAATGACTTGCCAACTAGTAGCGAACACAACTTTGTTTGCTTGAAGCCTAATTTCTCCCCATGTCCATGGAGGTTTATTTTGGCCATCAGCCCGTTTGTCAGGTATCTGCAACAAAATTATACAAAATAAATTGATTCATCAAAACTTGAATATTATTTTTATTTAAAGTATACGGAATGGCTTAATATAATGTTTTAATTGAGCTGAATATTAGTCATAAACGTGAAAGCGATTTTGAAAATACAATTTTATTCACAAGTTTTGTACAAAAAAACATTAAAATAAAGGCCACGTAGTTTTCAGGTTATTATTCTATACTCGACCGCTTCTTACTGAATGACGAATACTCCAAAATTGAGAAAAAAACACATGACCATGGTCTCTGGTAATATTGAAGAGCAACATCCCTAAAATCAGCTAAAGGTAGAACCAAGACTGAGATTAAAATGCATATTCAAGCCGTCTCAAAACGGCCCCATTTTATTGAGATATCTTACTTCCCGACTCTCATTCTTTTGAAATACATACTCTTTTTACCTCACACGATGTAAGTATACATGCATGGTTGACTTTTCAAAGAAAATCAAATATTCTCACCTAGTCAGACCTTTCTTCATGTTTTCTTTGAAGGTCAGGCCTCCAATTTTCCGAATGCTGGATATCTGCAATAATCAGTTTTGTTCAGATGAATATAAAGATTAGACTACTGGAAGGAACAACATTAGATGTTTAGGCTCAAAATAGAAAGGTAAATATAAGTACTAGCATCAGCAAGAGGTTATAGGAAAAAATAAACAATTAGTCAGAAAGAAGTTATCATTGTGCACAGACTTCCCTGGATGTTAACTCTTTAAAAATTAAAGAATAAAGCTTAATGACAACGTGACACACCAAAAACGTTTGATACTCTTGTTCTACAATCTTGTTTCCAAAGCCTGGAATTCGTGCAGGGTAGATACCTTGTCGATGTTTAATTATTTTTTCATAGTTGTTGTCGACTCCCACACTTTTGAAAGAAATAGAATATTATGTAATACTAACACACTCAGTTTATGTCATGTGTCGGTATATCGCTGTCATACCGTAAATACTATCTCAGTTAATCATTACACTTGTTATATAATATCCTCTACCTTTTGTCCTGAATAACAAAACAAGAAGTTGAAAATTACTTAATATACATACAACGTCAATGCTTAAATAGTTAAAAAGTATTACGAGCCTCTGACATCGGGAATGAACCCCGTCGAATTCTTGAATTTTGTTCGTCTTCATTCCTTGAGGATCCTGGTCTAGGAGTCGACGTTGTTATTACTGTAAAGCTTTTCTTCTTTTCAATTTGTGTTCTGCCACCTCCGCTCGATGAATTTCTCTCCTCCCGGCACTATTGTCGGCACACTTTCCACTGTTAAATCAGGCGATGATGGTAGGGATGGAGATGGAGGATTGCTTTGGAATCCTGTTGAAATCAAATTGTTAAGGTATAGAAGTCTGAAACCTCATAAATTACTTAATCTACCAGGTAATCTTGGAAGAAACTTTTAGTTATTATTCTTTCTGATAGTTATAGCAATTGAAATGAGTTACTGACTTGAAATTCCGATTCTGTAAAAGAAAATATATCTTAAATATAAGTCCTCATATAAGATATTCACGACTTGCCATTATGACTTGAGCCCTGTGATATAGTCAGAGAAAAGTCTTTACTTCGGATTTCTTTTTTCGATCAGCATCACATCTTGATTTTCAACTTCTGAATCTGACACATCCGCTGTTGATGTAAAATCATAATCTTCACACTCTTTTCTATTGTCTGAAAGATAAAAATACCAAACTTTCAAAAAAACACAACGTTCATGTAATAACTAGTTATCAGCACTTGTTTCGGAAGTTTTATAATTACAATACAAAGCTTAAACATAATAACATAATATTTCAGTTTCGAAAATAACTTACTTGATTGGTGTTTAATTTTTACAAGCGGAAATGTAATACTTGATTGTTCCGGTTGCATAACCGTCCTCATGGCACGCATCATGTTAACCCCCTTTGGCCATTTTACTGAGTTTCCGGTAATCCAATTTGTTGGAATAAATCCTTCCTCCTGTTTATCCTCCATCCACAGTGCAAGCGTCCATAACATATTTGCAACTGAAACATAAAGAGTTAAAGATAAGTCTTAGTTGTATCGAATACAGAGCTCCCATAACCATGCATAAACTATATGATTATAAGATTTTTAAGAATGCACCCCGGTAAATCATTAATAGTATCAAAAGGTAGGTTATGTATTTGTACTTCCTGTAAGGTTCTTGGGATTCTTAGTATTCATAGACATGGAAAATAGGGTTTATTAGAAATAATACTTATGTAACTATAATTGTTTTAATTCAAGGAATGACATTGTCATAAAATGACAAACTTCTTTTGTAATAGTGTTTATGTTTAATGTAAAAGTTTAATGTAAGTGTCAACTATTAATATGTGGCGTCAAATCTACCTACAATGGGAGGCATTACTTAGATGAAAAGAACAAGGAAACCCCTATTTATTTAATTTGTTTGGCCTCAAGAAAGCAATGTTAATCAATTTCGAATCACACGGCACTTCAAAGAAGTTGTGCAACTTTGACTGATTGATGACGTCACAAACATACTGCTTATTTTTCCGTCTTTCTGTGACAAAAGCAAAAGTTTGATTCCTCAAGAGAACGCAGCTGTCCTTCTTTTTGGTCGACAGTGACACACTGAAATACTTTGGCACTGGACGACATTTGAATGACTGTCTCTACAATTCTTTTTGTCATCAAACGGAAAAGCAGAAATTTTATTCAAAGATTTCCAATGATGCTCAACGTCATCCGCAAAATGAATGAAGGAATGTACATTGTATGTCGTGAAGGTTGGTCCATATATATCTTTTGCATTATTAACAAAAGAAATAAGGAGTTCTCTTGCATATCTTAAATACGAATTTCGGGTTGTATCATTTGAATCAAGTAGTAAAGATAAAGCAACTGTAAGGGTAAGAAAATGTTCATATACTCTACATGAAATGATAGATCTTAGGACGAGCGGGCCAGTATATAACAAAAACCCATTATCGAACATAGCTTCTGATTCTGCAAACCGACCTGTTGTTGCGAAAGCTTACAGTCCCTTGGACCAGACTTCAAATAGTGAAGAATTCTTTTCACAACTCTGAGACATACCAAGTGCATGTAGTCAAACACAAAAGATGAAATGCAAGACACGCCGGCCTCTATAAGAGCCCGGGGTCTGTTTGACCTGATGTACAGTGTACTCCAAATTGTTGAAATGTTCTTCATCCCTTGGAGAGGGATCTTCCATATCCATATCAAACACAACTCTGCCTTCCCATGATCCTCTGCACTGTAAACCTTTACTGTAATATTTAACGGTAAAAAGTTGGCATCAAGGCTGCCAGACTTTCTACCGTAAAAATAACAGTATAATGTAATATAATCATACCGTAAAATTCAACAGTATTTTACCATTACACTAAAAATAACTTTTTAACAGTATACTGTCATTTTACAGTACCTGGTCTGGCAGCCTTGATGCCAACCTTCTACCGTAAACTTACATTACAGTAATATACAATAAAGAAAACCCATCAAAATGCATTGGAGAAACAAATTTTTTATTGAAAAAATATTTCTCTGAAAAAGTAGATGTTCATTGTAAATCACAAAGATATTTCAGAGAATAACGTGGACGAAAGAGAAACATACAGTTAAATCAGGAAATGTAAAGAGTAATCCTTACTATTTATGTTGAAAATTATCAACATAAAATTTTCTCTTATTAAGGATAAGGCAAAGAATATGACTAACAAAAACATTTGAACTTAAGCTCCAAATGAACTTCGAGATGCTACTCTAAAATTTCCTAATCCAATAAATGTTATGTTCATAAATTGTCTATGCAGTAGGTAAAATCACTACTTGTGACCTGAAGGTCTTTAAATGATATAACTGATAAAACACAATCCGTACACGGTGTGAAGAATAGATGAAATCCCTTATCAATTACTTCTGTTCACATATTAGTTTACTCTGAAACAATATAGATACAGTTTCATAAAATCATAAATGTATTGAACAAAATGCAAAGCGTTTGTGTGAAACGAGCCTTAAAGCATATGCTGTCAGTACCTATAAGAAATAACATTAAATTTCCAAAGACATTAATTTCAGCAATTGTTCAACAAAACACACAATGAAACAAGCAATCAGATTCCACCATATCTCCTCCCCTGAAGTGGCTTAGCATTGACATATAGTGAACAGTAGTTAAGAAGTTGTATAACTTCATAAACGCTAATTAATGGTCATAAAGTTAGTTTTAAACTTTCCTAAGCAGATCATTATTAATACATATATCCTTCAGAAGATGTGTTTAGGATCCCTAGTTCCAAAGTTAACAGCCGAAATCCCAAAAGTACAACTGAATGTGATGGGTTTTCCTTACACCAAATTTAAACCGAAAAAGAGTTAACACAGAGACGGACGGACAAAAAGACATTTCAATATAAGATAATAAGGCAAAAATGAGTCCAGATGAAACACCGTAACAGTCTCTTTACACTTTTTGTTAACACTAATGATTTGAAAAAGAAGAGAAGTAAAAAATCAAGGAGTTAGGATCACATATACACAGAGGTGATGTTACATACTAGGACATTTAAAGGTTACTCATAGACAATGCCAAACTAAAACTTGTAATGAAATTGAAAACTGATATTCTGCAAACAAAATAAAGTCTGGGAATTCTGTTGCACCCATGAGATCTAACATATAGGAGGCCCTTAGACGACACATAAATAACAGGCATAAAAAGAAGTTTCAAAACAGTTTCCTTCTGCTCCAGGGAAAAAACAATGACATGAAATTGAATTGTTTTTGTCAAAATTCACCCTTAAAAAGATTTTTGGATTCTCTGGTGTCAAAAAATCACATAGAAAATACATAGCATTCATGCAATATTTGAAGTTTCAAAATAATTCAGTTTGAGAAATAATTAAAAAATATTTCAGATGCACAGACTGACTGACTGCTATCTCCAGCTACACTGAAGCAGGGGCAATGATAAAAGAAGTAATTTGCCTTTAAAAACTTTTTATGTTATTCACATTCATGATCTTTTCACTCTGTTAATTAATACTGAAACTTGTCATTAAGAAATAGTGAGAAATCCTCTCATTTAAGCTCTCAGTATGTTGGATGACTGACATAATAACTCATCAACTGAACAGATTTTCAAGACTGATAACTTACAATATTATATGTTGCAAGTTTTGGCATCTAGTTATTCTTGAATATAATTGTGTAATTTCTATTTGATTCAATCAAATGTCAAATTTAGAAATCCGCAAGGAAGAGTGTACACATACATAGATCAAACTTCAAGATTATATAATCAGATGAATGATATTTGAACAAAATCCAAGTTCTATATCATTGTAAGTTTAACTTTCACCTTGGTACTCAGGAAACAATGACATTAATCTATTAAAGACATAGTTGTCAAAAATATGGCAAATATAAAGTATAAGTCAACCAACTATCTTCCTTTCAAAGGTTCAATAGATGAAGTTAATGAACAGACCACAATCTCCCCTCAATAGAATGTAGAAACCTTTTTAAGCGTGAAAAATATTCACACTATCTCTTGAGAAAACAGTAGGTAACCTTTTCAATATCAGCTTGATATATAAGTTCTTTAAAATTAGAAATCAAAATGAGGAAAGTAGGCACTTACATCACATGATAAACGAACAACAATAAACTTTCAGAAACTCAACTAACTTTTATAGTCTAACTGTCAAGACTTTACTGTCTTTAACTCTGAACCACTCAAAATCAGACAGCTGGCTGATAAGACGCAGCACCTTTGGGCTCATATGTTGCTTCTTCTTCTTGCCTTTATTTCCCTTCGACCCTCGGTCAGGATTTATTCCAACAAAGCATCTGTCAACAAAGAGTCAAATAAAGGTGACATATACAACATATTTGAATTTGAATACTTTTGCCCACTGTGCAACATGGGGTACAGCCGTACTGATATCTATAGACGCCATTACAAGCGCAAGCACAACACAACTGATACCGAAATTCCCGCCCCTGTAATTGGAATGCAAGAAAGAAAAACGGTTACGAATTCTCCCGCCAAAATTCAACCACGTGATCAACCCGTCTCCAACAAGAACCCCATCTTTCGAGTCCGCCATGCACTCTACCCTGACCAGAAGCCTTCTAACAAGAAGAAGAAACCCTCCATTTTTGACACCACCCTCACGTTGGATACCGCTGAAGACAGCTTTAAACAACTCCTAGAAGATTTGAACTGCTCTAGCACAGATGAAGATGATGAAGAAATTGTACCAAAACCGAAATCACCCGCCAAAATCTCCGCCACCACCGCGACCCCTACCCTTGCTACGATGGATACCTATCATCCCTCTAAGAACTGGAAACTACCCGCCAACTATCGCACTACAAAGAGGAAGATGCCCCCACCAGCCGCCCCCCGCCCCTGGAAGCCACCCTTTGAAGCCACTACCCTCACTACCTTCAACCCCTCAATGGAATGGAGAAGACCCGCACCACTAGACACCCCACCTAAGAAGCCAAAATATCTCAGATATGATGGTGAACTCTATCTCATATTTGACCAGTGTTAAAAATGAACTCTATTACGCATGAACTGTGCCCGCCAGTGTTACCATGAACTCTCCCGCCTGGGCTACACAGCCGCTATGAACATAATTCTAACCTCATCTACCCTGTGTCTAAATCTACCCCATGATACCGCATTTATCCTGTTATTCTCAAACTTCCACATTGTAAATATGTTTATATTTTATGTATGTTGCATATGTCTACCGCATGCTATATTCTATACAAATGTGTAAATGTTAATACTGCATGCTATAACTATTGTATGTATATATGTATGTCTACCGCATGCTATATCTAATGTTGTGTATTATATCATTTTAACTTTGCTTCTAGTACATACTTACCTCTTTTGAAAACAAAACATAACTCTTTCATTTATCTCAAATATTTTAATTTTTTCAAATTTACCTCCACATGAACTGTTTGTATATAAAATACTGTTTACCTCATTTTAGTACCTTAGTACCTCAATATCTCTGTATAATTTGTCTGATGAAGGGAGGCGCAAGCCTCCCGAAACGTAACAATTAAACCTATGAAGCAACCCCTGAGTCATGTCTTCGTTTGGATGGCACCCCCCTATTCATATTTGAATTTGTACAATGATTTTCAGAAAGTTCAAAATTAAAAACCTAAGTGATGAAAATACACTTTTTGACTTTATTTTGATACCGTACATGGACATAGTTATAAGCTCAGTTGTGGAGACAAAAAAAATTCCCTGAGGAGAGTGCTAACCAATACATGAACAAACAATACCTGTAATCTCAGGATGTCTAAAGTAACCATTCAGCACTACAGAAATGACTTGGTTTCCTGAATCCGGGAAACCACAAGTAAAGTGGGTAATTGGGGTATCCAGTTGGTATCCATTCACTGAAACTAAGTAACTTGGTTTCCAGCTACAATCCATTTTGGATTCTTTGATTTGTATATATCCATATATGGAAACCAACATGAAACTGTGGTCATAAGTATCGTGTTCGTTTCCATTTCTGGAAAGTGAAAATGATGATTTCTTTGAATGGAAACTAACATGAAACCATAATGTTAAGTTTCATGTTGGTTTCCAATCTTGTTTTGAACTAAATGAATAGATTGACAAATTATTTAGTTTTATCATAAGCAGTTTTGTTTGACTAGTATGGCATTCACTTGGTATCCATACACTGAAACTGAGTAACTTGGTTTCCTACTGGAATCCATTTGGCATTCAGGTTTTATATATTTCCGGAATGGAAACCAACAAGATACGATAGTTGCGCGTATCTATACTATGACTGTGTGGCTTCAAGATTAACCCTAGAAAACATCTAGAAAATTGGAATACTTCGGCTACATCGTGGCAATGTTTAAACTTTGAGTCAAATCCTGTTTAAGGAGCAAAATAGTTTTCCATCATCTTAAGATCGTTTACAAATTATTAACATCAACGGAGAAGATTTAATATTCAAGATAAAAACAATGCATCAAAGTTTACATAAGAACACTCATTTTATCGATATGTTGAATTGAATAGAATAGAGGTTTTCCTTTAGTGTGTTATGAATCAATGATATCGTCGTTATAAGAAATTTACGTTTCATATTCAGTTACAAAAGGATTTAAGTGAATGTTGTTGACATGAACAGTAATCGGCTATATTGATGGAGATGGGCGGAGCCTATAATTTATTAATGGACGAAAGAAATGTGAAGTGAAAAAGTATCAATTGTCCACCACGGTAAATAGTCTTGAATGTTGATTGTTACCATTATAGCTAAATCCCTTTATCGGTCAATAAGTTGTAAACATATTTGGTTGTTTGTTTAGTAAAGGACACCAGTTACTCAGCATAGAGAAATATAATCTCTATGATCAGCTTGCAAACAAATGATTCGATATGGACTGTTGAAAACGCCTGAATTAGTAACATGTGCAGCTTTTGAGTTAGCGTGAATATTTGAACTCATAATTAAGGAAGAAATAATGTTTCTTAAGACACCCCTGAAAATGAACCAATTTCTTAAGCACAGTTGCATTGAATATTTCCGGTCTTACAAAATTGGCTTTGTAACCTGTATGCGTACATATTTGCCGAATAATATCTTTGATAGGTTACCTTAATGTTGGTCGTTAGAGATATAAACATATGCGTATTTCATTGTAAACAGATAAAATATTAACTAAAGATAACAAATAATTTTTGTAAACAATTAACTAAAGGAAACTAACAATTCAATATTCAATAGAAACAAAAATAAAATTAGGAATATCTTGTATTTGATACATCATTTCCTTATTTCAGCCAAAAAGATGTTCATAGAATACTATATTACTTTCTGAAAAACCTAAGAAGATACGTTTTTTTAACACAACCATTTGACATAACCTTTTCAAATACTCTTCTCTTAGTAAATCATCACCTTCATCGTATCTCTACAACATTAAATACATTTCGCTTCACTCCTTAAGAGGCTAGACAAAATCTACCAATCAGAACCTCTGTAATTGAACTGGCTGATTGCATAACACTTCCTGCTTGACACCTGGCCTTACCGGACACAGGTCAGTCACTAATGAAGGAGACAAACATGGCCGCCATCAACATAAACGACTGTAGATAATTTCTCAGCTGAGTAATAAGTTCAGAGGCAGCTCTACAGTAAAGGATACCAAAGTAAGTACCCCTTAACTGCATCAAACTCACTTACATTGCTCTTATAAACTGTTTTTTAAACTTCCGTGAGAGAACTGAATAAAATCATTCTTAAATGTTGGCTTCACACTCAGTCGAAATGAGTGTTTTTAACTGACAAGCTTTATGGATTGGTGTGTTTATAAGAATGTTAAATTTGCATTGTCATCAGGTTTGTATGTATTATGTTGACCTGTAAGTATATGATTCACTTAGTTCCCTTTATTTAACAATTTTCAGCCGAAGATACATTGTTTACACAAGGGTGCACTGAACCATGACAGCCGTGAGCTGAGACAAATGAAGTGGATTATGCAACAGGTAACATCACAGTCAGCATGCTGACCTAATTCTTGAATAATCACGCAGTATATTACTTAACTGTTTAGATGGGAAAATTCAATAGGTAATGCAACCAAGGCAATTGGTTGTCTAAATTGATTGATTTGTTTAATCTACTGTAACTGCATGTGTTTTGATATGGGAGTACTTGACATCAATTGCTTTTGACTTAGAACAAGAATTTATTTTGGGATTTCATATTTCCGTCAATTTCTACTATATCTATTTGTTTTCATTGAAAGTATGTAGGTTTTCTGTGTAATAGTAGAATTTCAACAAGGTGGGAACAGTAACAGTTGTTATACCATGAGTCAACTTTCGATTTCAACTAAATGTTTGTGTTTTTCTTTGGATACTATTTAATGTGCAAGTCACAAACTCAATGGTTTTCCTTTATTAAACTTATAAGAATATTGTAAAATAAGATATTTTTTTAAATATAACTTATGCAAAAGAATATTATTTGGATAAATGAAAATGAAACAATTGAATTGGTTTTTAAAACTGCTCGACTTATATTGCTGATATTAATTTTAGTGTGAACCATCAAGATACATGCAGTGCCTCACAGCAATGCTTATTTAATGTGAGTTGCTCTCTATTTACCAATCAGTGTTACTATTGTAAGTTTTACTGATATTACACTATGCACTGGGTTGCAAGTTAGGCAATTGAAGACTGCTCTGAGAAATAATTGTTGTGGTTTAAACATAGTTTATTCAATTAAACATACAGTAAGTTCTTTTGTTATCTACAAATTATAATTTTATGACGGCTTTGCAAAAGATTTTTACTTCATTTTTATCATTTTATATGTCTTAATGGTATTCGTTGTTATGGTGATAAATCCAACATATTTTAGTATAACTTGAAAATGAAATTACTGATTTTTATCGAAATTCAAAATAAGAGATATATAAATTTCATTTTCAATTCAATTTGCTTATCTGAGGTGTTCACTGAAGCAACAAGGAGGGTTGCAAGGCCGTAAGTACATTCAATTGTTAAGTAAGCATACGGATTGATTGTTAACTACTCTCCCTTATTGATATGTATGCTTGCGAAAAGAAGTAACTGTGGAAGATTGAAAGTGTCTCATCTTCATGTAATCATATGAATATTTTAAATATCTATACAATTGTTTTCTGTTTCAGAATAAAGACCAATCCAAAACATCTGAAAAGTGAACAGGGTGAATTGTGTATATTTTGCACTATTGTAGATTGTTAATTTTGCAATGAATAACTAAAGGCATTTCTAAACCATCATATATTTATATTCATAGCTGTCATAGAATAATTATTTCAATGAAGATTGGAGATTTCATTAAAAGGGATTAATTTGTAAACTTACGTTTTCTTACTACTCGTTTAAAGATGAATTCATTCTTCGAAATTGTGTGTTTGAATAAACGTTGACAGTGAATGGATTGGTAATATTTTCTATAAAATGTTTTTATAGGAGGAATGCTTTTTAAAAGATCGGCATACACTGTGAACAACCATAAATTCACGCTTACATTTTACCTTGTAGGTATTTTAACTTTCCATGAATGTTTTTTGTCTTTATTGCAATAAATATTTTATGGTAATTAATGTGTTTGTTCATTGTACAACCTACATAACACACAATAAACACTACATGGAAACTAATTTGAAACCTACGATAAACTTACAAAACACGGAAACCAAGTTGAAACCTACAATATATAAGGATATGGAAACCAGTTTGAAACCTACGTTAAACTAACCAAACACGGAAACCAAGTTGAAACTTACAATAAACCTGAATATGGAAACCAGGTTGAAACATACAATAAACAAGGAAACCAAGTGGAAATCTACAGTAAACTAAAATCATGGAAACCAAGTGGATCCTACTTGGAGGAGTGTGTAAAGAACGGTGATGGATACCATCCGGATCTTGGGCAAAAGTAGGTTTCAGTTTCATGGAAACCAACATGAAACTTCAATCACGGAAACCAAGTGGATCCTACTTGGAGGAGTGTGTAAAGAACGGTGATGGATACCATCCGGATCTGGGGCAAAAGTAGGTTTCAGTTTTCATGGAAACCAACATGAGATTTCAATCACGGAAACCAAGTGGATCCTACTTGGAGGAGTGTGTAAAGAACGGTGATGGATACCATCCGGATCTGGGGCAAAAGTAGGTTTCAGTTTTCATGGAAACCAACATGAAACTATAGAAACCTATCTGGATACCAAGTGGAAATACTGGTTTCCATGTCGTTTCATGGTGGTTTCAGTGATCCGGAAACCAAGTCATTTCTGTAGTGCAGTATGGAAAATACACATGTTCAGTTTCAGACATACAATATATATATATATATATATATATATATATATATATATACACATGTATATATGCTGAATTATGCTTCCTTTTGTTCTGGTTTTCAACCTATCCCTGTACAAATTACAAAAACAAAATCCAACAACCTTAACAGGTTGAATGATGATATTTTCTCTTAATTAAAACTTGCCATGTCTTGAATTTGTATATATTACTATATTTGCAGTTGATTGCAGAAGCTTATTTCAGGAGGTTTTAAAGAACTATTGCAGATTATTTACTTTTTAAACATTATCCTATTATTATCTTAAAGGCACAGTAGCACATTTCCTTTAGGTAAACAAAGTTATCTGACAAAAACAAAATAAACTGAAAGCCTATCAAAAGAATCAGGTCTCAAATGAATGTAACATGTTCAGTTAAGCCATGACAGTCCAGAGTACCCTGTCTTCAATTGATCTGAAGATTATGTATTTGGCATAAACAAATTAGAAAATTTGAAGAAAAAAATAGGAGCATGTTTTTCTAATTACTTACAATAGTTGTTTTTTAATTTTCCATTATAAAGATTTACTTCTTGAGGAATTCAAGTGTTGAAGCAGCTCCAGCCTGGTACTCTAAATTGAAAATGTAGTAGCTTGCAAACAGAGCTGCAAAACTGTCAACGAATACAGTGTTCCTCTCCGATATAATGGTTCTGTCACACATGATCATGTAGGTTTTCCCAGCCAAAACAGAGTCTCCTGTGAGCAAGTTCAAATAACATTTATCAATCAATGAGCCTAACAATTTCAACACATGAAAGATGTTACTAATTTGATAAAAGAAACCACAACTAATAGTCTTTTTTCTTCTAAAATATCATTTATATGTGTCAGGTTTAAACATATATTCATCATCAAAGTACAGAACTTTTAGCAAGTTAATATTACTACCTGGTCTTGTTAACACAGAAGCAGCTCAAAGCCTTTTTGAAAAGTAAATAAATTAGAATTAGCAACCTATTGGGAATAGCTTTTTCACTCTGAACTTCACACATGTTGTCATTAACATTTTCCACTATAGAGTATTCATAGATGCTTAAGATATAAAACCTAAAGGCACTATTTGAACAAAGTTTTTAATATGCTTGCAGGCAGATAGCTATTTTGAACACTGTATAAAGGAACCATCAAGCAAATGAAGTCATATGATTTTTGAAACAAAAAGGAAAAGAAGGAAACATAAGGGAGACCAGTGGGGATTGAAACTAATAATATCATTATATAATAAAGGATCCAATAAAGGATCCAATAAAGGATCATCACAGGGGGCTGACTGTTGAACAGCTTCAATTGATGAGGTTTCCTGAAAATTTCATTCATACTACATAACATATGATAAAAAGTATGAATTGGTTAAATGAAATGGGGTAATTTGATTCATGTATCTGTTTATATATTGAATTATCTCAGTCAAATTTTTCAATATTTTAAGCTTTAAGCACAACATGAAACAGGCAGCTTTCTTTCTCATTGAAGTGGTCAAGGATGCAGAGTATGATGGCAGATAACCATGCTTTTATGTTGTCTTGGCAGCTCTGTCGCCTGGCTTCTTCGAAGATATAATCACTCTTTCCATGGGAGACACCCTTGAAGAAACTTGTCAATCTTGGAGCTTTATTCTGGTATGCTTTGGCTAGTGCCAATTTCACGTCAGTGTCAAGTAGTTCTTGTGCATGGGCAAGAAGATTGTCCACTGTGAATAGAAATGGCCACACAGTCTTAAGCTCTGACATTTCCTTTCCTTTATTGATATCAATTCGCTGCAAACAGTAGGTTTGCTTCATACATGTCTCAACATTTCTTTCTTCTGTGCATGTTCCATTTTGTTTCATTTCCACCAGAGAATCTCTAATTTCTTCCATTTCTCTTACTTTTTCCATGTCACATTCTGGCATCCATTTTACACAACCATATGAATCTTGCCTTTTTGTTTCTGTTAAATTTTCATCGCTACTGGCATCCAATGCCGCCATGCACACTGAGCGTTTCTTTCTTGTAAGACACATAAGCTTTGCTCCTGGTCGATTGAGGTTTTGATTCCTTGAAATGAGTTTTTGGTGGATGACATCATATCCAGAGCCAATTATGGTTCCATCAATGGTATCTTGTAGACTTCTGGTATATTTTGCAACCATGCGTTGCGCTATAATTCCAAATTGTTGCGATGTGGCATGATGCGTCTTAAGTCTTACTGAATCAACTACTCTACGAATAAGCTTCCTTTTGTCACTTGGCGGTAGTCTGTTACCCTTTTCCAAGTTTTCTATGATAGATCTGCTTACAGTTGCCCAAGGCAACTGAACTTTCATGGGCCAATTTGGATCTCGGTTCACACTGTCATACACTAGAGGCTGTGGACTTTTTGGTGAAAATGATCCTAAGGAGCTAGATGAACTAGAGCCAATACTCATCTGGGACATTGGAGATGGAGGCAATGATGAACGCTGCACACTTGGTGTTGAATCTTCTGATGCTGATGAAATAAATGTTTAAGATTTTTTTAAAGTTAAAGCAAGTGCTCTTGTTACTTAAAGGCATTTGCTAATTCTTATATATGATTTCTTATAAAATGACTCAACAATTTGAAAAACCAAGTAGGGCTTGCACAGTATCAAGTTGCAGGATTCTCAATATTCTTTCCTAATATTTTTTTATATCTCTTCATTATTTAGATGAAACAAATATGATAGCACATCAAACGCATTGGATAAGAAAAATGTACAGAGTGAATTGGAAAAGCAAAAATTCAATTCATTAACTTTTAATTATAAGCCAATCAATATAATGAATATAAATTCACTTATTGATCGCTTTGCAAAGTGTTAAGGCCTGCAAAATCACAGAGACAAATTGTAGGATACTATTTTGATTAGTAATAAAATATATTATTTCATACTGAAATAATTCATCCAATATCCACATATTAAAAAATAAACTATATTTTGTCCAGTATATATAAATACAAGATTTGATATTCTGTGAACTAAGATATTCATGAAACTGTCAGAGACTATACTGTACAAATATACTGATATTTTGACATTTTAAAATTTTAATATGAATAATGAAATATCCACTTCACTTTGAAGTATAGTTCTATATAAATTACACATTAAAATCAGCTGCATCTGATCAATCTTCGACCTTTGGTGGACATGGTAATTTCCAAGTGTAAAGTACATCCCAACTAACTTGTGTCTTTTTCTTGCAGACCCTAATGGATTCACCACCTCAAAGGCATCTTGATACAAAATTATTTCAAAGCAATTTCTATTCTGGAAAAGGGCATTGCTTTTAAATATAGATCCATTATGGATGTCAGTGAGAACCTTACTAACTGCAGGATCTGTACCATCTCTAAATGATAAATGTTGTCTCTGATATAAACACATACATTTTAATGTTTCAAGAAGGGATACAAATTGGTAGCTTGAATTGTGTTGATCAGAAACCAAATCAAATTCTTGAGGGGGTACATATGGAAAGTTTTTTTGATAAAAAGTTGTCCTTGTTTTATTTGACCTAAGGGGCCCTTTATTGCACTTTGAGAATAAATCAGAGTCTGAAATGTCCTGTTGAACTCCTTCTATGACGTCTTTTTCGACCCCTGCAGCAGTCAATCTACCAACTATATGATGTTCAATAGATTGAATACTATCTTCATGTTGGGATTCAAATTCAGTTATGATTTCTTGAATTACAGATACTGGTAATAGGCATTTAGCTTCAAGTTTCATGTAAAATAGAGCCAAATTCCTAAGAAATTCTGCCTCTGTTACACATTCTGATAAGTCTGTTTCAAGATCTTCATTCACAAGATCAGTACTATCATCTGTAGGACCATCATATCTAGATCCCTCACTATTGTCACTAACCTAAATTTCTCTTTCATTGTCAACATTTTTATTACAGTTTAATATATAATCAGCAGACAAACTTTCTAATTGTCTATGTCTGTGATATCTGGATAAATGAGAAGAAAATGAATGCACTTTTGAAAAACTGGCCTTGCAAAATTTAAACGGGCAATCGACTCGCTCGTTTCTCTTTAAGTGGCGCCTAAGGTGTGTAATAAATTGATCAACACTATCAAACACTGAGTCACAAATTGAATTTTTACAATTCAATGTTACTTGTCGTGGAGGCCTTCTTTGGACACGTGTACTGGTACATGTATTGCCTTGACGATGATCTCTTTGAACATGAGTTCTGAAGGCGGAATAAGTGCGAAACACTCTTAAACATTCTGTGTAGCAGCAAGGAAATTCAATATTTGATAAGTTTGAGTGGAATTTATAATGTTTCACATATTGACTTAAGTTTTCTGCACTAAATGTGCAATGTTTGCACGAAAACATGGTTCGATCAATTCCTGAATTTGCATCAGCGAACGAGTTAAAAAAGAACAATATTTGCAACAATAAAAGTCCAAATATCCATTTCCGCATATCGAAGATGATTTCATGTGTTCATAGTCACTTTTAACTTAAATGAATACCTTAGGATGACGTTGATTTCTCCAAATGCCCAATGACGTTGTTCTTCAAAAATATGGCCGACTATCAGACGCTGATAACGTCTTCCCAAAATGCATCGGAACACGGTACGGTACCGTTGCGCTATAAAATTGACGGCGTACGCAAAGGTTTACGGTAAAAAATGTTGAGAAGATGTTTTTATACCGTTAAATTTATTACAGTAAATAACAGTCATGACTTAACATGAAAATACTGTATATTTTACGGTAAGGGTTTACAGTGTGATAGTACATCTCTCACAACTGAAATAAGCATTGTGCCCCTTTATACACTTCAGGAATGACTTTGCAGGTGCATCACATATAAAAGCATTAACTTTCACAGGCAGAATGTTTTCATTGAAATTTATGCCATTCTCACATAAACTCTTTATTTCAACAAGGAAATCAGCTTAGTATTCCTCAACTGAATTGGGTTTACTCTGCCCATAGTAGACTGCCACTACAAATGGCTCAAAATTACAAACGCAACATTAGATTGGCCAAAGCTGCCCATTTATTGACTTAAAGTTTGAAGTTAAGTCGAACATCGTTGTTCTCAAAATGAGTTTCGTTTTGAGCTAGAATTTTCAGAATTCAAGTTTCAATTCCAAGGTAGAGAAATTGCCCCCCACACTTTTCGATGGTTTCAATGAAACGTGGTGTTCCAAGGAGTGTTCGTGAGTCCTTTGGAACTCGATGTCCCTGTTTCCTAAAGATTTGCAATAATTCATTCACAGCTGCTCTAGTACACTTGTTTTTGGCTGCCCATGCAGCAATTTCTTCCCCGAGTTTTGTATCATTATATAGTGTTTCGTTTTCTCCCCCCAAAGAAGAAGCATCACTTTCTGAGAAACTGTTGTCACTAGAATCAAAATCAAGCGTTTCTTCTTCATTTTCTGACACATTTTCACTCAAGTCATGTCTTTCTTCGTCACTAGGTAACTCTGCACACTCCTCATTTAATACTTCCTCGTTTGAATCACTGGTGGCTTGAGCTAATGTTTCAACTTCTGCATTAAGTATCCTCCACTTCCTCAAGTATTCCATATCTGTTTAAAATGTGACATACTTGTATTCTTGTTAATGAAACAACAGTAACATTACCCAAAACAATCACTATAACCTCCCCACTAAGTAAATAAAAGCCCCCCTGCCCCCCCCCCCCCCCCCCCCTTTCATATAACTCTATTTTACTATATTTCTGTATATAAGATACTTCTTGTTCATATCTATTTGTGTGGTGGCACGATCCTATGCGTAGTGAAGTTCAGCAACATCTTGTGTGGCTCGCCGGATGGGTGGGTTACCCGATCAACGCTATATTAACTGAGATTGCAAACGTTATTCCCTGCCCCACACTGAGGCACAAGTTGAGAAACCTGTCATATCTCCTTAGGCAAGGGACTTTATTTAAAATGTGCCTCTGTTCACCCAGCAGTACTAATTGGGTACCTGGTGTAGATTGTGTTGGAGGTGACCTTTAAGCACTGTAATCGGCAGCTTCGGTTAGACCAGGGTAAAAATGCAGAGAGCGCTTTCGGTGTGGATACGTGCGCTATATACCGTATATAAGCGCCAGACCTCTCATAAGCGCCGGCGGGTAAACGATAGGTGATGAATAATCGCCGGGCCCTTTAAAAAGCGCCGGGTCATATTTATTAGTATCAAATGTAGTAATTTAAAATGATTTTCTCGTCCAATCATGAACTTGTATATGGCTGCTTGATACTTCAGTTTGAATCAAATAATCGATTGAAGAAATAAAGCGCCGGGCCTCTAATAAGCGCCGGGGGTTCGAGGGGTGTTGAAAAAATAAGCGCCCGAGTGCTTATTAGAGGAAATACGGTAAATAACCAAATTAGTGAATTATTCAAGGACAGTTGCAAACGAAAATAATTACAGTGCTGTCGGGTAAGGCTGATAGTGTCGTGCACTGACAAACACATATCAACATGTACAGTGCTGTCGGGTAAAGCTATACGCACCTAAGAGATACATGTTCATTCTTCCGAAATATATACATTATATGGGATATGAACCACGTCAAAATTAAAGTTTAAAGCTTCACTGATAATATTTATGTAAAATATACATGTTTTAATGTGTTTGTCAGTGACACTGAAAGTTTTCCAACGCGTACCCCCCTATTCCCGTATGTCGGTATGTGTACGCACGCAGGGTTTGAATACACCTAACATTTCCAATATTATGATTTTGATAGATTATTAAACTGTTTTCTGAAGTTTAGTTAAGGAAAGAACGATAGTTGAATCAATATTTTGTTTTCCATTGACAGTTTTTTTTATGTGAGAAGCTAAAATGTTTTTGATGACGCAACGTTTGCTAGGAATTTTGTCAGATTTTACCAAGTTGTTAGTCTTTTGTGCGATTAATCCACATTTACGTCCTTTTTACCTTTTTTATAAAATACATGATATCTTCCAAAGTGCCTAAAGAGGCAAAGACATCGATCCGATATCTTAATGTACATAGGCCTAAGTTTTTTTTAAAGTGATAGTTATCATAGATAATTTCGTAGTTGTGTACCATAAGTGAATGTGAAATTACTAAGGATATTGTGATCAAATGAAAAATAGTCTTTCAACGTTTACTGAACATTTATTTCGTACATTTGTCGTTATGATATCGGCTCAAGACAAAGCCTCTAACGTACAGTGATGTCGGGTAAGGCTATAAGAGTTACATGTTCATCCTTCGGAGAAGTATACCGTGGATAAAATGCTTATTTGTTGAAATGTGTTTTCAGTGACACCGAAAGTTTTCAAACGATTAGGCTACATTCACATAGGACGGCATGTGTAGGCTAAAGGTACGCAGGCGGGGTTTGAATACACATTACATTTCAATTGTTTTCAATTTGCTTGATTTTTAAACTGTTTTCTGATGTTAAGTTTAGGAAAAACCGAAAGTCGGACCAATATTAAGTTTCCATTGACAATTGTTATGTGAGAAGGCAAACTGTTTGATTAAGCCATGTTTGCCTAAATCCCATATGGCGGTCACTGGTCGCGTGCCTGTCGATGGGATTTCAAGAATAACGACTTGCATTTTTACATGATTTCTTGCGGTTGAAGTCAATCCATGATATCTTAAACCTGAATATATTCTTCCAAACCTTAAGTATATAAATGATCTCAATAGCTGCTAAGTTAAAAGAAACGTAGAAGACTACGAATGTTTTTGAATGGATCAGAACAGTACACTACTGTAGTCTTAGCCTAGTAGGCCTAAATCAAATATATTCAAATTAGAAATCTCAATGCCTGATCTCATGTATACATTCGACTATAATAAATACAACATCGAATATATATCTATTTTCCAAACGTTACGCCTATTGATTCCAATACACTTACTTCCAGGGATTTGGAAAGGTAGGTAGACATGGGCCATTTTGCACATTGGATGAAAAAGTTGACCATTCAAATTTAGAAGTTTTACTGTTGCTGCAAAGTGAAATGGCCCTTTCAAAATTTTTAAAATGAGTAAAAGCCCTTAAAATGGTCTATGGTCGAAGACGTCTTTCCTAATCCCTGTACTTCATATCATACACAATACAATAAGACTCGCCTCTGAAAATGGCGTCTCGTTGATTCCACTTCTACAGTTCTACGAATTTCGCGCCACAGAATCTCGTATCCAGGTTACGACAAATGACGTCGTGATAAAAGGTGACGTCAGGTTTCGTGACGTCAACTTTATTATGTGATCTGCTTCACTTTATCATTGCATCAACGCCCCTTGAAGTATTTGATCATATGATAGACTATCTAGTTATTTCATTTTTTAAAGTTAGTTTATAATCGGTGTATGTACTTGAAAAGAAAAGGAAAGATAAAAACAAATTACGTGTACATATAGCCTATGTATCTCATATGACAATAGGGCTACACTTCATGAAAATAAATGTGCTGAAAAAAGAATAAAGACAAATATGAAATTTAATCAATTGAATTACGGAAAAATCTGCCCTAGTTGGAAAGTATCAGCTCATATGATAGACTATCTTGTTATTCATTTTTGAAAGTTAGTTAATAATCGGTGTATGTAGGCCTACTTGAAAAGTATTTAAGTAATCTGAAAGATAAAAACAAATTACGTGTACATATAGCTCATTTGACAATGATCAAAAGTATATTTTCATAAATATCAAAACATAAAGACAAATATGAAATTTAATCAATTGAATTACGGAAAAATTACAAGGATTTTCTCTGAAACTTAACTACCTATACTGCAGTAAGTATAATGGGATACAGAAGCAACTTTGGACAAATTATTAATTCATCTTTTAGCAGTTGCTGTATACCTAAATATCAACGGTAAAAACTGAACGGAAAACCTTTACAAATTTCTATTTTCGTCCATTTATCTATTGGGATATTTCTGTTTAACAAATGTAAAATAAAACCACATGCTTTCCAAAACACATCGTTTATGTTGAATCAAAATCAGAAATAGGGCCTATGTACCCAGATAAAAAAATCTAAAATCATTTTAAAAAAAGATTATTGATGAAAAATTATGCATAGAACGTTTACAGTGACGATATAAGTAAAATAACTGCTAGTTTAATCAGGCATACACAAATTTCAGTGCTTTAATTCCTGTTGGACAGTGTTCTAATTTTTCAGGTCATTTAGGAATCATTTCTATTGACTCATAAAATGAAATCTTTCATGACTAATTTCCACTATTTATGTTTGGCCGAAATGCTTATCTTTCGATTTAGAAATGAGATCAGCTAATTTAATCATGCGATAGAAGGATGCATTATGTTTATAAGGCAACTATTTAAATGTCACATAGGCCTTTAAAACAAATAGGACCTTGTCAGATTCAGCTTAAGTAAAAAAAATGTTGTATATATTTTGAGTCGCTCAGTGAGTTATGATTAGATTCACATAAAGGATGGACATTTATTGTTTATGCGAATCTGAGATGATAGTCTTTAAGGGTTAAGAGCCATCAACGGCATCAACTATAATATGTGGCGCACAAGATGAATCCAGGATGCATCCAAAGATCCTGGCGTAACATAACATCAATACGGCCGCTTTATCCGTGACATTTGACAATTGAACTGAATAAATTAAAATTTTTGCCTTTGATTTGAGCATAATCCTCAAAATAACAAAGGCCTAAAACAATTTGAAGTGACACAGAGTATGTTTCATGATTTATAACTTGGATTTATAATTTGGCTTTATTAGATCCCACATACCTTATGACCTGAGTTAAGTTAGAACCGCCTCCCAAAACTGCATCTTTCTTTCTAAAATGCCAAAGTTATTATATTTTCTTGTGTTCACATATATCTAATCGTCGCAAATTTCTTATATCGAAGGTTGAAAACTAATAAAGGATTTTATGAAGAAAAATGAAAATGAGTGTTTTCGGAATTTTGACCCCTGGTCACTTCAATGACCTGCCAAAACTGTTACGGTTAATTGTGGGGGTACTATAAATATTAAAAATGGGGGGAAAAACGTATCCAATTAGCGTTTATGTTTGTTCATTTCGCTCAAACAACTAATACTTAGTTTTACTTATGCGTGTTATTTTCTGACGACATTAAAATCAATGATTACGGTCATTCATGTAATAAACTTAAGACACATATATATAATGTGAAACTATTGAGTAATTTCATGACGTCGGAGTGTAATCTTTTCATACACATACATCTATGTACTGCGCAACCAACCGCTATTGAGCTGGTCTTGCAAACTGATTTTAGCATGAGTAGCAATTAAGCAGCTAATTCCGGATAGTCACTTGCTTTTTTCATTGTATTCTTAATTGTATTCGACCAAGGTTTTAACTGACAGTTGACCATATTCAGAGCAATACCAGTTGAATTTTCTGAGTTTTAAATTGTAGCCATCGATTATGTTAGCAAAACGACAATTTTGAACGGAAAACAAAATCAAATAATGATCCGTTCATATGACTGTCAGGATGATATTAATATTTTCATCAATTCCTTTAAGTTCAGCTTTACTGAATGGATTCGACAAAAATCTTTATTCTATTCGATACATTATTTTTCAATTTTATAATCAAATTTCCTCTACACGATTACGTGCGAGTGAAATCGAATTCGAATCAGCATGCATTTCATTTCATGTAGCCCGAAACTTTAGTTATGGGTTTATATTTTTTGTACAACTATACTACAAATTGAAAACAACAAACCATAGCAAATTCATAGCTTTACAGAAATATTTTTGAAAATGTTTTTAAAATATGTTTGGACGCCTTAGTTCTGCGCTTGTTTCGAATCTAGGCCTAGATCTATATGTGACGAAACGTCCGACTGTCTAACTAACTGTTTGTGACGAAATATCTTTATGAATTTGTTTATGACAAATGAATTTTATTATTTGTCATTATTGTTGAAACTGCGATCGTTTACTGTAAGAGGGGTCCCAGTAACTGTCTCTAAATACGGCCATTAGGTGAATAGTTTATAAGCTAATATCATTAATCAATTCTTATCTGTTGTTTGAGTCTGCTGAATCAGACAGGCAGAATGATTTTCCCCCATATTTATAGTGGGCCTAGATCTAGTAGCAAAGATAAAACTAGGCAATGGACAGCAACAGCAATATCTATAAAAAAAATATTACATATAGGGAAAATTAATATGTTGACATTTATCATGTAAGTTTGTTCGATTTGTAAATTTGTTTCAAATGATGATATTGTTACCATACATATACAATATGGGTATCAATTGCTACATCTACATTGTACATCTACATCATCTTTGGTTCAAAGTTTTGCAAATAATCAAATTTGAGAAGATATTTCTGTTTTCAAGACTAACACTTTAATCAGGGAAAATTAATTGCAGGTCCAAAAAGTGGAAGTTATGTTCAGGTAATTTCCATGTTGTGTTAAAATATTAGAAAAGATATTTTTTAGATATTTTACAAATTAAAACACTTCAATACACCCCCCCCCCCCCCCCCCCAAAAAAAAAAGAAAAAAAGATGGATTTTTTTTCTATTACTCTCTGCATACAAGAAGGCTAAATCCATGCCGATTTCCTTATCACATTTTAATCAGGATAGTGTTTTTATATTAACAAGAGAGTTTTTGCATTAGAAGTTTTTTTTAGAATTGATGTTTTCTGATTAAATTACACATGCAATATGCCATAAATGTACGTATGTATAAGTGTTTAGTTACATATTCTTGGCAATTCTATCATAAATAAATTCAGGCGAGTCCGAGAAATTCAGAATAAAAAACTTAATTTGAGAAGAATGACTGCATTTAATTTGAAAGTATGTTGCATACATGTAATTTAAAAATACATATTTGCTTTATTTGTTATTTTCATTCACCTTTCAAAAATCAATTATCATTTGTAAAATTCCCATGAGGGGTTGATGTCAACATCAAGATTTTGAAAAACAAAACAAAAACAGGGGATTGCTATCTATATTATAAAGAGAATTCAACACTTATACTTGCTAATTATTTCTTTAAATTCATGTGATCAACATTGTTTATTTCTTTACACAAAGCTCTAGTTTCTCATTGTCTAATGTAAAGTATTCTTTTTGAATTTTTTTTTTATTTGTGACTATCTAGTCTTTGTCTTACTTCCGGTCTACATACAGTATTGAAATGAGTATTATTACAACCCCTGGAATTTTGTAACTATAGTAAATATGTAAATTAATTTTATTGTATTTATTGAAAATATATAAATAAAAAAACATAAACCCAACGACAAAGGCACAGCGAATTTTAAACGTCGATTTGACGGAACGTCGATATTGTTGAATCTTATCGAAAATATGTAAAAAATTAAAATATCGAAACAAAATTAAAACACGATCGTTTTACTTCGTCCGACATTGATATAATGTCTTTGACGTATATTTTGGGGGAAAACATGTCACAAGTGTCGGAACATACCAATCAAAAGCATGTTTTTGAACTGCTTGACATCGGCCAACTGCAGTTCTTCACGCCTGGGCGAGAGTGACGGGCCACTATTACGTCACATTACGGAAGGTGCCGAAAGCTGCCGATCTTTTTGCATATCGGCGAGCCGGATTCGCTGAGCGGCGCACAAGTGACAGCGCGGGTTTGCAAAATTGACGTAAAATCATAGGGGCTTGCATTTACCTTGGAAATCTGGCACTATAATGAAACTAAATAACATAAAATAGGGTTTTAAAATCCTTTAACGTGCTTTGAACAATATTTCAGTTATTAAACACGTGGATGACAAGCATCCAAAAGAGAGTGGACAGATCAGGGAAAGACGGACAGAAAGGCATAGGGAAAGATAGAAAGCAGGTTTTAGAAGGACTCAAATTTGGTCTGGCTCGATCAGCGGATTCAATTACGCTGATGTAGCAGGATGATTTAACTATAACAAGTTTTTTAAAGTGAGGTTAATGATAAAGATAAAATGAATTGGCTTGCATATCCATGTGAAAGTTAGAATGTTAGATACGATATCACCATTCATGTACGAATAGATTAGGATAAAATTAGTGACAATTTGGTGATTTATCAGTAATTATTTTGTAAATGATTCCTCCCATTCTTTAATGATTCGTTGATGATTGAAAGTAGTTCAGGATGAGAGCTACGAATATTTAAGTTTGTTTAATTGTTACGGAATACAAAGTTTCTTATAGAATAGTTTACGAATGATCTACGATACGGAATAGGTTTGAATAGGTATACATTAAACCTTTTTTCACGAACAGAACGAATTTTTGAGAATGTTGCAGAAACAGAACGAATTTTTGGGAATGTTGCAGAATGAACTATGAGTCTATGAATTCCAACAAATAATTACAAATTATCCACAGATGTTCAACAACTTTTCCCTTTGGTGACGATTCAGGATAATTCAGGTCATAGATGTTTATAAAAATACTTGATAAAGAACATTTATGCAAATGATCATTTGATATTTGCATCAACGACTTCGAATGCGTTCTCAATCTTCAACCCATGCATGACCAAACGGATCAGTGCTCTTTCATTGTTTTATATTGAATAATATTCACCCTGTTTAATCTAAAAAGTGTTTTTCGGAGGTCATTCATTGGATGTTAGACGTAACATTACAATTGATTAACCCGAACACGTGCATTGCCTCACTTTCACTAGCTGTGATGCGCATGACAGCCGATTCCCCGCCCTACAAAGGTAAAATTGATGTATACAATTTACACTACGTTCGATCCACCCGTCAAACCACAACCATCATTTTGTACTAATTATGGATAAAGGAACTGACAATTGGATGGTTGTGTTTTCGAATCTTGATTCGCATTTTTTCAGATATTTATTTTCATTTTTGGAACCTTTTAAATTGTGTCATTCCTATTGCATTATGGGTATAAATTGTTTTATTAACAAAATCAAAGTCTCACACCCTAATTAATCTTGTTCGGGAAGTGAAGCCTCTTCCATGATGCATTTAAAAAAACACATTCACTCCATTATCCAATTCGTGATGCTACATGAGAAGGATACAAGTTTGAGCAACTTTATAGGTTTACCAACACTGTAGCCTGCCGCTTTCAGTCGATTCCGGGCAGTCTTGTAGGGAATGGATCGCCTCACGTGCTGTAGTCACACATAGGGCGCCTTAATAGCTTAAATAAGCCACTTTCTTCTTGTAAGTTGTCTTGTCTCCTTGATCTTGGGATATCTTTAACGTCGTTTGTAACAGAGTTTGGTAATACTCGAATTGTTATACTTCATCTAAATGAGGGTCATTCTGACATTTCTCATGTCGATTTTAGCCACTGTATAGGTTAGAGCAATTTCTAATGTGCCATGTCAGCGACGGTTACTGAATATTCAAGTCATATTAAAAAACGGGTTTTACAAACCAATCAACTTTTAGATGATAGATTTAGGGTATGTCAGATCACGTGAATCCTGCATGCGGCACAATGATTCCAGTATATCCCAAAAATCAGAATATCATGATGTCTTCTAAGATGGAAGATAGTACCTCACTTTAAAACTAAAAGGCAAACTATTTGTATCTTTACAGATTTATTAAGTTGAAAAATTTATTGAACTTTCTGTTGCTGAATTAATTAGAGACATAATGTTATACCAAAATTATGAAAATTGCATTGAATTTTCTAAATGAATCCAAGATACAAATTTGAATTGAAAGATCTTGTCCACAATTAATTTCGTTTAAAACATTAAGAAAGCTTTTTGGGTGAAAAGTATGACACTTGTATATGTGATAAGATTTCAAGTCAGATGGGTTTTTTTCAGGGATCGTGTGCGGATAACAAGAACAGTCATACCAGAATCAACAGTATTTTATTATGCTTGCTGATAATAGTAACCATTATAATATAACTAAACATACATCGATGATATAAACATCCTTCATTATCAGCGTATTCAAATCCCCCAAAGTTCTACCAAAACCTGCTTTCTATAAAGGCATTTGACATTTAAGGTCTATATAAATTGTGTTAGGCTCAAAAATGTGTCTTTAAACTAATTCAAAGGTAATTCAATATTTATCCTTAAACAAGCAGACAGTAGGCTATATCCCCCCCCCCCCCCCCCCCCCCCCACAAGTCGCAAAAGTATGAAACATTTTGAACAATAATTTGAAGCTTTTTAAATAAACCTGAAATAACTCACTTTTAGTTGAAAACTCTTAAGCAGATTATTGGTTATACATAGATATACAAAGATTATTCTTTATGATCATTAGTTGCACTCTGTTTAGAATAGGGTTTAACGTTATTCCCAGGAAGAATAAGCGTTTTTACGTTATTCCCAGGAAGAATTAGAGTTTTAACGTTATTCCCAGGAAGAAGTAGAAAACTAAAAGGGCAGCAGGCCACCACCATATGATTTTGAGTTTGGTTCGGAAACAAAATTCTAAGAAATGTTTGCATGCCAAAAGTAAAACAGGAATACAATGATGATATTCCATATAACAAATTCGATTGAGCTTGGCCTTAACGTTTCTGATTTCTGGTGTTGAAAAAAATTCCAAGTTGGTGAAAATGTAGTAGAAGATATAAATTCCAAAAGGCACCACTTCACATGATGATTGTTCCATATACAAAGTTTCAATGAGCTAGGCCATATAAAGTTTTTTCTTCTGGTCTGGAAAAGAACAGATTGCATGCACAGACGGGCGGACGGAGAAGATTTCTACATCCCTCTAAAACTTCCTTTAGCGGAGGATAATAAACATACAAATACAGCAATTTGTAAATATTATGTATCAAGAATAAGTTTCATAATGTCGTACAATAAAAAGTCCATTGAGAAAGAAGAGTTACAATAAAAAAAATAAAGCTTTCAAAAGAAAAACCGGATGTAGGAACATCATCAATCTTGCGAAATATTTTTCTGCTTAATAAAATTATGAATATTTTTTTTTATAGAAAACCAATAATAGCTTCTATCACATATGAAAAGATCATCTCCATAATTTTTCTAAAAAATCTGATTTACTTCATTCATGATAAAATCCCTGATCTTCAAGCCATTGTTTAACAATGTTCAAGTTACTCTTCATCCACTTTATGTTCGCTTCTGTCTTCTCGATGGCTTGCTGGAAGGCGCGTGTACCCGTTCCAAGGTCTGGGTTCGATTCTATGAAGGTCTTTAGCTGCAATAACATATTTAATATTCCTTTCATATCGTTTCAGGATACACAAATTATCACAAAGCACATATATTCGATATCATGGATAAACGTTAAAAAAACCCACTGAAACCCCGGATTCTTCCATGGCTTTTGCTGCAAATTATTATCATCAGTCGGAGAAAATCATTCATCTATTCAGTGTTAGCTGTTAATGATAATTTTAGTGTGTCTTACTTTTATCTAAGACATATTTTGACAACTTTTATGTTACCTTCAGACGAACTAACCCCAGCATGTAGTTAACTCCAATCGACAAAGGAATTCCAACGTGAATCGACTTGTGGAAATATAAAACCTACCCTGTTACTTTATTTGTACCAACAACAATACTTTGATATCAATCCTTGTGCCTTATATCGCTCTCAGCTGATTTATAGCTCTAAAATCTTCGAGTTTCCAAGAATATGTTCCATAAATGTGGTATATGGCTTAAAGAAGAGCCGATATATCACATAACATGAGTCAAGTTTAAGACCCCCTTCATCTTTTTTTCGTAAATGTCAAAATTGAACTGTTCTACACACAGTCAGGTTTGGGTTCATTGCTACACTGAATTACAGTGCAGTACCACCCATGGTTCGCTAGTTCCAGCCGATGCTCGCAGGTTTCACCGCAATGCATAGCCACAATGGTGTTGCGGGCTTTTCCACCGCAATAATACTAGCAGCCGCGATATAAGGGAAATAATCTTGAAAGCGGCGTTTAACACTAACTCACCTCAAAATTGAGATATTTTCTTGTCTCAATTTCAGGTGAAAATTGCTGAAAATATGTTTGTTAGAAGTCTAAATTCCGCGATAAATTTTAAACGTTAAATTATCTACGAAGCATTACCAACCTATTGTGTCATTTTGTCTGTTGAGAATGAACTAAAGTTTTGTCATAAGCGAGCGCTATTGTTTGTTCTTTCGATCATAAATCTCAAGTTTATTATCACTTTATTGTCACTTCACTGAACTGAAAAGATGGACTTACACAACAAAATAGACTCGAGAGATTGACATGATATGAAACATGACTTACATATGGTCATGTATTGTAAATTTTTTGGCATCGATGTCTTCACATGTCATGATGATTATCTTACTTCACACATCATTAGTATCAGTGGTCCCCCCATTTCTCTCACGGGGTACATATTGCACAGTGGTTACCTCGTTCGGCTTCGGATCAAGAGGTCCGTGGTTCGAATCCCGCCAGGGGCTCGGCAACTTTGTCTGCAGTAGAGAACTGTTCTACACGCAATCAAGTTTGGGTGCAAGGCTACACTGAATTTCAGCGCAGTACCACCCATGGTACGCTAGTTCCAGCCGATGCTCGTAGGTTTCACCGCAATGCATAGCCACAATGGTGTTGCGGGCTTTCTCCCTGCAATAATACTAGCAGCCGCGATATAAGTGAAATAATCTTGAAAGCGGCTTAATTTAAACCCCAAACCCACTCACTCATTTTGGGTCCTCCATGATAAAGCAGGAAAGCGGTCATTATGATTTGTTATTTTAGTTTTGTTATTACTCATTATGGACTGTTAATAAAATATTACCTGTTCAAGTTCAAACTCTGTATTGAACGATGGAGTGAGAACTTCAATAAGTCTGGTCAAGGCGAATATTGTGTTTCCGTAACTGCAAAATCAAATAATTGTCCTTATAATTATCTGTAACAAAACCTTCATCAATAAGCGCATAAAAGCAGCAATAATTGTCTGGCCTTTGCTTAGGACATAAAAGAAAAGGAGTATTTATCTATTGAATTGATCTGACCCTAAAAATGGTTACCCGGAAGGTAAAACTAATCCAACTTTGTTTGGCAAACATGTGAAATCGTTGAAACTGCACACAGTAATCATTAAGATAAATTACATTTTATTGACACGAAATATTTAAATTCTGTATTAAACGGCAACTCACTCTCGTTTGATATCTTGCCATCTGCTTCTGAAAAAATCCCAAGCTAATGATTTCCCAATCGGTGTCTTAGACACGTGACCCAACACATCGAGGGCATCTTGGGTTCGAATCTGAGATGGTGTCAAAGCTAGTTCTAAATATCTGAAAAAAGAGAAAACTTAATTTCAAATGACAATTTTTCATAATGCCATATTTTCAAATAGAATTTCTATCAACATTTCCCCTGACTAGGCAAATTTAAACTATGAAAGAAAGAGCTCATATACTCGTAACTCAATTATTCTAGCTTTATTATTTTATAAATTTTATTAGAATTGAATGTAATATACTTTATCTAATGAACGATTGTATTATTGGTTTGTTTGAGTTCAATGATACGTCCTCTCCGGAATATTCAATTACTCAGCCACTAGGACTTGCGTCTTCGTTTGAATCCATCAATTGATACAGAAAATTAACAAGAGTTATACAATTGGTGCTGGTTTGATCTTTTTTAATCAATGCTACATATGTTCATAATCTACATAGACCCTTGTTACGATTGCTAACATTTACAAGTAAATTCCAGATATTGTAAGTCAATATAAAGCAAAGCACGACCAAGCAGCTTTACAATATCTTTAAAACCCATCTAAACCATACACTTTCTCCCAATAAAATATCTCCTTAGATTTTTATATGATTTAAATGCCTCGTCGATGATTGGCTTGAGAGAAAGGTCACTTGAAATGACCCCGATGGGGTGGTTCTCAGATCACAACGCACCAAGGTTTACAACTATGTGTGTAAGATTTATTTTGATGTTAGTGAGATTAACATCTTTAATACGTTATTGGCAAAATATACTGACCGACTTAATATCCATACTTTATTGGAGCAACTCATGGCATACAGCATTGTGGACGCTTCGCCCGTGTCGGCCTTATATTGTTTGTATGCAAAATCCCATTCCTCCATTCCGCCATTGCTCACGGCCGTACAGTATACAGTGATTCTCATTCCTGGGTCAATTCTGAAGCAAAGACAAAAACATAAAAACATTTACGCATTAAATTACAAGAAAGCCCACTCCTAAAATTCTTTATTTCTTTAGCGTTATTTATTCCTTTGTCAATTTAGAGAATACAACGATAAAAATTCTGGTAAATTACAGATAAGCGCCTTTTTTAAATAAACGATTTCCTTCATTACATGTCAATTCTGAACAGTTAAACAGATAAAAACAATTAAAGTAATTTTACGTATCCAATTAATATAGTTACGCCGTATATGTGAGAAGGGCGTTCCTATAAAAGACATTTTAAGCAGAAGATACATGTATCAATTAAATATTCTTATATTTAATCAGTTTAAACGCTGAGTTTCAGGAATTAACCAAACAGTTAACTATCATTTTATATCAATTATCTGTAATGTAATGCAAACACATTTTGAAAATTATTTTTATTGGCTGGCTATACATGTGTCAAAAGAGGTAAATACGTGAAGGTAATCAGACATTGAAGGAGTACCGCGAATATAATTATCCTGGTGTAATTCCTCTTTGAAGAAATTAGTACTTATGAATTCCAAATTTCATACTTACGGATTTTCTGTTTTGTTGTTCATCCATTGACGGTAGAGACGAAGCGATTCATCGACACAGGACTTTACTCCGTAACCACACGCCGTTGCAGCTAATGTGGTCTGAATGTATCTGAAAATATGTTTTTAAATTTTGTTTGTTACCTTGTTGATAGTAGATCGAAAGTCTTGCGTTAAATGTCGGTCGTCGGTTGGTTGTGTTCTGCCATTTGTTAATTAGTTTTGGCTATGGGTTTATTTTGGTCAGAAATACTTCGGACTTTTAAGAATATTTCAATGTTAACGATGGTTTATGTTTACAAGATTGTTTACGAAGTGCATGGCAAAATTAAATGGACGTTTATGAGAATAAGTACTAATGAAGATAGTTATCTCAAATATATATATTTTTTTAATTATATATGACGTGCATTTTAATCATAGTATGATTCTAAGGCATGTAGTTAATTTCCTGTTGCGAAATCATAGTAAACTGAATAGAAACTGGTATGCCATAACATTCCAATCATTTGTTAAACAGAGTTTTAAAAAAATACATTCAAAAAGTAGAAGAATCTTGTAGAGTCTTATGATTTTATACGCTATTTAATAAACATAATTTACAGGACATTGCGTTGAATAACCATACTTATTTCAAGAACTCACGATTCCATGTGACTAGAGCCACTGCTGTTCATGCCAAAGTAGTTGAATGGTTTCTGAACTTTGGCTCTCATGAACTCCTGTTAAAAAAACGAGAATAATTTAATTTTATTGGCTCGGTTAATAAAAGTACTTAATAAATATACTATATACAAATGCGCTAATGTAAACAGTCAGTAAAAAGTACTTTGGATGAAAGGATTGTAGGCAAAAAAACTAATGTCAAGAAACCTTTCAAGCAAGGTATTTATCGCACTGGAGTCAATCTCTGGCTAGTATAGTTCTTCAGTTTAATGTGCCAGATCTTTATCTTAAATGATGCTGCGAATAACGGAAGAGTGCGCCCGATGATGAAGAGCTTCTTTAGCTATGTCGTGCGAAGAAAGTTACGATCCAGATGACCACATTTCGACACATGGAAACGAGCTCTGTACATTATCCGTGGTTGATTTACATATTTTGATCAATGGACCGATTTCAAATGCTGTAAAGAGGGGACCAGCATTTGTTCGCTTTTACCTAGCCTTTGCACGTAGGTTTTCCACGTAGTGCATAGCAACAATGTTTTCGTGGATTTTTTTGTTACACATTGAAAATATCTTCATTGATCTTCAAGCAAAGCGTACACTAAGTAACATTTATCTCTAACAACTTTTTGTTTCCCAGGCGTGATAGTGAAGATTATCGGAACATTAAACCATGTCTGACCGAGAATGCGTAGTTGCCGGTTAAGAATAATTTTTGATATGACGACTGCAAGCCACGTTACCTGAAACGCTCCATAAACGCCTGTTCTTGATAACATAGCGCTAACATAACCTAGTTCTCGAGTGGCCGTCACCCAAGGGACGTAATCCATTTCTTTATCCAGATATTCCACCGTCTGGAGAGCAATTCTTTGCGCTACCATTCCAGCCCTAAGGAGTAAAGGAGAGCATTTGAACGTATTGTTTTACAATGATTAGATTATATATATACCGACAAATTGAGACTAATTGATTTATAATTTGTTTTTAAAATATTTAATAGAGGTCACGTTTCCTTTCAAGTGTCAGTAACAAAGTAGTTCACTTTATATTTGTGCTTATCAAAAAGTCAAAAAGTTTTTGGAATTAGGGCAAATATAGAAAGTTTATAGAGAGCTTGCATCCGACGAATGCACAGACTGTTACCCAAAATATCTCCTTTGAAGTCATTTTTCCATGGAATAAAAAACATTAAAACCAAGTATGACATTTGACGCGATCCAGTTTGTTCGATGCTTTTTTTCCCGTATTTACAAAAATTGCCTTTTTCATTTTTAGACTCTCGCTGTTAGTTTAGTGCTCACCCGATATGACACAACTTCAAACTATTTGACAAATTCGTTGTTTTTGTCAACCAGTAAAGTGCATAAGTTAAATTTCAACTTTCTTGGACAACCGCCACTCTGTGTTAAGGTAAACTCAGATTTTTCGTTTACGTCTCACATTTTATACTTTTAATAGAACTCCAAATTGAAAATAAATCAAATATATTTCGTAAAGGCCTTTCGCCCACATAAACCTCAAAATAAACAGTCTTTAGCTTACACAGAAGTGACGAAATTATACGTAGTTTCGATGCTTCCTTTATAAAAAAAATATTTAAATGCCAATGAAAGTGATTGCGGTTTGTGTACTCACTTGGCAAGATTCCAGGCATCATTTATTATCTGAGCTCTGTTGATCGTATGGATCACCTGTAAAAAATATTACATTAAATAATTCACTTCAATATCAATATACATAAAGTATATGTAGTCACCGAATTATATTGTACAGATGTTTTGTGATTTTTTTCTATCAATAAAATCATATTTTGCAGTTAACCCTTAAACAAGAGACTAACATCATTAGCGCTAATTAACGTTTTTGAAAGGTCACTTGCCCTCAGGGTAATGATGTAAGTAGCGCTTTGAGCATGTATTAATGCGTGGAAAAGGCGCCATATAAAAGTCCATATCATCATCATCATTATTATCATCATCAATATCATCATCATCATCATCAACATCATCATCATTATCAATATTATTAACATCATCATTATTATTATGATTATTATTATCATGATTATTATTATTCATCAGATCTTTATTCACGATATGTGGAGAAGACAACGTCAGTTTCATGATGGAAATTTTGTTTTATTCGTATTTTCTTTCGCTCACGCTATGGTCAGTTTTCAGTTGGTTGATGAGAGCTAGCCAGTTCTGGGTGTCGTAGTTCACTCTGTAGTACCCATACTGCATCGTGTTACCCACAATCCAACTGCTGTTGTCTGATTGGTCGGGAAGAGGGGATGATGGTTCAAATGTCACTGGAATTGTAAAGTGGAGCTTTTGTCAGACTGTATGCGCCTTCAATATCAAATTGATAAGTATATTAGTATCAAAAGGCAGGATTTTGAACGGAGTTTATAAAGCATCATGCATGTTTTTTTCTTAATAAAATCAATAATAAATAAATTTGCATTGTTGACTGTGCAGGCATATTTCAGGTTCATTCCCTTTGAACTGACCTGGTATTCGAAAGACACTTATCGTCATATACACTATTGTTCCCAAACATTTGCGAAAACGGTTTACTTAATTTTGCACAGTATTGTGAGACGTCTCCGAGGATAAACTTCACTGATGATTTTGATATTCCATGGATCATTTCAGAATAGATAGAGGATCCACTGTCATTTAACATCAAATACAGCAAAACGAATTGGTAAAAGTTTAAAAAAAACCTCAAGCTTATTGACCACAGCATTGTTAAGTAAAATCTCCGTCATGTCGTATTCAATGTACTCAGGTAATGATGTATTTGAAATGTGTTAAATGTTTTTTTTCCAGACACTCTATATTGTGAACTCATCCTTGATTTCCAAAGAAATAAGTTCCAGTAAATCTCTGCTCCTTCAAAATATATCCATAATGAACACCTGATACCCTAATATTTTTTAATTCAAAACTGAAACCTTTTATTTCCAATCAAAACGTAAGCACCCAATTTTTCTCTAAATGACATTTGATATAAGCCATTTAAATCGGTTCGTTCAACTACACATCGTTTGCAAGGGAGTTTATAAATAAGCATCCGTGAAAGCCTACGGGTTATCAGCTTAGATTTAGAACGTTTTCCCTGGGAACTCGACGATACTTGAGAGATTTTGGTTTGGTTGCGCACTTACTCTCCGACTGGGATTTTCTGATCCAGACTATCTCAGTGTCTGTCTTGTTGAATCTCCTCTCTGTGCTTGTCGTAAATGTGAACGGTATTTCCCACTTGTATCTGCAAATAAAACTCTTCAAATAGTAATAACTATTTTACTTAGTCCTGTCAACACCTGATTTATTGAAACACATCTTACACGATGAAAATGTACAAGGGGAACAGCCATGAAGATACAAGTGAAAGAATTACTTATTTTAATGCAATGGTATGCACGACCAGAGCCCTTTTGATTCTCATAATTCAAGTATGAAGAGAAACTGAGTGCTTTGCCCCTTTAAACTGTTTTACAAAACACAAACTTAAAAAAACGGAGTAAATCTTTGAATCAGATGAAGAGCTTATTACACCTAGGTCATTAAAGTGTCATTTCAGGTGCGAATATTAAATTGATATAGCAAAAATAATTTAATAAAGGATGTTTTCCAATTTAGTATTCTTATATCAAAATATATCCATTGTTATTGCGTTTTGATTAAGTTTAGACCTCAAATGTTCTACATATTGTCATTTTAACCTACCCGAAGGGGGATTTGAATTTCCCATTGTCGGTTGCGGAAGGGTCTGTAAGGTATCGTTCCTGAACAACTTTCAAGTTTGTGGCACCATCCCTTGTCACAGAGACAACAGGAAAATTCATTTGAAGGATCCACGTATCCATGACTTGTTTGACATCAACGTTCTTCCCTTCCAGTGCTGATTGCTGAAGACCACACAAGTACAATACTGTGCAGAATTAAGTACATCGTGCTCGCGAAATGTTTGCAAAAACAAACTACTAAATTCTGTACATCAGTGTATTGAAAGAAAGATTATTGCGAAGCATTTACCAAGAATGTAGATCAACCTATATATTCAACCTACGTTAAAACAGAAATATATTTTAAATATGTTCAATTCGAATAGGGTCCTTTTCTCTCTTTTCGTTGTTGTATTGTTATAGACAGACCGAATTCTCTTAAAGTCATAGTCTCATTTTTGCAAGGCAAATTGTAATGCACGCCAGACAAATAGTTCATCACTAACAGAAATCTTTCCCCCGACGTTTGCAACAATTTTCAGAAATCTGCGTGCATTCTAGCCCTCAATAATGAAGTTCAAAACACCCTACCCTATGTCTTTGGCGAGCGTTAGTCCTTACCACGTCAATTCGCTAAGGCCATGACGTAGAACACATGAAATTTCCAAGCTGAATATCCATGAAAATTGCCAATAGCTTACCTTTTTCCAAATACAGAAATAACAAAAAGGTGAGAAACTCAATGAAGAATGCGTCTGTCATAAGTATCGGCGCTGCAATTACTAGATTTCCGGTATTTCGTATTTTGCACTTGATTCGGTACCTCATCGGTCTGAAACGGCATACGCCAATAAGCAGCATCATCCTAAACTTTAAAACGGGCATAAAAATGAAAATCTTTGCAGACGAGACAGGAAATATTTGTGTAAATGATCAGATTTTTGCTAGTGAAGAATAATTAGCCCAGTTTAGATGCCTTGCAAAAATGAGACTATGACTTTAACAAGAGACGGTGAAAATCATTTCGGACAAAGACGCTCGTTTTTTTCAGATACAGCAACTTATTATTGCTTAGTTTAGAACAAAATCGATGATTGCATAATTAAAGTGTATCAAACTGATTAGAATTCAATCGTTCGTACATGATAATGGCTGTATTGTCACGGATATTGGACTAGACGAGATGGAATGAAAGAGTGGGTTTCTAGCATAATATTCAGTCCCTATGAAATATGAATACCAAAATTATTATCAAATCTGAGAGAGCGATTCCATCCCAATCACCCTATTGCTTCAAGTAAAATATAAAGATATAGATATAGATATGTTGATATAGATGAACAAATTATTTGTTCGTTTTGCATAAATGAATACACGAGTGACAATATTCTACCGACGCTTCAAACGCGTTTGGACGACACGGTTTATTGCATTCTGCGAACATTAGGCCAAATTTTTCTGCGAACGATAGGCAACTTTTACCATTTGGTTTTTGTCAGAAACATTGTTAAAGCGTTTACTCCTAAATTAAGTCTCAAAGACAATTCAGCACCTAATAAATCTTTTTTATCCCTTTGAATGAGGGTTCGAACCCCAGGACATACCAGTTCAAACACAAAATTAATAATCATTAACACATTAGTTAGGTCCTGTTTACCTCTGTAAGCGCTTGCCACAAATCGTCATGGAATGCTGCGCTGTAGGCTTTTTTCAAGAGGTATTTCTGTAAAAATAAAGGTAACACTTAAAACGACTAAAGATTCAGTTTCTTAGAGAAGCGCCCATAAAATAACAACAACTTCAAAGAAGTTGTAATGCAGGAATAAAACGGTCCGTTGTCTTTAGTAGGAAGTTGATCAAAGAAGAGCAAATAATTTATGATAAAAAAGAAAATATATATATTTTTTAAAATTGTCTATCTATTCAAACGGGCAAATTAATACATACATGAGAATCAAGCTGGGGTTTTCCCTCTAAAATAAAGCAAGAAACATATTTGCGCTTAAGAACTTAACTCTTAAAACACAAGGGCTATGTTCCAACACTTGATTATTGTTTGAAGACTAGGATTGTATTGAAATATGACTATACTTACATTCAAACCAAGTCGAAACGTCTCCTCTCCAAGGAAAAACCTCATCATCCGAATAATTGAAGCACCCTGCAGAAAAAAACACACCTAAAACTTATCAGAAATAGATCATATACAGTAACGTTATGCCGATCGATATAACGTTAAGGGCCAAACTGTCTCTTTCCAACCTTATGTTTATCGACAGTAATTCATTAGAAATTTAATATCTCAAGAAATGTAAATCCATTTATGATGTCGTGATCTTTCATGAAATATCAGAAGAACTTCTCCTATTCATGAAAGAAATTTGTAAAAAAACATTCTGAGAGAAATAATGAATAGCGTATGAATCTTTTGACGTTTGACATCCAATCCTGTAGGCTTTAATTTCGATCTATAAAACGTATACGTAAGCTAAAACGCACTACCCCAAGGATACAACCTTTTAAATCGACGCTCCCTTATACCAGACCTAATTTACATTTGTCCCAAATATTTCTTTCCTGCATGAAAGAAAACTCTGTTATCCTACCAAATCGACATCTCAAAGTTTGTCTATAACGACACTATGAAAACATTAAGTATTTGATGACAGATGTCGGTTCCTTGTCATATGATGTCGGTTTCCTTAAGATTTATATTTTATGTTCACCTTATTGTAAGAAATCTTATCAAACACTTCGTTGATTTCATCCGGATGGTACACAGGTACATAGACCGGATGGGAAGAGACCAGTCCGTCAGGCTCGAAAACGAACTGCAGATCGGCCACAACAAACTGCTCAAACTGTAAAATAGGACATTGTTAACAGGATAACTCCGTTTGAATGATGAGACAATGCACATAATAGTGAAACATACATGTACTTATTTTTTTATGGCGCTGTATCACTCTTTATGAGACAACACATGTCAAAGTCTGCGAAACTGATAACAAGGTTTTTAATACCGGTCATATAGGTGGGCTCGAACCCGGCAACTCAGGCTTCCTAGCCTTTGCCGACTTGGCCACAACGATGACGTCAAAGCATAACAGTTCATTAAAGCTTAATGGTCTATATATTTATAAACATGGTTTATTTTCTAATACGTTCTATCATTTACAAGGCGTTTAACAAACTGACTGAGAAAAGCCGTCGTTCTAAAAACTGATTTTGAAAATTAAATTTCGCTTATAATAAAAACCAGTTTACCATTTTCCAGTCTGGGTGGAGATAATCTACTCCCATGTATTCCACGAAACTGGCGAAACCCTCGTTTAACCAGATATCGTCCCACCAAGATGGCGTGACAAGATCGCCGAACCACTAAAAAGAATAGATACAGCATTCTATTAACTTTCGTGCAATAAAACTTGTTTGTTGATGAATATGATTTCAAGAATAATTGTTAGATAATGGTTCTATTATATCAAACGTGTTTCTCATAAAAAAACATAAAGGTGAAAATGAGTGGTGCTGAACTTTTTCTCAAGTGTATGCATTTCGGTAAATACACCATTCTCTCCCAACAGAGTTAGCTCCGTCATAAATTTCTATACAACCTCTGTCTTAATACGAAGGTTTCTCGGTCTTCCGGCACTTTCCCTTAGCGGGGCACTATTGCAGTTTAAACTACCTGGCTATATTTCAGCCAATGAAAACAACGAATGCATGAATAACATATTTGATGTCACACAGGCCTGTGCAATGAAACAGTCGGAAAATGAGGTGTGTGTGTGTGTTCTGTAAAGCCGACTCAAAGCGCAAGGTGTAAATTCAAATAAAGTTTAGTTTTGTAAAGCTTCCGGAAGTAACGAAGGCGATTTGAATGATAACTTTTGAAACGGCGTCGCTGATTGCACAACCAATTGATTGCATCCAATCAGCGTTCTACTTTTGGTGCAAGAGAAACCTTCGAGCTAAGAGGTTGTATGGGAAATTATGACGGAGGTTTCACTGTTGGGAGAGAATGAGGCCATACCTGATGTGCCAATTCATGCGAGACGATGACGGACACAGCCTGTTTCCTCCTTTCAGGGGACACACCAGGTTGATAAAGCATGTTAGCTTCCCGGTACGTTATCAATCCCCAGTTCTCCATTGCCCCTACCACAGAATCCGGGATCGCTATCATATCTGAAATATTCATGATGTTTATTCATTACATAATTAACTATTTCTAGCCTACATCAGAAAAACTCTGATTATCTGAAGCATTAATCAAACGAATTCTACTTATGAATGTCAGATAAGTTGCGTTGTTGGTTACAAGCTCAAAATTTCAAAGCAGATCAAATATCTGTAATATTTTTCCAATATACCTTTTACATATCTTAGGGAAAATTTGTTTGTAGTTATATTTCATATTCCTTTAATTTTCAAAAATATAGGCTTGAAGGCGATAGCACTATTCAAAACAGTACATTTTCGAGGCATAATTTTTTAGGCGTAGCTGTAAATCGTCGTAACTTCTTAATTAATCAGTAAACCATTACGTACGCATATCTGATAAGGGGGCTTAAATGTTTTGCCTATTTGTCAACTCGGCCCAAAGGCGGGACTTCATCTTATTCATACCTTGTTTTGGGAGTGGAAAGTCTATTCCAAAGTACTCCTCGAAGTAAGTCAGTATTTTCACTCCAGTATCCAAAGCGTACTCGGTTCTATCGACGAACTCCGGCCTTGCCCAAGCACCGTACTAAATAATAGATTAAAAAATAAACACGTAAAAAGATTTTAAGTAGATTGCCGATGATGCCAAATGTAGTAATTAAAAAAACTTAATACAATGCTATTGGATCAAAAATTGCTAGATTAAACTTAATCGGTTAGTATAACAGAACATGAATTCGTTGGCACATATATAATAAAGTTTTTTTTTCAAAAGAGGTACTGAGATATCTTTTAACAAAGATGTCTTTTTCAACCAACGTAGCTCAAGTTATGACTTTGATTAAAAGAAATGGTTAAAAGAGCAGAATTGAATCTGTCCTCGTTTTCGTTTGTGGTATATTTCAAGGTTTGTCTTTATCTAACGTGTTCTATACCGTGACGTTATTCTTTGTGACGGCGGTCAAATTCTGAAAATCCGAGACAACGAATGCCAAAAGATAAGTTGACATTTTTGGTGACGTTTCGTAAACATCCGCCTCCCAATCGGTTCCTCTGAAACAAGCAAAACCATTCCAGAGTTTTGATTAAAAAAAAGAAACGGGGAAACTATTGTATTACCTTAAAGATAATAAAGGATGATGTAGAAAAAAATCATTAACAGTTCCTCAATTATCACGTGCAGAAAGCGATGTTCACAATTTATGCGTCAGGTTTGTCATTGAAATTAACATCGCACGTGCAGTTCGTGAAATGTGTGTACCCACCTGTTCTCCGTGCGAGCAATTGGCATGTTCGAGAGCGAATTCATGTGACGTTTTCGAACTAGAGTAACGTTGAAATGGGACTTTATTGCAGGTTCGTCAAAACATGGGAATGCTTTCCGGGCGTCGGTCGGGGCGAACATACTTGTCGCTAAATATCTGAAATATAGATCGTACGTCTATTATTTTATGCAAATATTTTTTACAAAACCAGCTGGGCATTAAAAAGATCATATTGCCTGGATTGCATTATATAATTATTGAAAGATTTCTGAGATAAACAGGTGAAAAAGGGCATTACAAATTTAAGAGATAAATAGTTATTTGAAGATATATTGCCAGTGCTCATCGTGTCTATCTATCTATCTATCTATCTATATCAAGTCTAACAAGTCGATAAATAGCTGACCATAGGTCCAAATATGAGAGGAACCTCCACGATTGAACGAGTTCTTTTCTCGAAACACGATTGTATCTATGTCGATATAGAATCCTTTTAATTAAAAAAATATAACATCGGCACAAAAGATCTATGAACATTTAGCCCGGGGTCGCCAAATGGCATTATAAAGAGTTATTTTTATTACCCGCGGCCATATTCGACCAAACAATGTGCAAGGTCAAGATCGGAATGAGTTGATGTGACAATAAGAGTTATACAAACACTTTTGCATTGTTGCGTTCGTAACTTGATAGATACAATCCTGTCAAGTCGCCCTTCAGAGGCCCGGTGAAGTTCATCTTAAGATGATACATTCCATCCTTCAAAGTTTCCCCGTCAAGGTGAATCACCACGAATTGTCGTCCCTGATCACGCTCAAGTCGGACGATAGAAGGCGCCTTGGCTGTTCCATCCTCCGCCCCGAACTCAACACTTCCGTCGTTTAGTGTAAGTTTATTGGTATGTAACGTCACATTTGTGGCGGGAGAATCACAACGTAACTGGATTCTGACATAACCGTCAAACGTGAAATCCTCTTCCGGCCCAGAGTACATATTTGGACGCAACTCGACGTCGTAATAGACGGGATAGAATGACGACGGTAATCTTACGTCGGTGATCTTTGGCTTTGGCGTTGTGGTCGTTATAGTTGTTGTTGTAGTAGTTGCTGTTGTTTCGGTTGATGCATCTGCGCATGCGTCACCTTTAAAGACAACACTTATATCAAGAAAATATGCTTTAATTTCAACCTGCATGCAACAAGGAAACTGACTCAAGAAATAAATGAACATTCTAATAAAACAAAATCTTCCTCCTTATTTTAGTTTTTGCTAATTGACCGGGTTGGTATTTTTACTCTTTGCTGATCGTTATTCATGGTCTAAGGATCCCTTAGCACTGTCGTGCTTTGTGCTAATAGGTTGTGCTAAATGTGTTGTGTTGATGATATAGATTCTGCGAGTGCAATAAAAAACCACGTGTCTACAATTTTTGTTATTGATTTCAAGGGAATGTTTCACGTTAACTCACAAAAATGAAAATCAAAAAAAAAATTCAAGATACTTTTTGTTGATGAACAGAAGCAGTTATGAAACCACAGGACCGTGTCCAGGTAAGCCTTACGAAACCAACGCCAATTATTAAAAGGTGTTCACATGAATTGGGCGCCAGTGTTTTTCGCTTGATATTTAATTTCTTTACGACGGATTATCGGGTTTGAGTAAGGAAACGTGTTACCCTCTAAAGGTAATACATTTGGCATAAACTAAACTACATGTAAACAGAGGTGTAGATATCACGTCAAATATACATGGATACTAGTTATATAACCTAACAAAAACTATCAACTCCTATCCGCCCTCCTGGCTGTTTTAGATAAGTCTCCAAAATTACGTTTGACTATTTGACGCGCGCCACCGTCCGGTTTTTGATCATAATTACGACGTTCTACCTTCATATTGTCACTGTGAAAAAACAATAAGCTTCAAAATGTGTCTTTTTGGTAACAGTCGATACATCGCGATCAATTGACACCCTTGATTAAGTTTGGCATATACGACTCCAACAACTCACGGAGTGGCTCTTTAAGACAAAGTTATGTGGGTGATAGCTAGTAGGGGCTACTTCTACAGAATAGTTTTCATCAAGTTTTAAATTTACACAATTGCATTCTTATTCATGACTTATTAGTAACCGAGTGACCGCCCACTGAAAAGTTCCTGGTGAAATGCATCTATATATTATTGCATTGAATAGCAGCTAAAGGGGTGACTAGTAATTCATGTGGGTTACCCACCCACTTTTGCGCTTTTAACAGAAGACATGAATTATTCATTAATAACAGCCTTTATAAATCTCCCGTCATGATCTATATGAGCTGCACAATACCATTTAATATGAAGCCATTGTGGTATTTAAGTCGTTCTTAAAGTTGATAATACTTGCGTTTGTCACCTTTGTATATGAAGAAATTTCTTTTAAATTCATAACGGATCTATGATATAAACATGTTCTTTTCCATGTGCGTTTCACGGTGTAGATTTGATGTCGCCTACTTTAGTCAAGTATATATATGAAAAAGATAGCAAAAATATTAAATGTATTTTAAATTCAGATTTTGTAATGCTTTAAAGAAAAAAAAATAGATGTAGGTATTATAACTTGACAACTACGTTGATACTTGTAACATTAACTTGATAATTGTAACATTTATGTCGATAATTGTAACATTTACGTCGATAATTGTAACATTTACGTTGACAATTGTAACATTAACGTTGATAATTTTAACATTTACGTTGATAATTGTAACACCAGCTTGATAATTGTAACATTTACGTTGATAATTGTAACATTTACGTATCATTACTAGTACTAGCTTGCGTTGGTATTCCCCGTAGCGTCAGTGATTTTCAAGTATTTTAATAATTCTAAGGTGTTGCATTTGAATTGGGGTACATCACCTATTAATATTCTTATTATAATTTAAAATATTATTTAAACACATTATGTTATTTAGATTTCGTACATCATTGATCAAATATATGGTAGAGCATTTTTAAACTCAATGAAAGACGAGGTTTTATTCCCGTTGCGCCAAAAGTGAATTTAAAGGTACAGTAGCACGCTTTTATGGAACTTGTTTTCTTCAAATTTTCCATTTTTATACGAAATGAATTATTTTCAGAGGGTAAAACAACTCTTTACTCAACCCGATTATCCGAAGACGTCGAAGAAAGTATCAAGTATAAAGCGAAAACTGCTGAGGGCTATTTTAGTGTGAACATCGTAAATAATAAAAACTCTGGAAACGGATTTGTGAAGCGAAACCGAACATGTTAAGTTCGTTTTGGACCTGGTTCTTTTGAATTAGAAAGATTTACTTTAGATTTGACACATATATTTGTATACCTACAAAAAGTACAACTGTCCCTTTAAAAGACGGAGATTATTGCTTCTTCGAACTCGGCATCACAGTGACAGAGCAATGCTATTAGTGGCGCTATACCGAGAGTACTGGAAGCCTAAAGCACAAAAATATTTTCGAAAATAAAGTGGTAATGGGACAATAAGAGTTTTCATATATAAATTTATACTTACATGTTTGTTTATTTCCTGATTCAGCCAACTTTTTACACTCGCTCGACAAGTACGCCGGGTCGAGGGGGGACTGACCCCCTGAAGTGCACTCACACGTTATATCCCGTCCCCCTCCAGCAAAGTGTACTATTAGTCCAACACCAACAGCAATAGCTAAGGCCAATAGTAACAAGAGAAATCCAACTACTGTACTGACGTAGCATCCCCCTCTAGACCCTCCTTCCTCTGAGACCGAGTATTGGTGTTTAGACATTTTGAAGTATACTTAAAATCGTACGCTTCGATTTGACTTTAGATGTACTTAGATGAGTACCGGAAATTTAAGTTTAAGAAGTACTTAAGTTCAGACGAGTACAGGAAACTGATATTTAATTTTGACTTGAAGATTGAGTACAGGAAAGTATGCTTAGCTTGTACTTACAGAATAATTGTTCTGAAAGGCAACTTGTACTTAACTCTTACTTAGTTTGTGCTTAAAGAATGCCGTGTACAGTATAGTTGTACTTAATTTGTACTAAAGATAATTAAACTCACAGTGAACCCCGAGCTTTAAAAGCAATTGCCTCAAGTTTGTTCCTGTTTTCAAAGACGTACATTGATATATGTATAGAACATAATTCTTCTTTCAAACCAGCATTAAAATCAATGTAAATGCGATCGCATCGAAATATTCAAACTATCAAACGTTAAGCATATTGTCAAAATTAGGTTGACATATTGAAATTCAATTTGCACAAAGCTCTTTGCATACTTATACTTTTTAAGGTAACCAGTGGTATTAACTGTACTACACAAAATGGACTTTTTATGTATTCTATTCACACTAACCACTTGAGTGGAACAAACCTGACCCCTTACACAATCGCACACTCGTATATCAACCGGTCATATTGTAACCCACTTTGAAAACTTTGTGAAGTTGATGTCGAAACCAAGGCTGTTAAGGCATGCTGTATCCGAAAGTTTGCACACATAAACATCAACACACAGTTACGGGTATTGTCACAAATATAGTCACACAAGTGTGTATTGTTAACACCAAAGTGAATCGTACATTTGAATGTACGCCTGTGTTTCGTCAGCACGCTTATTTGAACGATTGCACTGTTTTGTTTTTACTATATATCTACATATATATACATATATATTGTACACTTGCACTCTTGATAATGATACTCTTGTACACACTGGTACAGGGCTTGTATCTTGTACACAGCTCAATTTTCTTACGCCAGCTTGTTGTATTCCGCTAAACGTAGATATATATGTTTATCTTCCCAGTTGTGAAGTTAAATGCATATTCCCTTTTCCGTGAATTGAAAGACCCCTCGTCCAGTTGCACACCATTTCACAGTGCATCACTTGTATTCGAATCAACAGGCTGTTCACTTCATACTCTCTCAAGAAAATCCACTCAAACTGGTAAAGCCACCAACCTGTAAACGAGGTGCAGACAACCGAATCAAATGAGAGATCCCAAACACCGCTATACAAACTCCCTTACACCGTCAAGTCAATACCTGACCTTCTTCAAATTTCATTTTATTCAGTAAGCTAGCGTTTGATCCCTCTACTATTCAAGCACATGCCTCCCCAATTCATACTGCCTCTTTTACCGGGTCAGAGATAAGGTAGGTAAATATATATAAACAAGATGAGCTCCTCCCGGAATATGGATAAACGCATTACTTATCCACGTTAGGGGCGAAGATCTCAAGTCATGTGACACTATAGCCATGTGACCTTGAATCCCGGCGTTAAACTGTTTCGGAAGATGAAATTTATTTTAGAAAGCTAAGTCGGGAGGTACAGTAACAAATAATTGACGATGTGTACACTTGTCTGAAGTTGAAATTTCTCGAGCGACAGCTTAAGTTATATGTAAAGAAATATTGATTGAGAAATTAAAATTTGTAAGATATAATTTGATTTTATGGAATGACAACTTTTAATTCCACATAGGTCTGATGACGACGTCTCTGTTCGATCCTTTTTGCCATTTTGTAGGGTATCTGTGTATATTTGAGGTTAGATATGCTTTCATCTTTTGCGATATTACATTTTATTACTCAACCGTGGTGTGATCAATCATTGCAACATAACAGTTAATTGGTAAGAAATACACATGTGTGACGCCATCTCGTGCAAACATTCCGATGACGTCACGTGTCGAGTGCACAACAAGTTGATAGTTTTCGTTGCTTGTTAGTTTGTATTTTATTAATAGATTTAAAAAAAATGAAATATAATTCACTAAAGTGATTTCTGTTGTATTTGGAGGCTTATGACATGTATAGAGACCCAACAAGAAGCAAACTGTTTTCCATGGAGCTGTCCATGGAGCTGTTTTGTATCAACAGTGAAGAAAATCATTCTTCTCTTTTCTCTTGGAATGAGGAAATAGTCCTTCTTCTCAAGTGTAAACAAAAGTAGAAGGGCCGTGTTCTTATTTCTTCGTCTATTCCACAGCGACGTGTTTTAGATACGAAACAAAAGAATTAAATGTCATACAGTTTAATTCTTTATCATTTAATACATCTGAAATACCTTGAAATTAAATATCGGGATGGTACTTTGTTTTTAAGTATATATATGAGAACATTGATTTCTTAAAATACGATATATATGTTGTGATGCTTTGTTCTAAAAGATCAATAAAAATATATTTTCATTAATATAAAAACTTGTTATCAGCTGTTTGTCAATTGTTTGTAAATTTGTTTAGTTTTTCCCTTTGATGTTTCCAAGTGCGTACAACTTCCTTCGCACGGTATAAGTCGCGCCAGTCTTGATCACGTGATAATTCAAGCCTTGATGCTGAGCGCAAATATTCGTCGTTTATTTTGCAAATAGTTGTAATCTTTTTTAGATTTTCAGAGGATTATCGAGGTTGGTTGAGCCTTGGTAGTGAAAAGTTGGTGAAGTGCAGCGATTCTTGAATTAATCAGTGACTGGTGTCAAGTGAATTATGCCTCGCTTCAGTTGACTTAAACAGAATTATATCAAATTGGCAAAGCAAACTACAGTTTTAAAAACTTTAAATTGCGACTTTTTATTGATTTTCATTTTATGTAATACTACCCTGTTTTATTCCCTTGAAAATCGAATACAATTTATGTTAATGATTTTAAAAATTATAGTTTGCTTTTTGTCCGATTTAATAAAACTCTGTTTAAGTTTGTATACAGAATTGAAAACCGCACGATAGAGATTTGTCAAAATGTAGGTTCTTATAAAACAATAAACTACATAGCTTCATATATCTATATCGTCCTTTAAGTCCTTTCATTTGCTAACAAAATAAAATGAGTTATTCCAATATTCGTTTGAAATGCACTAGGTTACTTTCCTTACGTATACCTTTCAACGTTTATTTATATCAAAACTGTATAAACAAACGGTTTATATATTTATCTCTTTACAAAATCTGTAATTAAAGTGAAATTGCCTCCTGATTTTTTTAGAAAAGGGCTTTGTTTGCGTCGCATGTATAAACGCCTGCCATAAGAAAAAGATACGTAGTATCTAAGTTGAACTGAAGCGTGATGCAGATCAGTCCGGCCCTCTGACTTACTACGAGGAATGACATTTTTCGTGATAAAAAAGATATACCTGCAACTTTATACGTTTCACCTGCCTAAGCCTTCCATTATCCTCCCCCTGAGATCAACAACTTCCTATATATGCTTTAAAGGGACAGTAACACGTTTTTTGAAAAAAAATGTGATCTCACGAAAACGATAATAAATGTTTCCCATAGCAAGACAATTTCCTTTGATCATTATGAGCACTTTTAAAACTAACCTACCATGATTGGGTAAGCTATACGAATCCATTTCACTTCCATTTCTCATAAAGTGAAAAGGGATGAAATTCGCAAAATTTCCAATTTTTACTTTTTGTAAAATCTGATGTTTGTGATTAACTGAATCCAACATTGGTGATGCGATTTTCTTTTATACATGTATCCATCCAACGTATTGTGTGGATATCGATATCATAACTTTTTAAAATTGCTAATTTTAAAACAATTACCCCTTATTTCACATCCCTGTGCTATTTCATCCTATCAGTTTGATCTTCCACCTGACATCGACCATGTTACGTCACCCTATACATAAATTCCAATTTGATTGTGAATGGGCCCCAGTCAGGCGAAGGCACATTTAATTATCAGTAAATCGGGTCCATTTTAGTGGACAAACATCTTTCGACCAGTTCCGGTGAAATGCTCACTCCCGTAGTTTGACGGAGTTGATAGGTACGCCAGAACGCATCCCAGCGTGCAATACGGATAAATCGTCCGTCCTTGTCATTCTGCCGAAGTTATTCGGCGTCCAAGCCAAACCCAATTTACATGATATTTGCTCTAAGATAAGTAAATATTGATCAAACTTTCGGTACGAAACTGTATATCCTTACGTAGTAAGTTAGGACATAACTCAGCGAGAGAGTGAGATTCACAGATAGGTGAACAAACTTTCCGGATGCATCTCAGGTGGGAGATAACGTGCCGAGAGCAAATATTTCAATCCCACTGGTTTAACACCTCAACATGCTGAAGGTGTCAGAAGCCTGGTTATATTTAAGGCTAATATAAGAAATGGACATATGAGTTCAATTTAAAATTAACGAACTGCATGCGTGTGTTATTCAACCGGATCAGACAGCACGAGCTCAAAATTAGATAAGACACGACGTGCTATATCATACATTGAAGCATTTTGATAAATGCCAGATGTTTACAGGTGAAAAGAGATATGTATCGAAAACTTACTTTTTATACTTCACCACAATGAACTTTCACTAAAATTCCGTCTACCATCTACTCCAATGCAAGCACTTTCGTTGAAAAGCGCTATGCCATGATAGTTAGATTTTTTATTTTTTAAAATTTCTCATTTGATTTTCTTATTTAAACACATAGTTCATTCAAAAGAAAGACATCTCTACATGTAATTGAAGTTAGATCACTTAACCGGTGCGTTTGTTTAAGAAGTCCAATTTATGATTAAAAGAGATTTTCTTTCAATAGGACAATTTTTACGTGTTTTCCCATCGAAATTCAGCTACGATTCCTTGAATAAAAAGCCTTATATAAAATGTTGTATAATGATCGTCGCTTTTTATTCTAACAGAGGTAGCTCCGTCATAAATTCCTAGAAAATATCGGTCTAGAAATGAAGAAGTCCGCTCGAATCAAAGTTGTGCCATCAGCTAAGCCGATTCAAAAGATACCATTTAAACCGATATCAGATATTTCCGTATGCTTTTTGAAAGCTTAACTCGAATATGCACTTTGCACTTTGAGTCTTTTTTACAAAGCACTTTCGCCTTATTCAACAACTGTATCATTGCGAAAGCCAGTGTTACGACAAATATGTTATCCATGTATGCGGTGTTTTTATTGTCTTAGGTGTTGCAAAGTAGTTTAGGTTCGAAATAACGAGAAAAGTTCCTATTAGAACAGAGCTTGTATGCAATTAATGACGGATGTGTGGATGGAATGTGACACATTCTTAGCGATGATCTAGACACCACAAATATCTTAAGTGGTACATCAGTACGGAGATATAACTAACGATGTCACTTACAAAGTGTGACACCAAAAACATATCAAGTGGTATTTTAGAACGGAGATTACAACTCACATTGTCATTTACAAAGTTGACACCACAAAGCTGCTAGTGAAGTTCTAGAACGGAGATTACAACAAACATTGTCACTAATAAGGGTGACACCCCATATCTTTTAGTGGATTTCCAGAATGGAGATTAGAACCCACAATGTCACTTACAAAGGTTGACCTCACAAACATCTCAAGTGGTACTTCAGAAGAGAGGTTACAAACCCAATTACAAACTGGTCTTTTAGAGCGGTGATTACAATCAATGATATCAATTTCCTCTTGTCTTTCAACTGGGAGAACAACCAACGACATACTTTTTTCAAAGTTGACGCCCCAAGTCTGTCCAGACCAATTATTTACCCATGTATTTGGCAACCATCCGGTAATGGATCGCACCAAATCTTGCTGAACTCCAAATACCACGATTAACTAAGGTTTTGACATTCACAACAACACAACATCCTATTATGAAATTTATTTATTTAGGTTTTCCAAAAAATGAACAGGTATATGCATAGATAAGCGAATACATTCTCTTATGAAAGTAGAAAATCTATACAAATCTGTACAAGGTATGAAGGCATATATTCATAACATGTAAAGTCTGATTATATATAAAACAGATATACCTAGAGTACAAAAAACAACTGAAGACACGGGATCCTTTATTCCTACTTTTAACTCCTTAATTTTATGATATTCGCGAAATGAGATTTTTCAAGACATCATCTTCTGTATCTGTAAAAAGTGTTTCTTCTTTAAATACCTATAATGGCTCCTTTCATAGTTGCTTTACAATATTGTTTCAGTTTTTTCAGAAATGTTTAAATATGATATTAATAGAAATAAAGACACTAAAAACTGGAATATGTGATAACCTGAAGTAGCCAAAGCAAAAACATCAATGCATATTTCATCATTTACTAAATTCAGAACCCTTCAAAGATAAATTCAATAACATTATGTCAACTTAGGACTTGCTCATATGAGTTTTCTATATCAAAAGCTCCTAGTGATAAAACCATATAAAAAAGTAAACTTAATTTTGAAATTATAGAAATTGCGTTGAATCTACAACGTGAAGCCAGAACGCTGCTTTGCAATATACAAGCGATGACATCATTGTAGCTCATTACTATTTGAAAGTGTAAATCGCTTACAAAACCTCCGCTAATAGACAAAAAGTGTTTCGAAAAGTTTCTCTACGTTGAGTTCCTGCTGTAAAGCTGTTAAACTGCTTTTGGTTTTCGCTGCACTTATTATATTAAGTCACGCGCCCAATTTAATGTTTCGTCGTATATAAGTGAACGCGCATTTCCAGGGCCCTGTTGGTTTTGGATGGAAGTAAACGACAGTAGCCAAAGTCGTGATCAATTGCACTAGTTAAGGTTGATTCCTCAGGCGTTCTTTTATTTTATCTTCAAGTGCAAGCAAACACCGGCGATCGTGACAAAGAGATTTGACCAACAATGGGAAAATTTACACATGTATGAAATATGTGTAGATCCACCTTTTTGTACATAATAAGATCAAAATAAAGTTATACACATATAAACTCGTAATCGTTTGAGACAATCGTTACATAAAAACATACCCGTAAAATAAACAAAATGTGGGTAGTATTTTTTAAATATTTGTCGCTTTGAACTCAAATTAATGATTTCGTAATACACAAAGGTATTAAATTTTCTTATGTAGTTGTCAACTGTCTAATGTGTTTGGTCGTCGTCGAATCTAAACAATTCATAGAAAAATACAAAAAATGATAAAACGGCATATAAAGGAAACAATGTGTATAGTAATACAAAGTATTAATCCTAATTACTGACGTACGTTGTAGTTGCATCGATGATCGATCCTTTTATATTAACTAACAATGCATAAGCAAATATGTGTTGCCCGTTTCTCGAAATAAAAAATCTTCGTATGAAAATGAAGATGACATTTGAAAGTCCTCTGACCTAAAAACAAATATGAAAACTTGACTTTCTTCTAAAGTTGGCAACCACTCGTTGTTTTTTTTAAAAAGTAACAAAGTAATTGAATAATTATATATTAACATTAACAAGTAAACAGTTTTCTAAAATATACATAATGTTTAAATGATGGCCACCCCTCAAAACCCTCCTTTTATCTTGTTAACCGAACTTTCTGCGTGCATGTCAATTTCTTATCAAAACGCACGTGCTTTTCGTGCGTCTGTTTTTTTTTTCGTGATCTAAGCAGTTTGGCTGTACAGTCCTTGGTCGCTAAGCCACGTTTTAACCGTCTGTAAATTACTCGACATCCATTTCATGTTAGATTTCGTCTTTTCCACGGCTTGAACAAACGCCCGACTACCGGAGCCTTGATTTGGGTGACTATCCATGAAAGCTTGTAGCTGAAAACGAAAGAGAAAAGGATTCGACATTTTGAATAATTGATTTATAGTAAATACTAAACGATATCCCGTTAGTACAGTTTCTATGAAACGAGTGAGTGGTTTGATATTTAACGAGCGAAAGCGAGTTAGTTACTGATGCCATTGACGAGTTTCATGACGACGTTATTAAACGAGACTGAGTTTGATAGTTAATTTATTACACGCTGATGTGACGTCATGCTTAACGATTGTGACGATACGTGACGTCAGGGAGCACATTATGTTATGACACGATGTGCAATAATATGTTAAATTTATTAAACGTTGGTATCTTCAACGTGCGAGTATCAATAAGTAATTATATATACAATATAACGTATCGTTAGTCTACAGTTTCAATACTGTGTTATAAATAGACCGACATAAATTTTTTAAAGAAGGAAAGCGTTTTACTAACGATCCGTTGATCTAGGATATTTGAATAGTTTTAACTATCTCATATCAATTAATCTGTTTTAACAAAATTTTCGAATTTATAAACTTGAAAATTATGGCAAACTTTCGGATTCATAAACAATGAACCCGATAAATGTGGCAAACACTTACATTATCAAAAGCTTTCAACTAGAATCAATCTGTAATAGTAATCTGTATATTTCAATAAATATTGGAGGCTGGTTTCGATTTGCCCATTAATCACCAACGATTCAAAACGAATAAAAAACTAGCGCGCATGCGTGGACTTTGAAGTGAAAACATTTCCGGTACATGTATATCATATTTTAGCAGTCCAGTTATAAGTGTTGTGAGCGGCAACATTCAAGGTAATTATTCTAGTAACCAGACCATGCCTTTGTTTATGGTTCGACTAAGTATAATCCAACCTTGGGCTTAAGACTTACCGGTATGATTTTAAACAGCCGTTAACAGATTCAAAAAGTTTGACTCGGCCTAACGTGAGTCGATTGAGGGATTTACAATTTGTGAAATATTTCATAATATTCTCTATATACATAACGCATGACCATTTGACCACCGACTTCAGTCTATACGTCAAAATAATCAAACAGAACAATAATTCATTTGAAATACTAGGTCCCTTACTGTCAAATGTATATCCGAGTTTTTAATTGTTCTTTTATAAATGTATAATACATCAAGATAAGAAATATATAATATATGTTATTTCATTTACCAAATTAATTATTTTACGAAGCCAGTAGACAGTCTGCCTCGGCCTTACGTGAATCGACGGGAGAGATTTACTGTTTGCGAAATATTCGATGGTATTCTCTATACATGTATTCATAACACATGACCAGTTGACCACTTGACCACATACCTCATCCAACTCGAACTGCGTGTTGAAAGCCTCTGTTACGCCACCAATAAGTCGTGTAAACGCAAAGAACGACCCTCCGTATCTGGAATAAACAAAATTAACAGTTGTTAAATTTTTGCCCACTTTATTGCATTTCCATTCAATAAAGTTTTGTAGCTGTGGTCTGTATCGAATTCCACACAACAAAACATCAAAGGGCACAGAGTATGTTGTTGGAGTCAAAATATCAAACTTGATTAAAAGATTACTTCCTTAAAACAATCATCTTAAAGCTTGTCATTTAAGTGACAATAAACAATTTAAAGCCTTTATTTGTTGTCTAAGCCGGACAATGGCGCGCTGATGACTCAAATATAATTTTAGAACTTCTTTACACCAGACACAAGTTCAAATATACATATAGAGAGAACAGTTTAGTTATATATGATAAAAAAGGTTTTTCGGAAAACGGTATGGTTTGGTAATGATAATTAAAAGCGAAACAGAGTGTGTTTGATGAATGTTCTACTTGGCTTACATAGAGGCAAAATATCACATGACCTGTGTGAAGTTCAAATTTCATATCTAAACAAATAAGTTGCCAAAATTGCGTTTGAGTCATTATGGCAGGCCAGTGTTCAGTTTTTTTAATCATAAATCTCGACTTTTTCTTGTTTATTGTCACTTATACAGATTAGCATCGAGATGTGAATTTTCAGAAACAACCACAATTTGTCGAAGAAATAACACCATTTATTTAGTTTGCAAAAGTTGTTCCTCAACAAGATATTCTGTGTCCCTTAGAGAATCAGCGTGTCAGATAAGACACAACTTTATTCCCTTCTTTAAGCAAACATCCAGCCACAAGTGTAAAACCAGGCCGACTTGAAGCGGTAGTACAATCTCAAGTGAATTATAAACATAGTACTCACTCGTTTCGTATCCTTTCCCAACTACTCCTGAAGAAGTCCCAAGCAAGTCCCTGCCCTACGGGGTTCCTGGCAACGTACTGTATGACGTTAAGGGCGTCTTGCTTCCTGATATCTGCAGGGGTTAGCGCACGAACCAGCAACCTTGGTTGTAAAAAGGTTTTGTTATACATAGGTTACAACAATTGCATTGGAAAGATATTTTACGGAGCTTCATTTGTAATTGTATGTCAATATTTTGCATTCAATATCAATTAAATTAACGAGAAAATATCCTTGTTGGCATTACATTGATAAGATTTTGCTTGACAGCTTTGCTTTTTTGAAAGGCGAATTGAGGCCACGCAATGGGTAGAGGTAAAGGGAGAGATTCACCGTATGTAAAATATTTGAATTTATTCTCTATATACATAACACATGACCATTTGACCACTTGACTTCAGTCTATACGTCAGACTAATCAAACAGAATAATTCGTTTGAAATACTAAGTCCCATACTATCACTTGTATATTCGAGTTTCTAATTGTTCTTTTTCATGTTAAAAATATTATCTTAAGAAATATATGTTATATGCTATTTTCTTTGTCCATTTTGCAAAGCCAGTAGACAGTAGTTTCCATATTTTAACGTCGGGCCACCTTCAATAACGAAACGTTGCAATCTACATTAGATTACGGTAATGGCTATTGAGTTCAACCACGGAAGGCTAGAAAATCATCCTGCTACATCAGCGTGATTGGATCTGCTGATCCAGCTCCATCCATATACCCTGATCTCTTTCGAACCAAATCCCTCGTCCGGCTGGCGCGGCTTGATGTTCGTGACTGTGCTCACCTGTTATTGTTTAAGCCAATGACATGTCTTTATCTACGGAGCTTGACGCTACTCTTTTGAACTTATAGGAATTTTCCAACCGGGTTGTGCCGCTGTTTCTGGATGCGAGTCGCCTCATTTGCTGGTTAGATAGCTAGCGATACGAGGCTTTTGGCCTGAAGGATATCAGGGTATATGGAAGGAGCTGGATCAGAGGATTCGATTAAGCTGATATAGCGGGATGCCAGAAAATAGGCACGTTTCATTTAGGGAATCACTGCAGGGATTAATATAGTGATTTGGGGATTATTAGTTAGGAATGCTGTAGGTAGAAAAACCCCTTTAACTCACCTGTTCAAAATCCATGGCTCCTCCGAACATCCCATTGCACCGAGCAGTCGAGCAGACTCGGCCGCCACTGTAGCGGTCTTATACTCTCTAAATGCGAAATCCCACTCGGCTACGCCTCCATTACCAATCGCTGTGCAGTAGACCGTCGATTTGAGGCCAGGGTCAATTCTGCAATTTAGAAAATCCGTAGTGTCGGCATCGCAGGGGGACTTATCAAAGGTAATATGTTAAATTGCAATATTCTAAGGAAATGAGTAGTTTTATTTCATAAATTGAAAAACCAAAGGAAAGATAAGTAGAGGATATCGGGACATTAGGCCTTGGTGACAGAGGATGGACATTCCTTAACTTGGGGCTAAATTCTTGGTAAAGGACTCACGGGTTATTATCGGGGTTATCCATCCAAAGTCGGAATAATCGCAAAGACTCGTCAATGCAACTCTGTATGCCGTATTTACATGCGGCGGAGGCCACTGTTGATCGGATATACCTGAAAAGATCGTAGTATTACAATAGATGCAGTTGACGATAAAAGGACTCGATAAGTCATGTGACTATGTATTCTTTTAAGTATACTTTAAGCATAAGAATGGTTTGTATAACGTTTATGTGCAACGTAAACACCTGAAAATAGCGAAACGAGTCTTACTTATTTGAATATTTGCCAGGTGTGTAAGCAGGTATTCCATATTCAAAATTGAGAATTGTGACCGTCCTAGGTCGCTTTAAAAGCATGAAATTAACACCCGTTAATATATCAAATTTTGTCATATTTTGCTTGTTTGACTGGAGACAATATCATACTTATAAACTCATACGTAAGGCGAAAACTCAATTTATAAAATATTGACTCGTTCTATCGGTTTTCCTCAAAACAAAAGTCTTAAATTTGAAACATTTGTACTACAGGATCGCCGCCATCTTTCTTTTAGAAATAACGATGAATTTGTCGCTTATAACGAGGTTTCGTCTTCACATGGTCGTACAGAACTTGTGCCTATATATGGTTCGTCAGACCTTGTAGTGAGTTCATTGTTCCTGTCAAACTTGCCCACTATCTCATATTTATTTTCCTATTTTCGCATAAAAAAAAGAATTTTTTACACTTACGATTCCATATGGGAAGCTCCTGTATTATTCATTCCAACGCTGCTAAACGGGGCCTCAGTTTTACTCTTCATAAAGGCCTGTTAACGGAAAAGAATTGATTTGAATAGAAACTCATTTCGTTTTAGGTTATTTAAAAATTCTAGCTAGCTTTACACGTTAATGGTATTCTTAACTGAAAACAACTATAGAAGTTAAGCCTTTTAGATTAGTTTCAATTAGCATGCATCATAGTCGATGTCTTTACAAAGCGCAAATGGTCTACGCGCGGGGAGAGAAAGAACCAGGTTATTGATATCTCCTTACACAAACCATTTGCGATAAAGTTTGCCACTGATTAAAAATGACAGTGAGGATCAAGTAAAGGGACAGAGTTCGAATCCAAAATTATCAAGATAACGATTTACCTTTTATAGAAGAATTACAACCAAAAAGCGTGCTACAGAGTCTTACATGTGTAAAATTACACACACGATGAAATGCAGTTAATTGTGCTGTTCCGAGGGAGGCAAAAATTCGTTACCTGGAATGCGCCGTAAACGTCTGTTTTAGTCAACATCCTGTTCACATAGTCAAGTTCCCTATCAGCTGCAACTCTGGGGACGTAATCCAACTCCTTATCCAGGTACTCGACTGTCTTCAGAGCGATGTGCTGAGACAGCATACCCGCCCTGGTGGTAATAATAATGATAATAATAAGAATAAGAAAATCAATAATGAAAATAATGATGATGATGATGATAATAGTAATAATAATAATAGCAACAATAATGATGCTAATAATAATTAAAATGACAATAACAGTTATAATAATGGTGATAATAAATATAATGATAATAAATTTGATAATAATAAAAATAATAACAATAATAATAATTGGATAAATCAATGTTAGGGAAACGAAATAAGCTATATAACTAATGTACTCAAACCGGCAACAACGATCTATGAACGACAAAAACGAGCACAAAGTCGAGTTTAGATCATAAATATTTCTATACTTACTTTGCTAGATTCCACGCATCGTTAATTATTTGAGCCCTGTTGATTGGGTGGATTACCTTGAAAGAAAATTAAACTGATGATCGAGTGTCTTGTAAAAAAATAATAAAAGATTAATCGGCGTATTCAAAATGTTTACAAATTAAGAATTAAAAAATAGTAAGACAAGAGTACTTTTTACGAACACGACTGATGGATGTTTAATGTCTTTTCCTTATCAACCAAGAACGTAGTTTGCTTTTAAAGGAAATATCTCTTTAATGTCTTTGGAAAAAAACTTATGGGTATTTGAACCATTTCTTTTAGCTAATGCATGACAGTTAAGCATAACCTATGATTCTCATAGAAACTAACTGTATCTATTAATATTTTATTTGATATTAATGAAGTGTTTGTACATTGTAAACAAAGAGACCAGAAAATAATTGAATGTATGGCTCTTCATCTATTTGACATATTTTAACAGTAAAACGATTTTGTTTCCATTCCAATCTCATTGAAATCAGCCCGAAACTAATCGCTCGTACCTCGTTCTTAGCGAGGTACGAGCGATTAGTTTGGGCTGATTTCAATGAGATTGTTTCCATTCCCAAATGCACAGTATAGACCTATTAACAATGAGAACGTTGAATATTTCATTTATTTGAGTTATTTACATGACGATGTGTCATTTTATCAAGAACGTGGTCCACGCGTGTGGCACATACACACTCATTGACGGTAGAGTACTCACAGTATGTACTGTCTTTAGTTGATTGATTAGAGCGTTCCAATTCTGCGTTTCGTAATTCACACGGTAATACCCATACTGCATTGGATTACCCAGAATCCATCCGTTTGTGTCTGAGGTTGGCGGGAGGATAGATGACTTATCTAAGGATACTGAAAAATATAATATCTTCAAGTTATCTTCAATTGCATTGTAGTGAGTGATACATAGTGAGTGAGTGAGTGAGTTTGGGTTTAACGCCGCTTTCAAGATTATTTCACTTATATCGCGGCTGCTAGTATTATTGCAGTGAGAAAGCAAGCAACACAATAGCGGCTATGCATTTCGGTGAAACCTGCGAGCATCGGCTGGAACTAGCGAAACATGGGTGGTACTGCGCTGAATTTCAGTGTAGCATTGCACCCAAACCTGACTGCGTGTAGAACAGTTCTCTACTGCAGACAAAGTTGCCACGGACCTTCTGATCCGAAGCCGAACGCGCTAATCACTGCGCTATCCCGCCCCCTCATATAATTGAATATTGCTGTTTCACTTAACGTTTTCAACTATGAACTTTGTTTTACAATGGTTAATTTGACGACTTATTTTAAAGGGGCAGTAGCATATTTTAATCAAGAAAATGATTTCACAAAACCAAAAATAAAGGTTACTAATTACAAGAAAATGGTTTTTAATCACCGATCTAAAATGATCGGTAACTCTATGGGAATCCATTTCCCTGTTTCAAATGATTAAAAGGTGTCCACACACAAATGGTTGCCACCCAAATGCACCCAAACCTGACTGGGTGTAGACTCTACTACAAAGTTGCCGAGCCCCTGGCGGGATTCGAACCACGGACCTCTTGATCCGAAGCCGAACGCGCTAACAAATGTCGATTTTACACAATTTCCCTCGACGGCTTATTGCTAAGAAATCTTAGTGAACCTTAGCCTATAATGTTCGATAATAACATCATTATAAGTGTATATATACACATGTAAGAAAGTATTGCTTCACCATCTTTTTTCTTCAATTATTCCTATGCTCCGAATGCGACCTGGGCCTCCTGTCACAAAGCAACCTTAACTGAGGTTAACCTTAACTCCCATGCTTTAACATTGCACTAAGGTTACCTTTAGTACTTACGATCACCTTAAAGCTTTGTGAAGAAGGCCCTTGACACAATCAGGGTTTCAAAGTAAAAAAGTAAAAAAAATAAAAAATAAATAAATAAAAAAAGTAAAAATGTAAAAGGTAAAACGTAAATAAAGTCTTGTGGAAAACGTTTGTGCTTATTGGGGTTGCACCAAATACTGACTTTCTCTTTTGTTTCTATGTCTTCAAAAATCTTCGATTGTTGCTACATGTATGTCTTCAATAAATGACGACATCCACGTCTTCTTATCAATATTACTGTTCCAGCAAAACCTTTCCGACTATGACATTTAGATGTTTCACAAATGTTACTTCGATGACTATATTTAAAGTTATCAATTTGGTAATTAATAATTTTTTCTTTGTTCTATATATCTTCAGACATTGTTCAGCCTGAATCAAAATTTTGATATGAATAAGGTCCTTAACCTGTTAAACGAATGGCAATATTGTTATCAAAGTGTATATAATTGATACTCACCTTCACTCTGAGTTTTTCTTATCCAATTGATATCTGCGTCTGTCTTATTAAACACTTTTTCCTGACTCGTTGTCATTGTGAAGGGAATCTCCCATTTGTATCTTAAATGGAATAGAAGGAAGATGAATATTAGAATTTCTACTGGAGGAGCATCTTCCCCCGCATGGCGTTAAATTGCACCAGTCTCTATCCCTGGCTAATTTCAACCTTGCTGCAAACCAGTCAAAATTCGTGATTTGAGAGAAGCACCCTCTTCGGCGAAAGGTTGCAATTCTCAAGGGATTTCTCATTGGACTATCAGGATCCCTAGCAGCAGCCTTGGCGACGATTACAGAAAAGTACGGGAAATGCGGCAAGGCCTATCGTAGCAAGCCACTGGCGCTTGCGTTTGAATAGGCCATGCGTGCGAAGATGCTTGGTCAGCGGTTTCTGATGTGAATACTGATACATACGGGTCTGCAACTTGGCATTGTATGTGACCTTCAACCTTTCATTATTTCAGACAACCAATGGTTGCGTTAATTTTCTAGCCTCATCGCTGATTGGCTAAAGTGCTGATTGGCTAAAGTGCAGACACGACCTAAATTGAAAATCAGATTCGCTGCGATGGCCTCAGTGAATTTTGTATAAGACTTACTTTCCTCTGAAAAGGATGACTTTAAAACATTTAAATTATTGCAAAAATGCCATTGGTTGACAGTCTCAAACAAGGGTCAAACTCTTGTAATCCTTTGAAGCTCAATATATAAAATAGGAGTGATAAATTTTAATATGATAAGTATCGGAACATTAAGTCTTGGTGCCTCTATAAAGAGTTGTTATAAATAATGGTTTACCGCTAAGGAGAAATTGCCTCGCTGTATCAGCTCTCAGCGTATTATTTGGTTTTCAACAGATAAGGTGCAAAGTTTGCCTATCATCAAGTTTAATACAAGTCCCAAAGCAAAAGATGCAACACTTACCCAAAGTCCGACGTGTATTTTCCGGGATCTTCTGCTTTAGGGTCTCTAAGGTACCGCGTCTGGGTTACCCGGATGTTGTTCGCGCCGTCACGTGCTACCATGACAACGGGGTAGTTCATTTGCAGGGTCCACGTATCCATGACGCTCTTCACGTTGATATTTTTACCTTCGTCGCTTGATTGCTGCAAAATAAGGAATATTATATGCATAAAGTGACCAATATGAATAAACTGTGATCTACCCTTATAGGCTGGCGCATTATGTATCCCTTTTTAGGACCGCAAAAGAGTTCACAGTTTTAGACCGAGAAACGCTCCAATTGAGCCAGAGGTTAGCATATGAATTTGTGATCAAGCTATCTCTGTGGGGCGAGAATGATTGCGTAGCTGAAGCCCTATTTTATTGTTGTTATTTAAGGCATGATTATTTTGTGCATTATCAATGTTTTCGTATTGAAATCATTTTATAAAATATAACAGAAATTACCGCTGTCAATGCTTCCCAAAGGTCGTCATGGAAAGCGTCACTGTAGGCTTTGGATTTCAGGTACCTCTGAAATAGTTAATATCAAAATATTTTATTCTAATGACAGTAATGTAGTTATAATTAATTTGGACATAATAACACTAAACAATAAGTATTATTGTTTATCTTTGTATCGTCAGTATAAGGTTTCGATTTCAGACACATATTATGATAATTATCATTAATATAAGGAACATAATTATACTGAATGATGATAACTGATTGTTATAAAGGAAAGCATTTTTATTGTAGGCTTTGATTTGAGTCACTTGTGGATGAGTAACACAAACTTAAGATTATCAATTATTAGTACGAAGTTCTTATTTCTCTATTTCAGAGTTAAAGTAACACAAAATGTTACAGTCACTGATTGTACTACTGGTACATGGTACAAGATGTATCCTCAGAAACTCATCGAAAGTCATCTTAGGCTTACATACTTAATTCAAAGCCATTTAAGGACGAGTGTTAAAATAAAATTCCAAGGGGAGTTAATCGTGCGAAGACCGTGGAACACCCGGCAATAAAAAACCGAGGATTGATTAAAATGTTAGTTCTGTAATAGATTTCGTTATTGGCATACTATTGATCCAAAAACTACAATTGATCAATGGAACAACTATCATTACATTGTGTTTTCGAATCTTGTCCTGACAATTAATAATATTGCTTGAAAAAAAATTGTGTTACAAAAATACTTACACTCAGACCCAACCTGAAAGTCTCCTCGCCAAGGAAGAATCGCATCATACGAATGACTGATGCACCCTGAAATAATAAATTTTTTTTGAGATTTCGGAATTCATGAAAGAAATTAATAACTAAAGTTATCAAATTTCGAAACGTGATTTTATAAAATGCTACCATCGAGTGCAGACATGTTGGCAAGAGTACAAGATCTTCAGGATGCTTAACCTTAATTCGCCGAACAAAATGCTTATTAGAAATAAACTATCTTCGTAGAAACTACATAAATGTTCAGTATGAACAACCAAAGAATAAATTCTGATTCGTGATATATATATATTAGGGATAAAGAAGGACCGCTTTACCTTAGCAAATAAAATCCTGTCAAATATTTCATTAATGATATATATTTCAGAGCGAATCGCTTTATCTTTGCATATAAAATCCTGTCAAATATTTCATTAATGATATATATTTTAGAGAGAATCGCTTTACCTTTGCATATGAAATCCTGTCTAATATTTCATTATTGATATATATTTCAGCGCAAATCGCTTTATCTTTGCATATAAAATCCTGTCAAACATTTCATTAATGATATATATTTTAGAGCGAATCTCTTTACCTTTGCATATGAAATCCTGTCAAAAATTTCATTGATTTCATCAGGATGACCCACAGGAACGTAAACAGGATGGGAGGAAATAAGTCCATCAAAATCAAACACATCCTGCAAGTCAGCCACAACAAACTGCTCGAACTGAAAGAAGAGAATTTGAAGGAATAAAAATCACACTTCATCGAATCGATATCACGTAATCATTGTTTAAACGTCTTCTCAATCTTAATGAACATTATAATATAATCGTTATTGAAAGCGGATGAAAGCAAATAACCTTTAACGCAAAAAAGACAATCATTTATCTTCTACGAAAACTTTTGCTACAAATTTAATTATGGTTAATCATGATAGGATAATACAAGTACAAAGATATTTCCTCAATTCAATGCATTTCCTTTGAAACTTCTATCCTTCTCTTGCTAACTACATGAATAAAACAATGATGACAGCAATCGTTATTATCCATCTTCCCCCGCATGGCTCTAAATTGCACCAGCCTCTATCAATGGTTGAGTTAAACCTTCCTGCTAACCAGTCAAAATTCGTGTTTTAAGTGTAGCGCCTTCTTCGGCGAAGGTTGCAATTATCCATCGTAGCAGCCAGAAAAGCGACAAGGCCTATTTTTATCACTGGAGCTGGCGTATGAAAAGACCATGCGTGGGAAGATGCGCAATAAATATCATACGCACCATTTTCCAGTCTGGGTGCACGAAGTCCACTCCCATGTATTCCACGAAGCTGGCAAAACCTTCATTGAGCCAGAGGTCATCCCACCAGGACGGGGTCACAAGGTCACCGAACCACTGAAACAGAAATGCATTATAAGCAAGCTCAATGGAATCGGTTTGGAACTATACAAGAAACAACGTTTTCTTTAATTCTTCTTATTTCCTGTAATTAAGCAAAAGAGGAGCCGTTTTGAGGCAACTATTTGTGCTTCTTTGGTTTGCACCAAATACTTTTGTTCGTTTTTGTCTCTCCGTCTTAAATGATCAATCGGAGTCAGTTAATCTCGTCATCAATCTGATAAAAATATTGCTGTTACAGCAAAACCTTCTTGACCGTGTATTTGGCTGTTTTGCAAAGGTTGCGTCGATGAGAATTCTTAGAAAGATCAATATGGTAATTAATAAAGTTTTGTTGTTTTGAAGTTTTCAGACATTGATCAAGAGACACTTTATTATGAAATTTATTTTTTGTAATCGAATGTCACCATCGCCATCACGACAATCATCGAAAAAGCCGGTGGTGCATTATTCAGTTTCCAGGTCTGTATATATTGCATTCGTATGCTCGCAAGAGTACAAAGTGTTTTTTTCTTTTAAACACTTCTCGACATGTCTTGCATGTATGAAGAACCTGTCTGACCTACGATAGACCACATGTCAATTGTTTTTTTTCTTTTCGGTTTTGAAACATTTTGCACTTTTTGGCATGTTTACATCCTTATCAGGTCAGTAGGCAGGACACCTAACTGACACACAAAGGTTCCAGGTTCGAACCCCGCTAAGTCGAATGCGTTGGCCTAGTATGAAGTTATGAAGTTCAACGTTCTAATTCCACTGAAAGAAAACCTTTCAGATTAGTTTGTAGGGCGCCTAAATCTCATGTGGAGGTGCCGGGTTCGAGCCCGCTGTAAGTAATCCCTCTTGTAAAACAGCTGACACTAACGCATAGCGACTGGGATAGAATCACACTAAATTGATCTCACAGTCGCTTGTTTTAGATTAATTTTACCTGATGTGCCAACTCATGCGAGACGACCACCGCAACCCTCTGTTTGTTCCCCTCGCTGGACACGCCTTCCTGGTACAACATGGCGGTCTCACGGTATGTGATAAGTCCCCAGTTCTCCATCGCTCCGGCCGCGAAGTCAGGGATTGCTATCATGTCTGTATGAAAATATAAACATAACTAGTGTCAGATATATCATACGTGTACATGTACATCTGCAAATTTCACTTTTGTTGACAGCCAACATGGAGTTTTATTCTCAAACCTTAATACCAGTACACTTCGAATCGATTACGTATATTGTCGTCTCTGACGTAAGATCACCCCATCGTGTCCACAGTAACATGAATTGAATTTTAAAGAATAATTTATAACAACATAACGTCAAAACATGTATTATGTTATTACTTGATCAACGTGCGTATGTCTGACATTCTGGAAACGCAATAACGTTTCCATTACGGCGGCTATCCAATAAGTCATCAAGTGTTTGTACCAGTATGAAAGGTCAGTAGAAACAAAGCTTCACTTAAAAACAATGCAAGAACATATATCTTTATAAAATTGTTGAAACATTCCTTTTCAACAGGCATCTACGGGTGTTTTGTCATTGTGGCAAATTGGAAATGATTTGCAGATGTTCATTCGATCCTCACATAGGTAGGTCTTGTGATACCTTCCTATACTAAAATCTGTGTTAATTCGAGCACTTTCTAGGGTTCTGACAGATTCCCCTAGCGACGAGAATCTGCCTGTCTATCTGTCTGCAAAATGTCAGCCAATGAAAACACCTCCTGCATGAAGAGTTTGTTTGTTGTCAGCGAGGTCTGTGCCATGAATTTGTCGCAAAAAAACGATGACTCGTGGTTACTCTACACAGTCGAATAAATTTAAGTTTCCCTCAAGTATCCGCAAATGACTGAAGGTTTTCATGTGATTTATTCTGAAACGGCTTCCCTTGCTTTGGTTGCATCCATATAGGCTTCTTAAAGTCAGGAAAGTGCTCGAATTACAACAGATGTCTGCGTAGAAGGATATGTTACATTTCAACCCTCCGCTTAGAATCGACCACATGTTTTTTGGTGGTCGGTCTTTTACATTTTTGCAGAAATGTACTTTTTTTACCTTTGACCTTTGACCTACCTTGTTTCGGCAATGGGAATTTGATGTCAAAGTAATCCTCAAAGTATGTCAGTATCTTCACCCCTACGTCGAGGGCGTAGGGCGTTTGATCAACTGATTCCGGAGTTGCCCATGCTCTGTACTGGATAAACAAAGAATACGTTTTAAACAAAAATTTGGCTTATAAATGCAAAAAGTTTGGTATTTTTTACATACAAAAAGCAATTACTGACTCTTTTACAATTTCAATTTTAATTTCCTCAAAATGTCTATTAGATTTTTCCATCAACTTTTCCATTTTAACCTTCAAAGCATTTGGTAACGTTGTCGAAACTACATATCACTTCAATTGAGATTACGGTAAAATGTTGTATGTGCATGTGTAATTAATGAAGGATTTCAACATAAGGGACATTGTTTTCAATCTCATTGAAATGAGATCTTGATCAAAGCTACGCAGATTCATGCAATGAAGTGCTGCAAATGGTCGCATTTTAATGAGATTGTATAGTTAAGAACGTGTTATGTTGTTTTATTTGCTTTAACAACAAAGAAGTATGGTAATGTTAAACTACTTTCGTGTCCCTTACCAAGACTCCATTTTCGGTGGTTTGGTTGGTGTATTCGAAATCACACACGATAAAAGCGAGGAGATAAGTTGGCATCTTAGGTGAGGTATCAAACACATCGGCCAGCCAGTTGTCTCCCCTGAAGAGGAACATCAGAAGGGATAAGTTATAAATTAAAAGTTTTGGTTTCGAAAAATCGCAAACTTTTCTTTCGAATAATAGGATTACATTTATGTCATGGATATCAAATATATATCTTAATATAATAGCATTCTTATACCGCGCATATATCCATGACAAAGCATGCTCACTGAATGCGCCATGGGTATTATTACCCTGGAAGGATAGTATGTTCGGTGTCGCTCCGCGCGACCGTATATTCCCGTTTTTTCCCCTTGTTCAGGTACCCATTTGTACAGCTTGGTGAACTGAGTGCAAAGTGGATGAAGTGTCTTGCCCAGGGACACAACACAGGATGAGACCCAAGTCAATAATTTTTGGTGTCTCCAGCGGAATTCGAACCCGGGCCACTGGCGTGAGAGGCAAGCATGCCAACCACTACACCACTGTGCTCCGTTAAGAGGATTCATAGCTCCCTACTTATATGGAAATTTAATCGTGCAAGACACTTCATGTTACTAACGTGAACACTTTTGAAGAATCTAAGTCTAGCCTCTCTTTCTTCCTTTAAAGCTTTCAAATGATGTTATAATGTGTCAAAATGCTGAACTTCATTGACAGCCATTGTAACGATAGAAAACTTATTGCTCATTCTTACGCACTTAAATAGTCAGGTGTGTGCATATCAGAAGCATAATATGATATATACAAACAATGGAAGCTTCTTCCTCTTGTAATACGGTATTTTTTTTACCCTCGTTGAGTAGAATTGTCCCTCGCCTACGAACTCACGTATCCTTAAAAGCACTGCTGTGACCTCAGACCGTGTTAGTCCTCAGAGAAGCTTAAAACTTATCTAAAAGTATGTGTACATGCGATGAAGCACCAAAAATTCCATCCAAACAATGACGTCATGCCTTCCGGTTTGCAACTCACCTATCCTCAGTGCGAACTATGGGCATATTTGATAGTGACTTCATGTGGTTCTTTCTAACAAGTGTGATGTTAAAGTGAGATTTTATGGCCGGTTCGTCGAAACAGGGGAAGGCGGCTCGTGCATCAGTGGGCTGGAACTGGGTGGTTGCAATATATCTGGAAAGTAAAAGAAGTATATTTTGTTTGGCATACATGTACATCATCAATGCTGTTTAGTGTTTGCGAGTACTGGAGCGCCGAATACTAAATCAGCTGCCGTGTAATACCATTTAAATTAACTTCGTGAAAATTTGTTATTAAACTCGCTTCGCTCATGTGATAATTAATCATTTGATCATTTTATAAAATGAATATAACACGAGAATTGTAAAAAAAACTATATAACCTAGAGGACCCTGTGCTGAATATTAATATCGCTTTTACGAGACAAAATGCGTATTGTACAGAAGATCTTTTAGTATCCTTCAGAACACAAAGAGACTATGCACACATATAAACACTGAGTTATTGTTTTGCTTGTACTAACACAAATACATTATAAATAGTATTACAAGGAAGATCGTTTATTATCTAAGCTAAGACTATGTTCTTACATTGTATCATTATTCCGCTTGTATTGGGACAGATACAAGCCATGAAGACTATCTTCCAGAGGTCCAGAGAAATCCATGCTGACGTAATACAATCCATCCTTGACCATCATCCCGTCTAGGTGGATGACCATGAATTGTCGATCTTCGTCCCACTCCCATTTGAGGATAGAGGGCGCTGAAGCAGTTCCAGGTTCCGGCCCAAATTTCACACTTCCGGAGTTTATTTGGAGCTTGTTTGTATGGAGGGTCACATTATTTGCGGGAACGTCACATCGGAGTTGGATTCTTACTTTCCCTTCGAAGGTGAAATCTTTGACTGGTCCGTCATACATGTTGGGCGTCAGTTCGACGTCGTAGTAAATTGGGTAGAGTGACGTTGGCAACCGGACGTCGGTCACTTTTGGTTTGTCAGTTGAGCTTGGTGTTGTTGTAGACATACTAGTTTCTTTACACGCCATGCCTGGAGAGAAAACAAACAATTGAATAAACATTTATGCATATTAGCAAATCATTATGATTAGTATAATCATTATTATAAATCATTTAATTGATGTATTTTTTAAAATCACATCATGACATGATGAATGGTTTGTTCCGGTTTCCAGTAAAATGGATGATTCGTCTACAATTCTTTATGGAATGTCAGTTATATGTTACCAAAGTGTAGGCCTTATGGCGACTGGCCAAAAGTATTATTTCGCGCTACATATAATGGTAAGCGATTAAAATGGAGGCATATAATAACAATTATCGATTTAAAGGAAAACAAATGTGTTACATCAAATATATCAGGAACATACGTAAAATATAGATTAAATTACCCACATACATTACACAGTCAAATAAGAATACACATTGACGAAATTCACTTTAGATAAAATTTTGCTTTGAATAAATGAGTATGTTTCAATGAGTGACAGACATTTCTTATTTTTGACTTTTTTTATTTTTTATTTTATTTTCCTTTGTACTTTATAGAAACCACCTGTTATCATTAATACCATAGGCTATATGCCTAAATGATGTATCAAGATGTAAGATATCAGGAATAAAAAAAATATGCTATGAAATATCTCCGTTACATAAGGTTGATACAAGAGCAAGTACGTAACAATAGAATAAATAAGGTTATTCTAAAGTTACCTCCCTTGATTCACTACTTCCATATGAGCTAATTACGGAATGAATTAAGGAAACTCAAGCATACTGAAGATAACATCATTCTCTTTGGCTTAACTTTCTTCTGACCAGACACGCCCTGTCTAAAATGCGGCCAGTTTGAAAGAGGAAACGTCCTAGTCTTGCATCGACATAAGATACCAAGTAGGCTAATTACTTATCTTCCAGACTGGTCTGTTGTGAAATCCATTGTTGAGGGGACGTATAACGTTTTGGTTGAATTTGGGATTAGGGTTGAATTGAGGATTAGAGTTGAATTGATGATAAGAGTTGAATTGAGCATTAGGGCTGAATTTAGTATAAGGGCTGAATTTAGGATTAGGGGTTTTAGGATGAAGGATGAATCTTGGATTAGGTGTGAAACTTGGATTAGGGTTGAATTGAGGATTAGGGCTGAATCTTGGATTAGGGTTTAATTGAGGATTATGGTTGAATTAAAGATTAGGGTTGAATTGAAGATTAGGGTTGAATGGATTCAATTTAACATATGGCGTCGACTTGTTTACTGGGTCAAATTCAATCGCTAAGGTCGCTACTTGAGATTGAAGCCTTTTGATCGCTTCTGGATATTAACCACGAGAAATCAAATATGGATAAATGGAATATTGAAACCAGTTTACTTTACATTTCATCTGATCATTTAAACGTCTTATTTAAGCTATCTATTTTATTATCTATATATTTTATTATCTTAATCTAAAGTATATTATTGAATGACAGTAGCACGAGGCTTTGGTTTAATCGCAATATAGAATGTCGTTTGTGTTCTCGATTGAGTGAACGTCGATATATGAATAAAGTAACGATTCACAGAAAAAGGACGGACTTTAGATATGATTAATTATGTAACATACAGTTTCTACTTAAGGTCCCTCTTTTCTCTGACTTTCACGAGTGTTTACTTGATGACGATAATTGTAACTACATCGAAACCTGGCACTTTTGCGATAAAATAGAAAATCCATAGAACTTGTATCTCAATCTTATTAATCTTTTCATCTTTTAAAAAGGAGAGTCAACAGTAGCCCAAATAACTTCTCCAATTCAACATCAAGTGTATCATAATCCATTAGCATGAAAAAGCTACTCATTAAATAAAATATTTGAAAGAAAAAAATTAAGCCAATTCTTTTTAATATTGTTGCTGCTGTTTGAGAAGTTAGTTATTATCAAGACTGTCCAGATTAAGGATGGTGTCAGGTTTCGAGATTTGGTTTAAAACATAGTCTGCTCATATGCGTTCGAACGACAAATCTCGAACGTCTCAAATATGAAATTAAACTTCTAAAATATACGTGAGTCAAGATTCGACCGCTCTTCTTTGTGTTTATCACCTCGGCATTTTGGGGCTACGGATGGCTTAAAAAAGTAGTTCGTCAGTTCGATAGTTTTTCATTCCGTTACAAATGGTGCTATCGCCACATTTAGATGTGTATCGGAGACCGTTATTTGCCCGGAAAGCATATGTTATTTATTATTAGCTGTAAACTAACATGTTTATATGATGAAGTAAAATTTTAAAAAACAGTTGTATATCATGTACTGTAAATTTACCATGACATGACTATGTTTGTTCATGTATTCTGGAGCCGTATTCAGATAAGCTATTGCAGCTTCTTTACCAATCCAAATATTCAAGAAATAAATATGTTTAAATCATAAAGCATTTTTTTCTTCTTCTAAATAAAGTGAACAACCTTTGAGACGGTCCCTATGAATTGAAAAGTTTAATCAGCTCGGGTGACTTATGTTCAACGTACAAGTAATACGTTCTTATTCCATTTAACGGAAGATATTCGATATCTTAGTATTTATCTTTCTAGAAATGAATCAATTTGTATTTCATTTGAATAAATGGGTCAGTGTGTCTGCTTTGTTTTTTTTGGTTGTTGACTGTTTTTTGAGACACTCATTTCCCTCAACGAAACAGTTCATAGATCTTCATACAAATACTGCTTATACCAACCGTTATCACAAAATGTATAACACAAATTAAAACCAAAATTCTTCATTCTGTTTTCGATTTTATAAAACTTTTATAAATAACCTTTATTTCTAAAATTCCTTCCTCATTGTAAAAATTCGTAAACAAAGTTGTTCAAATGAGCTTGTATTAATATGAACTTTACATACTTATGACATAATATTTATAAAAGGGCGGAGATGCAAATGTGTATAGAATACAACCTAAATACAGATAAACATATGCAATATTTTTATCAATAACTTATAGATAGTGTCCTTTCATTAACATTTATTAATTCATTTCTCATAATTCGTTCGTATCCATCCTATGTATAACATAACTTAAAACCAAAGTTCTTGATTCTGTTTTCGATTTTCTAAAACTTTTATAAATAACCTTTATTTCTTAAGTTCATTCCTCAGTGTAATAATTCGTAAACAAAGTTGTTCAAATGAGTTTGTATTAATTTGAATTTTACATACTTATGACATAATATGATAAAAGGGCGGAGATGCGAATGTGTTATAGAAACTAAGTAAAGATAAACATATGCAATATTTGTATCAATGACTTATAGATACGAATTGCGTCTTTTTATTAACATCTTATTAATTCATTTCTTTTAATTCGTTCGTATCCATCATTTTACCCATGCATGTAAGTATGTTTTTCTCTCAGAAGTACTGCATTTACCATGGACGTGCAAAATGCCATGTTTGATTCATGATTACGAAACATAATACAATATCTGATCTGCTTTTGGACACTAAGATATAAAGACCGGGTCTCAAAGTTCTCATATGCAAATATGGGTACCCTTTCTCATAAGAACTTCATGTCAAAAATGTCTTAACATGACTTTAAAATATGAATTTACATTAACCCGATATCGATATCCGAGATAAGGGATAATAAGTCAATGAAACTCTGCCCTCTACAAACAAAACCAGTCTTCAAGTATTTTGGTGAGAAGTCTACAAACAAAGATCAACCACAAATGGTAATGCGTACAAACAGAGTGATGAATATTTATAGCTGAAGAACTAGGATAAGTATATATTTTATACGTAGGTATTGTTTATGTCTTATAACGTGACAGGTCATACAAATGTAAGTGTGATCGAACACTATGGTAGCTTAAAAGGGACACGAAACCGACGTAAACTGAAAACATAAATTTGTCGATGATTTTTAATTCATATCCGAATTTGTTTCATTAAGTTTATTATCTTAAGGTGTAAATATAGCAAAATAATAGATTCGACACGCTTTAAAGGAAATACTGGATCAACCGTCATGCGTTTTGCAATAAATTAATAGGTTCGTTTTGAACGGTCAACCAATCCAACTTGTACCTTAACTTAACTAAAAATTGTTTTATTGTAGAACATATTAAACTTAAACTTTAGATTGTTATATACCCAACAGATTAAGTAAGTAAAATTTTTATAACTATAAGAAATTTTGGAATATTTGTATACCCCTTTTGTGTCGCATGTGTTTAGATTTCGCGATTTACAGGTTACATTACGCGTTCGGCTTCGGAAAAAGTGTTTCGCTAGTTCCAGCCGATTTTTAAAGGGTTCGCCGCAATGCATAGCCACAGTGGTGTTGCGGCCTTTCTCCCTGCAATAATACTAGTAGCCGTGATATAAGTGAAATGTACTTGAAAGCGAATTAAAACCCAAAATCAACTCAATCACCTTAACACATTTGCACGAATGCAGACAATCGAATGTTTCATTCCGAGAGATAAACTGGAGTAAAATGTTTTATTTTGAAGGCAGTTTTACCATTTAACTGGTTATAAAGGTGATCACCATTTGCGTGTAAGTGTTGTTTATTTTAGGAAAAAAAGTTGACAAAGAGAACAAGTACATAACTAACCATGTCTAAATGTAAATAAACAAAATAAATTTATATATTATTTACAAAGATATTATGTTCATTGCTTTGATAAAAAGAAAAACAAAACTTCTTTAATGCATTTTGGCAAACATTGCATAACTTTCTAGTTGATAGCAGGTATCTCTAAGACACAATTAATTCGATGTTACTTTTGAACATTTACGTTTTATGGGTATGATTTAATTTGATTTGATTCTTGGTTTGATTTCAATTTTGACCGTCTTCTAAACGGGTTGAAGGTGCAATCTGAACTGATATAAATACCGGAGCTTTTCGACCCTTCAAAAATCAAATTGTAAACTCAATTGTGAATATTCAGTCTCATCTAAACACTCTCGAAAATAGATTTATTAAAACAGAATGTTATGGTGGTTTCAATACTACGCTACGATACATTAATAAAGTAGTCTTCATGGTCTTATGACCCTGAAAAGTCCAATCAGAAGGCAGCATTTTGAATAAACGCAAAAGAAGGGCATTCATACGTTGTAAACGGCAATTTAAATTTATTCAAGGTTATGTCCAATCGCAATAACGCCGCTAATTGCTGAAATATTGCCCAAGCGGCGTTAAACAATAACTCACTCACCCAATCGCAATGAATCAACTTTTGTATGCGGCGTTGATAGAACCTTCGTGAACTCTCGACAAGTGTTTATGGCACTATTGGATATCCGTATTTCTGCCTCATTAACATACAATTCCGAATTTGAATGTCGAGCGGACGATAGAGCGGCTAATAAAGTAGGCAAGTGTTCGTGCACTGAAACCATTGGCGATTTAATAATATTTACTAGATCACGAACTTCTATAATCCCATACATGTATCTTGCTGTCTTTCGCACAAAAACAATATGTGCTTTCAATATTTAATTCATTATAACGACACAAAATTATTCTTTTTATTGAGTTTCTAGGTAAATTCAATCCAAGGATTGAGCAGATGAAAAATTATTGCAATATTAAACCTCACAGAAACGTGCAATATAAATGCAAAAACGAAATTAATCATGTCTGAATAAATTCATTAAATTAAATTCATAGCCTCAAATTGAAATAAGGTCACAAATAAATAAATTCTTCACAAGCGTGTATTTTCTCAATCATGCTGATAATTGCAGATCGTATACAGCGTAGACAAAACATTTTACCATTTTGAGCAATTGGGTCTGTCGTTTTTCAATTCATAAATGATATATTATATAAGGGACCAAAACCTATAAATTATCTTCTCCATTGCTCTGACTCTGTCCACAACACTTCTCTTGCTTTTATAAAATTGTGTTTTATGCCGTGAACCTTGTGCCGTGGACAATATACTTATAAAATCTAAAGCTCAAAATATGTATTAGTAAAAGAGACTGGCGATAAGGTTTGAGATCACCAGACATTTAACATCTGGAGAGGAATACGTAAATCCTTTGAGGGCGTGACCCTCAAGGACCTCATAAAGGCCACAGTATGTCCTAACTTTAAACTGATAATCCTCATCAGTGAGGGAGTCTGTAAACGAGATTTTATCTTTCTAGGCCTTTTCTGCAGAAGGAAACATGTTTTTAGGGCGTGGACATTGTGAAACTTATGAGAGGCTATGTATTTACCACATCTATGAATGAAAATTCTCATTAGTAAACACAAGTTCACTTCTACAGAATCAGTAACTGTTGTTCATCATTCTTTTCTAATATTCCAATAAATACAAATACAAGCTCTGTTCTAATATGAGCTCTTCTCGGCCTTCGGCCATACGTAAACTTTGTAAACGTTCGTATTATTACAGAGGTTATAGGATTGGTGTCGGAGCTATCTCTGTGGGGAGAGAATGTTGTTCTAGATGAGAAGTAAAAAAGAGGAAGGTTAACGTGCGAACGAACGCCATTCCTTGCGATGCCATAAGCTTATCGGGCACTTCCGGTTCATCGGGCACTTCCGGTACATCGGCTACTACGGCCTGATTAGCTTAAAAATCAACCTAATCGGTACTTTCACTTAACCTACTGTTCTTAGGGTAACGTTATGTATTATTTTATGATATAGTGTATTAAATTTCAGTCGTCAGTAACAACTATTCTTTCGAATTGAATAATTTAATAAACAAACTTTGATTAAATGAAATGCATCTGGGAGCCTATATATTCAATACGAAATATCTCGCAAATATACGAAGTATCTCATATCTCAAAACAACAAAACAAAAACACCATTTTAAAAAAGTTATTAAATGATTGACATAGTAATATAGAATGAACATCATTAAAACCATACATGTGCATGCCGAATTTTTGGAAAATAATTTATAAGCTAAACTTGCTTAGAAGTAAAAAGTTTTTTATAAGGAAAATTGCCATCGTGTGTGTGTCAATATTCAAAATGAGTACATATGACCTTGGCTTTTGTTTCAATTTAACCTTTGACCAGAGTGCAGTTAACACGTGACTTGACTCGTGAGATCGACATCTGGCGTAGATTACCGAACATTGTCGAGGTTAGAGTTTCAGAATGATATTAGAAGCACATTTATTTGACCGGTTAGGGGAACAACAAATGAAATATCTCAGACGCACGCCGTAATGACAATTTGGACGGTATCACATTGTCATCTTGCGCGCTGTGAAAGAAACATTTTTGCTTGGCTCCTTGAATTAATTTGTTTGGATACTTTCAGCATTATAAAAAGCCAAACATAATCCGACATGTTCTTGAACAGCTTTGAACTTATCAATCATATAGTATAAAATTCATTTTGCATCATGCGCTTGAAACTGACCTTTTATGACCTTAACTTTAAAGTTATCAGATACACGGCTACTACGCATGCGTGAATCTTATATACCCATGTTAGGAGCTCTTGCTTTATGTACACATCATAGAACTTGTTTGTAAACACTTAAAATGTATTAAATCTTTATGAATGTGTGATATGTTATTGAAAAATGACCCTGACCTCTTCCACTTTCTAAGGTGAAGGACTTTTTAAAACGGTCCTCTCATACTTAAAAGACGTAATATATGGAGAAGCAAAATAAACATTAGAAACTGTAACTCCGTGTTCAATAAAAGGTGCACATTTTTGTGTAGACATATTTATTTCTTATCAGTCTTTGTAGTTGTTTTGATATATGCGTGTGTGTATTTGTTAACATGTATCGTGGGCCCTTTTAAATCTTTTTGATAAAAAAAACAACATACCAAAGTAGTACCATAAATAAAACCGATAATTCAAAGTGTTTCTAATAATGCGAAACGTCGAATGATAAATTCTATATGAAGGTTCGACTTAAATCGTCTGTGTGCCGTAAATTAAAAACACATGGTAATCTTTTAGAGTTCAAAATTGATAACTGTTGCTTTTTGTGTTAACCATATGGTGTACATGTATCTACTTCAATTTTACTGCTTAGGAGAGCTAATTAGCTCCCAATTCTTTTTTCAAACCTTTTATTCATTTCATTTCCATAGGTGTACATTAGTTATTATAACATGATAACTTTTGTAAAAAATTAATCAAAGCTCTCCATTTGGCATGTAATAATGGCAGAGTATTATTTTTACTTGCTATAATTTCCTCAACATTGAATACATCCTTGACAATACTTACAAAGTTAATTAGCTCCCAATTGTTTTATCAACAGAGTGAAAGATTTTAATTAATTTAATTAATTAATCAAGTAAACATTTTCAAATTCCTAACTCTTCACTCAAAGGAAACAGGTTGATACTCTAACCTGCCTTTGCATGAACTTGTGTGTTTTAATTGTCATGCAGGTGTCGAGAATGAGTGCCATGTTTATTCCATTATCCATTATACAAACATATTTTTGTGTTATTCTTTTAACTAAATGTGCTGAGGTCTGTGATAATTTTAATTTTTTTGTGATATTGATAAGTTTTTATCATGTCTAACCAATTTGTACTGCTTTTAGCGGCCAAAACCTGCAAGTTTTGGTTGGATAAACGGAAGGATGTTTTATATAATAATGCTTAATTTAACCATATATCTTATAGCGTATACTTATATATATTTATTCTTTACATTTTTAAGGTTTTACATCCGTACATTAATATTTTAGATTTATAGTCTCTCATAACCCTTAATGGGTGTCTCGGATATTCGTTTTATTGTTCTGTATGTTTTTGTACGAGGTGAGACTTAAATTATCTGTCTGTCTATCCGTTTGTCTGTTTATCTGGCGATCCCGGATACTGAGGTGCAACTAATTACAACGAATCTCGGTAGTTGTCCAATCTTAAGATAAAAAGAAGAGCTACTGTGAAAGCAATTATCCAACCATAGCCAAATAAAAGTTTCGTTTACGTTCGCTCCCGTGTGCCTATTTGTGCATAGGTGTTGTGATTGAGATAGTGTGCTAGCTTGAACACTTTTTTATGGCTGAAGTATCTAATGTCTATCAGTGAATTGAAATCTAGAGATGATTCAACTCTACAGTTATCACATTCATATCAAAGACTCCATTTGTCACAATACGACATAGCTTAGATGTTTACTCAAAGTTTATATGTATCTAAATGCCAGCATCGAATTAGTACAAAGGTTTTTCAGATGATTAATAGGAATGAAACATGTACAAAATATGTTTCAAAATTGATAAAACATTTGACTGTTTTTATGTATAAAACAAAATGTTACGTCCTTATTGCAGACAACAAGATAAATCCAAATTATCATTTTAAATATTACCAAGGATTAGGGTTGTATCAATATAAAACACCGAATGTTACATCGAAAGTACTTGTACAAACATTTGAATTCAAGCTGTTGTATAAACAAAGACCATCGTTAAAAACTACAAATGTCAAATGACGTTGAATATTTTTTTCACCATTTAATGAGACTTCACCATGTTTAATCTTCAGGTGTGCCAGATAGGACCCAATTGTTTAATCAACGGGGTGACCTTCGTATAGGTTTGTCATCTACGCCAACTGCAATTCTTGCAACATCAAACAATGTCTATTACGGATACAAAGGTGAATTGATAGCAACGACTTCAGGCATGTATCCAAAGTATAAGCAAAGAAGGCGCGGCTTCTCTGGAGGCAATTATCATATGAAAACGTGGTTTATTCTCGGAGAGAAACTAATTTTCTTTCTCATAGGTGTATTGCTGTGTACATTTGATACGAATACCACATGATACACAATATCATTCATCCTGTCATGTGAACCATTAAAGTTAATGTAATGTGTACATGAATGACAGATATAATTAAAGTGACACAGCTTATCTTTCATAGATCTTTATTTGGCTGAAATATGAGCCAAACTGCCATCTTTTTTTAGTTTAATTCAAATATCAAGCCTAAACTTGCATCATTATATCTACATGTAACTGCCAAAATTAGGATATTTTCTCGTTTTCTCGTTCGTAGAATATACGCGATATGAATATTAATAAGCCACAATTTTTCATCTAATTTACATTACTGATCCACTTAATTCAAAAAACATATATATCCCCTTGTATCTACTGCAAATAAGTTTCGAGAATTACGTTATTTTCATTGGCGCATGCAATTGTCCGGTTTTCGATCATAAATTACGACTCAAACCTTTTGATTGTCTCCTTACTGAACTGATCAGCAATAAGATTGTGTTTCAGAAACAAACACTTCTTCTTTTTCGATAAAATAACACCATTAATAAAGTTTGACACATTTGCCTCTAACAACATACATGTAATCTGTGTCCCTTTAATCTGATAAACATCGCAGTGGCATTATAAGTGAAATAACAGTATGTCTGTGAAAATTTTTTAAAACATGGAATTTTTTAACTTTAAAGAGGGAGAAATGAGTAAATGGGAGTATGACCTTTTCAGTTAAAAATTAAAATCTAGAAGTGTTTGTCGTTAAGGACTTGTATAATAACCCCTGTTTCGAAAAGTAAAAATACTATTTTCCTTGATGAAATTATCATAAACATAAACGTTTGTCAAAAATTATCTTTCATTATCGTTTTCGAAATTACATATGACGTTTCTTTTATCATATATTGTACTTTTTCTAAAGCAAAATGCATTTAAAGATCGTAGTTCAGTCTTACGATATGTCGAAATAAATATTAAACAGTGGTCTAAGAAAATTATACAAAAATCTTGACTCTCCAAATCATACAGACTACTCCAATGCTTGGTAATCTTAATTCAAAATTAATAACATTAACCATTTCTTACACTTCAACATCAGTATATGTTTAACGTAACTCCAAGAATAACTGTAAATTCAATAAATTAACAAACTACATATTTTCTGTCATTAAACATATAGGCATATAAAAGGTAAAAAGATTTCTGATTGTTTTTTCTGATTTTTATGTAATCGTCAACTCCATAATTTGATTTTATGATGTAAAATTTAAGAGATTCAAAGATGGTTTTGATCAATGAATCTTTAACCTTTTCGCGCACATCAAATTCTGATTTCTATCAAAATCAACTATTTGTTCTCAAGTTACTCTGCTAGAGATAAACCCACTTGTAATCTGTATTATCTTTGTTTAACTGGTCCATACTATTATTTAACTTACTGCACCATTCATGTTCCTATTCTGTGACTGTTGTATCAATAACTATATTTTATAACTATATTTTACAAAATGCCAATCCTAAATTTAATTTCAATTGAAGGAATATTGCGGGAAACAGGTTTCATTTATGTATGGATAAATCAATATTTTAACAGTTCACACATTTTAAAATCATATATCAAACGAGACCTTATTGATCATTTTTTTTCAAATATGGACTTCTTCTCAAATTGGTTCATCAAAAGCTAAATACTACACAATTTACAAAGTTCAACCCCATATAGTCTCATATATTTTAGTACTCCATAGCAATCTAAGAATTTGGCTTACCCGCTTCAAAACTTCAAACCATAGATTACCTATTGAAACTGGTCGGTGGAGTAAAATTGATAAGGACCAAAGAATTTGTAATCTTGGTAATATTTCAACCGATGACGAATTTCATTTCCTTTTGGCCTGCCCCTCTCTATCAGAATTAAGATGTAAATACCTCCCATCGTATTACTGTATGTATTCTTCAACTGCCCTCATGAAAACTACTTATAAACCACTTTTACTAAACTTGGCAAAGAAGGTCTGTGTAAGATTTAACCTATGCACAGCACATGTTTATGTATACGGCACACTATTACTCCAATTTGTAAATATATAAATGTACGTGTATATAATATATCTAACTGTTCTCTATGTCACTGTTGTGAATTAAATTCTGTTCTGTTCTGTTCTGATATGTGATGGTATTTGGTATATATCTTCCACCTTGCGTAAATTGTTGCAGGTGAAGAAGTCAAACACCCAAATGTCACACACCTGTAGCATCAAAGAGATTTACCTGTTGTACATTTCAAACATCCTTTCATCTTTGAAGTAGCCATTGCGTCAGCAAAGAGATGGTCAAATGTCTACATAGTATTTACCTTTACGCTCCTGGCTATTTGTACGCGTAACCCTGCGTGTCTTAATTTGTTTGACCATTATGTAAAGCAAATGTCTTGTGTCGATAAAGAGATGAACTGGTAAAAACTCCGAAAGACGATATCGCATTTTCCCAGCCGACAAGAAGACCCTCAACGCATTTCGATGTAGGCCCTGGTCGAATTTAGAGTCTAACTAGATAAACTAGGTTTGCATAATTATGAATATGTTTATCTTTTGTAGTTCTGGGTTTGGTTACGAAGATTATTGTCAAGTTGCCGCCCTTTTGACAGAAGGAGTGAATAATCGGGTTTAAAGTTCATTCATTTTCAGTCATGTAACACGCGGGTAAAGATTATCACTAAAAGAGTTATTAGGTCAGGGAGAATAAGGTTAATGGAACAGACGGAAAGAAAGCAACGTAAACAATACAGGAGATCAAAGAGTATTTGAAATATCGGTATTGTAATCTAAATTCCATTATTTTCATATTTTAATCTGATAGGAACTAAATCGAAAAAGAATTTCCTCGCATTTCATGATGAAATAAACGAATTTCACAATACAAACAATATTTTAAGTACAACTTATCATCATATCCAATTTTGATATAAAAACGCTAGAATGTCAATTAGATAAAACACATGTATATATCACTGACAAACAATTAAATGTTGATGTGAGTTTCACTAGTATTTTCCTCCTTTCAAAAGATATTTCCAGTCATAAAGTACAATCCATCAAATTATATGAAACTCTCACACATGGGTAAGGGAAGAAAATTGGACTCGGAAAGGGCAAATAATTTGAAACTATGTCACTTGATAAAGAAAACATGTCCGACTTCATTACAGCGGAAGTCCCAAGGTGTGGTACGTCACGTGACTTAACGGTCATGACCTCTTTCAAATATCTAGCCGTCTTTGGTGACCAGAGATATTCTATCGTCTCAAAGACGCCCCTGTCTGAACCCTCTTGGGTAACAATTTACAAATATCTAAGAATGCCTTGTGGAGACGGGATAAAAGATATATTTGGACAACAAATTCGTTTTGTGTGGGCACTATAAAACACAGGGCTTCAGTCGAGGAAATAAATCAAAATGGGTTTGAGTATTTCCCCATATACACTATTCTGAGAATTTGGATGACATCGTACCGACCTTTTTTTTAGTTTTGGAATGTGATTGATGTTTTTAGTATCCTTGAAAAGGAGAAAAAAATCATCTACGAAATAATAATGTAATGAAACAAAAATGTTATACTTTTACATACAATATTAAAGGCGTGTCGGAATTGTATCACTGCTAACAGAAGAAGTTCAAAACAATATTCACATTAAAAAAACACAACTGACCCTGGGCTCATGAAAGCACCTTAGGCGAAAGTATATCTTTGAAATTTGGATTCAGGGAAATGATTAATATATATATATATATATATATATATATATATATATATATATATATATATATATATATATATATATATATATATATATATATATATATAAAACTCCGAAGGTACAAGGTCAGAGTTTAAAGTCAACACTTGTATTACGGATGTAAATATTAATTTTATCACATGCAATAAATCGACAACCACTGTCTAAACCAACAATCATTACCTAATTGTCCACAAGATCATATACCATCAAGGTAGTCTATGACCTAGGTCACACAATATCTTATGTCATGCTTGTCATAAAGTTAGTCCCATTAAGTGTGTCAAACAGTGTCGTATTACAAGAGCAGAAAGGGCCGTCAGTGCGATTGTGTTAAAACTTAAAGTGACAATAATCTTGCTCAACGACGGCAAAAGAATGTCACGAAACTTTCGTCTCAGACATTGAAATTATATTGAATATGTCCAAATTAATATGATAGAATACTTCTTAAATGTCTTCATTATCACTGAAGCTTTAATGATTTGTTGACATATGACAGACTTGATGCGGCGCTTTGACGAAAAAAGAATCTGAGCGAAAGATTTGCATGCTTAATTTTTAACATTAACAACAACAAAACGGACAGTAACTGTTAGCACAAAAATCTTTTTGTTGACACGTCCGAAACCATTTCTCTCAACCGACAGATTTTTTATTTTTGTTAAAACGGCAATTTGAAAATGAAAGTAGTCGCTGGTGAAACAGTTTTCTATATATACATCGCTTGCACTTCCCCTAACTTTCATTTCCCCCTTTGCCTTAAAGGGGCAGTAGCACCTTTTAAAAAATATCGTATCTTCAAATTTGCCAAAATAAACATAAGTTTAAGCCAAATTTATCACCTTCAGAGGGTCAAATATATCATTTTGTAACTTTATCGTTCTTAATCGTAGACGAAATATCAAGTATCAAGCAGAAACCCCTGTCAGTCATTTTGGTGTGAACACCTTCATTTGTGTTCATTTCATGGGTCTTCATAGCTTCACCAATCATGGTTCGTTCCTTTAATAACTTCTTCTTTTGATCAAAATAACAACCTTATCAAAGATCATTGATCTTAAACGATATATGCTACTGTTCTCTTTGAGAGGCATTTAGAAGTTGGTGAGATGAATAATATGGATTTACAACTTCTTTATTGCAGGATTGCGACATTTCGGTGTAGTTGCTAACACAGTTATCAAGCAAGTGATATTGGACATAACGTGAGAGGTAATGTACACACACATGTGTAACTATACCTAAACGTCGAATTCCTGTAATAAAGAAGTCGTAAATTCATAAAACTTGTTCTCTATTTGTGCTGCTGCCCCTTAAACAATTAAGACCCTAAGTTATCTTATGGCACCCGGCAGTTTGTTTCCTTCCCTTCTTTTCAGCGTGTTTTTTTCATCTCCATGGTTGAACATTTCATTATATCGCCTAATATATATTCAAATGTATACATTGAATAAAAAAGATAACATTTTCTGCCTTTCTTTTTTTCCTATTAATTTCATCCCTGTATTGTTCCTCCAAATAAATTTTGTTTATCTTTGTGTATCTTTTACCCATTACCCCCGTGTCCCGAAAAGCCCCTCGAGCCCGTCAAACGTATACATGTAGATGACCCCCCCCCCCCCCCCCCCCCCCCCCGAAGTAGGTAAATGTATATTTCGTGCATAACTAAACCACCCTAAAACTTATTATAAATCTCATATTGTATGTTAACGGGCTTTTAGTCTTAAAATTTCTGTCGCATATCAAATTTTGAATGACATTTTATGTTAGAATAGAACGGATTACTCTTTGATTGACAATTAGGTTATTATTGGTGTTAAACAAGTTTAATAACCGCTTAAAATTTTACGCGAATCACGATTTAGTTTTTAAACACAATGATTAACCATAATTATTCACATTTTTCATCTTTTTATTCAACGATATAATATTTTAAGAAAATATGGAAATACACTTGCTCATCATGGAGGTTTCATAAAAATGATAAATAAACCAAAATGTTCAATATAAGCGTATCACAAATACAATCGTAAATTTTCAATTAAATGTCAAATCATTAAAACATATCACTATATCATATATTTATATTGAAAAAAGCGGAAATTCTTTTTGTAACTTGAGATTTAATCTAGAAAAATATTTATTACTTCCCTGCTGCAGGCAAAACTTCGTGGTAGGAGCCCTTCTAATATAGATTTGTTTTCAAATTCATCATAAATGGTTAATTTATGTTGATACTTTGACTAAAACAAATGAACTAAAGGAAACATCAAGTCATCTTCTGAAATCCAAAACGCGAAATGTACACCATTCACCAAGAGAGGTGTTTATATCCCCTAATCCTATTTAATCCCTCGTTTAACTCTGTATCAAGTAACTTTTGTCTGACCGGAAAAGAGATTATGCGTGAAGAATAACCTTTGACCTATAACCTTAGCCTTTAACTTTTCACACGACTCGTTTAGCCATTTGACGTTGCATCTTAAACACATTCGCTAAACACTAAACCTGACTAAGTCTCCCCAGTTATCAAGATTAAGAGCCATGTTTGACATTTTCTGAAATTCTTCACTCGAATCAAACATACTTTTAAAGTCACAATGGTGCGTTTTCTAAGGGGGCGGGATATCACGAAATGAAAAAAATGTTACTACTTGCAAGACAATCGTTTTTATTCAATAAATGACGTTATAAACGTTACACTTACTTACAAGTTAGATTTTTATTCAACCAACATATTTTTTTACGACTTATTGCTTTCAATGAATTATTCTGTTAGCCGATATGTTGTATAAGTATATCATGACCGCATGGGCCTCCTTGCTTAAAGCCTTATAATTAAGGTGATCGTAAGTAATAAATGTAACCTTCGTGCAATGTTAAAGCATGGGTGTTAAGGTCAACCTCAGTGAAGGTTCCTTTTTGATAGGAGGCCCTTTAAAGAAAGAAAAAAATTGAAAAATTAGAAAGGTGCTAAAAAGCCCAATTGTACATCGATAATCCAATTACACATTATTTCAAGGTGATTATGTGATTTATGATAAAACATAACTCTTTAAGTAGTGTAATCCACAGAGTCATCTTCATGGAATGAAATATGATACCAATATTGCTGTCCATAGTAGTGATACACCATGATGTATGGCATTACTGCCAATATATTTATCAAATTATCAAAGTGCCTCCAATCATTTCTGATATAAGTGTTTTATTATTTGAATATATGACCGGCTTCATAAAAACTATACTTATCAGACATTATTTATGATGATGGAAAATTTTTCTACTTAGTTTTCTATTTCCAAACAACTACTACAGTTGCTAGATGAGATTTGACCCAGATTCATCAAGGTAGTTAATGCAAATGAGACTGATGTATTTTATATGTGTATATGTATATGTATATGTATATGTATATGTATTTTTATATGTATATTTATATCTATATGCATATGTATATGTAGTTATTGTTCGCCAAATTTCAAAACTTTTCGTTCATGTCCAAAAACAAACCTGTAATTATGTTTTGTGACTAATTGTTTCTGATTCCTTTCAACTAAAAGATAAATTTATCTAAACAGAGGCAAAACTTATAATCAATTAAGCGTCCGCAAAGCTCTCAAAAGATCAATTTCTTACTAAGGAAAGTAGTTTACGAGAGGAGATTTTTTTCGTCTAGGAATACATATCCTGAATGCTTATAAACAAAGACAGTTGTGAAATGAGCGATGTTATTCAAAATGAATATTTCATATAAATCTGTTTCCGACAGTGTTCACATAAGCGACGCGCGTTTGTTTCTTACAAACCAGTAATAAGACTCAGAAGATATTTGATGAAATTTTTAGAATAATGTGCCATAATGTTAATACTTCCCTACACTAAGAAACTAAGAAACTTGGCCAACCTAGAAGAGAGGTTACGTTTCAAGTAAGTAGCCTGTGTAAGAAACATGTCCTACTTATAACACAGGTCACGTGAGTGTTCTAGAAGCAAGTCTAGATTGACTGAATACGCAGAAATAAGGAGCCCGAAGAAAATAATATATAGTTGAAGGAACAGTCAATTATTAAATATTTCATAGACTAACTTTCAGTCTAATGTCCTACTTATAACACAGGTCACGTGAGAAGACAGTAAGCTTTGTGGAGAGAGATCTTAGAAATATGTCCTTCTTATAACAGAGGTCACTTGGTAAGTTAGTGACCTTAATGGAAAGAGATCTTAGAAATATTTCCTTCTTATAACAGAGGTCACTTGGTAAGTTAGTCACCTTAATAAGAGAGATCTTAATAATATGTCCTACATCTAACCGAGGTTACGTGAGAAGTAACCTTTGTGGAAATCCAAGGCTCTTTAAGCGAGTTTATGTAACTGACTGCGGTAGCGATTCGTTCAAGATATTCTAGCCAATGACTGCTCAAGTCAGCGGTCGTAGCTTGAACGCCCTGCTTGTAGTCAGTACACAAGACGATCCTATTATATATTCTGGACACATTGAGCTGTTTGCGTATTATTTATCGAGCATTAAATGCTGTTGAAAACTGGCACATTGAAATAGGAGATCCGGTATTACTGTAAGAAATTCAGTTCATTACAAAAGTTGCATATTAAACTTGGGTTGTCGTAAAAATGGAATCTTATTACAAAACGCAATATCAAACAATTCTAAGTAAGTGTTTAAATGACATTTGTGAAAGAAAACGAGTGAAATTACGTAAGTCTTGAATGTAATTTAAATTTGTAGCTTGTATTGTGTGATACTAATATCAAGTAACTTTGTTTTATTCATTTCTTCACCAAAGTTCGCCAGGTGCTGTTTTGGAATAATTCTATTAATTGATCATCATTCATATTTGTAACAAATTACAAATCGTGAAAATATGACAGTATTGAAATCGGAATCGCCAAAACATAAAATGCAAACTAGTACACCCCCCGAATTTTGATCGAGATGAAAAATAAATTGAACAAATACACCGACAGCTTCACGCGAGCAAGCACACAAATATTTACATGTCTTAACAAATAAAGCTATAGTTGTTCAAAAACCTGTATTCCGGCTTCGCTACATTCTAACTCACACGTCTTTGTGTGGAAGGTTATGTTTGAACGTGCCGTGGTGCAAGATTTCTAAAAAGGGCTCGTCTTCATTTCAAGGTTGCTTTCTCATCCAATGAAAAACCAGCATTTACAAAACTACTTCCTTGTTATAAAACACTTTGTCATTGTTCAGTAACACAGTATCACCTAGGATATAGCGCAGTGGTTAAAGCGTTCGGCTTTGGAATAAGAGTTTCGGTGTTCGAATCCTTTGTCTGCAGTAGAGAACTGTTCAGCATGCATAAAGGTTTGCAATGCTTCACTGAATTTCAACACAGTAACATCCACGGTTCGCTAGTTCCAGCCGATGATCGCAGTTTTCACCTCGACACATTCTCACACTATTGTTGCGAGCTTTCTCCCGAAAATAATACTAACAGCCGTGATTTAGCTGATACACCATTAAAAAACGGCGTTAAACCCGAAATCATCTCACCTCTAATAAACTTTATCAGGACTTTCAACATTGTGATTAAGAACTAATACATGTGGGACAGTGCATCCTTCAACCTAGTCTCAATGGGATTTCTTATTTTGTTATTATCATTATCTATTATTATCATTATATCTTTGAATTTCTTATAAATCGTATAAACACTTACGCATAGTTATTCCTTTATACACCAACCGTGTCTGTCTTATGATATGAAAAATATCGTAAACAGAAAACGTAAAGATCACTTCCCATATCAAAGGAGAAATAGTACCTTATTTAAGTAAAGAAGGAGTCTCACAAAAACGAAGATATTTTTTACCAATCGCAATGATATCAAAATTGATAAACCGAAGCAGTTATAAAACTAACGTAAATGTAACATGTTCGGTTAAGCTACACGAACCTATTTTCCAACCTAAAAAGGCGCTAACACTAAAACGGCTGTCAACATCTCTGAGTGACATTTTAGAAGTTGGAAAAAGCTTAGAACAAGTATTTTTGGATGTCAACCTCTTTATTCTGAGTTTTGCGAGGTTTCGATTCAGATTCTTGTATCGTTGTCAAGCGTGATAAACCTGTATCGAAACGTTGCAAATCTCAGAATGAAGAAGTTGTCATCCATAAATATTTGTACTTGGCTGTCAACAGTGTTCGGATAACTGGGTTGAAAAAAGAGACAAGAACCTTAAGGAAATAATGCATTTGTCTTATATATTCTATATATTCACTTGGGAAATTCGAAGAAATGAAATTTTCGAAATCGTACTTCTGTCCCTTTTAGAGTTGAACGTTGGAATGTTGGCTACGCTTCTTACGTTATGCGTAACTAACTATATATACGCATCGACACGCATTCGTTCGCTTCAATGTACATTGTAATCTCATTATTCAGACTTGATTTATGCGTTTCGCTAAAAGGTTATAAATATTTACCAACCAGACACAGATCGTAATGTTTCCATTCGGCAATGCGCCATACCAAAATATCTTCATACCTATATATTCTCGCTAATTAGTGTCTATTACTTTTACTAATTACCCATCAAAGACCTGGTGCTAATTAGAAACGGCTAAGCTCTTCGTATTTGGGGCATTATGTCCAGCTAATACGCAGATTTGTTTATTTCCGAAAATCCAGGCAATATTCCCGTAGGGGAAACGGGGGCCCGTTCAACTCAGGGGCAATTTCAGTCACCCTTAATGTCTCAATTTTACATGTAGCTTCTGGAGAAACCTTCCATCTCTATAGCCATTTAGTCGCACGGTAGCAGTAATGTACATTTGCATTACATTTGGTCAAAACTACACGAGATGAGATCTAGAAACTGTTCACGAAAACTGCCCATGGAATGCTCTTCCGTGCCGCTGTATCGAACTTAGTCATAGGTGTATGTTTAGTTATTCATAAGGGAACTAACTTTGCTAACTTTGTTATGCAACACACACACCCACACACCCACACACCCACACACGCACGTATAGACAGAAGAGGAATCTTTGCATTTCATAATCAACCGGTTTCATCAAGGTATAATACATATTGTTGCTGCGCGTGTAGCGTTAACAATGGCAAGGGACGTAATTCATGACGTTTTTTGCATACCACTATAACAATAAACAGTGAATGCGACGTCATGATCAAATATTATGTACAGTTCAGTTTAGGCTTATATCCTTTAATAAACGTTCGTTCTTTGATTTTTCTAAGCTCTTCATTCTCTGTTCGCATTTTATAGATTTGACAGATGGTAAACTGGGGATTTGACTTAGTTGCGCATTTATCTATAATTTAGAGTTTTGATTTGTTGTTTCTGTAATCGCACTCTTGCTCTAAGTATATATATCTCCCGTAAGTATGTATGCGTGTGTGTATGTGTGTCTTCAAGCCTTCATCTAAGGGTGGAATCACATGGTTTCTTTAAATAAAACAGTTGGAACAATTTCACAACATGGGTATACAATTAGCATTATTTTGGTAGATTTTAAAATTCGCATGTTCGAAGAGAGAGAGAGAGAGAGAGAGAGAGAGAGAGAGAGAGAGAGAGAGAGAGAGAGAGAGAGAGAGAGAGAGAGAGAGAGAGAGAGAGAGAGAGAGAGAGAGAGAGAAATAGGAGCCATAGCCATGTCATGCTCTGTTTTATATAACTCATATAAACTAATTTTTTTGCAATAGAAATTTATTGAAGTTTTTAAAGATTTCATAAAAGTAACAATTATCAGAATGCAAACAATATCATTGCATTGAATGCCCGAACGTCCACTACTTTGAAACTGTTGGCAATGTTAACTAGCCTCAACAACCTGTGACATTTATCATATATTAGATGTGATAAGAACAACAAGAAGATAAAGTGATCTCAAATATAACATTGTAAATGTTAAAACCCATTATGTTATAGATTTTTTCCTAGGTTAATGTGTTCTTGTTGAGAGAGAGATGGGGATAAATAGGAGCCATAGCATAAATTGATATGAATAATACATTCACATTTTAGTCATGGTATTTTGGTTAATACGTTGCCAAAACGCGTCCAAAAACGTGTACAAGTGCATGAAGCAACGACGTCTGTTGTTTGAATCCCCATTCAACGACAAAGCATGTACAGTGAACTATCTCTTCTACATAATAAATGAATACAAACGCATTGCACAAAGTGCAAACCTGCATAATTCTGTTTAAAAAATCTTGTTAAGTATACAATTATTAAAAACCTGTATAACAGCATTCCTGCACTGTCTGATTTAAATGTTTAAGGCGAACCTCGCGACGCCTTATCAAACGGGTTTGAATTGTGAGCTCTTACTGAAGAGTATACATCATATTCAATGAATCCGTTAACAAACCACAAAGAATAATCTTGTATCGATATCCCATTTGAAATACCCGACGGGACGTTATGCAATTGACCCTTCTTTTGAAAGCCATAGTTTGTAGTTTACAAGGTTACATATAACCTGCGGGAAGCCAATCATTTTGAATCATTTTATCATAAAGGGATTTTATCAATGAATTTAAGTAGGCAGTAGCAAATTGTTTAAGGTAATTTTAGTGATCTCACGAATACGAAAATAAATGTTTCAAATTCAAGGCAATGTCTTTTCATCGAAAGAACAATGTTATCACGATCGTAAAATGATCGGTATGCGAACCTGGTGACACGGTGGTAAAACTAAAACCATATTTTTTAGCTAAAATCGGGAGCATGTGGATCATAGGAAGACTACATTAATATACACAGGTCACACTGTTTTATTCTTGAAAATGTCCAAACTAGTGAAAACTAGCCGTAATGATATGTCCTTACATCTAGAGACTTACTGATTGAGGTCATGTTCAGCTGACCTTTGATGCATTTCGAACCGACCAATAAAATGATGGCAGAAAGTCAGCTTTCAACCAATCAAAGACTAGTTTCCTTTGCATCATGGTAAATGTCAGATGCCGACCCTACGTTTGTCTATATTTATCCTTTGACATTTATTTAGTGCTTGTTTGACCTAATTTGTTGATTTACATTTGCACAAATAAATACAACACACAAATATTCCGTCAACGATATCTGCACAGAATTGATGTTGTCATCATATTTTTCAACACATTTCATTGAGATACATCGGCAACATTCTGATTTTGTATTCGAGGTTCTCAAGAACGGCGAAACAATCGTATCGTATTCGAAGCGCTGGGCTGATCTTCACAGCTGCGCGACACTGAATAGGTTGTAATTCGTTAGATGTAATAACGGATTTCGCGACGTATTATATTACAGCTAGTTTTAACTAGATTGGAAAATGTCATGACACAAGAAACTATCGTAATAATAAGCTTAATGTGAGATCAACTGTTGTCGATTTAGCATAAGATTTCTAACAGTTTTGAAATCAAAAACTTATTTAAAAATAAAAATCAGTATTGTTGCTTATCAAATTCATGATCATTAGTACAAAAAAGTTATTTTTTACAGAAGGTGTCCTATTTCTATGTAATGTTGTCTTAATGTTTACACAGAAGAATTTTTTGAACATGGAAAATAAAATTTCACATTTTTGTCACTCTTGTAATTTAAATCGATGGTTTAACAACCCACGAACTGATCAACGATTTGTAAAAAAGACATTGGCAATAAGATTACGTGTACATATATAACTGTTACCCACTTTGTAAAACATAACCAGTGTCATAAACATTTGAGTATTACACGCTGAGACGATACAGGCAAGAGTTACGCTAAACGATATTTTTACGTAATTAATAAGACATAATTCGGTAATAAATATTTTCTGCAGTCAACAGTGTTACACAAGTCTTGAACGTTACTCATGCAATTAAATGTATGACTCTCGCTTTCGCTCGTGTAATAAAAAATCTCAGCGTCTCTTCGTTCGCCGATCTATATCTACAGACACTAGCGTGGGTGAAAAGCGCTTTAACTAAAACCTCCAAAGGGAAATTCTTGACGTTTTAAAATAACTTCAGGCTTGAAAGAACATCTCAATTTCGTTCACATATTTTAGTTGTATATTTTCACTTTTAATAGCACTTTTATCGATATAATCCTGTTGTTAAATGCCCTTCAGCGCAACATAAAGTGGTATTTATTGTGCCACAATAGTTTAGATATCTGAGCTCTTCTGCTTTGGACTTTAAATAGATTTGTTATGTCATTGCTGTAAAGAGATCGTCTTGACGTTTCAACTATACAAACCTTGAAATTATTTTTCTATAGGTTTTTTTCTTTGTGACATTGAATCATATCAATATGCATAAATGTTTATGCATTATGTATGCAAAATAGTGTTTACCTTCATGTAATCAAATACCGACACTCTATAGAAAGTACATAACGATATCTAGAGTTAATTCAAATTACCTAAATGATCATTCAGATTTAGTGTAATAAATATCTTATGTGCAATCATGGAATACTTTTAGGTCATTGCGTAGTCTCTGTGACGTCATAAAGCTTTTATAATATTGAAATTGGGTATCTTTTAGATGAATTTTCTGCTATGAGACAAATATATTATATTGAAAATTCTGACATTTACAATAACGTGATTACAACAACTTGAATGAGTTTTATCTTCACGTATATCGAATACTCCTAAACCACATGCAAATAACAATAAAATATCATACACGGTAAATCACCTCAGGTCATATTTCAATGAATGTACGGGTGAAAATTATACTTTCGTGCATTCGTGCATCTATATACAATTTATAAATTTCATAGCAGATGAACTTCCGACGGACTACATGAGCTGCACGTGGAGTTTGCATCTTTATTGACAAAACAAGTTTATCTGCACGAGATGTCCGTGCCATGGTTCGATATACTGAATTCTTAGAGCATTTAAGTCGTGTACATTTCATCACAGTTACACTGCACGAGAAGCCCGTGCGATAGATCGATACAAATATTGTAGATTGCATGATCTACACGAGCGATTTAGTCATTTGTAATACATAACAATTTCTTAGTCCTCGCAACTCAAGCAGCTAAAAGTTATAGTTACTTATTTCTGTATAAAATCGTTTTACTGAAAGAGAAAAAAAAAACCCATTTAGCTAACACATACGTCGCAAGTATATGGCTCAACTCGTGCGTACTCAAACGTGACACTTATAATGGCAATACAAATATTCACACTTGTCATGTATAGTAAATATCTTTTGTAACACTTGTGAGTGCAGAATATGATATATTTATGCATCATGATATGACATATCTAAACAATGTATTTGTATTGTTATTGAGTGTTATATTAAATTCGAAACGCTGTTTAATGCTGTTGAAATCATTTTATAACAAATGCACTTGGCACGAGACCTATATTCACTCATACAAACAACATTTATATCGTGACAAGCTGTAGAAATACAACAAAATATGTTTGTGGTTAGTCTAGCGAGAGAATGAAATCGACACCCGATGTTTGTCCTAGTTTCAAATTTCTTCTATATAACCGTAGAAATTTGAAATAAATAAAAGCTTCCTGCGTCGTTTATTTGTTTCATAGCCATTTAGATTTTGTATCACAAAATACTAAAGGGATGGTTATTGCTTTATATATTGAGATGCTAGCTTTTAATCCTTATTTGGGTGTTAATTTTCGCTCTCACGTTTTCACTGAAATTTGCAAATGTTGAAATTGTGAATGTTGAACAAATATCATGATTATATGATTCCATAAATCTTATTCCTAAAAAAGGTTGAACATATCTTTTTAAATCTTGGTGATTATGTTTCGCAATACGTCATATTCCCAACACAGGTAAATTAAAACAATTAGACGTACCAGGTTAAAGTTTTAGACAAAATGCAACCTTGCAGAGAATCAATCCCAGAATATGTGTTACATTTGTTCATTATCAAAATGTCATGAATTTCTTATGTCTTCACAGACATCTTTCTTATCTATTTGTCAGGCGACATTGCTACTTTTAATGAAATGTAAATCGAAAAAAAAATTTAATACAATTGTAAGCTGAGCAAGAACGCTGCATAGCCGTTACCATCTAGTTTCTAGATAACCCTGAAGCTATTATCTGGAAATACTTAGTTTACATAAAATGAATACATTATGTTATTTCAAATTCACCTTAAAGCAAAAGGGTGACAATACAACACGTGCTAAGCTAACATATTTTTTCACCCAGGGGCCAAAAAAACTGTTCTAGTTTAAAAAGTGTAGTAAAATAATATGGAAGTTTATTTGTTCACAAACTGTTAGCAGGTTTCATGTTTAAGGGCTTGACGTATAGAAATCTAACACTTTTCAACTTGCGTCATATCTACATGTACAAATGAAGCTTTGTATTCTGTTTTGTTGGTGAAATTGCGTGTTATTCATACATATATGTGTATGTACGCTTGCTTTACAAAAGCATTTCTATAGCGGATATTCGACAGACACGTGATGCCCAGGGTACGCCCGTACACAGTCTATGGTGTTAATGTGGCTTTCATAAGAGACAAACTACCTTTTGACCTGAGTTAAGTAAAAAACGCCCCTCTAAACATGCATCTTAATCTCTAAAATGCCAAAATTATGATATATACTTTTTTGTTTTCAATGATAATCGGAAAACGGCTCCATAAACGTAAAGAATTTGAAATGATGTGTCCAGATATCTAGTATTTTAGTTAAATGACCTACTTAACACTATCAACCAATATTTGTCTTTGTGTCTGCTGTAAATAAGTTACTGAAATTACGTTTAAGTAATTGGCGCGCGCCACTGTCCGGTTTTCGATCATTAATCACGACTTTAAACCTTTTTACTGTCGTTATATTGAACTGATAAGCATTAGAAGTAAGATTTGTTTAAACAACCACTATTTCTCGATAAATAACACCGTTTATGAAGTTTGACATATTTGACTCCAACAACATACTCTGTGTCCCTTTAACAGAAAATGTAATAGCGATTGAATGTATAATGAGAATATACCACCCCCTCTCCCCCCTTCCTCCCGCTCGGCAAAACGTGTACCAACTCCAATGATTGGTAAATTTAAGCCTAGCAGCAGTTACACAACATTTCTGTGCCGGATCTTTAAGCTACTGCAACTGAGCTTCATTGCTATATCCTATGATAAATCGTATAAAGATTGCCAGTTATTGCCGAAGAAGGCTATGTACACGAGCAGGGAATATTGGCGCTAAACAACTGAAGTTATACTCATGCGAATACTATCAGCAATTGTCTGAAAACGTATAAGCCATTTCTGGATTGCTGAAATAGTTAACAGAACACGAAATGAATTTATTACATTACTAACAGGAATACAAATCATCATACATAAGTCTTATACGAATCTAGAAAAAGTATCCGATAACATAACTAATTAATAATTTAATAACAAGAATAACAAATTTACAAGAATATCCATCAAATAAAAAAGATTTATTCGAAAACCCAAGTCATAAAACCGGAGCTCAGGAAATGTCTCTCTGAATAACGAATTATTACGTTTACACAGATTATTTACAGTATAAGTCACCTGTTTAAGATAAACTCATGGGTTAAGTTAACTCATGAAATAACATTAATTTCACATTAGTAGCAGATCCATGTTCTCCGACCAATGACAACTTGCTTCCGCGTTAAAGAATTTCATGAATTTGAAAAATGTCAACGTTTTAGTGTTTTACGAGATTAATGTTTCTGTGTCCTAAACGTAAAGTCGTTCAAGTTATTTATTTCAATGTTCCCTTACACCAGATCATTTAGGTGAAAGTAAATATCATTTAAAACTATTACGAGTACTTCTGCATTCACTCTTAAGTGAAACATTAGCAGTGTCATACAAAGCATATGTCCACATGTCGTTTCTTTACAACATACCATTGTTTATGAGTGAATTGCGTAATATCATCTTAAATTTTGCAAGTAACAAATAACCGTGATGTAACTAAAGTTGAGGGCCGCATGGTGAATTTTTGTTATGAATATTCTTATCAAAGGGGTAATAAGGAAATTAAAACTCTCTAGATGTGCAAAATGACGATAATGAAACTGTTGGAGCGGAACTCTTTCTTTGTCCATCTTCAAGATTTCTCTGTCAATCTCTTCTCTCTGGTGTTCTCTTCTCACAAATAATCTCACTCGCTACATCTCTTCCTCGCTTCGCCTCCTTGTTCCCCCCCTCCAAATAATTTTATCGAACAAACCAAAGAAAATGTTATTCAAAGACACCACTTTTTAATATTTATCGCTTTGATACGTGGGTGTACGTACGTATATATAGATCTCGACATCCGTTTGTTATCCAACTCACCTCGCTCTCAACTTTTATGTCAAGGTCCCTACTGTCTATTGTGTTACTGATGAAGAAGGTTAGATTTAAAGGCACTAGTGCACGCTTTTACGGTTTAAATTGGCTATTTTAAGGTTTACGAGGACTTGTGCATTCACTTAAACTTTCTATCGATGCAATGAAATACTAAACATTCTTTACAATTTACCTGCATTTAACAATGAAGACGTTAAGACAGCCGCTGTCGGCTTGGACATGTAAAAATCTATGGTTAGCTGTGCACAAAACGGATAAATCATTGACACTTGGAAACGGCTAAACTAGTAGTGTGTGCAACTATTGAATTTACCTAAACTCTGAACTGAGAACAAATCATGAAATATGTTTCATGAAAGCAATGTTGTAAATTAACCGATTTAAAAACACAGTATTAGCATTGTTATTAGATTGGCCATAGCGGCTGCTGTTTCCGCTTTTCTGGTTATGAGCAAAATATATATAATAATATAATATTTATAATAATATTTCCGATATCGTAGTTCATGCGGATTTAATGTAACGTAACATTAAATACTTCCGGCCTTTAAAAATCCACTTTACTACCTGAATACGAAAATATTTGTTAAATAACTTACGAGGTAGATTACTTGAGTGAGAATAGTGAGTAATATCGAGAGATATGCAATAACTGTGCATACTTTGTGTGTACGAAATATTGGCGTGCACTAGTACGTTTAAGGATAATCTTCTACATTTCCTCTTCATAAACGTATGTGAAATCAACCGATTTCACTCAAAACAACTGGCGTAAGAGTCACAAGTGAAGATATACCAGATTCACAAACATCTAGAACACACCCCCAACACGGATCAACGGACCCATTATTAGGAATAACACAACAAATAAAAGGAATAAAAAAAATCACCAGCAGTTATAACAGATCCAACGAGCAGGTATAACAGATCCATCAAAAGTAATGACGGACCCATGTGCAGGTATAAAATAACCTCGTTTAACAGACCCACGAGAAGGTATAAGAGACCCACGAGCTGGTATTAAAGACCCATGGATAGGTATAGGAGACCAGTTAACAGTTATGATAGACACATGAATAGTTACATTAGACCAACGACCAGGTATAATAGGTCCATTTGCAGATATCGAGACCCATGATAAGGTATAACAGACCCATGCGTGTTCATTTTAGACCCATGAGAAGTTTTTTAGACCAAGGGTAGGTATAAGGGACCAAGGAGCAGATATGATAGACCCATGAACAGACCTATATGCAGGAATGACATACCAACGAGCAGGTACAATCTAAAGGTTTCCAATAGCCACACACACATAGATTTAAAATGCTTTAGTAATATTGTTTTGTGAAGATCGTTATCCCAATGCACATCACGGATGTCTATGATATCGGCTTCATATGTATTATTTGATATTAACTCACTCATTTGAAAGTCATTCATTTTCATTTGTATTACCGGAATATGGTACAATATAAAGCTATCACATTTGTGAGATTGAGGAAATTGCATCAGTTTTTTTTTTATAAAAACACGCGCTTGCAACCCGAAGTATAGAATGTCATAAGAAACACGTGACATCATGGATGGTTTTATGACGTAAGGTCGCCCTAAGATTGCCCTAAATGAGCATATAAAAGATATGAAGTTGGTATGTTATCCATCTGCGGTAATAATAAGTTTTTTTCACAAAGCCGCATAAGAATTATGTATTCCTAAATCTTTGTAATCTTACGTTATATCATTGTTTACTTACATATGTCAGCGTTTCCTTCCGAGGCCATCTTTTTGCATTGTTCCATCACTTGGCTTTCTGTTACTGGGTTCGAACCTGATCCACAGTTGCATATGATTTCTTTCTGTCCTCCAGCGAAATGTACAATAAGTCCAACCCCTACTGCTATAGCAATCGCCAAAAGCACCATCAGAAAACCAACCGCCGTACTCACGTAACAGCCCCCGTTTTTGGACTTTCCATTTGTCAGGTTAGTACTACTGTTGTACTTGTGCATATCCGAAAACTCCATAGCTTCTGTCCCTGGCATGGTGACGATTTAAATAGATCTGATAAAGTCAAGATATATTGAAAATGATGTCCTAGGTTATAAAGTCACTGCATGAATTTATACCTTAAAGGCACAAGTCACGTCATCCATGCAACAAGTGAATACACGAATTAACTGCAAAACAACAGTCCGAATATCGTGTATTACGCTCTAATTGTTCCGTGGTCTCACACCACGAGCGTGAAGCTGTCCCCAATAGACAGTAAGAGAGAGCAGCCGTCTTGAGCCACGACCTAAGAGCGTATGAGACGGATGTTCTGACCTAGCGTCTTGTAGGCGAGGGGGGAGGGGAGAGGAAGGGGGCTACCTGGTCGCTTTTCCAGGTGTAAGCGTTCATAGCGACGTCACATGACCGCCGACAATGACTTCGTTCTTACTCGACACTGCAGAAGCTCCAGTCATAGTAGAAATGTGAAACGCGACTAAGGCTGAATGCAGCAGTGGGACAGTTAAGGGCGTTTCTTGATTCTGACCTGATATACTTATGTTGCAAAACTACATATTTCTGTTTTATGAACAGGGACTCGTTTGGGGTGAAAATGTACACTATTATAAATACATTTTTGCATGTATCATATGATATGTTACTCTTTGCATGTACATACAATAGGTTACATATTATTTTGCAAATGCATGAAGTTCTATATCTTATTGTTCATACAACAAGTTACATTTGATTTTGCCGGCGCAATAATCTTTTTCATTACCGTGATATTTTCTCAAAATAGTCTGTAAAACACACTGCATGTTCGCCGAATGTTGAATAACAAAAACTATACAATGCTTCAAAATCTGTCAATGTTTGTTTATTATGCAATATCATTTAGATCAGAATATATCACGAAACATAATATCACACTTAATTGTTGTCAGCTTAATGTATAGAATCCATGTGCGTACATACTAACATATGCTTGTATTGTACTACAGGCCTGGGGCCTTTCATTTCCGGAAATAAATTGTAAATATTTTTTAGAATGAGTGACAATTTAAAAAAGATATATGAAAGAAGATAATTCCTTCAATCTTCATGTTTAATCTGATTTATTCTTAAAGAAAATATATACCGTATATGGAAACAAAATTAAGCACCCCCCTGTTTTCAAAACATAAATGTGATTTCGTGGCACGGTTACCATAATTTGACTTAATGTAACACTCTTGACTTGAAAAATATTAGTTTTGTGATTAATTCCATCAAAAAGGTTATTCTTTTTTACATTAAAGGGAATAAAAGGAAAATTTAGTTAATTGTATTTTAGTTGGAACATCTAAAAAAACCTCACGCACCGTGATAAACCGTGGAACCTTACAATGAATACAATCCTTATAATTCTAAGATTGATAAATAAAAAAACTTGCTGAAAGTATATGCTGATTTTTTAAAGTTAGTGCTTTCGCCAGAAATAATAAAAATATTAATAATTAATCATATATGACGATTTCATTTTGCATAAAAGTAACGCTGGTTGGTTAAAGTTGAAAGTTGGTAAAAAAAACTATTGTGAAAAACTGAAGGAAATTTGATGAAAGGGTAAAAAATATAATCAAACAGACAGACAGACAGAATGACTTATCAAAGTGTAAAAATTGAGTTACAGATACATAGTTACAAACATCTCTATTCACGTACAGATTTTTTTCAAGCAGCGAATCTATTATTCCGTCTTGATAAAACTCTTTCAAATCACAAAACGAATAAATAAATTAACATTTCGTTAATAACAACAATTATTTATTTATTACAAAATCTCTGCTTGTGATTCGGCTTTATGCCATTGTCACCCCATATAATCCTGAACTGAATTCAACGAAGAATTAAATTCGCTGTATGTAAGGACACAATTATAGGATAGAGTACATGCAAATTTTGATTGTCAAGTCGTTTTTCGTTTGTGACAAATTGGACAAAACACTGAAACGTGCTCAAAAAAATTTCCACGCCCAACAAGACAAAAAGACATTCTATTGTCTATTTTACCTCTTTGCTCGAACATGCGAGTTCGCGTGAGATTTACTAGTAAATTGAAAGAAAGGGAAATTCTGAAGAAAGGGTTAGAATAAAATAAAGCAAACAAACAAATTAATTTTCTAATCCGTCTAACATCAAACATGACCTGTGACTTTGCTTTGTCACACATCCGGTTACATCAGCTTATTTGTATCCGCGTAGCTCATGTTGTTCTCAACATGGAATGCGTTACTAGAAATGTCGAAACATAGGAAACAGTGGCGGATCAAGGATTTTTTAAAGGTGTGTGTGTGGGGGGGGGGGGGGGGGGGGGGGGTTGTTAAGTTGAATATGATTTTCTATGATTGATTTTCAAAAGAAGGGGAGGGGACGCCCTGAACCCCCTCCCCCTTTGGGAAATTAAAAAATGTTTTAGATGACTATGTATGGTACGGGTACAGGTCAGTTCCCGCATTTAATTTGTGATTGAAGGCGTTTTGAAATCCTGGCACTTGCGTGCATTGTAATATTATACCTCGTGGTAATATATGAAATAACTATATTTTTATGAGATTTTCATATAGAAAAATATGAAAAGTCCTAAATCTATTTAATATTTCATGCATTTGAAACCTTATATAAGATGAAATTAGATGAGGACATGAAATTTTATTTTACATGTAATATAATATTTCCGTTTGTTTATTTTTCATTTGAGCACTCAGATTAAAAGAAAAAGTAATTGATTGAAATGTCATGGTGAAAAAAAACTAAAGAATTCACAGAATTTCCAAGCCATCGTTAACATTACCCTTTAAATCTTATTTAACTTTGAACTTAAATTTGTAAATGAACTAAATTATCCTTAATTTGATTACACTCTGTCTTCGTCATGTGTGGTTATTTGTAATCAATTTCAATCATTACGAAAATGACGTGCGTCAACAACAGGTTTTATAATTGTTCCTACTTTAATGAGTTGTGACAAAGATGAAATCGACATAGTTGTCGCAATCAATCTGATGCCGCCAGCATCAATCAAGCGGTAACAATGACGTGTATTGTTGTTAATTGCATTTACAGTTACTCTGACAGTTAGACAGCTAATTCATTTCACAGACTGAAATAATCTTTATTGTTTCATAAATTCAACTGATCAGAATTGATAAAGTATTCACTATATTCATTGTATTTTCAGCAACTTATAAAATGTTATCATTTAACTAGGGACCTTTTTCATGTTTCCAAGTGAAAATCGTGTATTCCGTGTTATATAAACAAAATAATCTTGACACTATCGTTTATTGAAATAGACAATTGCAGTTTTATTTCGTGCAAAGGAAACAATGTGCACGCTTTCCATGCAGGTTTTTCCTTTAAACAGTATTCATGTCTCAACCCTGTCGATGCGGCATGGCTCATTGCAAGAAAACAAAATGCACGCTTTTTACATGCACGTTTTTCTTTCAAAGAGTATTCTTATCGCATCCCTTTCAATAGGGCATCGGCTCATTGCAAGAAATACGTATTGCGAGATTTTGCTTTTGCCATACTTCGAATGGGATGTTCGTATTATGTCGAATGAAAAATTGGTAAATCTATGTAACGATAAACTGTTTGCACAAATATAAAAAGCTGTAAATTGACACTCTCCAGACCCGCTGATCGCTTAGTTATGGCAATCAAAACGTCAATTATATTGTGCTATCATTTGAACATGAATTTTTCCCGTTTAGATTTACTCAAAAAAACCAAAAAAACTCCGTTCGAACAGTCACTTTCGGGGTGATTTAATTTTGGATGGAGAAAGTATATTATCATGGTTTTATAAAAAGATAAAATAAAACAAACGATAGCATATTTAATGTCTTAACTATATACTAACCACCCTCCACAATTTGTTCAAATGCTTTTTATCCTACATCACCATTCCATTAAGGGGATTTTACGTATACTTCACTTCAGTATATTGACGCACGTTTCACTGAGCGACTCACACACCCTGAAATTTAACTTAATACGAAAAAGGCCACTTCACAATATTCTCAATGAAATACAATCCCGATCATGGTATCAATAGGAAGTCTAAGACAAAACACGTCCGAACTACAATATCGGCATTGAAATGTTGTCCTTGTAACCTATTACCTCCATAGAAGCGTACGTAATTATTATACACAAACTCGGCACCTACGGTTCCAGTTATACGCCAGTAGCATTAAAGTGACACACAGTATGTTTCATAATTTTACTTTTTTTATTCATAGAGATTTCATTTTTACGCTACGTATATGCAATGGTTATAATGTTCATGTTATAACGAATATATACCGTCTTTATCCTTACGTCAAAGGTAAATATTTTTTATTATGATCGTGATATATAAAAAGCTTCCACTATTATGCAATTGAATGCGGCGCTCTGATAGTGAACAAAGAGTAAAAGCTACCATAGAGAACAGTGCAAGAGGAACCAAGGTATATTCTGTAAGAATATGTTATCCTTTTAAAGACAACACATCAGCGTTATAACGAGACAGTTTCTCTATTCTCAACACAAATCAAACACAAGATTAACACATCCGTCTCACCAAGCAACCCATATAGGTATACACAAACCTTTTTATGATAGCAAACTCCCTTCCTCTTTAAAATCACTGTTTAGTGTTGATTGGAGATGAGTTTTAGAGCATACTAAACGACCTTCCATTTAACTTAAAAAGTTTAGTATTCTGTTTATTACTTGACCTCCGCTATCAAACATGAATGCCGAAAGTGTACTGAACGAAACATTTCCGCGACTTGGCCGCCATTGTGACGGCACTGCCAACATTGTGACGTAAATGTAAGAAGGTGTAATAATAATATGTACACTTATATTGCGCTGATTTCCACGCAGTCAACCTGCTCATAGCGCTACAGGACATTTGAGTCTATATCTATAGTAAATATCTATTTACAACCAAAACACTTTTTGAAGAGATGCGTCTTTAAGGTTTTTTTTTGAAACAGTCCAAATTTGCTGATGACTTGATGTTTTCTGGAAGATTGATTGTTCTACCAACAAGCTGCAGAGTGCTGAAAAGAGCGGAACCCAAAAGATTTGAGTTTCCAATTTGGTATGGAAAGAAGATTTTGAGTTGAAGATCGTAGTGGTCTGGAAGGTTCATATATTTCTAAGAAATCAGTGAGGTATGATGGAGAAAGTCCATTTATGCACTTGTAGGTGAAGGTGAGAACTTTATAAGTTATTCTCTCACTGACCGGCAGCCAGGGGATTCTAGGACAGGGGTTATGTGTGAGTGTTTTGGTGACAAAGTCACAATCCGAGGTGCTGTGCAATCTATAGTCGGTTGGTCAGACAAGCGTTTCATGCCACAGTACATTTCCTTAACCAACTCGAGTACAGCTAAAGTGAAGATATCACCTATAACGAAATATGAAACTCATGAAATGTTAGCATAGTTACTGCAATCTTTGCAGTATTAACTTTGAGAAATGTAAAATGAAATCTACCTGAATATCGATTCAAGGGTAAGAGAGCTAACGTCGAGCAGTGCGATTCATACACATATCTTTATCTTGAATGATAAAAAGGGAAGCTCGCTGTTAGACTAGAAAGAAAAACTTTCAATTTGAATAAAATGAACATTCGAAAAACAAAATAGTTTCATGGCTTTTTATTTTACCGAAAAACTTCTGTCTTAAGTTCAATTGCAATATCGTCCCAAAACTTGCATCTTTATCTCTAAAATGCCAACATTAGATTATTTTCTCGTTTTAAATGAAAACAGAAAAACTAACATATAGATGTTAATAAATCAAAATTTTGCATCTACAGCTGCATACCGAAAGTTTGTTCACTTACCACTGAATCGTAGTGCAAATGTCATGACATTTTGGTTTTGTTTCAACGTCAATAGAATAACTTCAGCAAAACTGAAAATGGATCACCCACTGTCCATTTGTGAAATATCCATTCTTGAACTCCTTTTGGGGATGGTCTTGTCTCTGGCATACTGATAAAGACAGAGGGGGTCACATTTTCGAAATTTCGATTTCGTTAAATGTCAAATAAAGTGTTCCATATCGACTCTGTGAGAACAAAACAAACATAATCTCACTGATTTTGTGCTAAGGTACAAACGTGACGTATTTTTAAAGAAGATGATAACTTTTAAAGGATTATAAGGAGAAAAATAAAAATTCGTGTTTTCGTAATTTTGACCCCTGGTCACTCAGTGACCTGCCAAAACTGTTAAGGGTAATTGTCGGGTATGCTAAACATTTTCCTTAAAGAAGAATGGATCTGCATATGTGTATTGAAAATTCAATGTTATGCGTTTATTTTTCGCAACGCTACGATACCTCAAAGGCATATCAAATTACATGATATTTGCACTAGTATATACAGGTATGTGAACAAACTTTTGGCATGCAGCTGTAGTTTACATGGATATAAGTAAATTGGTATAAATTGCACTATCAACATATAGGTTTCCTTGTATCTGCTGTTAATAAGTTTCCATAATTACGTTTGAGTCATTTGCGAGCGCCATTGTTCATTGTTCAGAGACAACCACTATTTCTCGATTAAATAATACGATTTACATGTTTGTCATATTTGACTCCAACAACATACTCTGTGGTCCTTTCACTTGTTGTGCAGCTAATCAAAGTATTTGAAAATGTTTTCTTGTTATGTAAATATTGTTTTAAGCGATAACAATTCTTTCAATTCTCATAAATATTGTGTCTTGGTGTTCATCATGCAAACAGAGTGTTCATCATGCATACTGATTGTTCATCATGCATACCGAGTGTTAATCATGCATACCGAGTGTTCATGATGCATACCGATTGTTCATCATGGATACCGATTGTTCATCATGCATACCGAGTGTTTATCATGCAACCCGAGTGCATATCGAGTGTTCATTATGCATACTGAGTATTCATTATGCATACCGAGTGTTCATCATGCATACCGAGTGTTCATCATGCATACCGAGTGTTCATCGTGTTCATCATGCATAACGAGTTTTTATCATGCATACCGAGTTTTTATCATGCATACCGAGTGTTCATCATGCAAACCGATTGTTCATCATGCATAACGAGTGCTCATCATGCATACCGATTGTTCGTCATGAACCTGGTTTAGCTATGAACACCTGATACGCTAATATTTTTTTTTTTCAAATCAAAGCTTAGTCACTCATTAGAGTTAAAAATTTTCAACACAAGACTATCATAAATTTATAAAACAAAACAAAGTTTCGAACCTGTAACCAGTTGGTTTCAACCCATGTAAAGTAACCAGTTGAATTGAATTTTTCTCCAATTGATCAAATATAATTATTTAAGTATTCTTTTATATATTTTGTGCGACATATAACAGCAACAAATTCTATAAAATCGCGTAGCATTATAATTACAAAATCAACTCTGTTTCATAAGCTTTCTGATTAATTTAAACAAATCATGTATAATTGTCTTGAACATTACGCTAGTTTGCAGCTTGTTCGTCTTCATTGTCGCTAAAGCAAGCAAACAGTGGTTGACATCGTCCCTGTATGATAGTTAAGTTCTGTAATTAACGCAGTATCGCGAGCCTAATTACATCTATTTTCGACGGTATGTTACTAAAACCATGCATTATACTGAAACAATTGGCTTGTGGACGCAGATATAATGTTATTGATGGTCGCAATATTTCGATAATTGATGATTATCCCCAAGACCTAAGCCTTTAAGACCGGAAGCAGGACAGTGGTAACGATAATAAACGGATAATCCTCGGTAACAGTTAACGATACCAAAAGCTGAACGTCTTTGACTTAAAGAAAACTCGACAATTACATAGACGGGTTTGTCAGAGGATATCAGTTCGAGATTCAGAGATTCAGTTTGAGACGCAGATCTTCTGAGCTATGAGGCGTGTTTCTTCCAGGTTCTTTCTTCTGATGCTTCTCAGCACCTGGCGCTTTCAGCATCCTCTAGCTGTAAAAGAATCAAAAGTGTCAACTGAAAGAAACCTACAGTTTGGCTTCGCTAACTTGATAGAAACGACAGGGGCCACTAAGAATGAAAACTCTAGTGTTCTGCCTTTTATGGAACATGTGACAGATGTCACGAGTGATGAGCATTCAGGTCAAACACCAGGAAATAAACACGGACATCGGGAAGAATCGACAATTGCTCTTCCGGTAAACGAGGGGAATACAGTGTCCGTGACTCCGAAGACTGGACTCTCTCTCGGGGCGTCTGGAGTTGGTCCTGGAGTTGGTCCTGGAGTTGGTCCTGGAGATTCAGAATCAATAACACCAGAAGATGAGAACACGTCAGTAAGTCCAAGCACCCATGCGTCAATGTGGTTCATTGGTGCAAGCAGGACTAGATCTGTGACTGATCCGACATTGGCGGTAGAAGCAAGGTGTGTAGCAACAGATCATCTATCTGCAGGGGAAAATTCGTCAATGACATTTCTGCTGACAGAAGAGACGACGAATAAAAATAAAGGCACAACGTTTGCAAGTGATCTTGAATCACTGAGGATGAATTCAACGACCAATGACAACTTGACCATTGAATCTTCTACCAATGATTCAACTACGATTGAGTCTATGACTGTTGGTCCAGGATTCAAAGAAACGAGTGACATGATTGAAAACAATGTTGCCAATGATAATAATAATAACAATAGTGAGGAGACTGGCAACACCACTAAGAACTTAAGGGATGAGGAATGGGATGACATGTCAAGTAATTCATCGTTGGAGAGAGGTGTAAACAAACTGACACTGGTTGCGAATGTCTTGGTCATAGCAATCGGAACAATAAGCTTAGTGCTCAACATTCTTAATATCGTGATCTATCGCCAACGAGAGACGCCATCAGTGACTTACATCCTCCTCCTGAGTGCTGTAGATATTGTCGACTGTCTGATGGTTGTATCTATCATGACAACCTCTTTGATGCTCGGTATCAACAGGAATGGCACAGTCTATTTCCTCTGGGCTAACTTTAGGTCATATCTTAAGCAAATGAGTCACACTTTCAATGCACTCATTTCAATTGATCGATTCTTCGTCATTAGAAAAGTATGGAAAACACGAAACTGTGTTCAGAAATACCCCAAGACAGTTGCATTTATCATCTCGTTGCTCCTGCTCGTCTTCATTGCTCTGATCGTGTTTACAGTGAACCCGTCTGTCGACCGGTCATCGCTGTCATCTTCTATCTTCTGTAATGGGGTTGCTGAAGTCTCAAACATGACGGAAACCGACGCTTTGAATCTTAATAACACTGCTACAGAAGATGTAACATCCTCTCCAGATATGACTACTCCAGGGGTAACGTCAACCCCTGAAACTTATCAAATGTTTCTTGCGCTTGTCATACAGATGTATCCCTACCTCATGTTCCTCGTCATCGCAGTCTTCAACATTGCAACCCTGGTGTCCCTTCGGATACATGCTCAGGAACGAAGACGTCTCAATTCCTCCGCAATGAGGGACTCTGGCGTGCAGGAAAGAAAGCAATCCGTGATTCTTCTGACCATGACGAGTGTCTACGTTCTTCTATCCCTGCCGTACACCCTCGTTCGGTTTATTTTCACACTCAAGGTCTTCAAAGGCGATGTCGCCTGTTTTAGTACCGTCTTCCTCAATTTCGCTCTGCTCGGCGACTCACTCACCAGTCCATCAGATTTCCTCGTATTTTTCGTGGTAAGCAGGAGCTTCCGGGAAAAACTTAGGAAACTGTTTGTTGGTCGTTTAGGTAATTGATGGTGTGCTTGAAGGGATAATTCGTCCGTATAAAATATCTTGGAGCCACAGCAGAAATGCAACCAATCATTGAAGCACAGTGAACAATAACTGAATAACGGTATATTTCAAGTTAGATTCTGCTTCCAATTTTTTTTTTGAAATGGCAGACCGCGGCCGGTTTTAAAGGGGCTTTAGCACGTTTTTTTAGGTTAATGTTATCAACTGTAAGGCAAGGTTTTTTTTATCACGAGAAGGCCACATAGTATATTGTTGGGGTCAAATATGTCAAGCGTTATAAATGATGTTATTTCATCTTCTAACTTCAGAGGGTAAAATATCAAACATCAAGCAAACACCACTAGCGGCCAATTTGTGTGAAAATCTTTAATTATTTGAGGTAGGCAACTTGCTTAAGTGAAGATTATACGTTCGTTTTGAAATTGTCTCTTTTGTTTAAAAATCTTGAAATTGGCTCACATCTTTGGCTTCGTCAAATCATAAAATTTTATTTAAGAAATATGCTACCTCCCATGTTACGGTTGCAGACAGATTCAGTTCCTACGTCGCTGGTGTGACTTTAATTCAGTAGGATTCTACATTACAGTCCAATTGTAACAGAGATAACAAAGGAAAATATGAATCGTGTAAACTCTACGGGAAGAGAATCAACTGAAGTTGATAACATTTTCTGTTTGTCTAAGCGTCTAAGTGAAAAGCAAACAAGATTTGTTACATTTGAAAGACAAGGCTTTAGGAAATTTTTACTGTTTCAGTAAATTTTATTATGGAGTTCAAAATTGACATATGTCAACATATGTGCTGGGCATTTAAAAGTGTACATCTTGTTTTGGAACAAAGTGTGTCCATCTAGCGGTCATATCTTCAATTCATAAAAGGTTTATTGTCATTAAGAGTGTCTTAATGAATATCTAAAAGCGGTTTCTGTCTAAAGTTATCATATCCAAAGAAATGAAACATTTTCGTCATAATGTCAATAACGAAATTTTGTGTTTACCAAATTACCAATAAATCATTCATTCATGTCCGATTAGGTATTTTGTTAAAAGCGCCCAAGTGACCTTAACTTTTTCTTACACACAGTAAAAACGATTGTTATTCAAGAAAACTATTGTGTTTCAATGAGAGCTTGTTATAAAGCGTTTGTGGCCATGAAGATACCGAAATAAAGAACCAATATCAAAGATGGACGGATGAATTATTTGTCATTTATTAGGCTGTTTTGTGAATTACACACCTATGTGTGATATGTTCCAATCCTCTTAATATTGGTTGTTATCATATCAGTCTCTTATGACGTTATCATCAGTTGTTTCACCATATCAACTTACGGCATTAATAATAATAATAATAATGGATATTTATATTGCGCAAATTATCCACACACGAATGCATGCTCAATGCGCTACCCTGCATTATTACCCTGGTCTAACCCAAGCTGCCGGTTACAGCGCTTAAAGGTCACCTCCAACACAATCTACACCAGGTACCCAATTAGTACTGCTGGGTGAACAGAGGCACATTTTGAATAAAGTCTCTTGCCTAAGGGGACACCACAAGCTTCTCAACTCGTGCTTCAGTATGGGGCAGAGAATAATCCTTGAACTCTCAGTTAATACAGCAATGATCGGGTAACCCACCCATCCGGCGATCCACGCCAGATGTTGCTGAACTTCACTGATAGCGGTCAACTGAGCTACGCACAGGACCACGTGCCACCACCATTATCCCATATTATTGAATGGGCAGACGTTATTATGTCCTTTGTTTTTATTTAAAGTTTATATGATATAATCTAATCACCAACTGGTGGGAGTTACGAGATATTCAACCTAAAATTTTGATACTTTTACAAATTATACATATAAATTGTATTATCAGCGAAAGTGGGATTCGAAATCGTGACCTCTCCGCCGGTGAGCAACGCCTTTACCACTTCAGCTAACAAGGACCCATTTCAGTTACGGTACATGTTGTTGTGTCATGTCTTTACTGTTTTATCCCCGTATATTAGGTTATGTCTATTTCTAATTTTTAGAATCAAATTATTAGCTAAAAATTCTCAAGAAATCATGTATTGGTAATATCCTACTTTACGCAGAGTAAAACGTGTACAAATTAATTTTATAAAAACTATTTGGTTTGAAAACTTTGTAGGAATGTTGCGTGGGAGTGTAAGAAAAATAATGACCCGATTGCCTCGCGTTATGGCAGGAAAACTCTGCTCGGGCTTACGTCCTCGCGAGTTTACTTGCCATGACCGCTGGGCACCATCTCGTTAATCATTACATAACGTGCTACTGCCTTTCCATGTTTATCAGGCCAATCATTTTACCAAAGTTCTCGTCATTTTCCCAACATTTCTTCTTTTGTCTTACTGAATGAAACTTTATAAATGTCTTGTTTCTTCAGTCCTTCAGTTCGCAGACAAGCGTTCGATGACTGTTGTTTAATACGTGTGAATTTTGAATTATAAAATGTCCCTAGTCACACCAATGCGATATGAACGATTTAACGTCATTATGTCTATTTTGAGTAACAGTTTCACCAGCTTACCGGCCACATGAGAGTCAATAGAAATGCATACAGACCCCGTCCCGAGTCCGATTAAAAGTCATATTGACTCGGGTTACTTAAATAGACATGATAACCTCAAACCCTTCTAACATGGCGACATTTTATAGTTATCGTGACGTCATTTACTCGTCATGTTAAGAAAGGTTTCTTCCCTAATGGATCCATCCTGCTAAATCAGCATATATGAATCAGCTCTCGCTCCTTCCCAATACCCTGATCTCTTTCGGATAACTAGCGATACGAGCGTTTTGGCTTGAAGGAATTAGTAAGGAGCGAGAGATTCATATACACTGATCTAGTAGGATGATATATATCGGTTAATCTTCAATGGTATAAGACTGAAACTATGTAAGACTAATTTGAGGATTGGAGAAAAAAGGTTTACTCCTACTTCTCTGACTTTATTGAAAATAAGAGTAAAAATATCACTGCAATAAAAAATGTCACCACTTACTACTTTTGATGAATTTAGATACCATTTTAACTGTAAAATCCTACAGTTCATAGTTGCGTGTTTATAAAGCAATTTTATGTACGTCAACTGATAAAAATGAGGCAAATATAGAAAAAAAATGCCCAGAAGCACCTAATTCTCTCGCTTGTTCGCTTATTTGCGTATTTGCTTGAGATATATCCATTTACTTATCTGTTATGTAGATAGTTGTCATTGACGAAATGTTCTACCTAGGACGGTCTAGCAATACAATTCCTTGTGCCAATGGGCGACTGTCAAAGAAGTTCAATACTCTTGTGGCGAAGATTGTGTATGTGAACATCACATTAAGATTGTAATTATCTTGGATATTGTCATTTGACATATATCATATTTTTTCATTATGGCCTTTTCAAGTATTTTTCTCGCTAAGAAAATATTTTATTTATATCTTAATTTCAAAGTACATGTTGACAATTACATAAGCAATAGAGCGAACATCCTGCTTCACCAGTTTAAGCAAATGAAATGTCGTTATGCAAGGAGCTTGAAGCTACTCTTTTGAACTTAACGGATTTTCCATCCGGGTTGTGCCGCTGTTGCTGGATGCAAGTCGTCTCATTGGCTGGTTAGATAGCTAGCGATACGAGGCTTTTGGTCTAAAGGATATCAGGGTATATGGAAGCAGCTGGATCCGCGGATTCAATAACGCTGATGAAGCAGGATGTTGAGCGAAACAATGTGAGTAACATTGCCCATATAAATACTCAATGACGTTGGAAAAATACGTGCCTACCAGCTTTGTTTGCATCATGCAACATCAGCATATTTTATCCAGAATCCTTTAATCCCTGATATCAATCAAAGCAGATGCCTCATTGCGCACTTTATATAACCAGCCAATGGATGACTCCAATACCGCAATAGCAGCAGTACCTGGTGACGCGAAGTGAGGTTAAACGCTGCCTTCAAGAGTATGTTACTTATATCACGGCTACTAGTATTATCGCATTAACAGTTGACAGAACAAATATTATTAATTTGGCATTTGATGAAATAAAGATGCAATTTTAGAGAGGCGTTTAGCAAGTAACTCAGGTTACATGATATTTTCGCTCAAGCAATATACACAATTAATTAAAAATATTCTCTGTCACTTTAAAGGAGTTTCTTTAACATTTTGCTTCAGAATCCTTCAATAATGTGATGCTATTTGCTGAAAATATCTTATGTCATGAATTTTGCCTGAATAACCACCTGCCAGCCATCGATACTCAAATTGCAGCCATCTTTGCTCACTTAATTAAAGAAAAGTACTTTCGGTACGTACATGTAGTTTTGTGAAAAGTCACAGGGAGAGTCTGGTGTGGAGTGATATCATTGAAATCAGATATGTGTTTCTGATTTAAGATTTGTTCCATTTGGATCAAGTCTCTGACCTTTCACTTCCCATAAGTCAAAAGAATCAGTTGCCGGCTGAAACACAAAATCATCCCAATGGCTTCCTAGCCTAGTCGGTGATTGGCTTTAGTGCAAATGTTACTTGGGAGGACCCAGACGGAGCAACACTCAGACAAAGAAACGCAACGAGATATGAGTGTCACCATTCTGCTTCATCAGCGTAATTCAATCCGCTGCTCGAGCCCCTTCCATATACCCTGATATCCTTTGGGCCAAACGCCTCGTATCGCTAGCTATCGAACCAGCCAATGAGACGATTTGCATCCAGCAACAGCTGCACAACCCGGATGGAAAATTCCGTTAAGTTCAAAAGAGTAGCTTCAAGCTCCTTAGATAACGACATTTTATTGGCTTAAACAATAACAGGTGAGCACAGCAAAGAAGATTAAGGCGCGCCAGTCGTACGAGGGATTTGGTTCGAAAGAGATCATGGTATATCGAAGGAGCTTGATCAGCGGATTCAATTACGCTGATGTAGCAGGATGGAGTGTAACTTTCTCCCCGATTTAAATGAGATTGTACGTATCGAAATGTTATGTACCGAACTTGAGTTCCAATCTGATACAAGGACAAGAGAGACAGAGATTAGGGTCCGAAACCTTAAAATTTCATTTATTCATTATTCGTTCTTAACATCATGACAAAAACAACGAGGCAGCGTTGTGGATTGGTCCGGTTCTGAAAAACATTAACTTGGATTCAATAAAGTAGCTATTAAAAGAAAAGCATAAGCTTACAAGGTAATCCGCTGTAGACACCGACTTCGTTGTTTATGCATTATAAAATATTAAACTATATAATCATAATTATTTACAATAGATTTTTCAAATTAAAGTGTCATATAATCAGTTTCTAAGGTAAGTTTAGACTCATTAATTGGATAAACAAATAATATCGAAACAAATTTCAAAAAGAATTAATTGAAAAAGATTGTAGATAATCATTTCATCTTGCTTATTCTCCCAAATGGACACCCAGACGGGCACTTACGAGCTACTCGTAACCCCGTTCTGAGTGGCCGCCTGAAAGCTCATAGTTGATCCGTCTCTCATTGTCCACGTGACCAGTCCACCGCTGTCCCGGATAGCTCCAGACTGAACACCAGCCTTACACACTGGAGAATTCTAAACAATAAATGCATTTTGTCGAGAGAGTGGTCATCGCCTGCTGACTGACGTCACATGACATCAAAATCGTTAAACATGACGTCACAATGCTAGCGGCGCGGCAGCAATGGTATGTCAGCGTTGTAATGTTCATTTTATTTGTTTTATATAATACAGCGAGTAATAAATGCAAGTCTACTAAAATTCCCCCGTTTGATAACATTTTAATGAAACGAGTGAAAGCTTGGTATTCAAAGGGCGAAGCATTACAGAATGTTTGGCAAAAGAATGCTTTTCATTTACAACACTTATGGTGGAAAGTCTTTTTAGAAACATATGATGAGCCCTTCAAAGGCTGATGTTGGGCAGAGACTGATTTATGAAATGCGTTTTATTTCAATTTATTCAAGATATCATTTTACTTTATTCAGTTGGTTTTCAAGAACCGTAACTATCCTATTATTCGTTTTACTTCGCAGCTGAAATTTACGTAAATTAAGTTTAGTTCACTAACAAGACAACATTATTTTCCACCCAAGGAAAGAATACATATCTACTTTCCGAGTCTGATATAATGGAAGTAAGAAAATTCAATGTTTTACACGTGATTATTATTTAATAAGAAAAACACAATTGGGAAAACTTCCTCCTTGATCTTCCCTTGTATATTATTCAAAGTGATTTTTAAAAATCATTAGAAACAATTATTAGAGACAGAACACTACTTAATGATATTAATCGTATCTAGCATGACCACGCATGTCCCTTTTTCTTGCAAAAATCTAAAAAAAATTTCAAATCTGTACAAATTTATATTTTTCGCTGACTACTCTTTCACACATCCTATAACTCTCTCGCCGTCACTTTTACAATATTGTGAGATGAGAGCTGTAATATTTCATCTTGAAAGTTCAAGTTTGATAAATTGTGCCCAGTCCATTTTTGTATGAATAAAATATGTTTCAATCAATCTCTGACAACATTGCCAGAATTTGTCACAAGAGAAATAATTTGAAAGAAGCGTCTGTATAATATGTACATGTTTTACGGCAAGCTTTCTCTCTAAAATCCCGGCTTGAGCTTTTTTCGATCCTTGGCTTAAATTAAGCATTTGACCGGGGTTGGTGATAGCCATGCCTTGAAGGGGGTAATACAGCTGTTTTCTCAATCACAAAAAAGGCATACATACTGCTGTGTAGTCATGGAAACCAAACAAACTTCCGGCTTGTGACGCACATCCGCTTGGGCAAGTTCCACTGTAACGATAGCGAGATTGTTTATACCAAGTTAAGTATATATAAATTGAATTTACAAAACATGAAAATCATTATATAATCTCATTCTGTTCCAAATAGGTTACACCAATAAAAAATGTCCAAGACTATTTTTTTCGAATCTAAACATTCTCGGGCTAATAGCGGAGAGGCCTATTCCGAAAGTGATGATTCCAAATAACTTTTCGAGTGTTATGACCTTTGCCTTGGAGCCGATTGATTTTTGTGACAGAGTATACAAGTCTTTCAAAATCATTATAAATTTTACTCGATATTTCTGACACTTGGAAAAGGGCTCAAGTGAACACCATTCATGCACATACCAAAATTTGGACTGGTTTATATACGTTTTCTAGAGTTATAGCCCTTGACTGACAGAATATGAACCACGATTTTGGAGAACTTCTATACTTAATAATCAAATTTGTTAGTAATAAACCTTTGGTTACATGTTCTACTTCAAGGATAGATTAAAGTCAAAGTCAAATAAAAATCTTTTCTACCACGAAAATAGTATGCATCTGGAATTTTGTGGGTAATAGGAGTTTCTTAACATAAAGTTCCGTGATGCTAGTATTGAGTATCGGAATTTTCATCGGTTAATAAAGGATCTTGATAAAGATTTACAATGCATGAAGATTATTTCGCCAAAGAAATCAAAATCCCAGTGAAAATAGCCAGTGCAAAATATTAACGTTCATGTTTATCAAACCGGTCGAAAAGTTTGTAATCGTAGATTTGTTTTTTAGGTACCTTGTCATATACATATTGTGTTTAAGATTTAAAGAATTAAAACGTACCCGCAAGACACACCAGTTGACCCTTTACAGTCTGAAAACGTGGTTGTACAGCCCAAAGCCTTCAGGTCTTTATACACTGGAAGAACGAGATAGTTCCTTAAATTATTGTCTTCTAGCAACATATTCGTAGTCCGACTTTCCAAGGCACATCCTGCTACATCAGCGTACTTGAATCCGCTGATCGAGCTCCTTCCATATACCCTGATATTCTTTAGAACTCGCATCCAGCAACAGCTGCACAACCCGGATGGAAAATTCCGTTAAGTTCAAAAGAGTAGCTTCAAGCTCCTTGGATAACGACATTTCATTGGCTTAAACTAAAAAAACAGATGAGCACAGCCACGAACATCAAGCTGCGCCAGCCGTACGAGGCTTTCGGCTCGAAGGAGATCAGGTTATATGGAAGGAGCTCGATCAGCGGATTCAATTACGCTGATAAAGCAGGATGGTACGCCAGTGGCGGATTTAGGAGTTTGGAAAGGGGGTTGAGGTCACCGATTGAAAAGGCGGGGTTGGAGGGGGAGGACTCACCCTCGATTATCACCTTTTTTACGGTCGATTTTAGAAAGAAAACTCCACATAGGACGTGAAACAAAATCTTAATAACATGTGTACATACCAATAGCTTGTTTACTGTCAGTTGTTTGTCCATTACTTCCAGTGCAGACGTAAACTCCGGAATCTTTGTTCTGACTGGCCGGAGATACCCCGCTGATAATTAGGTCACCACCTAAAATGACGTATCTAGGATCCGTTTTATCCAATGAGTTGTCGAGTTTCGACCACGTGACTGTAGGCGCAGGGTCACCAGTTGCTCTGCATTCTAAAGATACGTAAGGGTTGGACAAACTGCTCTTCGGCGGGGTCAAGGTTACATGGACCGGATCTGCAAGGGAGGTAATTCCAACGTTTGAATTTAGGTTACTTATTATTCAAATGACGTTCTTTGAAAACTATATCAAACAATAACAGACAATTAGTGGTGGCAAATTAAATTAGTTCTGCAATAATGGGCGTGGCGTATCGTTTGGATAACACGAATCAGTGCTTGATAATCTTGGAGATTGAATCTTTAACTCTACTTAACACGAGTTTAGAGACTTGTAATGTCATCCATAACTTTGTTAGAACTGGGCATCTGGTCACCCAGCAGTAACATGGGTACCTGGTATAAAACGACGATTTTCTGAATTTGAACTCAAGAACTCTTCCATTCCAATTGACCGGTCATAATTATATTATGTTGCCCAGCGCTTTAAGTATGCAATTATCAACGAGAAATTTACATATATACATATACATAGAACTATACTCACTGACGACCTGTACGTAGGCCTTGCCTTGAATTGACCCGAACTGGTTGGTTGCTATGCACTTGTATTCACCCTCATTTTCATTGTCGGCATTCACTATCGTGATGGAGTTGTCGGGGTTGAGAACCACATTAAAGCGGGGGTTCATCATGTTCTAGACAGTGAAGCATTATGATTAGTTACAAGCACCCAACTCCATCATGCTTGTTTTCCAAGGGATGATACTCTTCACTTCATAACACCTGGGACTTTAATCCGGAAAGCTTAAAGAGCCACTCCGTGATTCTTATAACATATTTTTACCTTTGATACGAACATAAATGTCATATCACGTTTGACTATTTGACAAGCGCCACTGTCCGGTTTTCGATCATAATTGAGACGCTCTACCTTCATATTGTCACTGTAAAAAAACCCAGAAAGTTTTAAAATGTGTCCTTTTGGTAACAGTCGATACTTCGCGATCAAATGACACCACTGATTAAGTTTGGCATAACTTTTATAACTCCAACAACTCACGGAGTGGCTCTTTAACTATTTACCATTGTTTCCTCTTATGAATCAACCACCTTGATATAGGAATACGGAAAAGGCGCTGGTAACACGGATTTGAATAAGGTGCTTTTAAGCAAATTATCAGGAACTTTAATTTTGAATTTGAATGGAAACTTTCTCTTCTGATTTGCTTTCAGCAGGAATTGCACGCCAGTTTTCTGAACTTTGAGACAAAAGTATTTGGTGACATCTTCTGAGAGACTAGAACGTCCAAACGACGCAGCATTTTCATTGGCCTTCTCAAATCAAGGGCGGTTAATTTGGGTACAGAATTTCCTGCGAAAAATCCCAGGGCTGATGATGTGAAGAGAATTTGTATTCAGTATATTCAACCAATCCCAATAATGTCTTCATATGATTTGCATATCGTTTATAACTAGCAAGGCAATGATAATCGACATTAGCTAATATTTAACAGCACCAGGATGAGAGTGCCGATGACCGTCAATATCTCCAGATGGCAGCAATACAGGGGAAATTCAAAGTCAGGGGATTGGAGGAGTACCAAGATATATATATATATATATACATGTATAGTAAAATTACAAAAACCAAAAAGGTTTTGAGTAGTTTGGCCTTGTTACGAGTGGGGAAAGTGCTGGACATTTGATAAATGGAGTTAGATAAACAAATTTGTGTAAAATCAGTTTTTACAGGTCATGTTGTACCACTACACTGTTTCATGCGAGCTGCAATTGTCAAGTATGTATGTGTGTGTGTGTATATATATATATATATATATATATATATATATATATATATATATATATATATATATATATATATATGTCCTAAGAAAAATTAGCAAGATATAATCATTTGTGTGACAACCGTTTACTCATATTTCATGTAATAATATGTCGAACATTCTACACGTAAGAATAGATATGGAACAAACGATCTTGATATCAGACGATTTTAAAAAGGGAACATAATGTTTCAACCTAGTTCATAAAAGTCGATATTTTTGTTGGCGTGGTGTAAAGAGTTAAATATACTAACGTGAGGGTAGACCCATTTAACACTTCCTGGAGGAGAGGAAGTGACGTCACAACGGAGGGTGATGTTACTCCCGGCCGTGAAGGAAGAATTTACCGGTGCCTTCAAGAAATGAGGTTTGCCTGAAAGAATATTTAGAACTATGTTCACAATCTTAAAACTTAACCGTACACACAATACACTGACATCAAATGTATACAGATTCAATATATTTGTCGATTACAACACCCAGGTATTTCACGCTGTCCTTGAACAATATTTCTGTGCCTTCAATGTTGCCTGATGTGTCATGGATTTGTCTGAGGCGGTAGGGGGCACCAGTATGCATCCGCTCTGTCTTGTCAGAGTTTAACATTAGCTTGTTGCTTGTCATCCAGTTAGATACATCATTGATGCAAGTCAAGACACAGCCTTTCGTAGATGGAAAATTTGATGGCGGGGAGCTTTTAGAGAGTTCAGTGTCATCAGCGTACTTCTCGAAATCGCATTGATGTGATGAAATAACTTCAAAGAGTGGCTGGGAGTACATAGTGAAAAGTACAGGCCCTAACACAGATCCTTGTGGCACGCCATAGCGTAGGGAGTTAGGTGTTGATCGCTGGTTTCCTATGATGACAGATTGGAATCGTCCACTTAGATAGGAGCTGAACCAGCAAAGTGCTGTACCCTGGATGCAATAGGTTTCCTCTAATCTTGTTAAAAGAATAGCATGAACGTGTCAAACAGTGCCATCAAAGAGACATTCCTTTCGTCTGCCTTCGTCAGAAGGTTGTTCATGACACCTAGTACAGCCGTTTCGGTGCTGTGTCCCTCGCGATAGGCAGACTGATGCATTTCGAGGAGTCCTCCGGTAGACAGATGTTTCAGCAGCTGGTCCAACACAACTCGTTCAAGAAGTTTTGAAAGAAAAGGTAGGTTGGAAACCGGCCTAAAATGTGTCATATTGTTGGGGTGAAGATTTGACTTTTTGAGGCGGGGTATGACCACAGCTTCCTTGAACTGAGCAGGGACAGTTCCTGTTGAAAGTGAAGTATTTATGATGGCTGTTATTAGAGGTATCAGGTCTGCAATACATTGCTTGAAAAGAGTTGTAGGAATTGGATCCATTGGGCAAGATTTGTTGGTAGATTTCAAAACAAGTTCAAGTATTTCATTCTGAGAAACTGGTTCAAAAGATGAAAGAGGTGGACCATTGTACTTGTCGAAAGTAGGTGACACAATTGGATATGCATCAAGTTCATGCCGTATCTTGTTTATCTTGTCTGAGAAGTAGTCGTAGAACTGTTGCGGTAGATCCGAACTTTTAGCAGGATTAGGTAAAGCAGTATAAAGTTCTTTTTGCCCATCAGTCCATTTGTGACATTGAAAAGCTGCTTGGATGAGTTGCTAACCTGGATTTCATTACAGAAATACTGTTTCTTGGCTAATTGTACTGCTGCTTTAACTACTGATCTTTCGTGGATCAAGATCTGCTTGTGCACAGTGAGCTTAGACTTCCTCCAATGATGTTTTGCTCTTCTTCTTTGATGTCGGGCTTGACGCAGAGAGTCAGAGAGCCAAGGGGTAGAAGGTCGATCCCTGACAAGTCTTTTAACCACAGGGGCATGATGATCAATGATCTGTGTAAGTCCATTGTTGTAGGTGAAGAGTATCCAACATACAGCCCTGGGTGACCGAGGTTGTCTGAAGGTGTGATAGGGGCAATTTAGACAAAATCCTCTAAAACTCGACCACGCCCCATTCCTTGTCCACATCTCAAATCTTACAGAATGATATTTTGAGAAGCGTACCATCGACTTTATAATAGCTACCATACTAACTGATTATCATACTAAATGAATGTCATACTAAATGAATGTCATGCTAAATGAATGTCATACTAAATGAATGTCATACTAAATGAATGTCATGCTAAATGAATGTCATACTAACTGAATATCATACTAAATGAATGTCATACTAAATGAATGTCATGCTAAATGAATGTCATACTAAATGAATGTCATACTAAATGAATATCATACTAAATGAACATCATACTCAATGAATGTAATACTATCTGAATATCTTACTAAATGAATGTCATGCTAAATGAATGCCATACTAAATGAATATCATACTAAATGAACATCATACTCAATGAATGTAATACTATCTGAATACCTTACTAAATGAATGTCATACTAAATGAATGCCATACTAAATGAATATCATACTAAATGAACATCATACTCAATGAATGTAATACTATCTGAATACCTTACTAAATGAATGTCATGCTAAATTAATAGCATACTTAATAAATAAATGTCTGAACGAATATCATACTAAATGAATGTCATACTAAATGAATGTCATACTAAATGAATGACATACTAAATTAAAAACATACTTTATGAATATCATACTAAATGAATATCATACTAAATGAACTAAATGACTTTCATGATAAATGAATATCATAGTAAATATCATACTAGATGAATATCATTCTATCTGAATATCATACTCTCTGAATATCATACTATCTGAATATCATACTAAATTAACTAAATGAATATCAAAATAACTGAATATCAACATTAACTGAATATAAACATTAACTGAATATAAACATTAACTGAATATCACGCTAATGACACACGGTTTTCAATTTCATTGCACTACTCTTTCTTAAAGTGACATACTCACCTTTTACGATCAACGTCGACATCGCTTCCTTCGAACCAAGCACGTTGCTTGCTCTGCAAATATAGTCGCCACCGTCTGCTGATGTTGGCTTCTTTATAGTAAGGGTACTCACTCCGTGTACTGAGTTGTCTATATTCTGTGACACTATCGGCGCAGGCCCGCTGGGCTGAGAATGAAACCAGTTCACGGTTGGTTGTGGGTAGCCGCTGTACGTACAGCGGAGGATTACGTCCCCTGAAGTACCCTCGGTCACGGTCGTAGTACTTGGGGTCAAGGCTACATCGATTGGCGCTAGATTGATTATTAAAAATATGGTAATTTGTGTATGTTATGGCAACTTAAGCTGCGCCTATGAGGGTATGAAATAAAAAAAAATGTTATTAAAACATATAACTGAATCAAGTAAATGATAATTTCATCGGTATTGTAAGGTTGGTTATATGGGGAGGGGATGGTATCAGGTTGTATTCAAACTCGTGGCCTCGCAGGATATTATTATGCTCTTCCATCTGAGTGAAAGGGCTATTCCAGTATCTGATGGCAGAGGAACACCCAAATCTTCACCTGCCCCAAATAGTGCCTAGTCGGTAAATAAAGTTGAAACGAAATGATAATCCTTGAAAGCAATAACCAGGTTTACTCTATCAGATGTATTTAAATGAAACATTAAATCAAAAGCAGAATCAAAAGCCGCATTATTGAATATTTACCTGAAATATCCAAACGTATAGTCTTTTTAGTTGTTCCAAAAATGTTTGTGAGTGTACACTCGAAAATTCGACCATTGTCAGTGACTTGCACCCCTGTTAAAGTGAGCCCGTCCTTGGTTGCTGTGAAGCGATTGGGCCCGAGCTGGGAAACTGGAGGGTTCCATGTCTGTGTAGGGGGTGGGTAGCCTGCTGCCTTGCATGGAATCAATATGTTATCGCCAACAGCTGCATTGATGACTTCGGTAGCTTTTCCTTCCCGTACTGGTTGGGCTGTATAGACGAAAGTTACGCAGAGTATGTTTTATGATATTTTATGTTGCTTGGAAAAGAGCCAAAACACCAAATATTCTGAGTTTTAGTTCAAATTACCTCCATAAATTTGCATCTTGTCTAAAATTAAAAAAATGTTTCCAATGAAATTAGTTAAATATATTGACGTTTAAACATCAAAATATGCTGCGTCACATTTGCACGTATATTAGTTAAAAGACCTACTTACGTACTACTAACAATCCATGTCTTTTTGTCAGCTATAAATTAGTTTCAAAAAATAAGTTTTACTCATGTACTTGCCCGCGCCATTTTCCGGTTTTTGGTCACAAATCACGACTTGAACCTTTTATTGTCACTTTATTGAACTAATAAGCATTAGGTTCTGATTATAAAAAGCAGCCACGACTTCTCGTTAAATTTAAAGCATTCATGAAGTTTGACATATTTCACCCCCAACAACATGATACTTTGTGTCTCCCTTTAACATGATCGGCTAATGCTTGAATGTTTGATATTTGGATGGTCCTAACTTTGCTGTTGCTCGTACTGGTATGAGAAATAAATTTAAAACATCATTGAAAAACACCCCCTCCCCCTTTTTCATTAGGTCATCCCCACCTTCACTTTACAACTGAGTTTTGCTGACCATTTCTGTACTACGCAAGGAAAGAGGTGAAAAAGCAATATGTCAAACTATAGCTCTACGTAGATTGTACTCACAGAGTCGAAGACAGCAATCCTGTGGTTGGGGCACCAAGGGGCCTATGCCCGCACCACTGTCCCCTTTAGGACCTGGAGGGCCGGACGCCCCCGTGGGACCTCTATCCCCTGTAATAGTGGTGTACAATTTATAATCCTTGATTATCAACCGACTAGCCGCATCAGGACCTTTCTAAGACGTATTACATCGTACGCGGGACGTACAATGATAATGATGATAAAAGAACGGATTTACAATAATACAAATTATGATAGTGATGATGATGGTAATAATAATAACAATAATACATCGTATGCGGGACTTACAATAATAATTATAATGATGATGATGATGATGATGATGATACTACTACTACTGCTACTCATAATAATAATGATAATGATAATGATAATGATAATGATGATGATGATGATACTACTGCTACTTTATATATAGCGCCCTGTCCATGTGACATATGCTCAAAGAGATGTACAGTCAAAGATGATATGTCACTACGGACAATTTGTTTTGAAAGATAAGTATTTACATTTGCTTTGAAACTCTCCAGTTCTCATGTCAATAGGCAGGACATTCAAGAGAGTATCGGCAGAGATTTTGAAAAAAAGGTTTTCCGAAAACTTCGAGAGTCCCGTTTGGTGCATGTATAAGAGTCTGTGTGTCTGATATCAGAGAGCGACTTCTTTTGTACGCAGCTATGAAATAACACAAATACTTGGGGATTGTACCATTCAAACACCGGCTGTATTGTATTCCCTGCTGACGGTTTGCAATTATCCTTGTAAACACTGCTGGAGGGTTTAATTATGAGTGTCAACCCTGATCCAGATCAGCTGTTTCTTATCGTCGAGCTTTTCTGTCCTATTAGGGTGAACAATACCATAGACCCAGCAACATTGTGTATATTTTAAGATGGCCATACCATATACCAAACAGGCCCTCGGATCATTAAAAAAAATTGAAATTTTGAGGACACCCCCTAAATCGAATTTAAAAAATAAAAAAAATTTAATTTAAAAAAACATTTTTTTTAATGATCCGAGGGCCTGTGCATATACCCGTTAACATTGTTTATCTTTTAAGATGGCCATAATGTGCGGTTTATGTTTTATGAACTGTAAACCATAATGATGACGAGTTAAACCGCATTTGTATCGTGTTGTTCCTGCAGAACCGTGATATCTGTCAAAGCAGATGCCTTGTTTTGCTCATTAATAATCTGCCTCTGAAAATATTCAAACCAGTAGCAGTACTAAGTTGAAAGGCTGCATGAATACCTGATATTCGCTATAGCTCCTCCAATAAGGACATAATAATAATTGGCTTAAAACATATGACATATAGCCACTGAAAATAACGACGCGAGGTATATTCATTCTCAGATGGCAGGGTATTGTAGGCGCTACGCGGATGTAAATACGCTAATCGGTATCCAGGATATTAAGTGCTTAGTCGACGAGTTTGTGCAATTATGAATTAAGTATGCATAATTAAGGACAAATACAAACTAAATGTAGATCTCGTTCATTTAAATTGTCTTACCTTTTTTTACGTTTAAATGAATCAGTGTTTTGGGATATCTAGAACTTATATACGTTCAAGTAATATATGTTCATACATAGAGCACTAGTAGTTTGTATTTTTAACATGCTTACACATATGACACATATGCATCTACGAAAGTCAAATTAATTTTTGTGTTCGTCAAAAACAGTGTTGAGAGAAAGATATATTTCAGAAATATTTTATACTTACCCTTCTCGCCCTTATCTCCCTTCGGTCCTCCTAAACCTGGTAGCCCGGATGTTCCCGGTTCCCCCTTCACACTGAAACCTTCATTCAAATAATGATAAGTGGTTATCAAATATGTTGCAAGAGACGTAACGTTTTCACGATGTAGAAAACATATACGTATACCGCCATTCTGCAGCAATAAGAATTCAATTAAATCAAACTAAGTTAAATTTTTATCAATTTGAATAAACTTGGATAAGACCAAACACGTGTTCAATTTGCAATAGTTTACGGTTGATAATATTAAATTTTTCAAATTTACAGTTGGTCAAAAGGAGATAACGAGGTTAATTGTATTTTGGGTTATCTCCCTTTGATCGGTTGATAATGGTTTTTCTGTTATGATTTTGTGGACCGTCGTTGTACATTGCATAGCACGCTGCACGTGCTGCAAATGCTGCATGATTTCTGCGTGGTGACAAACTTGGGCCAGGTCCGTAACAGTCAAAACAAGAAAAAGGTGGCATAATAACCTGGAGGTGTGCGAATAATATATAAAGGAACCTTTGATACAATGTGTATCTTGATATATATTTCACTTTCTATAGAAGCTCTACTTAAAAGAGAACGGGAAAAAATCGTCACATCAGAAGGGCGATAAAATTTATCGCAACTAGCCTGACGTCATCAGACCAATCTTATGACATAAGTTCGAATTCTGTTACCTGCTTTCTTTTGGGGCAAATAAACAATTGAAAATGGTCAGTTATTGCAACATCCAATTCAAATAAACTCAATAAAATGGATAGAAAATATGTTTTCCCTTGACATATACCATGTTTATTTCATATCGTTAGGTAACTAAGTTTACATTTCTTCAATATATAATGAAACCTACTTCTCTAAATAAGATAAATGACATATGTCCTTTATTACCTTTACTAACTAACGCACAATATGACGTTACAAAATAATTTGGAGGAATAATTTATTAAAATATTTTCGCACTCACCCGGTGATCCCTTCTCTCCTTTCGGCCCCGCGGGTCCCCCAGAGCCCATCGTCCCTGGTTCCCCCTTTGGACCCGGCACCCCGATAAGACCCTGTGGACCATTTGGACCCTGATCTCCTTTTAGGCCTGATGGCATGTAACGAAATATCATGATTTGCATCGCCATTGAGTGCTTTCAAATTATCTCCTGATCGCCTTAAGTAACGACTACGGAAAAAAATATTCGGAAGACAGTGTTGAAACACGCTTTTGTCTTTTGACCATTGACCTGGATTATTATTATAAGTAATTATCATGTTTTGATAGAAACATATTCAGCTGAAAAGTCATGTAAAAATATTATACTTTGATGTTTATTTAAGAAACTACAATGAAGAATAATTTGTGTAAAAGCATTTTAGCCCAACAAACCTTCGTCGCCTTTGGATCCTTTGGGTCCTGAAGCATTTAAAAAATAGACATATACGTTTTTTAGTAAACCGAATAAACGAATTAAAAGTCTGTCAGCAATTTTGCATGATAATCAGCCAATCTTCCTACTTTACAGTAAAGGGATTTTGAAACGCTATAAATATGTGGGAAATGATAGATCGCGGTGACAGTTAATATTATCTTTGAAGCCTCGGAATCTTTTGATGAAGAATTTGAAAATCAATAGAACTCATTTAAATGTGAAGAACTTTTTAATGCCTCTGAAAGAAGCAGATCGAAGGTAGATCAAATGTTACTTTGATAGAATTGAAATAAATGGATTTTCAGCATTTTAATTATGAGGATCTACAATAGTACAGTTCAATTAACTGAATCTTTTAATTACCTGGGAGACACAAGACAGATGATGTGGTACAGTGCACGCCAAGCGACTTTACCTGAACGGATCGAGAAATTGATATGATAACGAATAAAAAACCTCTCACATAAACACCAGATTTCACTAATTTTATGATACAATTAACATAATTATTTCTTGATTTGATCAAGCATTTGATGATTTATTTTCCCAAAACTTTAGATTTTGTTGTTGTTGTTGTCTTTTCAAGGTTTCAAGGTCTTTTTCCCTTAAGAGTAAAGGTAAATTCAAAAGCTGCACGTTTAACTACTTCAGCCGTTGTGAACTCTCCATATTTTTCCATATTGTCCACAGTTAACCAAATATTGGTTATATCTCTCGGCCGACTTCGACCATCTTACCATTTTCATTGTTGGTTAAATGGTTTTATATGGAAAGCACCGGAGCATTAGGCCTTGGGTCACCGAGGATGGAGAACTGGAGACTTATGGTTTTCATACAAGAGATGTTTTATTTTTCGAACAGAATATAATAGTGCCAAAAAGGTACAAATCATTGTAATCATATAATAGTTTATCCAAAAGTTGATAAAATATGATGTAACTAAAGTCTTACCTCGGCTGCTATAAGAGATTTTATGAGTGTTTCCTGTGCGGGGGAGATGGCCTGCCGTTTGGTCAAGTGGCGGTCAAGATAATTCTTGACCAGATCTTTAAGATCATCGTCTAAACTGACCACTTCTCTCTGCAAAAGCGAAAAAATCAGGGAAATCGTAACTGATTTATATTTTAAATATGATGCATAAGAAACAACATCCTGCTAAATCAGCGTGTATGAATCCGCTCTCGCTCCTTTCCAATTAATACCCTGATCTCATTCATGCTAAAAGTCTCGTTCGGCTTTATCGACTTGGTAATCGTTGCTTAGTTCACCTGTTGTTATTTCAGCCAATGAAATGTCCTTTGCAAGGAGCGTGAAGTTACTATCTTCAACTTGACAGATTTTCCATCCGGGTTGTACTGCTGTTGTTGAATGCGAGTCGTATCATTGGCTGGTTACATAGCTAGCGATACGAAGCTTTTGGCTTAAAAGATATCAGGGTATTATGAAGGAGCGAGAGCGGATTCATATACGCTGATTTAGTAGGATGAAGAAACAAAATATCTCTTTGTAATGTTGATCTGTGTATGATATAAAGTTTGTTTTTTATGGACCGGGATGATATTTTTTACATGTTTATGTTTCATATTAAGTAATATTTCACAAAATCCAACTTTTGAACAGTTATCTTGTTAGCGCGCTAGTTGTGATAACGCAATGATCAGTTCAGTGCCATATTCTGCGACGTTAGAGTTTCATAGCGTATCTGGAAAGTAGATTTTAGAATTTCACCCTTCAGTAAAACGGGGTCGGGATAGCGCAGTGGTAAGCGCGTTATGTTTCGGCTCAAGAGGTTCGAATCCCGCCAGCAATGCTACACTGAATTTCATTACAGTTCCACCCATGGTTCGCTAGTTCAAGCCCATGCTCGCAGGTTTCACCTCAATGCATAGCCATAATTGCGTTGCGGGTTTTCTCTATGCAAAGATACTAGCAGCCGTGATATAAGTCAAATACTCTTGAAAGCGGCTTTCAAACCCCAATTCACCTCATCTCACCTTTATAGAAAGGAGTAGATCTGTCTTATACAAAGACGTTGCGCAAGCAGAGAAAAACAATCTCTCTATCGTACTTTTGTGAGAAGTATATCATAATATGATTATAAATAATTTCAAATAATAAATGACAAGCTTGAATGAATGTCAAACTTCACAGATCCGTTTACCGTTTTCAAGTATTCGTGCGGAAGTGGGACTCGGTAGTCATTTTAACCTTTATCGCTTAAATTTCTCGATTTAAAAATAAAATTCTATGTAAAGTTATTTTATGTAAATCATTTGAGTATTGTATCAATGACAATAAATACGTTTACAAACTGCGCAAATCACTTACCAAAATTATGTATGTTTAATTGTTATTTATATTAACTAAGGCCCTTTTCTCATGCACAAATTTACTTATATGAGTATATTTACATACCATGTAAATAAACATACACGTGTAATAGTAAATATACTTTCTGTTCTCATGATGTTAAGCAATAAGGTGTATATGTCTATTACATACAGACATGTATTCATAATATAACCTAAAATTCATGAATAGATTCATTCTAATGCCAGACTTTGCTATGTTAAGACTTTTTGGCTCTGAGAAAAGAAGGGATTTTACCTATTGTTTAATACGGGCCTTTTCCTGGGACTTGTTCAAGAGAAGAAATTATGGTCAAAAGAGAGGACAAGAAATTGGTGGTGCTATATTGTGAAAGAAACTTTTGATAATGATCAATGGATGGGCAACTTCAGAATGAGCAAGACGACATTTGAATTACTTTGCGAGGAACTTAAACCATCATTATCCAGACAGGGTAAAAGTGTAGGGGAAGCTCTTGAACTTAATCAATAGCACTATATTGGATGGCATCAGCAGCTGAATATCGCACAATTCCATTCTCATGACACAATTTGCATAGCCTGTACAAATACGTATGTGTAAATTTACATTTACATGACCTCCTGAGGTAATGCAAATTTGCTCCCAGTGCAAAAATACTTATGTGTGTAATTACGTTCTCATGACACTTTTACATACCCCAAATACATTTACATAGTAAATTTACTCACATATGTAAACCTGTGCATGAGAAAAGGGCCTAAGTAGTAATGTTGAAAGTGACGTTAAACCCCAAATCACCTCACCTTGAACACGATGTCTTCAATGTCGAGGTGGTGGTGGGAAAAGATGATGAGAGGCGGTTTGGAAATTTTTTAAATAGTAATTTTGTTATGTTTTATTTATAATACAGTCAAACTCCTCAGGTAAAGCCTTAAACGCTCAGCAACTTCTCCTTCAGTTACATAAAATCTTGGAGTTTAATGTAACAAGGGTTACTTCCCTTTGACTAACGTGAAAAGGTGAAACAACATAACACAATTTGCCTAACAAAACTCTCTCAAATATTCTACATCAGTTCGAAATTACTTTAAAAGGCTTAAGCAAAAAACTATTCATGACCTATTCGATAAAGCATTAATAGTTATAAAGCCGACACTGCCTATCTTTCTCCATACTCCAATACTATATTTTGAGTTCATCATGCAACTACAAGCAAAAGAAAAAAGAGTTTTTTTTATTTTATTCATCAAAAACACTTTTTGAGGAACTTAAGGTGTTTCCAAATTTGAGTAAAGGTTTTCTTATTAGTTGATTTAATTTCTGGTTTCCAGCTTGTGTGATAACGCTAGGCGCTGAGCTTTTGACCATAAAATACCAAAACTGGATACTCGTTTATGTATGGATAAACATAAGGCTAAGTGAACCGCTGAATGATTTCAAACTGAAGAGATTTGAGGATAAGCCAAATCATCAAAAGAAATTTTCCATAAACTATGATTATGATTTCTTGTATAATTTGGAAAAGCCAAGTGCCTTGGTAAGATCGCCCAGCTATATTCTTTCTACAGTTTCTAAGGCATTGCAGTTCATCGATCGATGTTGCTAAAATTTAACCTCTTCTTCGTAACTTTTGCAAACACTGTGCACGTTGTATTCAATGAAAATCAAAATAAGGTGCCACTTTTAAAACCGCAATTACGAAAAACTGATAACATGAAGGTAGCCGTCGCAACAAAGTCGATGTCGAAGCTTTTTTTGCTTTTACTTGAGATTATCAAATTTTCAAATTTGTTTTTAAAGTTAAAAATCACGTGACCTTGCCTCTCGTGCAAAGGCACGTGGCACAGAGGCAAAGTAACTGATCGATGTTCGTCATGGTGTCTGCTAGAAAAATATATTAACTGCAAAAAGGTGCACGACAATCGTGTGAGTAGTAAATACTTAGTGGGGATGACCTCTTTTTCGGCTGATTTGTTCATTTTCCATTGACAAGATATTGTAACAATTCATATTTGTTGAAAGGATATTGGACAGTTACATGATAAAAGAAAGGCGTGGTTTATGACCTCACGTATGCCGCTGTTCGTGTCCTTTAGACATGCGTAAACGTTTGTCCTTAGTGAAGTCATATCAGACATATACCATCGATTGTTTTAACAGTATGCACAATTTCATGTTCAGGATATTCTGATGCCTTCTACCTTTGCGTTGTGTGCATGTAAATCTTGTTTTATCGGCGTAAATATGTTTGCTTCAGTGTTTTAAGGAATAATTTATTGCTATGAGAACCATTATCTCTATTCCTGTAGTTTTTAGTTTTTCGGTATACTTTTAAAATGGTGACAACTTTCTTTTGATCGTGAGTGTATTTATCTACGAGGCTATACCACTGATCGTTATCTTGGACTTACCTCGTACCTGCACCGGCCCGTTACTCAAAACTATTCATAGCGTGTAGACGCCCATTGGCACTCTTGTTCAGGTTATTCTTATATATATATATGATTGCATATTAATTATTTGATTGACTAGTTATTTTCAAGCGATACAATAAGGGGGTTTGAAGTACAGAGCAGACAATAAGGGGGGTTGTAGGAGTTTCGCAGATAAATATAACTTTAAAGGGCTGCAGGACAGCAATTCTTTGCCCATGAAAATGAAATACACGATTCATGTTGACTTGGAGAAACATTTATTGATTAATATGATTCTCAGGTTATTTCGCGATTCACCTCGCGATTTTTCATTAGGTATATATGTAACCCTTTTGTCATTTGTTCATCAACATCTACAAGTCAAAGCTCCCAATATCTTTTTATATCAAATGTTATATTCAAATAAACAAAACAGAATATGACAGTTCCCCAATATTTTTTTAGATTAGAATGTTTAACTTTTGAAGTAAACCACCACTTAAGGTTCATTTAATTCAAAATCTTAACAAACAACAGGGCTGTCAGTAACCTTAGAACTCGTCATTTCGATAAGGCCGTATTTCAGGTAAGCGGGGAATACGTATTTTAGGTAATAACTTGACCGGCGTTAAGCAGTTGCTTGTCGGTTTATATATATATATATATATATATATATATATATATATATATATATATATATATATAAATATATTGTCTATCGCGTATTTTGTATGTGAACCATCGATAAGAAATGCTCACCTTTTGTCGCGTATGTTCAATATTATTCAATCTCTTCTCAAACGAAGACAGTGTGTTTCGTTGATGACATACAACAACAGTTAATGCGATGACAAGGGCTCCAGCTAGCACCGCAGGTAGCCATATCTTTTGACCACTGCTTTGCGGCGATTTAGCAGACATTTTGGAAATGGTGCCACCTTGGCAAAGGTCAGAGGTCGCAACGACAGGAGATAAGATCTGGAGAAAGATCTATATGTGTCATTTGTGTAGGTGGGAGTTGGGAAATGTGTCCTTAACATGACAGAAGTAGAATGTTGTGTCTAATGCTGTCCGACAGTAGGCGAATTTACACAAGACGATCTGTTGTAACAACTTATGCTGTCCAACCTTTAGTGCCTACATTTACAATAATATTACATAAATTAATGCCTTAAAGCGTATTATGTTTCCATTATATCCATGTTTCGATGAAATGATGACACAATAAAACTTATCTCATTGATGAGTAATGTTGTTTGACAAATGATAAAAATCACATGTCCCCTCCTCTAGCTATATGTCCAAACTATCTTTTTTGTCACTCGTGGACGAAATAATGTCACATTAAAACAAACATTTCTGCTTAGGTATAGACAACTATGGGTAAAGAATTAATTAATATGGAAATTAATCTCAGTCAATACATATTGTTTTGGTTACTAACGTTCGTCCAACGATTAAAGTTCAGCGTGCTGTTTTCATAGAATGGTTGCGCTTTTTACCGCTCGTAAATTAAGCGACAGGGATTGTTGGATTACAGCTGTCCAGAAATCACTTTCTTACAACCCTCATAATCAAAACGTTACAAATCAAAGGCACCGTTAATATTTTATTTTCCATATTCTCGTTTGTTTGAGAGAGTGACGGTCAAAAGTCAGTCAAAAGTCATTCAGTCAAAAGGTCGTCACTTTTAAATTCTCTGCTCATTTGGAACTGAATCAAAACTTACTGAAACCCAACACAATCGCTGAAGGACGCAATACCTGACGACAAGAGAGTTCATGGAGGACGAACATAAAAGTCCTGAAGGATGAACATAAATGTCCTGAAGGATGAACATAAAAATCCTGAGGGATGAACATAAAAGTCCTAAATGATGAACATAAAAGTCCTAAATGATGAACATAAAAGTCATGAAGGATGAACATAAAAGTCCTGAAGAAGGAACATAACTTAAAAGTCCTTAAGAATGAACATAAAAGTCCTGAAGAATGAACATAACTTAAAAGTCCTGAAGAATGAACATAAAATCCTGAAGGATGAACATAAAAGTCCTGAAGAATGAACATAACTTAAAAGTCCTGAAGAATGAACATGCAAGTCCTGAAGGATGACAGATCTCATTGGTTCGATGCAAAGTTAGGAACAGATAACTCTAATTCTCCGTTCTTGCAACCAATGAGATCTGTCGCTGCGGACACACACCCCGTAAGGTCAAGGTGACGGGCGGCCATTTGTCCCATCAGCATTAAGTTGGGCGTGGAAATCGTCTTTCGGCCGTCCTCATTAAATAACCCCAAAGATATATTTGTTTAAGTGAGTTGGAGTAGAAAGGCAAATCATTTGACATCATGTCTGCATAGATTTTATTTTGATTGCGTGTGTATTTATTGTAGCATTCGGTCAAGAAAGCGGGTGGGGGCGAATGGAGTGTCCGGCCTTTCCATATACTATTACCAGAGGAACAATTTTATTCAGGGGGTGTTCTCAAAAAACAATTTTAAAATTTTTTATATATATTTTTTTTTTAATGATCCGAGGGCCTGTGGTAGCTCCGTCATAAATTCCTATACAACTTCTGTCTAACTACGAAGAATTCTTGGTCTAGAAATGTAGAAAGCTGATTGGATGTGAACAAAGTTAGGTATGCAATCAGCGACGCCGTTTCAAAAGTTATCATTCAAATCTGCTAAGTTATTTCCGTAAGGTTTCCACTTTATGCACCTTGCACTTTGAGTCGGCTTTACAGAACACAAACGTCTCATTTTGCCACTGTATCATTGCACAGGCCTGTGTGACAACAAATATGTTATCCATGCATTCGTTGTTTTCATTGGCTGAAATATTGCCAGGTAGTTAAAGTTGCAATATTGTGTCGGTAGGGGAAACTGCCGGAATCCCGAGAAACATTCGTATTAAGACAGAGATTGTATAGGAATTTATGACGGAGCTACCTCTGTCGGGAGAGAATGGTCTAGCCTCTTTGGGAAAACAACTAAACATATGCGTGATAAAAGCCCAGACGTAACACAATCACAGCCAGGTGACCCCCTATGACTGTCGGGTGACACCGAATCACTGACATATAACACCAAATCACTATCATATGACCCCAAATGTCAAATCACCTCAAATCATGGTCAGGTAAAACCCAATTACTATCAGATGACGAATAATACTCAACAGATTACAGCTAATCACTTATACATGACAACTTATCACTGGTACGTGATACCTAGTCACTGTCTAGATAACACCAATTCGCTGTTTAGATAACACCAATTCACTGTTTAGATTACACCAATTCACTGTTTAGATAACACCAATTCACTGTAGGACTACAATGAATTACTGTCAAATTACCCCGAATCACTGGCATATATTCCCGTCATGAAATATGTCGCCAAATGGTCTGCCGCCGGGTTGGAAAAGACTTATTTTAATGAAAATGATAATCACAGTATGAAGACAACCTAATCACTGTTTGATGACAACCTAATCATTGTTTGATGACATCCTAATCACAGTATGAAGACAACCTAATCACTGTTTGATGACAACCTAATCACTGTTTGATGACAACCTAATCACAGTATGAAAACAACCTAATCACAGTATGAAGACAACCTAATCACTGTATGATGATAACCTAATCACTGTATGAAGACAACCTAATCACAGTATGAAGACAACCTAGTCACTGTATGATGACATTCTAATCACAGTATGAAGACAACCTAATCACTGTTTGATGACAAACTAATCACAGTATGATGACAACCTAATCACAGTATGAAGACAGCCTAATCACAGTATGAAGACAACCTAATCACTGTATGATGATAACCTAATCACTGTTTGATGACATTTTAATCAGTTTATGAAAACAACCTAATCCCAGTATGATGACAACTAAATCACTGTATGATGACATCCTAGTCACTGTATGATGACATCCTAATCACTGTATGATGACATCCTAATCACTGTATGATGACATCCTAATCACTGTATGATGACATCCTAATCACGGTACGATGACATTCAATCACAGTATGATTGCACCCTAATCACAGCATAATAGCATTCCAATCACTGTTTGATGACAACCTAATCGCTGATAGATGAGACGAAATCACTGTGAGATGCCGGGCCGATCCCCAAAGGATAACTGCAAATGCAAAGACCAATCGCTTATTCCTTATTCCCGAAGGACGACAACAAACGCTGAATGGTGCCAACTTATATTTAGCACTTACCAAATCCATGATGGATGATAAGACAAACACACCGCCAGACCAACTCTTGCGGTTGACAACACACTCATAGTCATATCCCTGTTTAGTGCTAGAATATAAAACTAGATAAATGTAAATGAGAAACAATAAATAGATATCCTTACAGCGAAGCCTTTTACGCTGTATTAATTTGTTAGGGGGCCGACAGAGTGTTTGCAGAAATTACCAAGGTTGCTTATAAACGGTACAGATTTTAGCGATAAGTTTGTGTTATTACCAAAATCACCAATATTGCCTTGTGCTCCTTGTCCTTATGAAAGCGTTACTTTTATTTTCGTAAATTCCTGTAAAATTGATTCAGTTAACTTCTTTTCTAAGGAGAGGCCTGTTGGTGAGAAGTCATGTCATGGCAGCAGATATAAATTTCGTCCTTTCTCGTCGTTTAATAAATCTAAAATGTTATTTCACAATGTCTTATAACAGAACGTGCTGACTGACGTCACGTCATATCACAGTCGTTAAGAATGGCGACACAATCTTAGCGGCGGGGAGGCACCAAGGGTCCGTCCGCGATTTTCATGTCTTCTATTTGCTGTACTTCATTGACTAATAAATAAAATTCTAAACTCTGTCCCTTTAAGTTACATTTTTTTGACAATCGCGAAAGATATCGGTATCTAACTCGCTTTCGCTCACTCGTTTCATAATAATGGACGTCGTTTAGTATTCTCTATTTCTGCGTTCCATCTTCATTACACGTTGCTTTTCTTGAATTGAAAAATGCACATTATGTTAGTAAAATGATCGCATCAGGTGGCTAATAAAAAACTCCTATATTGAACTACTACTTGAATCATCTTATCATCTGTTTATAAGTCTTCGTTTATTGCAGATGTGCGAAGTATGCTATTTATGACATGGTTCATCATAGTAACTGAAAATAATTGTATGCATGGATTCAGGTCGTCATTTGTTAATTATTAATTGTTTAAAAGAGACAAAAACAAATTAAAGTTCAACTTTATTTCCTTTTCAAACAAACATAATATGAGAGTATGCGCATTTACGAGTAACCCCTGTCCCTCGTTAAGCATAGTATCAGGAAACAATAATTTTCATCTTTTACGAAAACGAAATATGATGACTATAACTATTTTCATTTCATCTTATCTGAAACAAATAAGCAGTTGTTATGAATGTTAAATATTTCAAAAGTTTAATTGAGAATTAAAACAGATAATCATAAAAGATAAAATATAATTCCACATCCAGTTCCCTATCATATCAAATACGTAAAAATAAATAAATGAATAAATTAAATCACAGTTAGCATTTATCCGTTTCCTTTGAAGATTAACCAAGTTAACAATTTTAACATTGTATTGCAGTGAGGCGATTTGACCTACTAAGATCTCTAGTTTTGATAATACAATAGAGAAAAAAGTTTTCCACAATAGTACTGTTCCAAATTACGTACTTTAATACTCGAATCCTTTGAAACGGTTCACTAAAAACGTTATCTTTCTTTAAGGTCTGTCCAAACCAGCGCCTTTGAGAGTTGGTTTGACCAGCTGTAGGGGAAGACAAGACAAATACTGTAAAAAGTTTGAACATTGAAAACAAAAGCATCCTTTTCTAACTTTCGTCGAAATCGGCGTTCGAGAGTAAGTACATCTTGGGGTAAGGGAAATCTAACATTTCATACCGTGAAATACACATTTGGTGTAAGACTCAAAAGCATCCATGTCCATTTTCCTTTGACCCAAGCAGAAATTGGAGTCTATAAGGTGCTGAAGTGAGCGCTGTTAAGAAAAATGAAAACTAACAGAACTATTTAGAAGTAGAAAAGTCAAAACTTTACATTGATATGTGCCTATTTCAATTTCCTGTAAATTTGACACTGGAGAGCTAGAAGAATAGGGTACGGCTAAAATTTAATACTGAGGAAATACATTAAATATAAAAGCCAGATATATTTTTGTCTATTCTATTTCCACTTCCGTCGAAACTGGTGCTGCTGCTGTAGGGGCTTCTGTCGGAGCTTTGGTCGGTGCGCTTGTAGGAGTAGGTTCGCCATGTCCGCCCGCAGCACCATTTGGCCCGTGATTTGAGCCATGTCCACCGTGTCCCGGGGGTCCGCTCATAGGCCGAGCGCCTAGCGTTATGGTCGCTGTATGCTTAGCTGGAAAAAGCGATTACAGATGTCGTTGTATGTGAGGTAACGGGGAAGATGGTGTATCTTTATATAGTAAAAAATCGTTTTTATCAACATGTTAAAACATTTTCAATTGTAATCGTAAATGAACATAATAAGGAAATAATAGACACTGTCTCTACTGAATATTACTCGAATAGTAACCGGCGAGAAACAAACGTTACGTTTGATGAGAAAAAGAAAATGGATTGCTTAACAAATTACACAAAAGGACCTGTTCTCAATGACTAAACTGTAGAAACAACTTTAAGTTGCTTCTATCAGAACACCATGATTATAATTGTATGAATGTAAACAACTGAAATTATTTAAAGTCGATCGTGAGAATAGGCCTCCATGTAAATCTAAAGAATATTTCATTAAAAACCTTTTTTAAATAGTCAATTAATATCGAAGTTGAAAAGCAAGGAGATCACAAATGTCCTCCCTTACGTGATTGACTTTACAACACTTGCCTCTTGGAAACGACGATGAAGGAGTCTGACGGCGTGAAGATATAACCCTGATGACGGGAGACGTCTGCCTTGGTGGGGCCTGCCGCCTGTACTCAAGGAAGCTCGGACGTCGTCTGGGAGATGAGTTGGACTTGAAGACGACTGTGGGGCTGCGGCGGGCTGGAGCTGGTGATCTGCTGACGACTATAGGATTTGAGGACCTTACCGGGGATGATCGGCTCATCATCATAGAATTCTGAGAGCTAGCTGGGCGGCTCACAGTGAAAGCAGACCTGCTAGCTGTAGAGCGGGAAGGATCGAATGGTCTGTTCACAAATGATGTTGAACGGGCTCCAGAACCTGCGGCAGCGGACTTGATAGTAATGGTTGGACGATTCACTCCTGACGATGTTCTTGCACCTGATCCTACAGCAGCTGATGCTGGGGCTGAGCTAAATGTTATTGTCTTTCTTTGAGAAGTGTTTGCAGAAGGAACTGATTTTATCGTTATCGTTGGGCGATTGACTCCTGATGAAATTCTAGCTCCTGACCCGACCGAAGCTGAAGCTGGAGAGGTACTAAATCTTATCGGGCGACTTATTGTCTTTCGTCCTGATCCATTGACTGAAGGAAGGGATTTGATTGTTATTGTTGGACGACTAACTCCTGATGACATTCTGGCACCTGTCCCGGGAGAAGATGATGCTGGAGAAGAACTAAATCTTATTGGGCGACTTATGGTCTTTTTTGCTGAAACGTTGGGAGAAGGAACTGATTTGATCATTATTGTTGGACGATTAACTCCAGATGAAGTTCTGGCGCCTGATCCAGCAGAAGCTGAAACTGGTGCTGAACTTATACTAAAGGTCTTTCTCCTTGAGTCTTGGACAGAGGGAAGAGTTTTGAAGGTAATACTTGGTTTGTTAGCAGACGAAGAAGGTCTACGCCCAGATCCAGAAACGGACGGGAGAGACTTTAGAGTAACAGTTGGTCCATTCGGGGAGGGAGAAGGACTTCTTCTAAATCCAGATGGGGATGAAATGGTTTTGATTGTCACAGTGGGACGCTTATAAGGTGGCAAAGGTTTTGGATTCGATCCAGCTGAGGACGAAGGGATTGTATTTATTGTAACACTGGGTCTGTTCACGGATGAAGAGTGTGTATTTGATCTCACTGGTGGTGAAGGAACTGTCTTTATTGTAACACTTGGACGATTTGCTGATGACGTTTGAGTTCTTGATGACGACATGAAGGTGGAACTACCTGGACGCTTGACTACGACTGTTGCCCTTGGCTTTGGCGGTGTTGAAGGAGATCTGACAGAGTATCTGATGACACTTGGTCGGCTTCCTTGAGCTACACTGGGTGATTGTTGGTTTGATGGTGATGGTGGACCTTTGACTACCACAGTGGTTTTAGCAGGAGGGTAGGAGGAGGCCGGAGTTTTGGGAGGAGGCGCTGGTCTTGCTACAACTACAGCGGGTCTTGGGGAACTCGGAGCTTTGGAAGGTGAAGGTTTGGATATGATAATTGTAGCTCTAGCTGGTTTTGATGCGCCATTCGTGGTTGGTTTAGGGTTAGGCTTTGGATTGGGGTTAGGGTCTTGCTTTGGTCCTATTATCCTGATTGTGTTTGCCTTTGCATCAGGAGAACCCGAAGAACCCTGTGACTTAATTGTAATTGTATTCGAAGGGCGCGGATTCCTTTGTTCGGGTTTGGTTCGAGGTGCTGTAATTGTTACAGTTTTTGATGTTTTCGATGGGATTGCCTTTATTGTTATCTTTTTAGTATCTGGCTCAGTTGCTGCACTTAAAGTAATTGTCTTCACCGGTCCCCCAGGCTTTGAAGTATTGATTGTGACAGTTTTGACTTTCTTGCCCATAGGGGAAGGTCTGCTGACACTTGCTGAGGTCTTGGCAGCTCCAGAAGCTCCAGCTGCAGCAAATCCTGTGTTCATAGTTTGTTGATTGCGTCGCATCGCCACTGCAGGCAAAGTTCCTGGACCCATCTGTCTGTTTTGGGGAAATACTGCTGCATTGGGAGGGTGTCTTACTGAGAGGGTCTGAGCCCTGGTGCTGGAATGAGATGTTGCGAAACGTCGAGGGAATGATTGTGCTGCTGGAGGGTCAGGGGGAACTCTATAGGTGGGGTTATTGGGTTGGATGATTGGTTGTCTGAGAATGGGCTGACCGGACATGACTACACGGCCTTGTGTCGGACTCGGTCGGAACGACGGTCCCGATTGTCCGGTTGTCGCCGCGGGGCCTGGTGGACCCGGCGGACCTATGGAAGAGATAAAGCATGTCAACACAAGGTTATGTGGAGAATATCATACTAGTGTTCTCGCCATAGTATGTTAACAATACGAGTGCCTGAATTTTGTTAATTCCCGAGCGAAAGCAAAAAAAGTGCCTGAGAAATAGTAAGACAAGGACACATATAATTTTCTACATCATGACGGTGCATATGACGTTAGGTAAACATGACAACATGACATCTTGTCTAAGGACAGTACTAATCGGAAAATATGCATAAACCTTCAGAAATAGGTACCCTGTATCAAGATTCAAATCACATCAGTGATAATATTTTAGGCAGGCTGGAAGACACATTTAAAGACGAGACCTAAAAACACTCTACATAAAAGATTTACGTCATTTTTAAAAAAAATCCATAATTCATAAGGCAAACATGAATAAATGTAATGTCATTAGCGGAAAGATTTTCAAAGACCTGTTCCTTTTACGTTTCTTGAATTGTTTCTTTGAAAAATAAATTCTCTGTAGTAATTCAACAATGTAAGCATTTAAGGCTTTTAAATTCAATAAGTTATATTTTTCTTCATTGCAAATTTATGATAAAATTAGTATTGAATATTTGTATAGAATATTATGTCAAAACACCAAAATTTTCAATGTATGTGTGTTACCTGAACTACGAAACTACATGTAAGTAGTAAAGGAATTTCAAAGTAATCTGCTATGATATTTAAGCATTTTTTTCTTAAAAGACAGAAGCACTCTATTTACTCTCTGTTTAATGTTTCACAACTTTCACAAAAACTTTTCAATTCTAGTTGTAGTGGTAAGTTGTATACAGTTTATAATTATGATAGTGTGATACAGATCTTTGAAAACAGTTAAATTATCTCTATCGAAACGTTGCTATTTTTAGAATAAACATTATACAAATTCTTGAAAATCAGGAACTTGTTTTAGATCTTCAAAGATTTTCAGAAGATGCCTAAGTGGTACTAGACAATTATTAAGAAATCTAATTTCCTTATTTCTTTCATGATGTGGACCTTCTACTTCTTCTCAAGAAAAATGAAATCCTTGAAACAAAAGCCTAAAATTGTTGTGAGATGTAAATTAAGCAATTCGTAAGCTAAAATATTTATAATACTTTTCTCAGGGTCTAAAGAAAAGTCACCAAGTCTTTAACAAGTAACACAATACTAATTGCTAAGTGAATTTCTTTTCATAGGAGTATGATCCTTTGATCTCAAAAGATTAAAAGCATACACCGGGTGCTGAAACTGCTGTTTATAAAAAACAAAACAAAAGAAAGTTAGGTATTGAAGTTAAACATTGATGCTATATTTATGAGATTCCGATATATCGGTTTTAAAGGTAAAAATTCACAATCATGGACCGATAATCTTTAGAAGTAGATTTTACAGTTCTCCTAAAATGCTAATGAAAAAAACGTGAAGTCACATTAGTGACCTATCGTAAAGTGTGTTGGTGACTTGTCTTTTCCCGTGAGTAAACGATACATACGAAAACTTTATAAAAAATTTCAACTCACCTGGGACGCCATCCTTACCAGGTTTGCCAGGTATACCTTAAAATGAAACAATGATCCCGTTTGTACAGTAAGAGGTTCGAACCTGCTACTTGCAATGGTTACGAATCGTTACAAATGCAATAAGCTGATCCAAATTATAAGTGACTTTGTATTAATCTAAGTGTATAAAAGCATTTTCAAAAGAACCGTTGTGTAAGAGTAACGAGAACATTGATAAATGGAAACGTTTTAAGGAACAAATATATTTCCAAATGTTTCCAATGATGGAAAGATTTCATTTCCACAAATTGAAAGATGTTGGCGCATGAGGAAAGAGTAACCTTTCATATGATTTCACATTTGGAAAAATCAATCTTTTTTAAAGAACGTATAACACCTTCTTTGAGAATCGTTAAAAATGGTCCTTTTTGGAAAGAAAGTCTTTTAAAAGAGGAAAATTGCTTTAAGAGTATGGCATGAAAGATATCTCCTATATTTAGAATTTAAGCACATTTATGAATAAGATGATGAATCATGAAGTTCTTCGTTATGAACATTCGGGTAAACCTTTATAATTGTTGTAAGTATGGATATAACAATAAGTGATACATCTCATCTATATCAATTTCACTTAATCTGAATGTCTGAAAAGAAAATCTTTTGAAATTGACAAGTTGAAACAGTCTTTGAAATTGTAGATATAAAGGCTATCACTGCAAGCTGGTTATAAGTAGTCAAGGATTTATGTGGTTAAATTTTATCAAAAGCTAGCTTGGTATAAGAAGTGAAAGTGTCATATGGCTTATGAACTTTAGAAATTAAAATGATGAGACCAAGTTTTTTTAAATGTTTGTTCTAGCGTCTTGCATGAAGTTTGTAAACATTCATTTATTGTTATGAATAAGCATCAATCATCATGACGTAAAATTACTAAAAAGGAAACAGTTTGGGATTAATATGTCTGAAATCATGTGACATGTAATTGTAAAGGAACGATATCTGAATTTGTTTTAATGTTATCAACATAACGTTTGTCTGACGTTGAACCATCTTTGAATGTACATGATGCCAAAACAATTACGCAGGAATGCCGACAAGAATTATTTTGTTTTGAAACAGGTTTTTATTTCGATTTGCAAATACATCACATACAAAGCATAAGGATAATCACTGTCTGAAAATCAAATTTTTTTTGTTTACGACCTATCGATTTAATAAACTTTAAATGTATATTTCTACATTCACTTTTTATATCTACAAGACGCATTTATAAGCCTTTCTACGGCCCCAAAAATGATCTGAAAACATTGAATTTGTTAATGCATACATAGTCTTCAACCAATCAGAAATGTTTCCTAAAGGTAAACGATACTGAATGGTCAATCCCATTACAAACTCAATGAGGTCATATCGTTTTCAGGTGAAACAAAATAGTAGTTAATGTAGTTATCTTATACCGAAAACTATGATTACGAGGCTCTTGATAAATCATACTTACCTATATCAATAAGAAAATGTTAACTCAATCAAGACATTCTGCATACTCGAATATTAGACTTAATAAGTGTTGACCAAGACAACAATTTGATAAGGCCAGATTCGAGAATGCAGAACCAGATTGTAGATAACATTTTACAATTTTTAACCTGGCTTTACATAATTCAGTTTATATGGTTTAACATTTAAACAAAAAGGTCCTAAACTAATTTCGTTTTGTTTGTTCTGTTTGAATTTCCTATGAAGTGTTGAACCCCAATGGTAGATTCTATATGAAATTTCGGACTTTGGATTAATTTAACAATCGAGTCTATTGAACTATCTCAAAAAAGCAAACTACACTACCATCTAAGATAATCTACAGACTACAAAAAATACTAAACTTCATGATCATTTCTTGATTATTAATTCTATTATAATTCCGATCTTTTATGATTTTCAATTATATTCTCGTTGAATAAAGCAACTGGGCACGAAGGACAACGCTTAATTGGACAAAGCTTATTTCGAGTGCCGTGCTGAATGCAAAGATCGTTTTCCTCTAAATAAGGGTTGGTTGTTTTGTACATTGCTTGTAAAAACAATTCGATGTGTGTTCTGTTGGGGAATATTCCCTTGTTGTATTCCATTGTTTCCTTGTATTACAATTGTGCGCTGTATTCCATTGTTCCCTTGCACGATATTACCCTGTTGCGCCCCATTGTTTCCTTGTATGACAATATTACCTTGTTGAACTCCATTGCTCACTTGTACATTTCCTTGCTGAATGACGTTGTTCCCTTGCACAGTATTGCCTTGCTGTATAACATTATTCCCTTGAACAACAGTGGTACCTTGTTGTATACCTGGTGTTCCTTGAATAACAGTGGTACCTTGTTGGATTCCAGGGCTTCCTTGAAGAACAGTGGTACCTTGTTGTATACCAGGGCTTCCTTGAAGAACAGTGGTACCTTGTTGTATACCAGGGCTTCCTTGAAGAACAGTGGTACCTTGTTGTATACCAGGGCTTCCTTGAAGAACAGTGGTACCTTGTTGTATACCAGGGCTTCCTTGAAGAACAGTGGTACCTTGTTGTATACCTGGTGTTCCTTGAAGAACAGTGGTACCTTGTTGGATTCCAGGGGTTCCTTGAACAACAGTGGTACCATGTTGTATACCTGGGGTTCCTTGAACAACAGTGGCGCCTTGTTGTAAAACAGATCCCTGTGGAACCGTATTTCCAACACCAGCAGCTCCTGCTAACATTGACATCACCGTAGGATGCATTCCAGTGAGATGGATGGTTGGTTGGCCAGGAACTGTCTGCCCAGGAATAATTGCCTTCAAACCCTGCATTTTCCTCCTCGCATTCATTGCATGGAAGTCTGTTGGGTCCATCATCATCTTGCCGCCCAAACCAACTTCGAATGAGATTGGTTCTCCTCCTGGCCCAACACCAGCAGGGGCAGCAGCAGCAGTTCTTGCAGGAACCACTATGTCTCTAACTCTTGGTTGAGGAACTATAGTTCCCCCAGCTACCTGCCCTACGATTGCTTGCTGAGTTGGGACAGCGCCTGGAACGGCACCTGCGTTGACGGTCTGAACAACAGTTCCTTGGGCTACATTACCATTTTGCATAGTTCCTTGTTGAACAACTACCTGTTGACCATTATTTGGTAGGACTGTCTGTTGCCCGTTATTTTGCACAGTGTTTTGTTGGACTATATTTTGACCAGGGTTTTGTTGAACGTTATTTTGCACAGTGTTTTGTTGAACGTTATTTTGCACAGTGTTTTGTTGGACCTGTCCGTTAACAACATTTACTTGACCATTGTTTTGGACAATTTGACCATTTGCGTTCTGGACAATTGTCCCTTGTCCTGCCTGACCATTGTTAACTGTTTGGACGTTCTGGATAACTCCACCTTGGGCAGTGTTCAAATTTTGTCCATTTATCACTATGTTTCCATTTTGGTTATTTGTCACAAAGTTCCGGTTTTGGTTATTTGTTACAATGTTTCCGTTTTGGTCGATTGTCACAGTGTTTACAGTCTGAACTCTTTGTCCTTGGGCAGTATTTCCATTTTGTATAACAACATTTCCATTCTGATCGATAACTAATCCATTTCCGTTAGTGGCAAGCTTCACAACACTATTTTGTGAATACGTATTTTGTTGCTGTGTGCCGACATTATTTTGAATATTTTGCCCATTGTTTTGGCCGTTCACAGTACCAGTCTGTCCACTTTGAATCACCGTATTTTGATTGCCATTGTTGGAACGTCCAAGAATAATCCCACCATTGTTATTTTGAGTTTGTCCTTGGTTAATTTGACCCGCTGTTCCGTAAGTTTGCTGACCTTGATTTACAACATTTTGACTATTGGTAACTACGGTATTGCCTGAATATCCTTGGCTCTTACTTCCCTGGGACTGTGCAGTGTTTGAAGACTTGCCTAGGATGATAGTCCGGGATACTGTTTGTTTTCCTGAGGTTCCAAAATTAGTCCCAGTATTAGAAGATCCTTGAGGCTGGTTGTTTGGAGTTCCATAGTTGGTTACTGTGTTTTGCTGTCCCTGGGGTTGATTATTCAACGTTACGTAAGTCGTCAAACCATTGTTTTGACCTTGGGGTTGTGTGTTAGAAGTTCCATAGTTTGTATTAGAGTTTGTCTGGGGCTGGTTATTAGTGGTTCCATAGTTAGTTGGGCCATTTGAGTTTCTTTGAGTTCCAGTGTTCAAAGTAACATATTTTACGTTAGATTGACCTTGTTGTGTGTTAGTAGATGTACCATAGTTTGTCAAGCCATTTGAGGTTCCTGCAGGTTGATTATTCGTATTTCCAAAATTACTCACCCCATTGGAATTACTTTGGGACTGTGAGGGATTGTTTGTGAAGGTGATTGTTTGTCTAATGGGCTGGTTTTGTTGGATGATAGGCTGGTTTTGCGGTTGATTAGATTGTTGATTATTGGGTTGGTTCAGGGGTTGACTAGGTTGGGATTGAGGAGCTGTGTTGGTCTGGCTAATGTAAGACGTACTTTGGGGTTGATTGTTTTGTGAATTTTGCTGATTAGGTTGTGTATTTCGTTGGTTGCTCACAAACGTAACTTGTTGCTTAGGCTGTGTATTTTGTTGGTTGCTCACAAACGTAACCTGTTGCTTAGGTTGTGTATTTTGTTGGTTGCTCACAAACGTAACCTGTTGCTTAGGCTGTGTATTTTGTTGGTTGCTCACATAGGTAACTTGTTGCTTAGGTTGTGTATTTTGTTGGTTGCTCACATAGGTAACCTGTTGCTTAGGCTGTGTATTTTGTTGGTTGCTCACATAGGTAACCTGTTGCTTAGGCTGTGTATTTTGTTGGTTGCTCACAAAAGTAACCTGTTGCTTAGGCTGTGTATTTTGTTGCTGTTGGATAGTATTTGTGTATTGCTGTTTGTTTTGAGGAGGTGATTGGTTCACCGTGTTTTGACTGTACGATGACTGTGTCTGTTGGTTATTTTGTGTAGTAGTTGTTTTTGGAGGGCGGTAAATTATTGTTTTGGGTCTAGGAGGTGGTGCTGGAGGAGCAGGGACACGCCTAGTGATAGTTTTAGGTAGAGGTGCATTACTAGGTTGTCGCTGTGGGTTAGATTGGCTTTGTTGTTGGGGCGCATTAACTTGTTGTTGTTGGGATTGCTGAGTATATTTTGTGACAATCTTCCGTTGTGCAAAACGTGGAGTCCGTGCGGTATTGGGCTGACTAGGGCTTTCAGCCTGATTTTTTGTTCTCTGATTTGCTCTCATACTTATAAATGATGGTCGTCTTGCAGTAGGACGCTTGTAGAGATTACCTTTTCTTACATTATGAACAATGCGCGTTGGTTGTTGTCTACTCCTAAAGCTACCAACCCGCGGGGGTGGGATTCTAGCTTGTACTCGTGCTCCTGATTGGACAGAGGCTGATGCAGGTCTTGACTTGGCATCTTTCTTACCTGACTGTAACGTAATTGTTGTGACCTTCCTTTTCTTAAAGTTTGATCCGGATGTTCGTAGGAATGTTGGTATGTACTTGACCGCTGTTGTGTTTGTTCTTGATGCAAAGCTCTTTTGCCCTGGGGTTGAAGTTGGTGGCGATAGAACCCCAGTTTTCTTTCTGGTAATCAGTCTTCTTGGTCTTGTTTGGAATCTCAACCGTCTGTTAGGTGATTCATTTGGTGGTGTATTCGATACGACCTTTTGAGTTATAGGTTGATTTCTCTGTTGGATGATTATTTTTGGTTTTCGTTGAGAATTGTTAGGACCGTTATTATTTGCTATAGTGTATATTGGTTGATTTTTGTTGTTGTTGTTCATCTGTTGTTGTTGTTGGTTTTGTCGCTGGTTGGTTGTTCTTTGGCCAGATTGGGAGCTGATTACAACTTTGACGCCTGATTTTGACGGTTCATTATTGATTCTGTTATTATTAGTTGATACTCTTGTTTTCTGTATATTCTGAGACATTCCCTGTTCATGTTGTTTAAGGATATCTTGTATGCTGGTTGTCTTTTGTCTGGTGGTGATTTGTTGCGTTTGCCTCTCAGCATTATTTGCAGATGAAGGAGTTTCTTTAGGCTTTCTACGGTTTAAACTACTCGAGACTCGCGATGCACTAGATGCACCAAGAGAAACTATTGGTTTTGTACCAGCGTTTGGATTCTGGTCATTTCTAATCCTAAGTTGAGCTTCTTTAAAACGAAGTTCTGGATCAGGACCTAATTGATTGGTATACATGTTTGGCCTATTGTTAATGGACTTTGTGTCAATAAACTGTGTCCTTTGACTGTCTGAAAATGATATTTCCTGTTTTATTGGAACTTTTATTTGAATCTTATTGGGCTTTCTTGAATTTTGTTGCTGAGGTTTAGGAGCTGGGAAATTTCGGGAACGCGAAGGAAAATCTTGCATAGGAGGAGGCGGTTCTAGGAACATAGACTCTCGTGGGATCGGAGTGGTAGTAATGATAACAGGGTTAGACCTGATAATTATTCGTTCAGGAGTCCTTATTATTTGCCTATCGTTTGTTGTGTTGTTGCCAAGAGATATCCAGTTTTTATTGTCTGATCGGGATCTTAAAGAAATTGGCTGGGTTCTACCTCTACCAGGATTAATTTGTAGAACAGGAGTATCTATTGCTAGTTGATCTACAGGCGGATTAGAATCTCTGAACATCAAAGGCTTCTTTGATTTTAGCTCGATTTGTCTCTTTGGAGGATCTCTTCGTAGGACTGTGGGTTCTGTGACTGCCAAATGCAAAGGATCTCCTCGCAGTGTTCCGACATATCCTTGAGTTGCATGTTCCATAAGATGAAGTTCAAGGTCAGTCAGTGACCCCGCAGGCGTGTCCTTGATCGATTGAAGATGGTTTAAGATAAGTCGATCTGTAATTGGTGGTTCAGTAACTACTTGAATTCTTACATGGGGGTTGGCAGTGGTTGTGGGAGGGCGTGTTGTGGTTGTGGTGGTAGTAGTGGTTGTCGTAGGTGGCGGTGGTGGTGGAGGCTGTCTCCGATGGTGTCTTGAGATCGCAGGGTATCTGTAAACTGGTGTTTTGGGTGCTCTCCAAGAGGGTGTGGGTGGTGGTGGTGTTTGGATTCTCCATTGCGATGTCGGTGGTGGTGTTTGGATTCTCCATTGCGATGTTGGTGGTGGTGTTTGGATTCTCCGGATCGGTGTCTTTTTTCCTGCCCCTGGAAAATGGGCCTCTGTTGAAATTAGTCATTACAAGATGCAACGTGTATCGACACTGGCACTATATTGGTTACTATCGAGTAAGATATCATGACGTCCCGAACTGTTATGGGATTGTAGGGTTTGGGGAGGGGAGGATGGAGATTAGGCAGTCACACTACAACTATATTCACTGCTAACTAAGGCAGATATGATGAATAGTGGGATTTAGATGAATGTTTGACAGTTACGCTGGAACTATATTCACTAGTACTTGAGGCATATATCATGTGTGTCACACTGTGGGTTTGGGGATAACAATACACGTGGACATATTTCTATTTCTTGACACTTGACACTAGGAATAACAAGAAAAATGTAGCGACAATGGAACTTCATCATTCCGGGTGTCATGAATTACGTAAGGGGTGTTTTTGGGGATCTTGTCACTAACATTTGCATTATTTGCACTTCTTACTTGGGAAGGCATTCCAAAATATGGGTTTTGGGGAACATGACAAATATATTTAGATACATCGTTTTATTTCTTATGAGAAATGGTCAACCGTGAAATAAATAATTTCCAAAGGCAACGTATATTGGTTGTAGCACTACAGTAACTTAAGTAAAATTCTTTAGCTTTTACGATTTGCATTTTACTGTATAAGAAATAACACCTTTAAACTCATATAATCCTAAGGTATTCTTTGGTTAGCTCAAGCAACGACTTTCTTTGATGTACTAGTGAGTTAAGAAGCATAATTGTTAAGTTGATGTCACGAGACGTAATATTACAACATATTTACATGAGAGATTTCTTTAAGGCTGTGCAGATAGAGAAAATCATTTTCAGCAAAACGTAACCATTTTTCATGACATTCGTTTTTTTGTCCTTTTCTCATTTATATTATTTTATGTCTTATTGCCTGATATATATGTGTATATATATTAGGTTTATATATAAAGTTATTTATATACGAAATTAGGAGCATAAGAAGTTAATACCTAAGCTTTCCATGCTACGATATGAACGTTATAACTAAAATGATAAGGACACAAATCATGTTTCTTCAAGAATTTTAAAACGAAATGTGAATCTCTTAGCTCCAGTTGAGAGCTTACAACTGATAATTGAAACATACCAAGATCAAAACAAACGCATTTTAAATGAATGTTGCGGTTGCGGTGTCAGAAATGGTAAAATATTTACAACGAAAACTCTTATGCAATATAAAGCAAATTTCATGACGTCATAAGTCAAAAACATTTTTGCAAGAGGATTTCATAGAAGTTCTACTATGAACGAGCAATGGTTAAGGTATGATTTGTAAATAACAACTTGATATTTTTTTATATCATTGAAAGAGACAATTTTTTAAGGTACTTGAGAACGTGATCAGAAATATAATAACTTCTCTCCCTTAAAAGTACTGATGAAAAGGAATAAAAGAAACTCATTATTACCTGCAAAGCCTCTCCATCCACGGGGTCCTTGGGCACCATCTGGTCCTAAAACGAAAAATGATTTATGAGTTTATAAGATTCTTCATAATTTTTCAACAACAAATCTTTTCCATAATTCCTCGTAAGATTTAAAAAACCAAACAATAAATGTTACAAACAAATGTTGTAAAATTAGTTCTTCATTTTTATTTTCAATAGTAAAAAAATTCAAATGTCAAATGTCAATGTCAGTTATTAGATATGTCGAGTAACACATTTTAGGAACGAAAGTTGACTTATTTAATTGTGAAATATCATACAAAAACAATGTTATTCTCCCTTTGCCATAAAATGATTGTTGCACGTAAATATAGTGATATCCCGGGAAGGAAAGCATATGATACCAATTTTAAGACAAAATTTTTAATCAAGAAAAGGAGTTTTAAAGAACATACAATATTCGGTACAGCTATGCGAATCTATCTCTCTGGCGTGGATGATTTAAAAGTTTTCACACTAAAATGGACGTATGAAGTTTTCGCTTGATACATGAAACATTATTTATGAATACTGAAATCGGATTGGGTAATAAGACGTTCCACCCTTTGAAGAAATTACATTTTGCCTAAACTAATATCAAATTGGGATCATTCGAAAATGAAATATATGAAAACGCAGAACAGTGCACTTAAGACTCAATCATGTTTACCCGTTTTTTGATTCCTACAATCAACTTGATGAAAGAGAAACTATGTACTCTGAAAAAAACTACACTATGTTGTGTCCCTGGGCAAGAAGCTTCATCCATTCTCAGTCTAATCAGCTGTACAAATGGGTACCTGAACACGAGAAGAGATGGACCTAAACTTTTGCGGGAAGCGCTGAATAGGCCGCATCGAATGACTTTTCCCTCTGGCTTATTGTACAATTGTGCGTTTTGAGCATGCTTTGACATAAGTAATGTACAATAAAGCTATTATTGTAATTTTAGAACTTGATAGTTATGTCCTGAAATAATGCTACCGTGTGTATTCAACCTCTTTTTCCTCTTTAAATATGTATTTCTTACAACATCTACCTTTCCCCATGCTAGAAATAAATAAATTATGTCTACATGAAATTACTTTGGACCAGTGCACCCACTCATTCCTCACAGGAAATTAACGTTTTAACAAAAGTTTCTAATTTCCAATTGGTTTGTTTGAGTCAATTTAATGATTACTAACCGGCTTTTCCAATGTCACCTTGTGACCCGATCGTCCCTATTTCACCTTTAGGTCCTGAAAATTATTTTTAAAAATTTAAAAAATTGATTTAAATTTCGAAAAATGGATTTTCAAATATTGAAAGATCGATTTTCAAATTTAAACATCCTTTTTTTCCAATTTTATAAAAGCTATTGATAAGAAATAAAATATTGTAAGTTTTGACAAAATAATTTTCATTGCTAGACAATATGTTTCATCTTAAACATCATTGTGAACATTTTGAAAAGTTAATTCTATAACTGTAAACATATATAATAGTTTGCAAATGTTTTACAAGTGAACGAAAATACCAAAGATTACTATCAATATTTTTCAAATAATTAAAAAAGATATTTTATCGTGTCCAAACACCTTGAAATTTTTTTATTTTTTTATCTTGATATACATGACTTTACGTATCGGAAATAATCGTTGTGGTTTAGAATTAAACGAAATATTTAAGAAAGCATAACATTTTACATTAAAAAAGTGTTAAAAGTTAGTTTTAAAAGCTTCCATAGCTCTGCACATACCCATGGGTCCTTGTGGGCCAGTGTTGCCTAAAACAAGAATTTGTCTTCAATCAATAGCATATATTAACAATGCGAATTATTCCTTGTGTATGTAAACGCGACTCTCCGTTCCAATAGTCCTTATAAGGAAATGAGTTTTTAGTTTATTTTGCTATTTCTTATCATAAACACATATACGAAACAGGCAGTAGGACGGTTTTTAAGAAAAAATTACCCCAAAAAACAAATATAAATCCAATTTCAAGGCAGTGTTTTTAAATCAGAGGAAACAGTTTAAAACAAACGTGCCATGATGGGTAAAGCTATGCGAAAAGCGTTTCCCTATCCTATCCCTATGGTTAAAGGTGTTTTAAAGAGGGCTGCCAGTGTTTTTTATGCACTCAACGACTATGGGTAATTGGTCTGATTAATGAGATGTTATGACCAACTGAACGAAATACATTTGACATTAAGTAATGTTCGTTTGGAATAAATGAATATTTCCAAAAAACGTTCCACTGCCCCTTTAAACTTCACTAGAGAATAAAAAAATATTTCACCTTGAGGGCCTGGCAATCCAAGTTGACCTGTGAATAAATATTGTATGACATTAACACATTAATTGAAGGTAGCCTAATCCTTTGATTGCTTGTGGATTCTGACTGGGAGAATATGTATTTCCTTTTTCATCTTATGTAAAACTCCTAAAGTCTTTTTTCTTTAGCGGTGATTACAAATACACAAAATCAAAACATTCTTGAAAATTTAGAAATCTAAATCAAATTTTTAACAAGTATTTTCGTTATTTTTCATTCCCAAATATTTAACGGTATGACATTGGCTGACTCTTCTCATGTCTCCCGCAGAAGGTATACGGTATTTGCCATTTTGTTGGAGGCGAATCAATTCCTATAAAAAGTCGATTTGTCATGTCAACGAAAAGTTGATAGACCAGCATTACCTGTGACGCAAGGAAGTGAAATATAACAAAAACATACCTGGTTCACCCTTTAACCCAGGTGGGCCTATTAAAAAGATAAATAAAAATCAATGACATAATCTTGTAGGAGAAAAATCAGGTTGAAATCTAGGGAAACACGAATTTGAATTGAAATTAATTGAACACTGAACGAATACCGAATTGAATTGAAAGACATGGAATTGAACTGAACATTTCAGGATTGAATTGGATTGAAACAAATAAAATTAAACTGAACAGATCAGGACTGATTTGGATTGAAGGAATGGAATTATAATGAACAGTCCTGGATTGAATAGGATTGAACCAAATGCAACTGAACCAAACAGATGTGGACTGAATCAAATTGAAAAAGAAAAGTAACTGAACTGAACAGTTATGGAGTGAACTGAATTGACAGAAATGGCACTTGTCTGAACAGGTCTTGAATTGAATTTATAAAAAAGGATCTAAAATGAACGGATCTGGTCCGAATTGAATTGAATTAAATGGAATTTCAATATCTCACCTTGATAGCCGTCGTATCCACGAGGACCAGGTAATCCGTCAACACCTTAAATAGTTAACGAATATAAAGTACTTATTTACTGTTTCTGGGAAGTATACTGTTTTCTGTATATATCTTGGCAGTTTTTTTGACATAATACTATATGGTTTAAACAACTTCCAAACATTGCATCAAATAACATTCGATAACATAAGATTCCAATAGTGTTAGATGCAATATTGATCTTAAATTACGTACATATAAATAGGAAAATTAAATGAACCTCAGTATATCAAATTATTGATTATCTTACCAGGATCGCCTTTGGAACCAACTGGGCCTGAAATTAATCAAAATGAAGATTAAAAGTTAGTGGAATGTGGATCATTATCAATAATTTCCATTGTTTGATCTGATTCACAAATCGGGCTTCCCTATTTTCAGAAATTGGGTTTGATTTCATGTACATAGTGGGCTTCTTATGCATAAAAATTGATTTTGGATTGCTATACAATTATAATTTCTTATGCATAGTAATAAGATTTGATCGGATATAAATTGAGTGTTTTTCCTGTAAAGTGATAAAGTTTGATTGTTTACACATCGATTGCTTAACATGCACAGAAATTAGGTTTAATTAGTTATGATTTGGGGCTCAGAATGCATATAGACTGGGTTTACTAGATATACGATGTAGGTCATTGACAGTTTCTTTTGTTTGATTGGACATACGATAAGAATTTGGAAAATAATAATTATTGGAATTATTTTGTCTACAACAGAAAGTTATTGGTTTTGGCACGATAATATATACGTTTTTATTTCAAATGAGACCGATTGCCATATTAGATATACAACGAGTGTTGCAGATAAATCTTAAAGGATAGAGAACAAGTTATATGGATTAAAAAATTCTTTATTGCAGGATTATATTGCAACGTTTCGGTGTAGATACTAACACCGTTATCAAGCAAGTGATAACATTGCTTTATAACGGTATTAGCATCTACACCGAAACGTCGCAATCCTGCAATGAAGAAGTTGTTAATCAATATAACTTGTTCTCTATTCATCTTACCAACTTCTAAATGCCTCTCAAAGAAGTTAAATCTTAAAGGGTTTATAGGATTTTAAATGGGGCTCTAGAATTCATAGCAATTGGAGTTGGTTGGATTATTCAGTGAAAGTTGTTAATACAAGGTTATTTTGATTGATTTGATATGACATGATGGTTTAAAAATCATAGTACTAGGGGTTAAGAGAGATATTCGTAAATGGGGTTGACTGGATGAACAATGAAAGTTACTAATTAATTAATTATGATAGATTTAGGTTGACTGGGATATTTAAGATAACGAATTCATAGTAACTGGGGCTGGGTGTATTATATACCAGTGTTTAAGAAATCACACTATTTCGGTTCGATTGAATTATAAAATAAGAATCTGATTCAGTAGTTGCGATAGATTGAATAATAAATGATGGTTTAGAACACTTTTTATAGGTAACGATGTTGAATAGTAGAATATGCAAGCAGACAGTATTTATAGTACGTTGTAGGTATAGGCTAGGTATGTTGTTGCTTCAGGCCCTGCTTTGCTTAGAAAAGAGCTGAGTCGTGGCTTGCCTTTTATGAATCAACAAGTTTTTTGTTGTAACACATATGATATGATAAAAAACTATACCTGGTAATCCATTTGCACCTGGTAAACCTGAAACGTGTAAAGATAAAAACGTTGAACAACAAGAAATACAACAAAATTGAAATGAATTACACAATAAAAAACAACAATAAAACACACAGAACAAATAGTTATAAATAAAGCGCTGATAAGTTGACTGTTAATACGTAACGAGGGAAATTTTTTAACTAATACAGTAAATGAAATATATGGACATGGTAGTGGAACGAAAAAACGATGACGGAGCGCACGTGTGATATTGGTGTCGAATGCCTATCCATTTGGCGCACTTCACCGTTTATCTCTATTTCATAAGGATAATTTGTGTTATCCCCCTATCAGTTTAATTATTCTAGTATGAAAATAAACGTAGTTGTTAAATCTGAAAAGAATTCCATCCTGGCTACATATCAAGCTGGTCATTGTTATAAGATGCAACTTGTCAACTCTATTTGAAGAGCAGGACATTATTTTTCAGAAGTAGGAATATGCAGGGTCCAACTCGTCGTTCTATACCCTTATGTAAAGACCACGGGGAGTTTGATTGGCTCACATAAACAAAGATGAGGTAATTTAATATAAACGTCTTTAAGAGGATACCAGACAGTTGGTATGTCGAGAAAATTCTAATTCTATGGATCTACAACTTTCTTTGCAAAGACCAATTGATATTTAGTGTTCTTCACTTTAACTACACGTTTCTGTTAAACAAATGCCATTTTTATTGGTTGAGGTTTATCAACATTGATCAGGCAAAGCATAACTAAGAGTATTGATCCAATAGGGGCACACGGTGACTGTTAAAAAGTGAGAGACATCAGGTACATTGGTTCCTTTTAATGGATGCCTTCTTTCGACGCAAGATTCGCCGCGAATGGCTGAAATATTGCCCAAGCGGCGTTAAACAATAACTCACTCACTCGACGCAAGATTGATCCTTTCAAATATTTCACAAATTTTTAATAGAAATTTCCAAAGTTGAAAATCGTATTGCAAATTGGGAAATTCATCTTTCCAAACATTTGGGATAGTGGAAATAACACGGATTTTGTACTGTTAACACTTGCAGGACTTACCGTCGTAGCCTTGATTTCCTTTCTCTCCAATGGGGCCTTGAGGACCAGGGGTTCCTGAAAAACAACAGTAACGAATGACTCTTAGCAGTTGATTCAGGGCAAATGTATTTCATTTGCCAGGATTTACATGCGATAAGGACGTTTCTGATAATTTTATTAGAACGAAATCGGTTTCTTAAATTTAATTTCATATCCATTAACGTCAATATGTGCATATAGCGCCAGATGATTTCATTTCAAAAGTTTGAGATACAACTATATTTTCAGATTAATTGTTTGACAAACGTCATACGTCGTTATACGCATACAAAGCTATTCATTTCAACCAAAATATTTAAACAATTCATGTTCTGGTCAGGATCCATGGTTTCAGGATGACTGATGATATATCCTTGATAAAACTTTTCAAAATATAAAACGCCATTTACAAAATTCATGAAATATATGTATGTACAATAATTCACCAATCTATTGACCAGGTAAAAAAACAAATGAAACGATGATATGTTTATCAAACAATTCTTAAATATAATTTTTTTTATTTTATTAATTGATTTAAGATTATGATCTAAATGCAATGCCACTGTGATTGCTCTGTATGATGCATTTATTACCAAAAAATCTAATAATTCATGGAATTAATAAGAACCGAAAATTGCATCACATTTTGTAATTTGATGGTTTTGGAAAACAGGTAATATATTCTATTTTAAGTAAAGTCTTACCTGGCAAACCGTCCTTACCTGAATAAAAAAATAAATAATAATTATAGATGACATACGAAAAAAATATTCATATATACATGTTATTATGCATATAACAAAAAAATACATATTGATTTGAGGTTAGGATAATTTGGAAATGTGTAAGAGTAGATAGAACTACTTTTTATTAACATATGTTTTATAACAACACTTATAAATTCTACGTAAAGAGTAAGATGTTTCTACTGCACCTAATCTTCCTTTTTGTCCAGAACCAAATTTACCTTGATAGCACAAACTTACACTAACTGTACCAAGAGAAAAACTTTCAGCAATGATATGTATGTGCTCGGCTATGTTTAATTCATCAACATAAGCCTGCTATTCTACACTCAACAGCAAAAAAATGTCATAAAATGTAATATAGTCTACTCAATAATCAACTTACATATAGATACATGCTGTCTTCGGAGACAAACTACTAATTTGTAAATTTTGAAACAGTGTTTGGTAGCATTATTAAATACACTCTTTATGACAACAAAATCTTGTCTTTACTTTGTTAACATTTTTATTAAATTCAAATTCCAAAAATTGTTTTAAAAAAGCATTTTAAAACAACGATTTTAACACCCTTTGTTGGTTAGAACAGTTATACAAGTTTAACAGTCTATTCCGTGAAGACTAAACTTGTGTATTTGTATTTACATATCATGGGTTTATCAATGACATTAAAACTAAATTTTAGCTTGCTGTGTTATATTGTTTTCGCATGTGAAAAATATTAGGTGACGTTTATTTTAACATTTCTTTTGACATTGAGTTTATTACTATATTAATATTTATTAAAAATTTTCACATTTATGTCAAGTTGTAGAACATTCCGTCCACGTTTCTTTTACTTGTATATAAATTTAAGAAAAGAAAAAAACTAAGAACACTTGCGATGCTGAAATGGATTAAAGACTCACCATCCAGACCATCAAAGCCAGGTGGACCTTCAGGACCCATAGGACCAACTGGACCAACTGGACCCACTTCACCTGGAGGAGAAAACAGGTGCTTCTTTGATATCAGGTTCATTGTCATATCAGGATGTAATACCCTGTATGGTTAAACATAATTAGTGATGTATTTTTCATGTGTTCTCGTGTGCAAAAATCCTTTTGCCTTACAACGATTGTTTTAGTGGGAGTTACCGTATTTCGTCCTCTGTTATGTCATTAAACCATTGTGATAAAATGAATTACAATAATCTCAGTAAACCACATTTCACAAAACAACCTTTAATGAGGATTATATTGATTCTCATCCCTAAAATAACAATAGGATTGTCATAGAGAGTTACAATCTTGGTGTGATGTTAGGCTATGAGAAATGATACCTATACCGACAACTTGAATAATCGAAAAAACAAATCCTAAAGACAAGAAAGGTCAAAGCCAATGAGATCTCAGTAAAACTCTTAGATTACAACAAAATAATTCTGTATCTGTAAAATAAAAGAAAACAATGATTTCAAAGATCTACTTATGATAGAAATGAAGTTGAAATGCCAAGTAAACAATCATATTTACTCAATATGGAGATTTTGATCAATAAACAAACAAATATTGTTTAAAACACATACCACGAACTCCAGGCATTCCTGTATCTCCTTTGGGTCCTAAAGAAATCATAAAAGAGCAATGTGGTTTCATAAATAAATTTTGACTAAAAAAGCAAGGCAAATACTTATTATTTGTTTATTGGGCGTTTTAGGAGAGCATATTTCTTGTCAGCTTGCAGAATCAAGTCGCTAAAAAGTCGCTAAAATTCATCTTTCATCTTATCAAATTACTTCCTTTCTTTCAAATAATGTTTGTAGAAGAGGAATCAGAGCTCAGTGAGAATCCACCGATGATTTTGATACTCTTCACATGTACCGAGATTTCGTCTCTTTCGGGTAAGTAGTGATTAACGTCCCCAATGGTCTACACTATGTAACCTCTGGCATTTTTCATGCATTCATATGGCGAGTTTTTGCAACGTCAATTCCAACCGAAAGTCCCTCAAAAAACGTTACAAGACGCTTTAGTCTTTCGTTTCAATTCGAGCTCTTAGCTCACACTTTCCGATTTACAGCCAATCAGGTATAAAATTCTTTACAATCTTCAGATTTGAATTTCTTAGAAAGCGCTGAAAAATACTCTATTAAAACACAGAGGTAACAACATTTATTACGATCTTTCCGTATGGATCAGTTTCTTTCGGATATTGTTTCATAACTAGACTCAAGAGCGGGTGATTTGAGTACAAATTTTCCTTGTGAAAATTCCCGGGGGTGTTTGCAAGGTGTATCAGAACAAGGAGTTCTGGGCGACCGGGAGAAATAATACATCAACGGTTTCAGAGATTTTTTGAGAATTCGGTAACTTACCTTGCGGCCCAGGTGGTCCCATTGCACCGTCAGCACCGGGTACTCCATCATAACAAGGTACACAGGGTGCGCCTGGAGAATTTGCAAGTACAGTGTGAATGTTTTCAAAACTTAAAGGTGTACTTCAAGCTATAAGGGTGTATTCACAGCAATTCATACTTGATAATTTATAATAATGATCCTAAAAAACTTCATAAATCTCTGGACTCGTTGCTGGGTAAGTCTCATAAGACTGTACGTCCAGAAGGTTTTAACAGTACACTGGTGACAGAGTTTAACAACTTCTTCATGGATATGATCAATACCATTAGAAACAAGTTGCAGGAACTCAAAAGTGGTGACAGTTGACACAGTTAACATGTTCATTGGTGAACCAATGCTATTGTTTAAACCATTAACAGAATTAGAGATTCGCAAGTTAGTTCTGGAGGCAAAGAAGACAACATGTCGGCTGGACCCAGTTAGACCTCTCCTAAAGAACTCAACACTCGATGCAAATGAGTATAAAAGCTATCGTCCTGTGTCAAACTTGGGCTTTCTGTCAAAGATCATTGAGAGAGCTGTGAGTATGCGTCTGAAAGAACATCTATCAACTTATAACATCCTCAACAAGTTTAAGGCAGCGTATCGTCACATGCACTTGACCGAAACTATACTACCTCGCGTCGTTAATGATCTGAGGCAGATTGTGGATTCAGGTGATATGGCTTCACTAATTCTTCTCGACCTCAGTGCTGCCTTCGATACCATAGATCATGAAATACTCCTGGTGATCCTAGAACGACATGTTGGTATCGGAGGCAGAGCACTCGACTGGATCAGATCATATCTGACAAACAGATCGCAGCGTGTTGTGATTGAGGATTTTTCTGGTAGAAGAGACATCAATTGTGGGGTTCCCCAAGGTTCTGTGCTTGGACCTTTGTTATGTCTGCTATATGTCAATGAACTCCCGAATGTTATTGAAACTCACGGTCTAGGTCATTTTTCATTCGCAGACGATTCCCAGCTTATCAAGCGTTTTGATGTGTTAGATGTAGATTCCGCTATGACTGAAATATCCACATGTTCCAGTGATATACAGAGTTGGATGACGTCACACATGCTCAAATTGAACACTGATAAGACAGAGATCATGTTTATTGGTACCAATAAACAGTTATCTGCAGTATAACATGAACAAATACAAATTGGCCTTTCATCTGTTCCTGTCACAAACAAGGTAAAGGACCTTGGCGTTTTCTTGGACCCAAAACTGTCAATGGATTATCACATCAGCTATCTGTGTAAAATAGGTTTCTTTTATCTCCGTTGCATTGGCCAAGTCCGTAAATATCTCACTGCTGAATGTGCAAGCACACTGGTCAGATGCTTAACCCTCTCACGTCTCGACTATTGCAATAGCCTTCTGTTCGGAATAACTCAAGATAAATTAAAACGATTACAAAGAATTCAAAACACAGCTGCAAGAATCATCTCTCTCACATCTAAACATCAGCCCATTACTCCAGTTCTTAAATCCTTACATTTGTTACCTATCTCCGCTAGAATTGATTTTAAGATATCATCAACCACTTACAAATGACTGAACCAGCTAGCCCCATCTTATCTGGATGACCTCATCACAGAGTACAGACCCACCCGCAAACTACGTTCTCAAGATCAACAACTGCTAACTGTGCCTAAAACCAAGCTGAAATCCTTTGGACATAGAATATTTAAACATGCTGCTGCCCTCTTGTGGAACCCTCTCCCAATCCAAATTAAGCAATCTCCAACATTTGACTCTTTCAAATCCAGACTAAAGACACACCTTTTTCAGTCTTACTATTGCTAGCGCTTAGAGCATATGCCTTATGGAATTAGCGCTATATAAGTTGCCATTATTTATTATTATTATTATAATTTCACGCTTTCGAAATGTTTCCAAATCATTTCAAAAAAAGTTTTAGCTGGTTTAAAGTCCGATACAGAAAATTATTGACCTTTGAAGAATTCTTGTCAAGGTGTCACAATAATATTGATGTGATTCAACAACCATCGTGTATTTGGACGTTCAATCTTATAGTTTGACTCAATACAATGAGAATCTATGCTTATAAAACATGTATATGTATGACTGCAATCTACTTAATATACATTTAGCATTGCAAATCGCAATAATTGTCATTTCTTATAAAACATTGGTACCAAGTTTAATCAAGCTATGCTGATCCATTTGTAACTCAAATAATTTGAAGGTGTTATAATTAAAATGGTCTCATCTAGTTTAGGCATGGACGTTATGATATACTGTATGACTACGGATAATCAGGTTCATACTTGTGATATTAAACCCCCTGTAGAAAGTAAAAACTGCATTAACTTACGCCTAAAAGAAAACAAATGACAAAGTACTATTTACAAAAACGTGCTATAGTGCCAATACATTAACTTTATGCATAGCGTTAAACGTTATGTTTTAGATATAATGTTTTTTTTGTTAAGTTACCTGGCTCTCCCTTGGGTCCAGCAGCGGGTCCTTGTGGCCCTTTTAAACGAAACACATCATAAAAATTATGAGAAACAGGTAATCGATTTTTCACTTCCATAGATGCTGAAATAACGCAAGGAAAAAAACATCATAGACTCAATGCCAAAAACATTTATATTTATCTAATGTACTTAATTGTACATTGCGTCTTGTTTTTGATTCAGTTCATTTGATATATTTTCATCATCAAACGTAATCTATTACAAGCATTCGATAACAAGTCAGATTAAACACTTTACCACTAACTTATGTTAATGATAACGGAACATGATCAATCATATTGATTACATTATAACTTTGGTAACTCTTTGCTTGAGACAGAATGTAAATGAAGAAAGCAAACATCCAGAATAACGTGCGACTTAACACGGGGTAATAACTTCTGTACACTACTGTACCTTGCATTCCAGGTGGTCCAATAGGTCCTTGGGGTCCAGGTGGACCTAGGATAGAAGACATTTTATGTAGAATTTTGAGAAATATGGACCTAGGATAGAAGACATTTTATGTAGAATTATGAGAAATATAAAGCATGAGATATTTTTCATCAATTTACAAACTGATGAATTATTGAGTGAATTATTGTTGAACGCCACTTGGGCTATTTTCAACCCATAAACGACAAGTCATAATTTGCGTTAATTGACATAACACTTTTACCGAGGGGTGAGATGAAATACGGCTTAAACTAAATTATGGTGAATAACATTTAATACCAAATTTCCCCCTCAAAGCCTAACGCCCGCCTCTTAATCATAGTTTTATTATTCCTTTATTCTAATACCCTTTATTGTTTGTGCCTAACCTCATTAACTATTCTGCAGAATATGACAATTTTGTCATAACTATTAAAGTCACAAACTATCAAAGACGAGAAGTCCAACCACGAATGAAGGTGCTCACAAGCAAGGATTAGATTAATGTCAGTGGTTAGCATTGCCGTAAATTACGCCTTGCAAAGAATGAGAAACACATCTGTACGATATAAATACGAGACTTTGCTGATTTTTTTGACTTTCGGTTTTGTGTCATACTTTTAATTATTAAGGGATAATGATTGATGTAAGATTTACCTTTCTTACTTTATCGATGAGGGTCTCATAGTTTTGCAAATCAAGGAAAGGTATTATGTATCAGTTGATATGAGTGGAGCAATGGGGCGTTATAGGATTGTTTTTCTATCGGTTTCTGTATGAATTCCACTTGTCACTCAAATCATATAAAACTTTACCTTGTAAATCATCATTCAGGTCATATTCGTTTGCAACAAAGTTTTGATAGCAACTGACCTGGATCTCCTTTAGGGCCTCCCTCTGGTCCTACAATAATAATAATAACCATAATGATACAATTTTAAGGGTCCTTCTCAAATTGAATGTGAAAATCTACTGTTGTCTTACAGTTGATTTTTGTACTTTGGGCTGAATAACGATGCATATATTTAATCCTTAAACTGATAAAAGAAGTCAAATTGATCTTATGAAAATACATTTTGTTCATAACACTGAAATTGTTTTACACACACTCTGCAGACGATTATCGATTTTATCTATCATTTATATATCTTTCTCTAGATCCAAAATACTCATATAAGGTAAGAAAAAAAAAAGAACATACAAAACACCATGCAATCCCATGATTGTGTTCACTGGAATCCCCTCATATCAGCTATTTTTAACCATCCATTGAATTTACCTATCTCAAACATAATCAGTTTCAAATAACAATGCACTTACAAAACATCATTCACTCCCATGATTTTTTTCACAGATTTCCCTCGTATGAGCTATTCATTTACATATGTCAAGCAATATTGGCACTACCCGAATAAGAGTCCAGATCTTTATTCATGCAATAAAAGTTAACGGACCGAGCAGATGAGGAAATCCAGTGAAGTTAATCAGAGGATTTGAAGAACATCGAGTGGCAATCCCTAAGAGAAAACAATATCTACCTCTCCATCCCTGGGGTCCCATTTTACCCTCAGGTCCAGGGGGGCCTATAGGAATAAAAGATATATTTCAAAAACAATCTTAAATGGTTAGTTTTATCAAAATTGAAAATTAGAAATCAAAGAAAATTGAAAGTGGAACTTTGTAATGAAAATTAGATTTTTCGTTATAATTCATCTGATATATTTTTTGAATCCTGCATATTTGTGATTAAATTAAGAATGAACATTAGATTATCTTTCACCATTTAGGTCATAAACAGATAAATGGTAATCGCATCGTGACAAAAGATGATATTTCCGGACCTTAGATTATCATTTATAGCATACGTAATCATTGTTGCCTTATTTTAGTGCAACGACAGCTTCGTAGAAAGAATATATTTTCATCAAAGAACAGAATACGGGTCTGTTTTTCATAAGTACAGTAGTGGACAGAAGAAAGGTACCTGGTTGACCTGGTGATCCAGGCTCGCCTGAAAATAGCAAGATGAACACAATTATTTGATGTACGGCAAAGTAAAACTTTTATTTTCTGTGCGGAGTAAATAACCACTCTTCGAGATTGTTGAAACATACCGTTCATATAAAATAATAATGAAATTCGCTTTTGTGAACAAGCCATAATACCCGTTTTCATGTTGAAGATCGGGCTTTATATTCCACCGTTAAGCATTTTTTTTGTATTTCTAATCTACATTGTGGTATCAGTTAAAAATTATGGCCAGATAAATCACTTTTGTTTGCTTTGTTAAGTAATTACTTTTCAAAGATTTTATTATTGTTTATTAACAGTTCATTCGCATGGTATTCAGATAATTTATCAGTTTTTTTAAAAAAACTGGCCCTGAAATCAAAACGTTTTCATCATTTTAGCGTTGATCTTTTTTGAACTAGTTAAGCTTTTCGTTTGGCTCATAACCTGATGGGTATTTCAAATGATATTTTAAAAACTTAACATTTTTTATTTCATTGTCAACAAGGCCTTAAAAACGAAGGCAATGACATAATATCGAACTAGTTCAATGGACAATAACTTTTTTACCGTTAAAAAATAACATAGCTTTCTCTTTAGATTAACAATATGCCTGATGTTTGCTAGTGATGAACGGTAAGGAATCTAACCTTTGAACCCATCGTACCCAGCCGCACCAGGCATCCCGGGCGGTCCTGGGGGACCAGGTGGGCCTGGTAGACCTAGAATAAAACATCATCTTCATCGTCATCATCATCATCATCATCATCATCATCATTATCATTGTCAACATCATCATCATCAGCAGCAGCAGTTGCAGCAGCATCAACATCATCATGATCATGATCACCATCACCATCATCATCGTCGTCATAGCAACCACCACCATCGTCATCATCGTTGCTGTCATCCTCATCATCATCATCATTAACGTTGTCATCATCATCAACCATCACCATTACCATATTAGTTTATTATAATCATCTCTACCTTCATTGTTATCATTACAACAAGTGTGATAGTTATCAACATCAAAATCGTATTTTTCATCATCTTATTGATCATCATCACTATTATCATTGCGATAATTGTCGATATTATCATTGTTAGTATTACTAGTAGTAGTAGTCATTGTTGATACTATCTTATAACCTATAACATAAGTGTAAATCTTCCCACCTGGTTGAATGTTCGGTGCAGAAGCAGAACCTGTAATATAAAAACGTTGAGTTCAATGTCAATATGAATTTGAAACTAGTTTTACATTATGGCTTGCAAATTATTGATTGAAAGTTTAGAAAGGAAACATAAAATCGCATCTTTAGTGATTCTGGCTTTGAAATACCCTGGATTCGTGAAATGAAATGAAAATCAAATCAGTAAGAAACGAATCTTCAGTAACCTGATTTCAACATAAGAAAATATGGGCAGTGAGCATTTTCATGAATGATATGAATCGACCAATTGTAACATATACTACCTTGTTCTCCTTTGGGTCCAGGGGCACCTGGCGGTCCAGCTTGACCTTTTTGAACATACAAAATAGTTGATTAAATCATAAATCTGTCAGATACTTAGTATGTAAAACATAATTAAAAAACCCCATGAAAATGTGATAAATACTCTTTTGCAGAGAAATTTGATCGATTTACACTCCAGCGTGTACAACCATACACTTAATATTTTCAGTATGATTATTATCGTCAGTTCTACAAAACGAGACAACAAATTCTTAATTTACTAATTTTGCAACTTTAATTATTTGAACAAGTAATTCCGTGACACGAAATACAAATACAAGGAACGTGCTTTTAATAACTTACCTGGATAACCGTCATAGCCAACTTCACCCTTGATTCCTTGTGGCCCTGAAATACAATGTATTGTAACGCTTGACTTTTAAAATAACCATTAACGCACTTATAAGTAACAACAATAAAACCCAGTTACCAGTTAACCCAGTTCATAACGAAATTTGGAAATTCCCGTAACTATTTATAGCACATTACCAAGAACTCGTACCCGTAAGTGACCTCAGACAAAAGGATAAATTTAATTGGTTAATTCAGAATGCCCGTATGTGATTTGAATAATTCATTGGATAATTCTGTCATAACCTCTCGCTCTGCTTTTCTCGGAAATTGATAGTCGGAGTCGTGAAATTCCGAGTATTTTACGCGATGAAAAACAAACCAAATGTCTTCATCAAATTCAAAGAAAGCTAGAAGAGTAATTGATTTTTTCACGGGAGCGAGGTAATATACGTCTACTGATGAGGTAGGGGTACAAGATGATTTTCGGCCCGATGACATTTCCGATGTGACTACACTTAGTATAACATGTGACAAATCGCGGGTGTTATTTTCGCGCTAAAAACGACTGATTCGCGGGGTTTAATTTTTGAGCATATCGACAAAGCGATTGGTGAGAAAAACTGCATGTACCGTGCAGAAAAATTACAGTGATACTAATAGTAATTACCTATCGGTTCTCGTGTTACGTCCATGTTACGTTTTGTTGACAGTCATTGAACCGTATATCCATCGAACGTGCATATCGGCGAAATATAATGATTTTACAGTACGTCTTTTATTTAATTCATTGCCATAACTAAAAGTTATAATAGAAATAACGTTAAATCGGGGAAATAAGTCTTAGCTAATGTTCAACTTCGACAGTAATTTTCTTCGCCGAACATTAAAAATTCAAAATGGCGTCGATCGATAAGATTATTTACAAACGGATCAATTTCAAATCGATCAAACTGGATTCCCAATCGTAGTAATTTATTTATTTTTAGGAATTAAATGTAATAAAAAAAACAGTAAAACATGTAATATTTATAAAAGTAATTTTATTTTAATATTTTGACAATGAGTTGACATCGTGGCTTCCGGTTTGAATCTCGTCTGTTCGTCTCCTACCGGCAGATCGTCACTTGACCTCAGAATTTTTAGGTCTCAAACATAGACCTCGTATATAAGTCGACCCCCCTCCTTGACCCCTCAATTTCTGGTATAAAAAACTCGACTTATACACGGTAATATACGGTATTAAAATAAAATCGTTATACTGACACATAAACTCAAGAACAACCTGATTGACATTTTTCAAGATTTTGGATCGCCGTTTAACTGATTAAGCTCCCAATTATCTATTTTCAAGAAATGGTCAAATCTACAAATTCTCGATTGGAAATCTAAGTCTGATACACTTTATCAAATTGTATGTAAGGAAAACAATTTTAGGATATTTAAGTCAGACACATTTCACCATAAGACAGAAGATACGTTTTACAAATTAAAATGACAGATATATTTTAAAACAAAATCTGCAAAGACATACTTAATCAAAATGATATTCAGATCCTTTTCTAATAAACTGTCCGACATACTTCACCACATAAAACATCAGACAGATTTCATCCTATGATTAGTCAAACTCATTTTGCCACATGCAAAAACACTCTTTGCGAAATTTAACTTAATATTTATCATGTGAAACCTAAGGCAAACATTATTTTATTCATTTCCTGATACACTTTCTAAGAAAGATATCGATACTGTAAAATTACCTTTTCTGACATAAACAGCAAAACAGATATTTCGGAATTTAATTATTCGACCAGGTATTTTACCAAAAAAACTGGAAATTCTATAACAAAAGTCATTCAGAGAAACATTTGTAATAGGAAATGTATACTTCATATGCATCTGAACAGTCATTGTGCAAATACAAACAAACCGTCAGATATAATTATGTTAAACAACATTAACAGTAAGACACATTTTACCACATAAATCGTCAGACAAATTATCAACAATACCAGTCAGACACATTTTACCATATGAATTGTCAGACAAATAATTAACAACATCAACAGTCAGACACATTTTACCATATAAATCGTCAGACAAATAATTAACAACAATAATAGTCAGACACATTTTACCATTTAAATCGTCCGAAATATTAAACAACATCAACAACAGTCAGACACATTTTACCATAAAAATCGTCAGCCAAATAATTAACAGCATTGGCAATCAGACCCGTTTCACCATATAAACCATTGGTAATGAGACCTGTCTTACCACATGTTTAACAACTTTAACAAACAGTTACATTTTACCATTTAACCGTCACACATATCTTTTGCACCATTAACACTCATAACCGTTTTACCACACGGACCATCAGTCATATGTTTAACAACAGTCATATTCATTTTACTATTTGAACAGTCAGATACACATTATACCATATAAACAGTCAGATACACATTATACCATATAAACAGTCAGATACACATTATACCATATAAACAGTCAGAGACACATATTCCCACGACAATCTTTTGAGAAGTTTTACCTTGCTTTCCAGCCGGACCCGGTTCTCCTGAAATAAAACATTACCACATTAAACTTTCAATACATTTCATTTTTTTAATAAGAATTATTTTTTAAATAAACTGTTGTTAGTTGTTATCTGAACTCAGAAACGAAGATCTTAAATAAAATATCTATAGCGAGATTTAGAAAGGTATAAGATGGTGACAAAAAACACAATTTCCCCGTGTTTGGTGTCTCTGTATCATGGATTTTTGCCCAGCAATAAGAGGAACATAAAACCGAATATTGAGACAGAATCTGTAGAAGAAAACGTAAATCCTCTCAATGGAAATCATCCTGCTACATCAGCGTAATTGAATCCGCTGATCGAGCTCCTTCCATATACCCTGATATAATTTAGGCCAAAAGCATCGTATCGCTAGCTATCTAACCAGTCAATGAGACGATTCGCATCCAGCAACAGCGGCACAACCCGGATTGGAAATTCCGACAAGTTCAAAAGAGTAGCTTCAAGTTCCTTAGATAAGGACATTTCATTGCCTTAAACAATAACAGGTGAGCACAGCCACGAACATCAAGCCGCGCCAGCCATACGAGGTATTTTGTTCGAAAGAGATCAGGGTATATAGAAGGAGCGAGGGCGGATTCATATACGCTGATTTAGCAGGATGAAAGAAAATAAGCAACCAACATATACCTTGTTCTCCTTTCATGCCTTGATCACCTGAAAATATAATTATTGCATTTGTATTGGAAATGTTTAATACTGTATTAGATATAACGTATAATTTGAAAACTTATGATAGTAAATAAATTGACTTGAAAATTTTTTTTCAAATAATTGCATTGAATCCTGTTCTTGTTCTTTACGCTGATTTTCAAATGGAATTAAAAAAAAAGAAAACTATATACACTTAGAAACTTTCGGAATAATATATTTCAAGAAATATAAATATAAATTGAGAAACTGTCATTACCTTTTTCGCCCTTGATACCAAGTGCACTTCCTGGATCGCCTGCCATGTCAAAGGTCAATTGGATATGAAAGAGAGTAAGTAAAATACAGAACTGTAATCATAGTGAACACTCAATTCATTTACACCAATCATGTAAACCAAGGGAATGATTGAAAGGTAAATATTCTTATGTTTCAATTAAAAACGAATTATGATAGTTCAAAAGACGAATCATATTCAATAATATTCTCCTTTCAAAGTACCTCATAATAAGATATACTTGTTCTTAGCTCGCTGTGCTGTCAAATTATTATGTACATTATGTAACATTTTCCGAAACCAAACGTCATTTTATCAACCATACCATCATTAAACATTATATTCTACAATTGAACAGTAACTAAGTAACAGCAAACTAATGAACATCATCCAATAGCTAAGTGTATCACTGAAGTAAACAGTGAAGATATTGGACAGTTGGGTTCGAACATGGATCCTCAGGTGACGGGCGAACACCGAACCGCCGTCCCATCATACTTTACCCTGGTTACCCTTCACACCGACCCAGCCTCGATAGCCTGCAAGTAAATCATCGGCAGTTCAGTGTGAGCTATTACCATCACGATATATCGTAGTATCATGCATAGATGTATCACAGTATCACTGATGAATATACCTTGACTACAGACGTTATTGCGTACTATCGATTATTTTCGCATTATCTATCGTAACAACGGTAGTATGAAACCCGATATTTTCATGAGGCATAAACTAGAGCCAAAATACTGTATGACCATATCTAATTTCAAATCGCCCCTCTAAAGTTGCATTTCAATCGCTAAAATGCATTAAATATGACCTTTTCATGTTTTCCAAAGATTTATGAAAAACGGCCATAAATATGTCAGGGAGTCGAAATTCTGTGTCCAATTTACATATATATTAGTTAAATTACCTACTTAACACTACTACAAAATGGAGGTGGGGGAGATCGTTGCAACTTAAAGGTTAATACCTAAACTTGTGGGAATATGGCATAGTATTGGTAATGGTCATACATAATATGGCGACTTTCATGTTTGAAATTCTTTATGTATAGTAAACATTTATTTGAAATGAAACAAAGCACTATGATAAAATAGTAAAGATGAATTAGCGTCATTAACATTTAGAGTCGTCATTGTAAACAAAGCAAGAGAGATTATGGGTAAATGTATGGCATAAATAACTTCTGTTTGGTAACAAAAGAACAGGTCATATAGTTAATTATACCTTAATTAGTCTCTTATGAAGGGTATTTGAATGGAGAATGCATGAAATCTTATGTTGATTAATATGACTTGTTATGAAGTGATAAATGTGGAAAATGTGAATCGAATAGTTTTGCAGGAAGACTTGCCGCCAATAATATCTGTATACTTAGAATGTAACAGAAGTTGGACAATGGCATTTGAGCAATCTAAGTGCAATCTGACGAATTTTTCACTCGTATCTCGCTACTTTTCTTTTCTGAGTAATGTTCAAAATTGGTCCTGTTTAAATATCATATCACGTCGATGACTTCAAGTACTCCTTGCTAATTGCCCCTGTTAAGCACCACCCCTATCACATCAAGAAACGCTTCAGGTACGAGTGAAAGGTTCGCACAGGTTTTAGTGAGATTGCGAATTGAGTATCCTTTAAAGGTTTGGAGCTAGTCCACCTTGTCCATATATTTGTATAGGAACGAGAATCGGTTATCTATTTTAATCTCTTTATCATTTATGGCAACATCAGAGTATGGAATTCATATCCATCTTTGTTTAAAAACGTTTACAGTCAGCATTGAAGAATTCATATTATTACACAAAATACTTTAACGCAAGACTTAAGTACTAACCCTTTAAGTGGAGTCTCTTTGATGTTGGATTATCTGCAGATTAATTATTCTTACCTCGCTCACCTTTAGGTCCTGGGTCCCCTGGAATTAAACAACATTAAACACTTAGAACACTTAGAAATTAAAAAATTACAATCAGGTGTTTTACTTTAATATCGCCATCCTGTCAGTTCGACCGTTTAATAGAGTAAATACTGTTTGATAAAATAAGGTTGTCTAGGGTAATATGTATATAAATAGTATATATATTCTCGTTATCATGCAATTGCATAAAATTAACTTCATCCAACATCGTTGACTAGTATTTGTGCATAATATCCGTAACATGTGTCTGCAAATCATAATTTGAAAAATAATCTAAGAACCATTGCTGGTTACAATGTCAAGCATGACAGTGCTTCCATTTTCTAACTTCTGCAAGTGTAAATTAGGTACAATTATTCAAATAACTTAAGCTTTTGACTACATTCATTGTGTAATATGGATGTAATAAAGAGTACGACAAACGATTTTTCAATAATGGAAAGTAAACCAACCTTTGATACCAGGTTGTCCCGCTGCACCTGAAATGAATTATTATGCAGATTAAACTTCTTAAATGATTTTGTTTAGTTTGTCAGGTCATGCATTTTTAAAAAATCTTTAAAAACATACAGGTTATTAGTGTAATGTGAAAATTAATGCTATTGCTTCTTTATAATCATGAATTGTAAGAATGACAATTATGAATGAATTGATTTTTCAAGACGTCCATTGTCATATATCTTTGCAATTTCAAGAAGTGATATACGTTATGAACAATTTCCTACTTATATTGAAACGTTTGTATTATAAATGTGCATGATTTCTTTTAGTCAAAAGTGATTTAAGTTACTTGATGCACAGGGGTTACAAACGTGTGATCTTCGATGGTGAAAAAATATACTTTCAAAATTGGAAACAGGATTTTCTCAACTTTATTCAAGGAGATGAGGGTTTCTTGGCCACTATCTGTCGATGAATGACACTTCTATATGGACTACAAGCTCTTAGCGTAGTTTTGATGACATATAGCTCAATGGCTTTGTTGGGAACAAATTATTTTGGATCCGAATATTTATTTATTGGTCCTGCAAACGTACAAGGATAAGGTGCAAATTTCGAGAGACTCAGGCCTACCTCAGCTTGCAATAAAAAGATATAGAAAGAATGTCACATCAAACCCTTCACGGTTCTATTAGTGTGTTGCCCTAACATAACATGGCCTTTAAACCATTACTATAAATGAAATCAAATCATTAGTTTGTTTCCTAGCCTGATGAATTTGCAAGCATAATAACTAAAAGAGATTCACAACAAATTGCCGATGTTCCTTTGATTTTTACAGTAGTATATTTCATACCATCCTATCATTTAGATTATTACCATTCAAAAATATTTTCATAAAATTTTGTGGCAGTCTCACAAAATAATTATATATCAGTCGTGTCCAGATTAAATCATATTTACCAGGTTCACCCTTGAGTCCTGTATCACCTTTCATACCTGAAACAAAAAAGAACATTAAAGCATTAATCGCCTAACAAAACGTTATCATTATCATATTGTATATTATCGTTAATATCATTAGCTTTAAATAGGTATTTAAAGCAACTATAGAATACATCCTGTGTCCTTCTTTTGTCGTTATTATATTTTTGGTATTATTTAGTTAATAGTTCTGAGAATATTGTAGTGTAAATATCAGTTGTTTACTCAGACCATATGTAAATGCACAATTCTCCTTACCCTGTGGGCCAGGCATGCCGTCAGCTCCTGAAATGAGAATATTGTCAAACATTTTAATTCTGTATACGTGATTTTATACATTAAAAGCATGAAACATAGAAACAACCCAAAGTTCTATTATCTCAGTTTTGCAAAGTCAGCTTCCATATACAGTTTACTTGATTATATATTACTGATGCAACATACCTTAGCCATTCAGATAATAAAATAAACAGTGTGAGTAAAAACAATATAAACTTGAGGTTTTCTACGGAATTTTAAAAACATAATTGTATGTATTTTTTTTTTTATGTCACCTAACTAACATTTTTACTATCAAAAATAACTTGCACAAAAGCTTTTATTTAGGAATGATATACTTTTGCTGAGAATGGAACTTACCTGGTATTCCATCAAAACCATTTTGTCCCTGTGGTCCTAAAAAGGAGCAACTCATTTCATGATATCTGAAGGGTTTTCAGGTAAGCACTATTTGAAGACCAATAATGACTTATTCTAGAGGAAGCTCTTGATGGAACCATCTAAGGAATTCTCAAAAACAAAACTGCAACACGTTTTCACTGATTTATGATATATCTTATACCAAAAGAATATATTTATGACCCAAAACCGTTTTTCAATAGACAAATTGTCGCGAAAAATGCCTTTACAGCTTTGTTTAAGCATTTGCTTGATGTTAGTAATTCATAATGCAGTTTACAGTATTGACTACAGATGACATTATCTAAGAAGTGTCTGAAATGATAATATGTGGTTTTATACATAGGTCCAGCTTGAAGAAATACCATATCGCTCATACCTGGCGGACCTGTAAACAAAAACAATGAAATTCATTAAGATTAAGAACAAGAAAAATACCTGTATATCACAATCACATGTTTCGATATATTAGACACATTAAGTTGTCTTATGTCAAATAGCAGTTATATAGAAATAAATTCATTTGCAGTTTGGATTGAAACATAAATCATAAGGTTTTTAATATTAAGAAGTGATTTTTCCATATTTTCTTTCTTTCTTTCTTTCAGGTGTAGAAATATGAAAGAATGAAGGCTTTTCCACTCCTATGAACCATAGTTTCTTCAATGGCCACTATCCTTTGTCTACAATTTGTATCACTCCAGCTGCTAGAAATTCCATCAAAGATGAAATATACAAAGAAACGTCCATATTCAATGACGGAAATATCATCTTTCCACAATTGGAAACTTAAGGTAAGAACGTTCTCCCTTGAAACACATACCTTGAAGGCACATACTCTGTGGAGACGAACAGTGGATTGCTAGTGCCTCCGCCTGAAAATAATGCCCCACAAAGTATTAACATCCAAACAACTATATATAGGATTATTTAAGTGAAAATTACAATCGATGATAATATCTTTGGTAAGGATGATAACTTCGTCTGTTGGAAAATCGACTTTTGAACAAAATGTCCAGAGAAAATCTTTGACCCTCCTCAACTGAATATGAATAAAGATTAAGCAACTTATATAGTCGATTTGAAATGATCTCCTATGGATTTTGTTTCATTGCACTTAACGAGGGTGCGGGGGATAGATATAGAAACAACTCCTTATATCATCTAGCAAACAGAGTTATCAAAATTCTGAAAGAAGGTAAAATACGCATACATATTTGAGATTGCTCGTCTTAACAGTATTTCTACGTATAAAAAGAAAAGTATTTTTGAAATAAGATAACGAATTAGACTTATCTGATATTTGCCAATATCAGTGAAATATATGGCACCATTTACATTAAAGGCTTCAAAATGTTACCTTCACTGATGCAAAGATTCGTCCCTCTTTGACAAAAACGAAATAAGATAACTCGCATTTGAACCTAATAGGTAAATATGAAAATACAACACATTTTATACTTGAGGGTATAACATTTTACCTGCGCTTCCATCAAGTACTGTATGGCTTGATCCAGCACCATTTCAACACCATAGTTGGATATTGGTACTCCACCATAGTCCAAATTGCCCATGTTCTCTGTCAGATTGATGGTATTGGCCACTTGAGTCACGAATGCCATCTCTGGGGTGCCAGTGAAAGATGGCATCTGTGTGTAGACCTCTGCCTCGGGAACTCCCTCGGGTTGAGCCTGTTGAGCAGGGTCAAGGCCGGGGACCGGGGCCCCCGTTGTTGGGGCTTGACCTACATTTCTCTGAAACAAGATTGATTTGCATTTGAAACGAAATAAACAATGTATGAAACTTTTTCGGCATGATGATGACATACAAGGAATTATTACTCAAATCGAAAAGAAAATAAAACCTGTCAAAAGAGATACTTTTTCAAATGAATAATATTTCTATTTTTATATTACACATGCCTGAAAAGCATTGTCTTTTTAGAAGGAGGTTTAGAAAATTTCCTGTAGAAAATAGACATTACTGCAAATAAAACAGAAGTATCATATTTGTTACGTAATTGACTTCCTTAAATGTCTCGATTTGATTTCATATACGATTTCCTTGTGATTATTCAGACTCTTGCATTCTTAACTAAAAAATGTGATATCTCACGACCACATTTTTACTGCTTTGAAGCATTTTTGTTACCTCACACATCAACGTCGTTTTTAGACATCAACGTCATGACCTTGACCTTTGAATGCACGAAGACCGTACTCATGAAGATAATTTCATACCTCCGGATGAAACGTGAAAAGACGTCTAATAATCACTTTCTAGCTTTTCAGCATTCTTCTACAGTACATATAGTTATAAAACATGATTGTGTGATATAGCTTTCCTTCTTTCTCCACTTTTTATAGAAAATGGTAAGCATATGTTAATTGCTCATGAAATTCAACGGCTAGAAGTTTGTGGATTAATTAAAAAGTGGTCAAACGGATCAAAACTTTCTCTTCGTTTTTTTCTTCAATATTGATAAAGTGGTATGATTCAAACTAAAACCATCTTACATCATCATTTCAACAGGTCCTGGCATTGTGATGAAATTATCAGGTAATGAAATCATTCGAATCTAGCAAAAGCGGCACTACCCGTATGACTGGTCCGTTCGGTTAACAATTTTCGTTAAAAGCTAATTGCATAAAGGCATTTATTGGCATATCGGCTAAGCATCGCCAACTGTCATTCGATTGAATGTTATCAGGATGTTGAAGAAGTTTTGCGGATTAAAATGCGCAGGGAGCAATTTCAAAGACATGTTGCAAGAAAAGATCTGTAAGCAAGGTTGTCTTCAGATTACACTTAATATAAACGCATAGACCAGTATTACATTAACTTCTAATAACTTTTCAACCGAATATCTTCTCAGTATATTCAAATCGAAAAGTCTAAAACAGTTATCAAATTAATATCCTCTGATGGAAACCCAGGTAGCAGTAGAAATATTAGTACTTCCAGTTTTATTATGACTATTTATTATGAAAATTCAGCTTTGTAACTAAGATTAGCTGTTCAAATGTTTAAAATGACTACCCGGATTGTTCAAAATATTAAGCAATTACTGAACCAATAACATTAATAGAGAAGAAACAAAAACTTAAATATATTTGATAAAATAAATGGAAAAACGTTGGACTCAGAATGGAACCTTGGGTCATCTGACATATATCATGTCCTTATGACATATTTCTCTGATACATCGGTATGGAAAACGTACAAAATGTCCAAGTGTCATGATGAATATGTCATGACTTGTGACAGACAATAAAATATGTCATGCGAAATCGAGAAAACGTCGATAATACCCAAAATAATGGAAAAACTCACCTTTTGTCTTTCATGCCTTGTTCTTGCTCCATGAACTGCGAGATTGCACAAAGTTTCCAATTTATCGACTCGACCTTTCAGTCGGACGATGTCTAAGAACTGTACATAGAAAAACGCCCCGAAAGAACATATGAGTGCAATTTGAACGAAAGTGAAGGATAGGAGATATGGACGAATATTGCTCCTACTGTTCTTCTCTGTGATTACGTCTCCCTTCATCAGTCTATCACCATAGCCGTTAAGGCTATTTTGTTTCTTGAAATTATCCAAAATTGCGGAAGAAACAAACAAACGACAAACTAGACGAGGGATCGCCTGGCACTCGGATTACTTCGGCAATGTCCGTGTGACGTCACTGACTCTGACACTTGTCATCGGCATTTCAGAATTTCAACTGTCTGCCATCTTCGTGAACATGCTTAAAGGAGTCCCAGAGACTTGCTTTATTGCCTAGGTATTATTATTTGAGTTTTCAAGAGAATATCAATTATACGTTATTTAAACTTCAAACGCTATTGCCACCAAATGAATGAAAATGAAGACGTATTTGAATGAGCCTTAAAACCTGACGTTTATGTTTGCACCTAGTGTCGTGTCAAAGAGCAGTCTAATTTCCTGAGACAGTTTTCCTGGCTACGCTTTTCGGATATTCTTGGTATTTTCGACATCTAGATAAATGTTTGAATATGAAAAATTAACTATGTCAACCACATTCATTAGTAAATGTTTAAGTGTTTTAAAATGACTTAAGCAAGGCAATTAATTGAAACAGAGATTTTAAGGAGTACCAAAGACAAGACATAGGTCAGCTATTATTTTTTGCATTTTTACGTCATAATAAAATATTTTTAAAAAGAGCTACGAACCACCAATGCTGGAGAACCATAGAAACAAAGAAAAGTTGGCATTTTCATTTTTTCAATAATTAAAATTTGTTTCAATGATGAATAATTTAAAGAATATTTTACGAGCATTTGACAACAATACAAAAAATGAAGGCATGTCTTTTGGGAAATGAATGAACAACATAAGAAGTACTGGTTATTATTTATATTGTTGGAGTATTATAATGATGATTTACAAAATTTATATTTTTTATTGATCAAGCTCTGGTTTCATATGACGTAACAACACTGGTGTGTTCGTTTGTATTGCACGAGCGAGAGCGAGGATTATTCACTGATGTGAACACACATTCTAAAAGTTTAATAATTGTGCATTTCATTTCCTCTAAATAACCTTTCAATACATGTAGTTAGAAAATGTAAGCCTCTCTCTCGAAAGCTTTATCAGCTGACCCACTGATAGATTGCTTTATAAGGTCATAGACGACGAAAACAAACTTTCGTACAAAGGTTGATTAGCAAAATTAATATGTACACATATCATGAACATGGCACGAGTTTCTTACGAAAAATGAGTAATAAGCCACAGTATGTACAATATTCATGTAAAATGCAAGTAACCTCTGACATTTGCATAAATCAATTTCAAATAATCCGATTCAGGATCACGATCGTAACAAACTAGTCATTATGTTAATCTTCTACACCATGATATTAAAGGAATCATGGCTGCATAATGCCTAAATCAGACTCTGAAATCGTTAGGACAGTATATGGCATGTCGTTACATTGTAGTAAAACTGTCATTCCGCTTTGTGACACTCCGAGAATCGCCCACGTATGTCACGTACTTATGAGCGACAATAAAAGATCAGTTTTTCCAAGAAGACAATTTTCGCTAGTTGGAAAGAATGTACACATGAATGTGAAATACTTTGTCGGGTAGTTAGGATAGATACCTCCTGAAGCGTTTTGAAAATGATGTGTAATAAGATCGTTATGAGATTACATATTTGTATTCTTCCCACGATTGTTATGTTTTAGATGATTAATAAAAAAAATTCATTAGTTGTATTTGTCAAACTTATGATAAACTTTGAAGGGAAACATGAACTTTTTCTTTTTCGATTTGAAAACGTGACTTTTATCAATGAAGATTTTAGAAAGCCCTAAGAAATATGTGTCAACATTTTTGAACCAATGAATACAATCATGGACACATTAATTTGCAATATCAATGCAATTACTTCATTCCTTTTTTTTCACACGAGAAATATGTGACCATGCGCATCAAACAGAAGAAAGCACAATAATTGTCTCAATGGATACAGGAATATAATGATTGCTCAAACTTAAAGGCATTTCGTGATTTGAGACAATCAGGAATATCAATTCCAGCACAATAAAACGGCCCAAAAGTAACGGAAGTTACGCATAAAGAATGGATTGAGTAACATGTAAGGTTAAACGTCTTCGGAGCATTATAGATACCCGTAATAAAAAACAGTATAAAAATGATTTGTATTACGCTTTTGAAATATTTCATACCGATTCTAACTTTTACATAACTAATTGACGTTGAGTTGAGTAAGAGATTGAAGTTCTAATTCTATTGAGTTTGAATTTGTTACCATGATATTCAGAATATATGGTTTACCAGCATTTATCAATTTTAAGACACTTACACAATGTTTTACGGCCCATACCAATTTGGCTAATACGGTAAACTGGGAACACGCAGTAAAGACAGGGCCAGATCGAGACAAACCCGGTAGATACTACTCCAAGCATACCAAGAGATACGAAAAAAGAAAGAACAAAGATATCGCTGCAAAACCTATTTGTGATTTTGATGAAAATGAAGTCTTTTAAGTAGTTCAAGTAAGATTAAAAAGAGCAATTGAAAAACATTGTCATTAATTTTTTCAGTAGTGTCTGAGTTACAGGTCCTCGGTCTGCAATCTCATTAAAACTACGCGTAACGTAGTGCAGCAATATTAGATTTTATTTTAATGAGATTTCGGTCTGTTGTATTGGCCATCATATCAATACAAAAGAAACCTGTAACTCGGTCAATACAGAAAACACTAATGACAATTTATGGTACAATATGAATGTTTTTCTATTTGAAAAAAAAAACCCATAAAAAGAGTTTACACGTTTAAAACGTACAGCGGAATTATACTGCAATTTTGTAGTTTAGGATGATGGTTTAAAACAAGTGCCAAATATTTGATTTATGTATGTCATATATATGTGAAAACAAAGATGACACTATGTTTTTCATTAAATTCTAGCTTAATGGAAGCTTATATATGTTGATAAATACCTTTATGTTAGCCGGTGCTTAAAAGTATTTCGTTATAATTAAAATGTTGGTGATGGTATTAGTGTGTTTTTAAATATAAAAGCAAGCAACGACATATAAAATCAGTGTTTGGAATTTAAAGATTGTTGACGACGATTAATTAGATTATTTCTTTATTACAGGTTCATGTATGGACACAAACATTTTAGACATTCCTAGCCTTGCCATTTTGTTAAGTACTATTGAAAATCAATATTGCATTACCTTAAAATGGTGAATGATTTAGTTACATGTGATTTCTACATTAATATTCCATCCACTATATAATGTCCTCTACTCTTGTGTTAGCGCCAATAATTTCCACTTATTTAACAAATATTCAGCGATCATTTTAGATACAAACCCGTACCATAGCACTGTTTTTAAACATTGTAGTTCCAACTCGCAGTTCGAGGCTTACAATCTTACATTACAACAGTGCTTGTAAACTGTGTAAGTTTGAATGATAAATATTCATTGACTATCAGAATTTCCAATTTTGCCTTATAAAAGTGTTTGTTCACAATAAAGGTTTGAATGATAAATATTAATTGACTATCGGATCTTCCAGTCTTGTTTTATAACAGTGTTTGTACACAGTAAAGGTTTGAGTGATAAATATTCATTGACTATCGGAATTTTTAAATCTCGTTTAATAGCAAAGTTTGTACACAGTAAAGGTTTGAATGATAAATATTCATTGACGATCGGATCGTCCAGTGTTATTTAATAACAGTGTTTGTACACAAAGAAGGTTTGAATGATAAATATCCATTGACTATAAGAATTTTCAGTCTCGTTTAATAGCAATGTTTGTACACAGTAAAGGTTTGAACGATAAATATTCAATGACTGTGGGAATTTTCATTCTTGTTTAATAACAGTGTTTGTACACAGTAAATGTTTGAATGATAAATATTCATTGACTATCGGAATTTTCAGTCTTGCCTTATAATAGTGTTTGTACACAGAGAAGGTTTGAATGATAAATATTCATTCACTATCGGAATTTCCAATTGTTGTTGCTAACAGTTTACTAACTTTGAATGATAACATCCATTGACAATCGGAATTTCCAAACATACGTAATAACAGTGGTTGCAGATATTAAAGGTTTGAAAGGATAACTATCTTACTTGATATCAGTTTTTTTAATACAGTAAATGTTTGAATGATCAATATTTATTAACGATCGGAATTCTAAGTATTGCATAGTTTCAGGTTTTGTAAACAGTAAAGGTTTTATGATAAGTATTCATTGACTATAGTAATTTTCAATCTTTTTGATAAATTTTTAAAACATTTAAATAATGTTAAAATAATAAAAGTAAAACTTATTTATCATATCAACACTTCTTAAGCCGTGTCCAACAGAATACATTCTTATGAGTTGATTTATGTATTCGGTGATTGTCAATTGCATAGATGCTATAGTAACGTACTCGCAAATATATTTTCCCATGAAAGACTGAAACACCGGGTTTCACACAGCTGTGACGTTGGTTGTAACATTTATCTAAATCTGTTGCAAATATGCACACATTTGTATTAATCTTATATGATTTATCTACAAAGTCTAATTTTGTAAACAAAGATATTCAACCATCTCTTAGAACTTCTTTACTTAATACATTTATACAACAGAACGTTTTATCTACATTGATTGATATATAAATAAATTAAAACTAAATGTTTCACTACTTTTAACACCTTGAAACAAATTCTACAAAATTCATCGGACACATTTTGATCATTTGAGGAAGGGAAATGAATTCTTGTAGCTTAATCTGACCCTGTAACTTCATTTAATAGGTCCTCGTATTGATGAACATGATAGTATTGTCATAGATAACATTTATTTTCGTCCTTCGTTAGGCCACCCCTTTACCCTGGTACAACCAGCTTTAATGCATTAAGGTGGTGTGTTCTGTAAGTTTTTAAATTCAGTTACATTACAACGGCAAAGGTAACTAACTTTGTAAGTAATAGTGAATTAAATTATTTCCATAAGCTTCAATACAATAATTTCATTTAAATATTTTAAGTTACAATTAAAATTTCCCTATTATACTGGGCACATTATATGTCATGTTTTGTGTGGACGTTTTACTATAAGTGACTAAGTTGTCTGTGAGGTGCGGTGTACTAAAGGGAGGTTACTCTTTCAGATTTGGTGGTGCCTGGGAATGGATGATAAAGAGAAACAATCAGGTGTGTGGCACATTAAGATAAGGATAAGCAAAGGACAGTCCTTTAACTGCTAAAACAAATATACTAGCCTTGTCAAATGTTGGTTTTCTTAACATGAAAATATTAATTGATTTCTTGAAAAATATTTCAGAAACAAGCTTGACATATTGTATTATTGTAAAGCTTTTGAACAAAGATACCCCGTACTATAGGATAAGAAAAAGTGCAACTTGATTTATATATTTTTGTATATTTATATGATAATTTTCTTATTTTTATTATTTTCATCTTCTTTTACAAAACATCAAACCATGAAAGCCTGCCTAAAACGATATCATAAAAGGTCTACAGCGTAGGCGTTTCGTCAGTATTCGCTATTTACTATCCTGTACGGCTGTAGAGACAACCTTAACGAACTGGCGCATTTTGATATTAACTGATGTAAGTTACGTTGATTGATGAAGTCTTTTTGTATCAAATATGTCAAAAACTAACATTATACTAACGAGACTTCAAAGAACATCAATCTTGTACATGGACCGATTAACAGATCGTTAACAACATGTTTTGCTAAAGGTAGTTTATCAGGAAAACAATGCTTTGAACAGGAGTATCTCAAGGCTCAGTGCTTGGTCCTTTTTTATTTCTCATTTATGTCAATGACATGTATGCTGATTTTCAAAATCTACATGTCTTTTTGCCGATGATAGTTGCATCGGAATCGCAGCAGATATACATTTGTACAGACAATGAAAGACATCCTTAAATATGTATACATAGCTTGAAAATGGGTACCAAATCTGGTTAGCTGATAAAAAACCCTCAAAAACTTAAAGCATACTTTTTACACATAAGCATAATAATGAATTTTCTCTTCTTTTTCATAGCAGTACTATAATTCAAAATATGAAAACTCACAAACATTTGGTAGTTACGTTGTCTAATGATTTTCAATGGGATGAATTGGTTTCAACCTTGCGCGAGCTCAAATACAAGTTAAGTTGTCCAAATTGATCGACAATATATAAGACGCTTATTCGACCAATTCCGGAATATGCTTCAGATTTATTGGTCAGCTGTTCAGCGGTAAATGAAAACAAACTGGAACTAATTACACTATAGTAAATATATTATTTTGTACTGCGCTTCTTTCTGTGAAAAATGTGTTTAATTGGTTATAATAGTTATCCTTTATTACATATTAATATAAATCAGTTGTATATCTGTGAAGGCCCAGTGTGTTCACTTATGACTAATCCATTTGACCTTTTTGTCAATGAGATATGTTTAAACCACACGTGCCTTTGACAAAATAAAAGGGTTTTACATGCTGGGAATAAAAATGAAGATTTTAAAATCATTCAACTATGCCTTAGCATTTGCATACTTTTAATGATTATTTTCCATCGAAGAAATGTAAATTTTAATATTAGTCACGCAAAGAATTTGTATATTATATACAAGGTGTAGAATCAAACTCTGTTAGAAATATTTGTTTGCGACTTACGCAGATTTGCGGGCGCATCGTGAAATGATCTTATTTATCTAGCTATCGATTTATAGGTATTGAATATCTACAAATTTACAATAACAAACATTTAACAGAAACAACCTTGCCTTGTCACACCTTCTCATGCCATGCCGATGGCTTCATCGAAGATTTTGATGAAACAATATGTGCCTTTTGTCAAATTATCAATATAAAGATACCAAATTAAAACTAACCAAGTTTAATCAGTGTGTAATAAATATGAAAATTGTCCCTTTATACGAATACCCTGATATAATCTTAACGTTAAGGAATTTCAGTCATTTACAGTAATGCGGAAAAGAACTAAAAAAACCTTCCCTCCGTGTTATTTCGTATCCTGAGTTAGATATATTTATTTGTTCTACATTAATACACGTTTGACTACATACCGAGAGACGCCGCTAATGGCTGAAATATTGCCCAAGCGGCGTTAAACAATAACTCACTCACTCACATACCGAGAGAATGTCGTGTCAAGGTAAACCATGGGACGCTGTGACGTTTGATTCATCGGGGTCCAATCGCCCCCTTGTTACGTTTCAGCGACATGCATGATGTAAACTTGTACAAGTTCAAGGTCAAGGTCATATGTCGATCTATTACTCTGAATGAAAGGATGTAGACAAATACGAACTTAGAAATGAGTGTGTATGTTAGGATCTACATACATACTTAGATTACGTGTCTTGATGAAATTTGTGGTAATTAGACTGGTATCGTCATTGATGTATAATCATCTTACAGTACATACATGTAAATCTGCGGCAGTGGATATATTCAATGCAGTAAGCATTACTTGTTCAGTAATCGCGCGCTCACTGTGACCCAGGTAATAAGATTTTAGGCCATCTTCCCACGCATGATCTGTTCATGCGCCAACCAAACTGAATTCTTTTAATCAGCCAGTATCATTTCAAGGCATGCAGGGGAAGATCTCTTTCATACGTACAACATTGCGGACGTGCGTACGAAAGAGAAGATCTTATGGATTTGTTACCAAATAATATTATCATCATTTTGCATAAACGTCACCACGATCAGAAAAAGCATCCCATTAGGTTTTACAACTTTGACCTTCTTTTCTAGGTCAAAACGAGACATGTTCATTTTAGCCCTCTCAAACTAGGCAATATTAAAAAAAACTTATGTTTATCTTATACAAGCTATTTCCTTTCGAAATTCAGTGCTCAGTCGAATTTGGAAACATTGGCATTATGCGATGGCAATTAATGATATTTGAAAAACGTTATTGGTTTAAAATTTTCAGACAAGCGTATTTCCGGAAGGCACAAGAGCCAGAAGATGTCTGTGACCTTGACATTGCTGTCAAGGTCACACTACGGCACTGATATTGTTTAGAAAATGAACCACCATGCACAGCCTGTTAAACTGACCTTGCCATTGTTGTTTTTATTTCATTTATGTGAGGTTCAGCAACCTCTCAGAAACATATTAAAGAGTAACCTTCAGTGATTATCAAGCTTTTGTTGACATACGATTTCCTTCAAACCATACTCGCTACTTGTGATTTGATTGATTTCAAAACATTCTGTTCATAGGGAAACATGTTTAGGAACATGTTATCTTACTTATTATACTTAAAGTACTTTGGTATTTACATTTTGACAAAAAAATGAGATTTCTACAGAATAGAATTGATATTTCATACAAATATGTGTGCCTCATTGATGAACGATTATGATATCTTATTTGTATGTATTCTCTACTTGTTTAGCTCCTTTATTCCTAAAGGCTGTTAATATGTCAAAGTAACAACCATTCTTGTTTCTCACGTTGACGAATATGTGTATATATTGAATATATTGATTAATAGAAACAACACGTGAGCGTCCTGTTCTATAAACATGCAAATGCATGCATATGCTGTTGATGTGTATTTAGATGAATAAACAAATAAATAAATAGAAAGATAGATAGATAGATTGGTAGACAGATATGTAGCTATATAGATAGTTGGATGAATGAATTTTCGGAGTGATGGATGAATGGATGTATAGTTAGAAAAATAAATAAATATAAATAGATAAATGAATGAACAAATAAATAAGATAAAAAAGAAATTTCTCATTAATCACGACAACGAACAATCAAACAAAATGAAGAAATAAACAAATGAAAAATGAATAAATATATATTTGATAATGCTCCTTTCGCCACGAAATGAATGTCTCTCCCGGAAACCCTATCTACATCTGACGTCCATTTAAACACTCCCTGCCTCAAGCCCTGACGTGTGATGACGTCACATGTATTGTTTCGATGGATGAGCAATTAATCATATTAATCCATCAACGTCGGGAGTATATATTGTCATCTTGATAGTCGACCCTCTATGTACAAGACTTATCAACATCATAACATTAAGGACTTACCATCAAACGAGAACTCTAGAAGCAACCAACAATAAGTAGACGAAATATGTATTTATTACTTACAACAATAATCGTGATATTATGTAAGTATTGATTTAATGAATACCATACATTATGTACTTATTGTTCATTGATTTCTATTGTTTGTGTGCCTTATGCTCATGAATGTGCTGAGGGATATAAATCGAATTCATTACTCCTATTCAGACCATTTTATTTACGTGGAGGCTGGTTTGATATGGTATGATCATTTAGAGTATCATACGTATTTGGCTATCAACCTCTTTGTTATGTATTTACATGAGCTCCTTATGGTATAGACTATATTATTTTATCATGTTTATTGATATGACTCTCATTATTAATGTCTTTTTAAGCATGAAATCATGTGTTATTAAAACAGATTCATTTAAAAAGTCCTCCACGAATTTTTACTCCTTAGAAATATGTAATGGCCATATTTATAGATTAAACGTTATTACCTTTACCAGTTATTGTATAAGATTTAAGATGATAAACATTCACGCCGTCGAGACTTTGATAACATTTATTCATTACCTGGATTCATTCGTTGTTAAACGTGACCTTATATAACAAGGTAATTTTCTGCACTTCGCATGCTTCGCTGTCAAATAAACGGCGGAAGTGCTGTACGTGATGGATTTATGTAAGAATATACATTTATCTTACAATATATATTGTTTTGTTCACACAAGAAGACCACTGTATCTTCCTTAAAGGGACAACGTTGAATGATAATTAATGACAGCATTTACGTTTTAAGTTAGAAAATTTTTTAAGATTGCATGGGAAGTTTATTGCAATTATGCACATACATTTATGACGATTTATGAATTTTACATTTTAGCATAGGTCCGTCAGCTATTGTTGATAATAACAATATTTTTCAATAATACCATAATTTAATAGTAATTATGTTTTTTTTCGTAAATTCCAATTTTCAAGATGCATTAGAATGTTGTACAGACTTCTGTATCACAACAACCACAGTACCGTTTGTCTAAATGCGTCATGATAAGATACTTAGTTTTGTCTTAACGAGTTTGATAAAGCATATTTTCGGTTTTTTTGTACGCTAAACATTTTATAAAATCATTTTGACTTAGAACTTGACAAATGTTTTGCAAAGTATATACGCCATATTTATCTAAAGATGAATGTTATATTTTAAAACGATATGTCTATAAATATATATGTCTATAAAGAATATTATAAAAAGTATAACTTTTAAAGGATTAGGATTTAGTCTATTAAGATATTTATGTAGGACCAGAAACATATCAAAATACAAAAAACATAATGAATTTCAAAAAACGAAACAAACAGTTTAAGCAAGATGAATTATCCTTATTTGGGCTGATTATTCATAGAAGCTGATGACGTATCCGCCACAATACATCATGACCGGAAACGGAAATAACACAGTTGTGTCCCTGTATAATCAATCTTATGCCAACTCCATCATTGGCGACTATCTCAATTACAGACGTAAACTAAACCAAGACTTTTTATGTAGAAGGCCTAAGGTTATTCTGTTAGAGAGTCATTTTGCCTGATAATGATGTCTTTACGTTGTATTTATATGATGATTCATGCATGCGACATTGAGTGATTGTTAATTACAACGACACATTTATATGCAACAAAGGTTACAAAAGCTGGCCTATCGGCTACGGTCCGTCATAATCTTTTTAGGGAAAATAAAAGAAAAAAGGAGCTTTTACTAATATTTCAACTGTTTAGAAATAATGAATAATATAAATAATATGAATAGAATAACAACACATTTGCAAATTGTTTATGAAAAGGCTAATCAACAACGCTTTGTAATGTCGTAACACTTCTCATTCTTGCTTTATTTTACCGAGTGTGCGCTCTCATTTATCGAGTTGCAAAATATACATCAACAAAAATTTTACCCCCAGTAACATGTCGCAACTGGGTTTTGTTATAGGCACGTACTAATAACACTGACATAAACAGAATTGTACCTTGAATTTCGTTTCCACAAAAATACACTGATAGGACTGTCCTTTCAACATGCACCAGGGCTAATCTAAGATGATTTGAAGATTTTGTCAAAAGATTGTTTTTGTAGATATGGTGAGATGAAATTCACACAGAAACAAGAAAAATCAAATCAAAATTACTATAAAAATAGTATAATCTTGATGACAGATAAATAAATTTGAAATTTAAATATTCCAATAACATCACACTTTACGAAGGAGCAACGATGTTTTTTAGATTTTACCTTTCCAGATATATGAAAAATAAATGTTGAACAGCAATCCCAAGCGAGAAAACATATCTTTCAAAGGGACGATAGCACGTTTTTCGAAATAATTATTACTTATAATTTTCTCCAATAACCATTAGTTTATGCCAAATGTATTATCTCGAGAGGTTCAAAACTTCTCAGTACTCAACCGAATCATTCTTTGATGCAGAGTAAACAATCAAGTATCAAAGAAAAACCATTGGTGGCCATTTTTTTTAATTCACCTTTTAATCATTTGAGATAGGAAAACTAATTCGCATAGCTTAACCAATTATGGTATGTTCGTTTGAGAAATACTTCTTGAGAATACAGAACATGGTAATGCAATTGGAAACATTAATTTTCGTTTTCGTGAAATCACTTCAGTTTTCTTAAGAAACGTGCCACTGCCCATTTATGTATGTAAACAGTATCTGCTCGGTGTCTTGTCTCATTAAAATGTATCGACAAATACTTCCCAACATCCTGAAACAAAAATTTTTTGCCAATGTTAAAAAGTTTTGAAAAATTCATCCTCATATTTCAGGTACGACAACTGCTTTCCCTCGCTCAGGTACGTGATATGTTTTTAAAAAAGGTGGTTAATCTATCAAGATGATGCCATATTCAAATATCTATTATATTCAGAAATACTTGCGTGTTAAGGGCCATTGGAGATTGACATCAGATCATGACTTGACAATGATTCAACCATAATGACAAATGAAACAAACTGGAAAGAAAAAGTTGACAAGAGATGGGGACTTAATAGTTACAAAATGTACAATATCTTCTTCTTTTTCTTCTTCTTCTTCTTATAATTGTTGTTGTATGTGTCTGTTCTTCTTGAACAAATGGGTTTAATAGATGAGCAAAACATATTATTCTCAAATTTACAGCAGTGATTACTGTAAAGTGAAGGCTCAATCATAATATCATACATTGACAGCACAATGTTTTATTTTCTAGGTACATCAAATTCTAGAATGACACCGGAACAAAGTACGTGATTTTTCTCTTTCAATTACATTATCGTTGACGTATTATATTCTCACCTAAAAATACCGCAATTATCGTTTTGATGTGTTTAACAATATTGTTAACTTATTTTTGAATAATAAATATTATGATTTTATGAAATGCATATATCATTAAGGTATGATAATATTGTCAATATACCTTGTTTATAATATAAAATGATTTTTATGTATTTGAAACATTTTACAAAGCGGTAATGTCATCATTATTTAGAAAGTTTTTATATGTTTAGATATCTTTGATAGGTGTATTTAATGATTGAATGATTGATTTTCCAGGAACAATCTGTGAATTGCTGGATTATTTTATGTGTGGACGGGACCTATGTAGGAATACGTATTGCTATTACTACCCCGAGGCTGTGTGTAGGTAAGTGAATTTATCGTTATATTCAGCAACATATTTTTCACAGTCGAAGTTAACAATGAACGACCGAAAAACTTATAAGTCTACGAATGATCACTCGAAATTCTCAATCCAAAAATACCGCAAGCGTCTTCTCCCCTGTACACTATTATACGGTCACTAGATACTCATGCTGGAAGTGGCATCAGTTTTGCTATATGAACATTTAAGATCATGAATGTAAAATTATAATGTTTATAACATGTAAAGACGTAAATTTCCTTTCCAGGATTGTGCCCCTTCAGTGTGGATGCAGGTCAGCCTGGTATACAAACTATGGAGAAGTTGACTGCAACGTTCCAAGTACGACTAATTTCCTTAAACACTTGAATATAGCACTAAAATAACCAACTAGTGGGCCTACTGTACATGTTCGTGATAATAGTAAAATCTCCCCATCATGCAAAATCCGGGGGCTGAGAGTGATATATGATATGCCCCTTAATTTTGATTCATGTAAGTGCAGAAAGGTGTAATTCAAGATGGCGTCCAAGATGGCCACAGCATTCTTATAACTTCATCTGGATCTGTTGTGAAGTAATTAATTTGGTGTATTTACCTGAGTTTTTGAAGTCTAATTTCATGATTGCTGCCAAAATAGTAGCTAGAAACCGGAGGCCTTTATTAACATAAGTAAGCTTAGAATTTAAGGTTTCGCACTGGCGGAAAAAAACTTATATACGTAAATCGTTGAATGTATGTAAATATGGTCAGTTTTGCTGAAGTTATTCTATTGACGTTGAAACGAAACCAAAATTACATGTACATGCACATGACCAAGACATTATAATAATTTTTTTCTGTTTAGAAAAACCATTATCCACGTATCCTATATATTTTCAATTTGACATAATCATGTAGATAAATGACGTTTACAAATTTGATACGCAAAATGTGAAATATTACGTATTTCAGGGCCTCCTAGGAGAAGGCTAACGCCATTTCAAATGTACCTACAAGGTATTTGATCCAATTCATCTATTCACCTGTTAACTTCACCTGCCTGGCATGCTTGACAATATGTACATAACTTTAAAACTAATGAATGCATGATAAGATATATTGTGAAGATAACATTAGAATGATCTTCATAGTGCCTTTGCTAGTATTTCTGATATATACTTTTATAGTATTTCTTATATATACTTTTCAATGTACCTATTGTGCCTCTGTCGTGTTTATCAACAGAGAGAAGATTAATAAGATTATTTGAAGTGCATTTCCCAATTAAAAATAACATTATCAATACCTATGGTACATTCTAGTCAATGTAACTAGGGTGCCTCTATGTTATACAGAAACAGTTATAAAGTTAAAAACATTATTTGGAGTTTACGTCCCTTTGGAAAATTACATTATTTTGTTTAGATTAACCTGAATGTATTTTCTCTACGATGCACTATTTTGAATTACAAATAATCTATACTCATAATATACAAAATGGTTTGTCTTACTAAATAACATGTTATGTGATTGTTAATATCGATGGAAAAGCTCGTAGAATAATGCTGTTAATTTAATATATCAAACTATAATGTAATCTTCACCATTTTCAGTATATCACATGTTTTTTTAAATAGAAGATTAAACTTGATTAATCTCCTTGCAACTAAAGCACAAACTTTTGCATCTTAAATTTGATCCCACAATTGTATTGGCACGTGAGTTAATGACGTTTTTGCTTATACTAACATCATATTCCTGTATTTATATAAATTTTCATCTATTGGTAGATTACTATTTATATTCCTTACCGGTACAGTAATTAATGGCTTGAAATAATAATCGATATTTATTCATTTGTATTTGATACATTTTATCCAAAAATGTTAGCACATATTTTATATTAGCAAATATTTTAAGATATTCTAATAAAATAAAATAAAGCAGATTTATCAAAATGTTTTCACCAACGTTAAATTCTAGAACTTAATGTTTTGCTGTACATGTATATCCTATTGTAACCTATATTGTGACGTAATAATGTAATGACGTCATGTTGTACACGATGACGTTGCTTGGCAACGCATTATCCGTTGTATGTATGGCCTGAAGAGGCTCGTTGAGCTGAAAGCGCTAGCCATTAAAATGGAATTTTTTTACTTCTAACTTCATACTTTATATATACTTATTATATATATATATATATGCCCAGGTTATCATATGTTAAGAACATCATATCTACCAAACCAATGTCTCACTAATGTAAACAGGTTTATCTTTTATGAACTATTATCAAGTACAAATGATACTATTATCTATAACTTGGCACAATTTGTGAAAATTTACACGATTTAAAAAAAGAAAGACAATCCTTGATGTACAATTCCGCAAAATTATGTAACTTATTTTGTACACGGGCCAATGGCCTTTACACCGAAATAAATAATTTGAAACTAAACGAATTATTTTTCTTTTCAGATCAGTTAAGGCGAAGGACAGGTATGTTCTCAGAAATAGAATATTTTCGATTTATTAGCATTTTCAGATATATTATTATTTTAAGTTTTGCAAGAAGATGTAAATTTTCATTTGTGAAACACAATTATTTGTCAATATAGAATTCGTTTTGAAAACATGCTTTCAGGTTTTAATAGGTGTGTAACAGGTACTCCGAAATGCAATCTCTCTGGCGTTTCCAAAATAATTGTCCACTTAACCTCTGTTATAATTGGACCAAATATCTCTCATATTGCAACAACATAACTTCTTTCCTGTACAAATTTATCTTACATTTTGTTCGTTTGATTTATGTAATGACATGAAGGAACGCTTATATTTCCTTATCAGAAATAAAAATGACATAGGAATCGTTCGTATTAATTATAAAAGAAGCTCTAAGGTTCAGCATTGTCCATGAAAACATACAAAAGGCAATTCTTTACATCAATATAATAGACATTTCAGCACATTATTCGTTGACGGCAGTGGGAATATTCTTTACTCATTTGATATGTATTAAGCACAATATGTTATTGTATATATTTTCTTTGTAAAAATCCCGTTTTTTTTAGGTTTGGGAGGAACAACATCTACAGCAAACTTTAACCGTGTGCCAACTACGGGTAAGCTTTTAACACATACTTCGATAATTTTTAAGTTGACAAATGAAACGTGACCATCAACTAGTTTTGATGACGTGCGTCATTTACTGAAAGGTAAATTTGAAATATTACCTTTATCATACAGAAAAGGATAGTTTCAGAGTGGTAGTGTTTGATATAAAGAATATGAAGTAAGTATTCTTGCAAAAGAGATGACTGTTTTAACGTTTGACACATGTATACGGCTATAGTTCGATGTTGATTTCTTCTTTTAACTTCACTTATACATATATATGGCGTAAAGTGATGAATGTTAAACATTTTCATTTGTAAAAATAAAGTCCAAGTAGTTGTCATGATAATCACACACTGGATATTTGAGCATGCAAAACAATGTCTTCCGTATGTGGAGCATGGTGGTGTAGTGGTCAGTGCGCTGGCCTCTCACGCTAACGGCACGGGTTCGAATCCAGGTGGAGACACCAAACATTTGTGACCTGGGCTTTAAATTTCCACTGTGTTGTGTCCACCAAGATGTACAATTGGGTACCTGAAAACGGAATGTATGGACCTATATGGTATTGTAGCTGCATCGAAAGTACAATTCCTTCAGGGTAATAATTGTGTAGCGCTTTGAGCATGCTTTGGATGCTTTGGCACAATAAGTACCCATTTATTATTATTATTTATTAATTGTAAAATGTAATATATGTTTATAGTTGGAACGAACCTTCCGATGAATCCACAACCGGTTCCAATGGTTCCTGGTCCTGTTGTAGTGGCTCCAAGGCCAGTGGATACAACACAAATTTCGGGACCTAGCCCCATTTCGATGGATCCAAATCCAAGTTCGACTGGTATGTGTTAAATTCTCAAAAGACACGAAGTTTATTTTATATAGAAAATGGGTTACTAAATGCTTTAAGCGTTGTTTTGTAACGCTAAGCCATAATTTGACTTTTATTATTTACGTTTATAATGTATTGCTTTTAGGAAAATGAACCCACCTTTGATTATACATTAAGGAATTTAGATGATGCTTTCATTGGATAGCGCAGTGGTTAGCGCGTCCGTGCTTCGAATCCCGCCAGGGGCTCGGCAACTTTGTCTGCAGTAGAGAACATTTATACACGCCGTCAGGTGCATTGCTACACTGAATTTAAGTGCAGTACCACCCATGGTTCGCTAGTTCCAGCCAATCCTCGAAGGTTTCTTCGCTATGCATAGCAACAATGGTTTTTCGGACTCTTTCCCAGAAATAATACCAGCGGCCACGATAAAAGTGAAATACTCTGAAAAGCAGCGTTACACCCCATGTCACCTCACTTCACCTCATTGGAACTAGAATTATAATGTTATGAACAACTGTTGTCCTAATCAAACGATTTGCAGTAAACAGACAATAGTGTGACAACCTATATAGACAAAACTTACACTTAACGTAATTACAATATTAATGGTATCCGAGAGACCCAAAAGAGTTTCCGGCACTGATGGCATCAAAGGTTTTTCTAAAATTATATTCAACTGTTTTTTTGGAAGTACTCGTATATCAATATTTTAAAATGATCCCGACCATAAAATTTTCACAACAAATATCATTATCATGTTTTTGAGGATAGGTGTCTTTGAATAATTTAAAACAAATATCCGTATGGGGAAAATTCAATTTTAATATTGTCATTGATAAAAAAGTTTTAGCAACAAAATACATTAAGTTGATTAAGGGTTATTTAAAAAAAATATTTGACTATGATTTATCAGCCCCATAGACATAACTCGACCATTTAACTCTAATAATGCTTTGACATCGTGATGTTCAGATGCTGTGACGTATTATTGGTTATGACATCACAATGATATCAAATCACAGAGATAACCTTTAAAGAATTTTCACTGTATCGATTTACAAATACGCGTTCGGTGTTTACTTAAAGAGCCACTCCGTGATTTTCATAACATATTATTTACCTTTGATACGAACCTAAATGTCATATGTGGTGATATAAAATCAAAACATCTTAACTTTTCACGTCCAAAAGACAAATACTGGTTTTCCATGAAAATCTAAAAACAGCCTTATAAATGCACACAGGTGTAGATATCACGCCCAATATACATATATACTAGTTATATAACCTAACAAACACTATCAACTCATAACTGCCCTCCTGGCTGTTTTAGATTAGTCTCCAAAATTACGTTTGACTATTTGACGCGCGCCACTGTACGGTTTTCGATCATAACTGCGACGTTCTACCTTCATATTGTCTCTGTTAAAAAAACAATAAGCTATAAAATGTGTATCTTTGGTAACAGTCGATACTTCGCGATCAAATGACACCATTGATTAAGTTTGGCATATATGACTCCAACAACTCACGGAGTGGCTCTTTAAACCTACCATAAGTGTCTTCTGATAAGAAAAAACGCTTATTACAATTTACCTCTGTAACATTTCTGTATAACCATCTGATGTTATTGAATCCTGTCAAATCAGGTTTGAGCGACATTTTACATCAAAATGACCTCATGGTATCAACATTTTCAGTATGCCCTAACGGTGTGCTATTGGTTGAATGCCAACACAACCCATGCTTAGACGCCCCGGACATGCCTGGAACAACCTGCAGGTAAGGTAGATAACTCTTGTTAGCGATTTGAGTCACCATACAATGTCGTTCGCGTTCAAAAGACGTGTTCAAAAACTATTAAAATTTAATTTTCTCCTGTGACCATTCCTATTGATAGGTGCATTTTATTCTCCATTGAATCTATAATAATAAATAATAAAGAATAATAAATTAGGGCCTAATGTTGTTGTAGGTTGTTTTGAACCTGTCATATGGTCAGATTGAAAATCACAGTTTTACCTTTTTCAAAATACAATCTCTACGTATTAGATATTTGTATCCGCGAAATACCTACAATACCTTTACTTCTATGTATATATTCCAATGACAGCTGATTATTCATGGTTTAATAAGCATGAGATTTAATCAGCTAACCAAATGTCTTTATGTAAAGAACCATGAATCAGATTTTGGTACTCAACGGTCTCTACTACTACTACTACTACTACTACTACTACTACTACTACTACTACTACTATTACTACTACTACTACTACTACTACTACTACAAATACTACTGCTAATGATGAAGATGATGATGATGCTGATAATAATAATTTTGTTAATATTGCTAATAATAATAATAATAATAATAATAATAATAAAACAACAATACCACAACTATAACTACTACTACTACTACTAATGAAAATAATGGTGATAATAGTAACAGACACCTAATTTGATTTGGCGTTTGTCTTGAAATATATTGAGGGTATTGTAGGGCTTCGAGTACACAAATACCTGACGTAACTCATTTCCATCCCTTTTTCCGCAGACCGAACTATTGTGGCGGATGTACCGCGGACATTTACCGTAACGGTATGAAGGAGTACTGCGCAGATTGTGAATTTCCTCATCTCATCATCCGGTCATCAGTGGTCAGAAACGACCCAAATGCTTATGCTAACACCTTCCGCAATGGTAAGTCGATGTGGACACAATTTTAAAAAGGAGACTAATGAGGATTGTTTGGAGCACACTGTTTCTTTGTTGGAACAGAAATGAGAGCACAATGGGGACGGACACAAATTCATAAATTTGACAAGTTTTTAGAAAAGGAATATCATGAAAGGAAATATAATTCAATATATCTTTTGATCATTTCACATTTGCTAAATGCTCAGCTCATGGTTGACCGAAGAAACGTCAAATAATAGCCTCAAGAATGTGTTCATGGTACACCAATTGCATTTAAAAATTTGAAAGATTTAACTTCGTGCACGTGATTTATAGCACCTGTTTCAACCACTGGATTTTAGAGCCTTTCTGCCAAGTACCAAATTTGGTTTCATTTCACACCTGGTAGACATTGGCGTAGTGGTTATTGTTCTTGCCTCTCACGCCAATTGCCTGGGTTCCTATCCCGACGGAGACACCAAAGTTTTGTGACATAGGCCATACACTGTGTTGTGTCTTTGGGCACGACACATAATCAAAATTGCACTTTTCACATCGCTGTACTAATGTGTAACTGAATACAGGAAAAGAGTAAAAAGCAATCTTTACTAAGGTTAACCTTAACTTCCATTCTTTAACAGTAAAACAATTACTCACGATTACTTTAGGGCTTTGTGAAAGGAGTCCCATATCGCGTGACACGCTTACCAGGCAGGATCGAAAGTGTTCCTTATAGCATGCATCGAGCTTGGATATAATTATTATCATTACCTTCTCAATAATTTAAAACAAAATGAGGCCCTCAAAGTTTTATTAACAATTCACTTTTCTTCATAATTATTTTTAGTTCAAACAGACGCTCCGACACCTCCCATCAACGGCGCCCCCTGGACCGAAGCTGGTCCCCGCATACCTTTGACCGAAATGTACATTCAGGACGCAAGCCCGACCCCTTTCGGCAAGATTTCAGGATCAAGTAACACTGCAAGCACAGTCCTTGACCTCCAAAGCAATATCGGAAGCGTGAGTCACATAGGTCAACCCCAAATCCAAAATGCTGGAATAAGTGATGCTGGGAGTTCAATATTGGCACTTCAAGGAAATATTGGCAGCGTGAGTCATCTTTCATCTCCTAGCCAACAACCCGGATCTGTTGATCAAGGAAGTTCGATTTTGAATATGCAAGGCAACATCGGCAGTGTGAGCGCCGTGCCATCCAATAGCCCGATCAACCCCCAAGTGTCCAACCCAATGACCGCGGTCAACGACTTGTCTAAGACTATGCAAACACGACGTTACCTAGTGTCGATGAAACCGGGCTACGTTGTTGATCCTAGTAAGTTTATCCCCTGTTGCTGGTCCTCGTATATCATCGTATATGATTGATCCTAGTATTTTATAGTTCGTTCTTTATTCTTGCCCTTCTTTGAGCTCCTTCAAAATAAGTTTGCTTGTAGTTAAAGCTAACTTCATTCACAGTGTGCTCTTGTAACGAACTCAGAATATTCTATTGGATGTTTATTATTATATACTTTTGCAGATGCAGTCTGTCCCAATGGTAAACGTCAAGCCCAATGTTACTCCGACCCCTGTTTTGGACGCACCTGCGAAATGTATCCATCCGCTATATGCAGGTGAGGAGGGATATTAAATCTGATTTAAACTGACCTTACTCCTGATGAATAGTTAGGTTACAATTTTGCTTCAACCGGGATACAAACTCGATCCATCAGCGGTTATCCTTTCAAAACGGTCTGAGAGAAATACTCAAAGAACAATGTTTTGACATTAATTATTACAAATGCTGATTTGGTCAAATTGATGGAACAGTCCACTGCTTGGTGGGTGCTAGATTGTATCTTCGCTGTTCTCTGACGCTTGAATATTATTCTGTTATGGTAAACTGGTTATCTGCGTAAAGGGAGGATTAGATATATGCATTTTGATATCATTATATCAATGTATTGAGATACGAGTGAATAGGTGTGAATGCATAAGTTAAAACTTACGAAAAGAATTAATTTAAGTCCTGCAGATTCTATATTGATGTTTTCATCTGTTTGCAGACCAAACCCCTGCGGTAATTGTGAAGCCAAATGGTATGTGAACGAAACAGAAGTTGATTGTGAAAGTAAGGTTTATTCATCTATTGGCTATTTTCATTATTTATTCGTGACTTTTTATAATGCAATTGAGGAAATATTCTTATCGCTCTTACCAACGCATATTTTGCGTTCCATATTGATATCATATATATCATATCATATCAATATGATAAAATATATAATATACTCAGAACAAAACGTTAAGCGCCACTTATTTGAATTGTGTGTATCTTGATTTCAACAAAGTGTTGAAAATGATACCGAAGATGTTTTATAGCATAAACGACTCCCCATACATTGTTGCAGACAAGCACAAAACTAAAAAAAAGTGGTTTAAAGCATGAGCTCGTGTAGTTTGATAGGTTATCAGGGATAGCGGAATGTCCTGCAAAGCTATTGATAGACAGTTTGGGTATCTTCACAAAAACACGTCCAAACCAATGACGTGAAAGACCGAGTAAGATCTGGACGCCCGCCAGTAACATCTATACGTGAAGATAGAGCACTGATGCGTAACGTAAGACACCTCCCCTTCACTAGTGCCCCAGTACTGAGGGATAAGTGGATTACCCACAAGAGGGTTTCCATATCAACCGTTAGGAATCGCCTTCGGGCGGCGCGTTATAGGGCACGTAGGCCTCTCAAATACGTAAAATTAACACAACGGCACATTAATGAACGTCTAAGGTGGTGAGCGAGGGTGGGTTGGGATATGGCATCATGGCGCCGGATCCATTGGCCTGATGAGTGTAGGATGCTAATGCATATTGTGGATGGCCGAATCCGTGTTTGGCGACAAGCTAACACCCGTTTCGCACCAAGACATGTCCAACCAACCTATCAGTGTGGTGGTGGCTCTGTGATGATATGGGGTTGTGTCTCCTACGGTTGTAAACTCGACTTGTGACAGTTCCAGGTACAATCAATGCTCAGAAATATCGAGATAACATCCTTCTCCCTGTGGTAATTCCACATTTCGACAACCACCCGCTTTGTACAAGACAAGTTTAAATGGACGATAATGCTGGACCCCAAACAACCAGAGTGGTAACACAGATTCTAAATCGGGAAGCTATAACAATGCTACCGTGGCCTGCTTGCAGTCCCGACTTGAACCCTATAAAACAGATATGGGACAATATTGGTCTTCGTATACTTAGAAGAGACCCTCCTGTTCACACTGAGGCATAGTTGGATTCAGCACTGCACCAGGAGTGGCAGCAGGTTCCTCATCAAGACATACAGAGACTGATACGTACCCTATCGAGGATTGTCAATCAAGTCATCAATGCACAAGGACCATACGCTCGCTGACTTAACACTGGTTTACACTATTTTAAGGCCGCAATGTTACCTGTTTAGACTGTCTCTTAAGACAGTTTTTTTATCGACCGATATAGCAGCTTTGGTAATAGTTGTTTTCATTGCACAATTGCTGAAAAAAACACTGTTTGGAATTTACTCTACAGAGTCAGTCAAATGTAAAGCAATCCACTCATTGTTGTCAACTTTGTTAAGTCGATATACCCTTATTACTACTGGATACCAATTTATACATCTCTATAATAAGGAATACATGTGAGTTTCGTGTATTTGTTAAACTTTAGTTTAAATTCTGGTAGCGCTTATTTTTTTGTTCTGAGTATATGATAATACTTTGATAACCGCAGTACCCAAAAATAAAAAAAAGAAAGATCATCATTCAACATCTAAATAAGGAGTACAACATTAGGAAAATTTTTTATGCAGGGCTGGTACAACATTTTTATACAGAAATGAGATTAGATGTATTTAACATTAGGTTTCCCTTAATAATATCTCCCTTGTATGTACATAACATTCATTTATCGCAAACTAACAATCATGTTTTCTACATCACGTTACTGACGTATATAAACCAGAACCATGACATTTTTTATGTCGAAAATGATATCCCACTTACATTATCCACCCAAAAATGTCACTTCGTTTTACTATGCCTGACAGTAACGTAAATAGGCTAAAACAACAGATCATAAAAAAACAGTGATGTTAAAAAGAACATATACCTCTGTCGACTCTGTCAAAAGTGCAAACAGTGTGAACGCATTGCTTTCACCAGTTTCATCAGTCATCAAAACATCTGTTCAAATAAAATAATACAGTGATGTGTAAATATAAGTATGACCTCAGTCGACGTGGAGCGTTGACAGATAAGTCCAGAAGTACAAATAGCATGGAAGCATGGGCTTTTAACCTGCTGTTTTTATCTTTTAAGTATTACATTATTTGACGGTCGATTATTCAAATGAATCAAGTTTTCGTCGAATTGGTCGTATAGTGTCGTATTTATCAAAGTTGCATGCGTTTTCCTAACCCAAAGTATAAACATTAGGTAAAAAAGAGTCATATGCATAAACTATTCTCTATTATTTATGATTATTTACCCTAATTTACCTTCTCTAATTTTAGGATGTAACGGTACCGCATGGGTGGCTTCCTGTCCAATGAACCCGTGTGACCTCTACTCTTGCCCTGCCTATCCACATGCAGAATGCAGGTAAGTCGGCCATCAAGTATACTCTGACGTGCAGAATAAAATACAGGGTGCTTCGTTGATTGTACTTATTTCGAAAATTATATTAAAATTTCGCAAAACATTTTGCTAACGTGGTATACTAATTTTCTACATGAACGTATCTGCAATATCATTAAAATCATTTAAAACCTAACACTTTATTGTTGCGTTCCTAAACTCGTGATTATATACGGGTAATGTTATTTCAATTTAATGAGATTTTGGCATTTTTAATCATATAAATTATTCTAAATATATTTAATAAATGTCATTCCGAGTTGTTACATGGTAAGGTTTATTTATAAAGGAAGCATTTATCAATCTACTCGTTTGCAGAAAACTTAACAACAATTCTATATCATCAATGATAATGAAGATGTTAATGATGAAGATAATGATAATCGTCATCATCATTATTATCATCATCATTATCAGTATTAAATTACTTTCAGAATGACCAAGTGCGGGGCTTGTAATGACCTCTGGTTTGATGAAGGGAGACAAGTGAAGTGTGATGTCCATTGGCCTGGTACGTATATTGACCAATGTCTATTCCATATAATACTAATGATACATCTAAATGGTACAAAAGCAAAAACGTTTTTCAAGACGACAGCAGGTTATATCTAGCGTAAATTAAAAAAATCACAAACTTATATTTAAATCTAAGGGTGCCGACGACTTTCTAACATTAGTTCTGATTGGCTGGAGTGAAACGGGGTAAATTACGACCCACGTTCATCGATTATCGTATCTTCACACAGCGAGGCACGAATGTTATATAAATATCCCATTTAGAATTGATTTGATATATTTATGAGTATATGTCCACAGTTTTTTTTAGAATGTCTTACTTATATTAACTCCATAAAATATATCAAAGTTACTACTAAAAGTGTGATATATTGATTGCAGTGATATATTGATGAATTTTCTGACTATATATTACTTTCATATTGTTCATAAGGTGACCCTTTATTAATTATATCAATTAGGGAACAATAAAACGGGTTGTTCCACACAAACATAGATTTCAGTAAAGATGTAGATGGTAATTGATATTGGGATAAAAAAATCTTTTGTAAACTTAATGTTCTGAACAGAAAACGTCATACTTTTCAGAATGTACCGCGAAAGAAAATCAAGCTTGCAAAGAGAGTTGCCCACGTGATCACTGTCCCACTGATTATGAGGCCTTGTGCAGGTAAGATAAAACTTGGTATGACGTCATTTGATATGACGTCATACATTGAGGAAATTTTTTAAATTTCAAATTGAACCAGTAAATACACCTTGGCAAAATTCTTTAATTGTGAATGAAGATAAATTACATTTTGGTATGTCAAAAAAGGTTATCTCTTTTCATCGAAAAATCGTTTCTTAAATTTCCGTCATGCCAAATCGTGTACAATAGTTATTCCCGCAGCCTCGCCCATTAACACGAGCTTACCGTGCAGCGCTGATTATAACATGTACATTGCAGATAGATATAGAACAAAGTTTGATTGATAATCAATGTTTCCATTCGGCGCACTTAATTTAAATCAATGTGTATCAAATCGACTGGCAGTTAATACATGTTTAAATGTAATTCAATTAAATTAATTCTTAATGTTAGAAGGCATAGATTTATGATTCTTACCCAAGCGGGCATAAATATGCTGGGTATTTCATAATGGTCATAGGAATCACAGTTTTTCTTAAAATAACTCGAGATCTGATTGGCTGACAGAACTATGTTCTATTCAGTCGTTCAGTGATTCTAGCATTCAAGCGTCCACGAGACGTCAAAAAACCCATTGTTTTTTGTTTCTTACAGAATAAAATTAAACTTAAGGTGTTTATGTGGTTTGTTTTACTATTTCGTTCACAATGATTGTCTTGCTTAATAAATGATTCATAAACACGTTACAAATTCCTTGGACTACATTTAACTGCGTAATCGAAAAGCAAGACATAATTTTTGTTAGTTGCGCATAAATACAATGACAGAGTTCACAATTGTATGAAGTTACCGTAAATATTCTTATGGGTATGAAAAAAAGAATAACCAGATTACACCTCGGAATTACGATGTATATGTTCCTCGCGAAGATAGTGATAAATCCTTCGCTAAAGCTCGGAGTTTATCACAAAAATCAACACAGGACAGATAAACCGTGATTCCTCGAAACTTGTTTATTTTTCTTATATCATCCTCAGTTATAATATTTCAACGTACACCTGAAAAGACTCCGATTCACCTTTCTGCTAAGTTAAAGTGGTGGGAACACGCAACATTCGCTCAATCATAAACGGTATGAAATTCATTGTTGACTTTTCGGTTCTGACCATTTGTCACGGAAATGCATGCATTACGTCTCTCTTATTTATTTCAGGGTCAAAGGTTGCGGTGCCAGCTGTCAACTTGAATATTACAAGGTTGTTGGAGATTTTTTTGTGCCAGTACCTTGTCAGCTTCTTGGAACTTGGAAACAATTTTAGGATGAATTTTCAACCAGCTATATAAATCTTAAGAGTCTTTCAAGAAATTTCTGTTCATGAAACATTCGGCTATTTTGAAATCCATTAGAAGGAAATCTTGTATATTTGTAAACGTATCTTATGATTGTTATAACGCCATTGTCATTCGAAATAAATATGCTGCGTCATCAGTTTCTCTTTGTGTCATTTCTGTTTCGTGGAACCATATATTGAATATTTAAATAAAATGTTTCATGTACTTTATTTTGTTTGGTTGCCACATTTGCCATCTAGCACCGTTGTTAGTTTAGCTCAACCTTTGAAACATAGAAAAAATTCCAACTTCACCCTGTAATTGAATCCGCTGATCGAGCCCCTGCCATATAACCAGATATCCTTTAGGCCAAAATCCTCGTATCACTAGCTATCTCACCAGCCAATGAGACTACTCGCATCCAGCAACAGCGGCACAACCCGGATTGCTTCAAGCTCCTTGGATTACGATATTTCATTGGCTTAAACAATAACAGGTGAGCACAGCCACGAACATCAAGCCGCGCCAGCCGTACGAGGGATTTGGCCCCCAAGAGATCAAGGTATATGGAAGAAGCTCGATTCGCGGATTCAATTACGCTGCTGTAACAGGATATTTTAACTTGCAGTTTTTAATTTCTATTTTGGACGTCATAATGAATCTAAACATCCCGTAGTTTTATGGGCATGCTAGAGGTGCATACATGAAACTAGCAAACATTTTCGACCATTCATCAGCTAGCTTTCCAAAGAAACATCTTGTGAAATCCATTTCTTGAATCAAATGGATCAGGAAATCATATTTCTTCAAAGTTTCACAAATGAATACATGATCAAGATAAATGCATAATGTTCATGGAAAACTCACGTATCACGTAACACCTTTAATCATATATCATTATCTTTTATGGTAAGAGAAATGATTCCTGTAGCTTAACCGAACAGATCGCATTGCAATTGATAACATTTATCACTTTGATAACTTTGTTTAGCTAAACTAAACGTGCTACTGTCCCTTTAAAGAAGCACAATCCAAACAGGAATTTAACGTCAACGAAAGGATCTTTAGACTTTGCAAAAAATACAAATATTACTCAAAAATGTTTACAAGAAAAGGTACGGTTACATCACTTATAGCGATGACAAGCACATGACCAAGAATTATGACAGTTTGTATCACAATGTCTTGAAAACACAAAATCTTAATGTTATTCAAACATTTGATATATAACATGATTCTTATTTTAAATTCATAAAACTAATAAGGTAGATAATAACATGTTTGCCTCTAAGTTACCACATATTGTTTAGTAAGAGTATATTTCAAACCTTTAACTTAACTGTTAAACTAATTTTTACTTTAATTTGAAAGTATTGAATATTTACCAAACCGAAAATCAACATTTTTTGGAAAGGTAGACTCCCAGCATCCAGTTACTTTAAAACTTTCTTCTGAACGCAAATAATCGTGGTTTGAGACAGTGCCCTCTTCGGCGATAAGTAAAATATAGTTAGGCTAAGAAAATTTGACGAAATACTTCAAGGCATAAAGAAGCCAGTAATTTTTACTAGTGCAAACTATGTCGTGCAAATGAAGTACTCAAGAAGGTTTGTGAGGCGATGAGAGGCCGATGTTGCGTAATGCCAAAAATAACTTGATAAATCTTTGTTGCATGCTTCTTGATATAAATAAGATATAAATTTGCATAACTAACAATGAACAAGCCGGAAGCAGCCACAGAGATGTATCTTGCTTTCACCAAATGACAACTACACACAAATCACGGGATGATGTACGTTGCACGTGCAGCACGGGATTCATGTTTACTTGACTGACAGTTTGTTTCATGTAAATAGCAGATGCAGTTGTCAGCATACTTTGCAGTTCCTGACGTCAACAAATTATAACGATATATTACCCAACAAAAATACATGTAGTAGCATCATGTTTAGATAATATCTGGTGGCGAAATATTGTTCCCTGAATTAATGCTCATATTATGTTTCGGAATTTATTTGTATATAATAACAAATATCACAAAATGTCTCTCTGTACCTTACATTAAAAAGACGGATTTTTAAAATAAATATATATATATTTTTAATAAAAGGGATTTCCTCGAATTCGGTCTTAACAAGGCTACGTGACCTGTTCACATTTACAAACTCCATGATCACAGTAATAATTATTACCAAGAATATAACCGTCCCATAAATCAAAAGAATTTAACTGATAAGAAAAATATTTTAAAATGAAATATTCAATGACTCATATACATTCAGTAAAAGCTAGCTGTATTTTCGAATTTTGCCAGCCATATTCAAAATATCATTTTAACTCAAAGCTTATTTGTACGAAAGACTGGTGTTTCGGAAGTCTTATTTTTAAAATTCATCGCTTTGTTAAAATCTTGGTTCAATAAAATCGTTTCTGAGTTTGAGATAGATTGAGAAAACCAGGAATTGTTCATTTGTTGACGTCAATTCAGTCCGATTGTTGACCGATAAAGAACTTTAGAAAGCATGCTTCAATGTCCACTTCCTTACCACTTCCTAATACTGCTGGGTTGAATGTTGCTTTCATGTAAATTTGTCATATTGTTCGTTTATTGTTTTATATTGAGTGCCTATGTATGTGTTCCGTGCAATCTGGGAATTAATACAATCTGCAGATTGTGATATACCCAAGATGGTTTGTAACATACCGCTTTGGTGTTAATAGACTCTCTTATGAGATATATAAAACAGTGATTACTAATCAAGTTCTGACGTTCAAGTGTATGACGAGCAAAAGCGAGTGAAATACCGATACTTTTCACGAATTCAATTGAGGGTTTTTGCAAAGAGTTAGTTCAGTATGTTATACATTAATCGTTGAGTTATTTCACCTAATGGAGAAGGATGGAATTGAATTAAATGTTTTAGCCAAATTTGTTTACATTTATCAAGACTGCAAGGAACTTGCGAATGATTTGGTATCAAACTCTCTTTTGCTCGTTACATACTTAACCATTAACTCGTTTTAAAAAATGGTATCAAAAAGTAGGTAGTTAAGCAACCTCTATTCATTACTTGCCCGTGTAAACTACTACATTCCAACATTTTTTAGGTAAATATACAAAGCGCTGCCAGTCCTTAAAGAGCCACTCCGTGTTTTTCATAAAATATTATTTATCTTCGATACGAACATAAATGTCATATGTGGTGATATAAAATCAAAACATTTTTACTTTTCATGTCGAAAAGACATATACATGACAAATACTGGTTTTCCAAGAAAATCTAAAAACAGGCTTATAAATGCACAGAGGTGTAGATATCACGTCCAATATACATGGATACTGGTTATATAACCTAACAAACACTATCAACTCCTAACTGCCCTCCTGTCTGTTTTAAATAAGTCTCCAAAATTACGTTTGACTATTTGATGCGCGCCACTGTCCGGGTTTCGATCATAATTGCGACGTTCTACCTTCATATTGTCACTGTAAAACACAACAAGCATTGAAATGTGTCTTTATGGTAAAGTCTTTACTTCGCGATCAAATAACACCATTGATTATGTTTGGCATATATGACTCCAACAACTCACGGAGTGGCTCTTTAATTCCGCAATAAAGTATAGTGTTTGAATGACGTGACGTCAACAACAATAACGTCATTAGTTAAGGTTCTAGTCGAGCATTTTCAATTAACGGCAAAATTCGATTAATTTGACAGCCGTCACGATAGCTACCATGACGAGGAATTTTACTTTTAGCTATTCATCGGCAGGATTGCTTGAGCGAGTTATACACATAGTAATAAACTTTCTGTCATTTAGTGGTGTTTTTATTTAATTCGTTAAAGGTTTGGTATCAAACTTGGTTTTCCCCTGTCAAAATAAATCATTAACTCGTTTAATACAAATAGATTGTAGGTCGCTTTGTATCCTCCATATATCTCCTAGGATATTGTCTTTGCAGCAAACTTTCAAAGAGCCCTACCGTTATCGACTACACAATGTCCAATACCTCCTACATAATAGAATAAGACGCCATGAAGCGACCAGAACTTTTTGCATAAAAATGCCATGATGACATAAAAAAGATATCATGAAAGTGGTGTACAATAATGACATATTTGAAATCTTATGGCGGTATTTACTGTAAAATAAATAATTCATATTTAAAAATTATGAATAATTATTATAATTGTAAACAAAATATTACCCTCAAGTGTTCTGATATCGAAATTAGGTAACAAACTGTGCATCAAAGTAACGTCATCTGAAATTATTTACTGTACGAATCTATTTGTACATTTCACTTTCAGAGCAGGAAAATATGTTTCTTGGTTAAATGAAAAATTAGAGGCAGGGTTGCGTGTTGTTTTATCGCGTTTGGTTCCAGATCAAAAGCCTCGGGGTTCGAATACCAACAGGGACTCGGCAAATATGTCTCTAGTTCTGTTCTACATGCTGTAAGGTTTGGGTGCAATGCTACGCTGAATTTCAGCGCAGTACCACCCATAGTTCCAAAGTTCGAGCCGGTTCTCGTAAGTTTCTGCTAAATGCATAGCCACAAAAGTATTGTAGGCTTCTTTTATAATAACATCCTTCTTTAATAATATTAGGAACCGCGATGCAAGTGAAATTCTCTTTAAAGCGGCGTTAAAACCACAATCACCTCACCTCATCAGCCAGTGAATAAATTACTGGGACAATTAAACATGTGTTCCTTCAGACTAAAGAGGATAATCACGTCGTTTGATAATCTTGTCTTTCTGTTGTTTTTATTTGCTGACACGGCTTTCTCGAGTTAAAAGCCCTGAGGGCATCTTTTGAAACTAGTGGATCAAACAACTAAGAATTAATAGAGATTAAGACAATAGATCAAATTAATGTTATCAATCTTTTTTTCATATTCCGTCACCTTCAAATTGATCAACCCTTGTAAAAAATTACATACTAAGAAGTCTCTAATAATGATGATTAGCATTTTGAAAGATTGATGATAATAAAAGTAGTACACCGTAATAGAAGTTGATAGAAAATGCCTTTAAAGAGCCACTCCGTGATTTTCATAACATATTATTTACCTTTAATACGAATCTAAATGTCATTTGTGGTGATATAAAATCAAAACATCTTAACTTTTCATATATATGACAAATACTGTTTTTCCTTGAAAATTTAAAAACAGCCTTATAAATGCAAAGTGTGTAGATATCACGTCCAATATACATGGATACTAGTTATATAACCTAACAAACACTATTAACTCCTAACTGCCCTCCTGGCTGTTTTAGATAAGTCTCCAAAATTACGTTTGACTATTTGACGCGCGCCACTGTCCGGTTTTCGATCATAATTGCAACGTTCTACCTTCATATTGTCACTGTAAAAATACAGTAAGCTTTAAAATGTGTCTTTTTGGTAACAGTCGATACTTCGCGATCAAATGACACTATTGATTTAGTTTGGCAAATATGAATCCAACAACTCACGGAGAGGCTCTTTAAAATAATTGTATCTGTCCATATAAATTTGATATAGGTAATATATATATGACAAAACCGGAAATTCAACTGTTCTATATTCTACTGTCATCGAAAGTTAAAAGTTTATATATACTTTTACTTTATAATGTCAATTTTGTTATACACAGCTTGAAGGAACTATGTTACTCCTAACTGAGTTAATATAGTTCCTTCAATTGGCTACACACATTCAAAAATAATATGTGTACAATATACAATATGTGCACTATGTGCAATCTTAACTGCAAATTAGGATTTAGACAATGGACAATCTGTACAATGAAAAGTACATTCACGAATGCAAACTACGAAATGTCAATCACATTAGTGATTAGTTTGTCATTATGTCATGTAACAAAAGGACGGACTGATTCAATACGTCAACCGAGTACGTCTGATGAATTGGGATTTGTACGTAATGAAATAAGCATTGTTATCGATGTGTTCATCTGACAATCTTGTACAGAAACAATAAACCAATGTTCGACCCCCTATAAACTACATTACGTAACGATTGAACGTGAATTTGTCGGTCCTATCATTAAAGATTGCACTTACACTCCAATACTCGATCAATCACTAGATTTCATACGTCAGTGCTGTAAGATGCGCAATTTTCTTTGAAGGATGATTGACACGTGTCAAATAGACCGTGTTCCGTTGCAATCAATCAAGCTCCGAAACGTTTGTTTATTGTTTTGACCCTGTGTTTCAAATCATGTATTACAAGCTCGAATTTTCATATTTTTATTTCATACATATGTTTCTATATAATACATACCTATATCAACTGAAAGTAATGATTTACGCAACACGTATGAAAGAAAAATATAATTATATCCATGTTTTGAAAAATATATGGTTTAGGTCGATTATTCGTTGTTATTGTAAAAAAAGTGTATATCATTGGACGGCGTTTGCTTCTTCGATTCTTGATCACACACATAAAATCAACAAAATTAGTTTAAGTTTAAAGACCACCCCGATTTTCATCATTAAGATTATCTATATTTCATATAATGATTGGAATGTTGCTTACATACAGAATAATAAGTGTTCCTCAACATATTTAGTAGAGTATACATCCGGATTCTTTTAAAACCATTTCCAAAGCCAAAAAACATTTTGAAATAAAACACTTTATAAAACAAGATCGATAAAAATGTAATGTTTTATAGCTTCATGTCTGTCATAAGAGGTTGGCGTATGAGTAATGTAAGGAATGGCAGTAGGAGAGTTTTGAGATTCAAATCTAGTCTTTTTGGTAAATGGAGCGTTTAAATTCAGTTGTGTTATTTCAATGTTCGCTTCTTTCATCTCTGGTTTCACCTGGGCGCAAAAGTCAATGTGGATTTGCAGCCTCTCCTTCAAAGAGAAGAAATAGGAATAGCCTTCTTCTCATCAGTTAAAATTGACATTGGGTAACTAAATACTGGATATTTAAAAGAGTTTTACATAAATCAATAACATTAACACGTGATGAAATTATGTCTCCCCTCGAAGGGTCGGGAGACATATTGGTTTTGGCTGAGCTCCCGTCCGCGTCCGTGTTGACGTTCCCATTCGTTTCCGGAGCATAACTCTGAAAGTACACGACCAATCCACACCAAATTTGGTATACATCCACTTTATATCATATAGATGTGCCTTTTGGTGGTTTCAGCTTCTTTTATATTTTATATGTTTCTGTTTCCTTGGCAACAGTTTGGACTTTGAAGGAAAGGGTTAGTTTCCGGAGCATAACTCTGAAACTACTGGAGCACATTGGTTTTTTTTAGTTCATAGTTATGATTTTCCCCATTTTCATGGCCCAATTCGGCTTCTATATTCTTAAATTGAATCATATGTAGTTAATATTTTGTCAAGCATGACAAACTGCGGAGATGTTGATTAACCAAAACTTAAAGTTTATGTTGTTTTATAGAAAAGTTGTTAATTTTTTATTTGAGTTTAAAAAAACTGTAAGGAATTTTCAAATAAACAATTATGCTTGAAAAAAACCCACCTTCTAGTTCAACTATCCGCACACCGCAAAAATATCCTTTTTAAAGTTAAGTGTTTCATTTATTGATTAATTGAAATTCAATTCAATCTGCGTTGTCCTTAGTTAACCATTAATATGAAATAATTTGATATCCAAGTAATATCTAATTCAATCTTGAAATCAATCCAGAAATAGTCAAAGTCTCTTTATATAAATACACAAAACACATGAATCTTTCACTAAAGTCAATGTCACAAAACCTGCGATTAGGTTATTCACGATTGTTACCACTTTTTCACTGAAATAAACCCGTCTGAAATTTGAGTGACAGTTTGATGACCTCATAGTCAGGTGACCTAGGTGAGAGGTTTGTCCAAATCCACTTTTTGCAACTGATATAAACTCTTCAACACCCCAGCGTATGTAATGCAAACGTATCGCTCGTTTTTCACTGAAATATACACCCCTGATGCTTGAGTGACAACCCAGTGACCTCGCAGTCACGTGACACAGGTTGTCCAGAATTAGAGGATTTCCAAGTCTCTCTTCTGTTTGTCATTGCAATAAACACGTCTGCAGTTTGAGTGACAGGGCGGTGACCTTATAGTCACGTGATACAGGTGAAACGTTTGTCCAGATCTCGAGTATTTTGCCCTGGCAGCTGAAAACTAATTTTGGGGCGGACACGTTCGGAGTACGACAAGGCCACCATGTTACAGGCCCTCTTTCTGGGTAAGTTTCATACAATTATTATCTGATTAGTTATGTAAGCATAACTTGTGTCATCTGTAGCAATCGACATGGTTCATGGAATGTGTGTCATTATGAATGCTATTTTTTATGGCTTAAGCTCTAAGGATTGCTTACTTGAAATCAATTAAAGCATTCTTAATTAAATGATAAGTTATGTCAGCATAACTTGTGTCTTCTGTAACCATCGACATGACCATGCAATATAATGTATGATTGCTATTTCTTATGGACATGTTTATATTGGCGTGTTTGTTTGAAATTAAGTAAAAACATTCCTTATTATATATGCTAAGTCATTTAAGTATAACTTCTCATATGTAACGATCGACACATCCATTTGTATCAGTGTGAATTATAATTATTTTGGATATGTCTATGTTGGCAAGCTTGTTTGAAATTAAGTCAAAACTTTCATAATTATATGATAAGTTTGGTAAGAAAACTTTTGTCATCTCTAACCATCGATATGGTCCTGCAATGGAACATGTGTCAGTATGCAAATTATTCTTTATGGAAATGTCTTTTAGGCACGCATAAACTCTAAACACACCAATTATACGACTAGCCATCTGTATTATGTAACCATCGACGTGTTCCATGACAATGGAAAGTGTGTCTGAACCAATGCCGTTCCTTGGGGACATGTTAATTTTGGGCACGCATGTTTGAAATCAACTCTTAACATACCTAATTATCAGACTAGTCTTATAAGTATAACTTCTGTCTTCTGTAACCATTCACATGGTCAAGCCATTGGAAAGTGAAAGTGAAAGTGAATGCCATTACTTATGGACATGTTATTTTGGGCATGCGTGTTTAAAATCAACTCCATAATTCTTTATAATATGATTAGTTATGTAAAAATAACTTTTGCCATCTCAAACCATCGGAAACGCCCATGCAATGAAATGCTATCGCTTGTGGATATGTCGTTTAGGCCTGCCATATTTAATGCAATTCAAAACATTCCTAATTATACGACTAGTTATATAGGTTTATCTTGTGTCTTTTGTGATTTTCCTACTAAAAAGCAAACTGGTTCATGCATTTTCATTCTTATAAATATGCGTAGTTGAGATGTATCTCATTGTCATTATGCCAAAACACGCCTACAATAACTGTATGCTGTGTTGAGAAAACATAAAGTGTCGGAACATCTCTCGTACACTTCTAATATCGGTTTTATGCTTGCTTGAGATAACTTCACATTTTGTTGATTTAAAACAAAATTAATGGAATTATTCATATCTAACATTTTATCGACTTAGTTCATTCAAAAAAATCAAATTTGAAGTGTATCAGCGTGAATACTATTTTCACGGTCACGCCTGTGTTGGGATTGCTTGTTTAAACCAATTCAAAGCATTTTACAAATCCGTATCTGATTTGATAAATGAAAATAAGAGAAACCTTCTTTCATCTCCAACGAGTACGTTCAGGCGGAAAATCCTATCATGTGTGTGGCAGGACATGTCTGTTTTTGGCATTTTCCTGGTTTGAATCCACTCACCTACCCTTATTTGTGATATGGGCTAACCTACTCTTATCCGTTGACATTGGATTATTTGGTGCAAATCGTCCAGAATTGCAATAAAATTCTCAATAATTAAAATAATATAATCATGTTCTACTTTGAAATTATAACCGAGGAAGTGTGTACATGACTTATACGAAACGAGTGTATTTTTTTGTAGTGCCCGAGCGAGAGCGAGGACTATATACAAATTCGAGTTTTGCAAAAATCATATTACACGATTCCGAGTTAAATAAATTCTTCATTACCAATTCCAATCGATTTCAATCGCATCGACATATTCAGAAAAATACGTACATACATTGACGTCACAATCAGGGATTTTAAGACGTCACAGACGATGAAATACAATAACTCGCGCTGAAACAAACCTTGATAGGCAGAAGCGATAGGTGCACATGTGCTCGTATTGAAAATGTGTCACTATTTATGTTTAACGACATAGGACTAAATATTATCCAGCTATATCAATTCGAGAAAGGCATTACATGTATTTGGAGATCAGAGAAACAGTTCAAGTTCCTGAAATCTACGAGGCCCGCCTTTCAAAACTACGGACTACACTTTTTCGACTTTGTGCTAAGTTATTTTCGAAACAATAATTCATTCCTTCAAAAAAACTTTGATACTTCGTGACGGTGCGGTCTTTGAAACCCGCTTATTTCCTTGTACCCTGTCTTGACACGGATATGACATCGTTTATCATGGACACTTAACATTTGTCAACCTGTTAAACCATTTGGGTATTGTATTGAAAATCTTTATAATGGCCATTTCTCAATTCACAACTTGCAACATTTTGTGGATAACGATGATCTATTTGCCATTAAGGGAATCGTTACTGGCAGGTTCACATACAAATTGAGGAATAATATTGTGTTGCTACTGCAAATTGATTTTTGATAATAGACTGTAACGAGTATGAAAGGTATATCCAAGGAAAGTGAGATCATTTTCCTGAAAGGCATTGTAACACGTGCAAACTATACTATTCGGGGACCTCATTACTCAATCCGATAATTCATATTTTTAGAATAAGGCGTCACGTATAAAACAAAAAGTTCATGCGGTCATTTATGTGTGACGATCTTTAAATCATTCAACGAAGGGAACTTTATGCTGGCAGCTGAATCGAAATTGGAACTTTTGTTTAGGAACTCATATATTGAACATGAAAATTTACCTTGCCGTTAGGAAAACCTTCTAGCATCCATATTTCACTTAGAAATCGTGCCATCGTGCCTTTAACATCAGTTACTCAGCTGAATCAAATAACATTGATTAGGAAATGCTTCTTGCAATGTCATATATATCAAAGTCTTTTTTATAAGAAAAATATCATCAAAGCTCTCGAAAGGAATAATGCAAAAGTGTGATTACATCGAGTCCCCCAATCCACGTAAATCCCTTTAATCCAACTATTGCAATGAAATGACTTGTTGTCTTGCATGGAAAGCATGTTTGGACCGTTCTTAAGCATGTACAAAATCGCTAATTTATGAGTTGATATATTATTCTAAGACATTTATTCATGACTTATTGGATTAAAAGCAACTATATCGCGTGACATATATGTTTATTTGATTTACGTGTTACAAATTAATACATTATCTATGACTTTTTATGAAGACAAGACACTGTCAAAATAAAAGTGTGTATGCAATTAAAAAAAAAAAAAAATTATAATGTTTAATTGTAGAAAGGTTTTATCATAGTAAGGAAATGAATTTAGAACATTATACATTCTATCATGCATGACTACATTCAATCGTATAATAGTAAATATATAAATATGAAAATTACGTAATCGTGTTTTCATTTAACCACAGTTTCAGTGATAAATCACTTTTTTAAAGACAACACAGGGCTACGCCTTTGTTTAGTATTTATCACATGACCTGTGGGTTCAGATATTAATAGATTCTTCTTAAGGACATTTCTAGACTGTAAATGCAAGAAAGGCTCCTTGATATTGAACTGTTTGGTGAATGACTATTTGTTTATAGAAGTAAATAAAAAAGTAAATATGAAAAGCCAATCCTTTTTTTCAAACTTAAATGAAATTTGTTTTTTTTATTTTAATCCAAGGTATTTTCTCCTGAATTGTTTATATTTTTTAAATTCTATTTTCTTTATTCTATAGTCTCGCTCTCTGAGGCAATCAAGTACAGTGCCACTTGAATCTGGCAAGTGTGACTTTATGTATACTTAACTTTGAAAATGTGCATGGAAATCACAAATGCCATACAACATGGCACTAGGCGGACGCAATCTGTCTGCATTCGTGGCCAAAATTCGTCATAGGTAGTCTTGATATATCTTCTGAAATATCCAAAATATGCGAACAAAAAGAAATATTTTTAAATTAAAAATCGTAGAAGGGAGATAACTCATAAAATGTTGCCGTAACAAGTAACAACCGTTTTATCTATTTGGTATCGTGAATTATTATTGCTATAATTTTTGTCTGTTCTTTCAGAATCTTTCAGGTTTACAATAGATTAATAGTTATAAGTATAAACAGGTCATTTGGTTTCTGTTCAGATAGCCAAAACATATATTTGATATCACATTTTTATAAAACGGTAATTAGATGATTTAATGAAATAATCATAATATCTCTTATAGAAAAGTTTTGGAGGAAAAGTTCTTTAATGTTACGATATCACATAAAGTACCAGACAACAACTAGATATATCATCTGTAGATTTACTAGGAAACTCAAAACGGGGACTAAGTTCAGTTGGAAAGACGTTAGTGCATCACTTGAAAGGTCTGGGTTCGATTCTTGGCTGCGTCACACTGGAAGACGATACAAGATGGGAGTTCTTGCTCCTTGTTAGGCGCTCAGCATTATAAGAATAAACATGTCTTGAATTTGCGCTACACCGTGGCTGTCGGGTGCCTGGGGCGAAAAGAGAATTTCCAAATAACATTGTAATGATTATTTTATAATCTAACGTAGTGCACGATATGTTAGTAGAACTTTATCTCCTAAGTTAGGTTTTTCCCCAAGAATCTAATCTAAAAGGAGATACTTAACCAGCTGTAAACAGACGCAAAAGAACCCAATAACATATATCATTATCAGGAAATGATAAAAATTCATAAAACAAAAATTGTTTCTGGAAATAAAAACTACTAATAGTAATTCTCTTACAATTGTAATCGTCTTACACCATGGTTATTTGTTAAGCTACTAACTTTACGCTTAAAGCCTAAGCAGATTCATAACTGGAGGGGAATGCAGTTATTATTATTATCATTATTAATATCAACATCATAATCATGTTCATACCCCGTGTCATATACTTGGTTCATATCCAATGTCTTGAAATTTCTTCAAAATCAGTATTATTTTCATGTAATTCATAGCGAATAAAGCACTTTAACGACTAATGTATTATTTCAATGTAAAGTGATCATAAACATCCTCAAAAAGCTATAGAAATAAAATAAAAAATTAGTTAACAACCTTTTGCTTGGTTGTTTTTCACACCTTAACAATGACGGGCTAATTTGTTGACCACATGCCTTAGGGCTTGTTCATGTAAATATGCAATACAAGTTATTGGTACAACTTGCTCACGGGCATGATCTTAAGGTGGCTGACACCTTATCTGGCGTTCTAAAGCACGGTGGTTTGTTGTCGTTGTCATTCTTACATACGGCTAGAGATAATACGCCTCACCAAAAGAGGATCATGAAAAAGTCGCATTTATGAAAAAATGTTATCATGATAGATTGACGTACTGTTTCGTCCAAATTGTTTTTAAACAGAGTGTTGTCAACTAACTCAGATAAACTTTGAGCTATCAAAAAACTATTAAGTTATTTAAGGATTGTTTTACATTTTTTGTGCCTCTATCGATGTATAAGAGCAACAAATTGTATAACATTTATCATGTTATACAAAATTTGTTGCTGTTATATATCGATAGAGGCAAAACATTTTTTAAAACAATCCTTTTAATTACAAAATGAACTCTATTTCCCAAAATTTTCTGAATAATTTTAACACATCTTGAATATTTGTCGTCAACATTACGTTAGTTTGCAGTTTGTTACACACAACTATACATGATGGAATCAAAATTGCGATTTCATGTACTAAAACGGAATATGATTTAATTTCGTATTTATCAGCATTGACGCGCATGCAATCAAAGTTCGTCATAACTCAAGTCCGCATTTTTTATATAACCCTCATTAGCATATCATGTGACATGCAAAATGGCCACCGTGTAACATCATTTTGTAATTATTAAAAGTTAACTGTGGAACTGTCAACATAACATCGAAGTTTATATATATGGTTATTTAAACTTAAGCATTGCATTTGACAATTTCATTCAACGCTTTGCAAATTGTAACTGAAAACTTCTCCGACGTATTTATTGTTAGAGGTCTCTAGTGTTGATTCTCTTGTTCTCACCGGCAGATCATATTATGCCATTGACAAATTCCTTTCAAGAGATTCTGAGTATTGTTACTGACTCCTTCAAATCAAGACATTCTTTCTTGTGGTACTGAAAACTTCCTTTCAAAAGAGGGAGCGGGATAGAGCAGTGGTTAGCGGTTTCGGTTTCGGATCGAGAGGTCCATGGTTCGAATCCCGCCAGGGGCTCGGCAACTTTGTCTGCAGTAGAGAACTGTTCTACACGCAGTAAGATTTGGATGCAATGCTACACTGAATTTCAGTGCAGTACCATCCATGGTTCGCTAGTTCCAGCCGATGCTCGCAGGTTTCACCGCAATGCATAGCCACAATGATGTTGCGGGCTTTCTCTCTTCCAAGCGGCGTTAAACCCAATCTCAACTCACCTCACCTCCTTTCAAGAGATTCTTAGTACTGTTACTGACTCCTTCATTTAAAGAAGATTCTTTGTTCTGTTACTGACTCCTTCATTTCAAGACATTCTTTGTTCTGTTACTGACTCCTTCATTTAAAGACATTCTTTGTTCTGTTACTGACTCCTGCATTGAAAGAAGATTTTTTGTTCTGTTACTGACTCCTTCATTTAAAGAATTCTTTGTTCTGTTACTAACAACTTTCTTTCAAGAGATTCTTGGTACTGTTACTGACTCCTTCATTCAAATATTTCTTTGTTCTGTTACTAACAACTTCCTTTCAAGAGATTCTTTGTGGTTACTAACAACTTCCTTTCAAGGGATTCTAAGTACTGTTACTGACTCCTTCCTTTAAAGATTTCTTTGTACTGTTCCTATCAACTTCCTTTCAAGAGATTATTTGTACTGTTACTAACTCGTTCATTTAGATATTTCTTTGTACTGTTACTATCAACTTCCTTTCAAGAGATTCTTTGTACTGTTACTGACTCCTTTATTTGATGAGATTCTTTCTACGGTTACTAACAACTTCCTTTCAAGAAATTCTTTGTACTGTTACTGACTCCTTCATTTAAATATTTCTTTGTACTGTTACTAACAACTTCCTCTCAAGAGATTCTTTGTACGGTTACTAACAACTTCCTTTCAAGAGATTCTTTGTACTGTTACTGACTCCTTCATATAAAGATTTCTTTGTACTGTTACTATCAACTTCCTTTCAAGAGATTATTTGTACTGTTACTAACTCGTTCATTTAGATATTTCTTTGTACTGTTACTATCAACTTCCTTTCAAGAGATTCTTTGTACTGTTACTGACTCCTTTATTTGATGAGATTCTTTCTACGGTTACTAACAACTTCCTTTCAAGAAATTCTTTGTACTGTTACTGACTCCTTCATTTAAATATTTCTTTGTACTGTTACTAACAACTTCCTTTCAAGAGATTCTTTGTACGGTTACTAACAACTTCCTTTCAAGAGATTCTTTGTACTGTTACTGACTCCTTCATATAAAGATTTCTTTGTACTGTTACTATCAACTTCCTTTCAAGAGATTTTTTGTACTGTTACTGACTCCTTCATTTAAAGATTTCTTTGTACTGTTACTATCAACTTCCTTTCAAGAGATTCTTTGTGCGGTTACTAACAACTTCCTTTCAAGAGATTCTTTGTAATGTTACTGACTCCTTCATATAAAGATTTCTTTGTACTGTTTCTATCAACTTCCTTTCAAGAGATTCTTAGTACTGTTACTGACTCTTTCATTTAAAGACATTCTTGGTTTTGTTACTAACAACTTCCTTTCAAGAGATTTTTGGTATTGTTACTGGCCTCTTCAACATTAGTTGTGTTGAGATACAGAGATTCTTTGTACTGTTGCTGACAACTTTATTTCAATACAACTTATAATTACTTTATGGACGTTCGTGATATTGTTACCGACAACTTTATTTCAAGAGATTCTAGTTATTGTTACCGACAACTTTATTTCAAGAGATTCTAGTTATTGTTACCGACAAATTCATTTTAAAGGAATCTTGGCAGTATTACTGGCAAATTACTAGAGACTGTAATCTTATCGAGTCTGGGTAAGAGCTTTCTAGTTTGCTACTGGCAAACACATTTTTAGAGTGTTTGTCACAGTTAAAAATTCAGAGTATTCTAGTATGACAACAGCACTTATAGGGCATTTATGTGTTGCTTTTGTGAACTTAAAGTCTAGAGTATACCAATGTTTGTCTACGAAATAGCAAGTTCTTTGCTGCATGTGACAACTCAATCTCTTGACCTAAATGTACTTGACTTTCATGTAAAGGTATAAATGAGAGACAACGTTTACCTAACCAATTCATTATCTCTGCCGGTCTTCTTATACGTCGCGTAATTTGCTTTAAACTATAGCTTAAAGTGGCGGTAGCACGTATTTAAATATAGATCTCACGAAAATATATCTATAGATAAATGTTATCAATTCCAATTTCTATTTTTTTTCCTAGTTTTGAACGAGCATACTATTTTCTCTTAAGCTATGCGAATCTCCCTACCTCAATTGTTCAAAAGGTGTTCCACATAAAAAAATGGTCACCAGTGGTTTTTGTTTGATGATGGATAATTTCTTCTAAGATGAGATGTTTTTTTTTGGAGTAAAATTTCACGAAAAAGTTTCAAAACGTGCTAATGTCCTTTTCAGCTTCTTTATGGCCGCTCGTGGCATGTTTAAAAGAAAACATAATATGTTGTTTGGGTCGAAGAAATCATTTGGCAATTATGGCATCGTGGGCATCTTTTGCATAAAATAATCCCCGTAGCCTAGCTGATTCGATATTTCAAGACTTATGTTAACTTCAGTTTTGAACAATCAGGCTCACTCAACGTATTTAGACCCGCGAAGTTCCTGACTTACCCTGATATCAAGACAAAGGTCTCTAGTCGTTGATAGCCTGTTATTCCTGGCTTTATTTGGCATGCAATTTTTCAACCAATGATATTTCGTTATTCAAGGTGTCATATAATTTGTTTGTTATTTTAAGAGCGATTCAAAACATTGATATCAGGGTAATTAGGTAGCTGCGCGGATACAGTATGTTCATGGAGCCATCCTCGGTTTCCCAGGGCTGAAATTCTGTACTGAATTCACCCGCCCTTAACTTTAGTAAGCGAAAGTTACTGCTACGTTAATTTGATCTGTGATGTTACAACACGTGTTGTTCTTGAACTTAAAGAAACTGCCTTAAAATCCATCTTTCAGCTCACACTTTAGTGTTCTCAGCCAACCAGGTGACAGAATTCCAAGTTACTTACCATGCGCTTAATATGATGTTTAATATCCATTACATGTTTTTTTTAACATTTTATATCAAGACCATTCATTGGATAATTGTTTCCAAAGCATTTAATTTAAATGGGAATGGAAAATTTAATACCCCAGGGGTTAAAAGAGCATCGGAAAATTAATCCCCGGATGACCAAGCATCGTGTCAAATTTGCATTTAATGACTAAACATGACGTTTGATTATTTTTTAAATGTGACTGAAATACTCGAATAAATATATAACGAAAACTCGCCATCCTAAGTTAAACGATATAGAAAAAGGCATACTGAATACTAAATTTATAAAACATTTATCAAACATAACATAATAATCCATATTCATTATGATTTTGCAGGAATAACGGCAGCAGTCCTTGCAGGTAATATGTGTTATAATTCTTTGATATATTTATAGTTTTTGTTAAAACGAATCAATTTTGTTGCATTCAATTTGTAATTTATCAAGAATAATACATACTAGCAAAGACTGGGTACAGACATCGAATTAAAACCTTTGATAATCTTAGATTGTCATTTCAGCTTAAGTTTTTTTTATTTCATAATGTACTTCTAATTTTTTCCCTTTTCCCTTTGATCTTTGTTTTTCATTCTGACACTGAATGCTTATTTGTTTTTCAGGAATTCCTACGACAGAGGGATGTAAGTAGACTTGACTTATTTCTATGAAGAACGGTATCATAGATAGTTTATCAAAATAAACATGTTTGCATCAATGCGGAAATGATACTAAACGATCATACGTGTAATACCGTTTTGATTTTATTAATCTAATGAGAACAGTTTTACCAGTGTTGTATATAGTAATGTTGGTTACAAATCCAATTCATGACAGAGGTTATTGGAATATCTCGAGACAGTTTTTAAGGTGTGAAAACGAAGACAATCAAATGTCCAAGCCGTTGTCAGTATCATTGAGTTTCTGAAGACATGCGCAGAGCTAATTCTATTTATGTAACCAAGTTATGACGGCATAATGGTTTTTGAAGTAATGGATAGAATGGTAAAATCGATCCTGTGTTGTAACATATTTGTGTACCTAGCTCGTTAGTGCTCGTGAGATACCAACCAAGTATTCGTTTTCTTTGATATGTTATACAACAGATTAAATGAAATTTTCATCTATGAAAGGGTTAACAATAAGAAAAAAGCATGTGCACCCTACATCTCTCATGAAATGTTGAAATGAAAATAAGCGTCTATTTATATAACACGTCAGTCCTTTTACGAAAAGTCCTAAGTGTTTTTTCTTGACAAGATACATGATTGTTGTATGACGTTAAAGCTACCAACATGGCAGTTTGTCAGAATGCGAGACAAAGATGGATATCAGTGTTTTTTCAACGTCACGTTTACCTACATTATCCGTAGAAAATGCGCCCTTCTATCATCAATGTGTGGGTCTCTTAAATTGTTAGGTCTTTTGCTAAGGAATTGTCTCTATCAAACAGAGTTTCTTCAGGCATTTGGTCTAAACGTCATTTTCAGAACATTGTTATGAGAACTGTAGTGTCTCTTTAGGGCTAAATGAGGTATTGGCTAATCAAGGGCTCTTTTTGAACGGAATATAGCTACAACCATGTAAAGGATATCAGAATTGATGTTCTTGATGTTCCAATCCTGTAAATTAAAATGACGTTGACGTTAAAAAACCAGGATAACTTTCGGCCTTGAAGGGGAAATAAAAAGTACAAGGAGTATTATATAGAGGATATTATATGAGTGTCCATGACATACTATATGTACGACACGAGTGCCTTAATAATAGTATTTTCCGAGCGAGAGCGAGGGATACACTGATATTTAGGCACGAGTGTCGTGAACATAGTATGTCATGGGCTCGAATATGATATTCTGTTCATTACCGAATTCGCGAAATCAAAGGAAATTACCAAAATCGACCTCCAAACAGACTGTTTACCCGCCGCCGTCACATTTGGAACGTAACGTCATAAGCGAACTGTGACGTCATAGAATTGTTTATGACGTGACGTCACAATGAAAAAGTGATATATTGCCCTAGGGAATCGTATGAAAAATATGAACCCCAATATAATTTCCCTCGTAGGTAATAATATATAGTATTTCATTTGTTTGTGTTATAGCATAGTACAAAATATGACTATTTCGTTATGTCATGTTTACAAAATCACGTATTTTCTAAACTGAAAACTGATTTGATTATCATTACGTTGCAAGTACCCTTTTTCCCATAAGGATTTGAAGGAATAAATATTCATATCAATGTTTAAAAAATAATGTTTTCTACTAGGGTACCAACACAAAGCTAGTAACTGGAACCTACAATCGGGTAACCCGTGTTTGATTTTGAAGACACTTCTAGTGAAAAATTTCTTTCTCTAATGAATGAAATTTTCAATATTGGTGTATTACACACTTGTGTTTATAGATAGGTAGTCTAGTTCACATTAGATTTGATTATTTGTAGTATCTAACTTGCTGTATATCTTACTGGCTTACTTTTCTATTTGCAGCTTTTACATAACGTTAAAGATACGTCTATGTCATGTATGACAGCGAACATTTTAAAACAAGAACCACATAAAACCATAAATGTCAACCTTTTTTTGAAAAAAGTATTTCTTTAAAAATTTTATGAGACCCAGTTTTGTCTCAAGCTTGCAAAATGAAAAGTAAGCTAATAATTTGCATGTCAATATATACCCTCACTAAAAAGAAACGCATTCTTTCGTGAAATGTTTACATCGTGCTGCAAAGGGATTTCACGTACATGAATACTGATACGTGTATCGAAAGTTTATGAATTCGGGCTCCATGAAAATAAAATTGATTTACGAGAGAAAATTTTAAGGAAAGGAATTGAATAGTTTACAATGCTTTCCTATAACACTACCAGATTTAATCCAGTGAAATAATTTCTGATTCTCTTTAAGGGCTAAGGCCAATTGTTACTACTTATTGACTTAACTTTGTCGTCCAAAAGTGTTCCAAACAGAGTTAGTACGCTTACTTTCGGTAACCACGCCCTTTTTCTTAAACATTTCCAATACATTCTAGCATTTTCCTTCTTTTTAAAGGACGCCTTTTGCCTAACCAAGCTCTGCAAATAACAGCAGACCAGTAGATATTTCACACTGCATTTCTTTTTCTTGAGTATATATTTCAATTGAAGGGAAAGAGTTCGTGATATTGCTTGGTCTCGTTTGAGATTATCATGAAGCCTTTTGCTTCATTTGAAAATTTACTTTGGCATTGTAGCACGTTTTCTTAAGGAAATAAAAATATCTCACTCGTAGAAAAACAAATGTTACCAGTTGAGAGAAAATCCTTTTTTTATATGTATACGGAATTCTTAAACGAATGCTGGGTTAAGTTAATGGAATCAAATTCCCTTACTTGAATGATGCAGATGTGTCAACACAAAAGTGGCTGCATGAAGAAGGAGAAATTTCGAAGCAATTCTAAATTATAAAAAAAACGTTTTATTTGCTTTTAAGGCAAATAAGTTTCTTCATAAAATTAAGCATTGTTCCTACATGGACGTCAAAGGAAGTTTATATTCAATTTTATTCCCCTAAAGCTCATTTTAATATCCTTTGGACTCTCAGATGTGTCAACAATGCTTTTTAAGAGCAAGTTAACCGATAGTCATCTTTATATTCAAATAGTTTGCAATTGCTGAGACTGAAATTTCATTTCTGAAAGAAAAAACTTTTAATTTTTAAGATGTACAAAATAGCTTAAAATATCAAGTTGTAAAATAAATTTTTCACGTGGCCTCTGTACCAAGTGAACAAAAGATAAAATTACCTCATTTCTCGAATGAGAATTTGCACGAAACAGTGCGGAGGATAACTTGTAAGAGCATTATAAGTGAATACAAATGACAGCGGTTCTCCTTGGTGAAACCGTTTCACAAAAAATCACGTTTCTTTTAAACGTACTGGTTTACGTTGAAATTTTTGGCTCTGCACTACTTTGAACCGTTTAAATGAAATTTTCAGTCAATTGCATTTAGTGAGAACTTAGCATTAATATCAGTTTTGCATGCATGTTTACAATATTAGAAGTGTTACTATCAATGTTTAGATAGAAGACTTCTTTTACTAATCTCGACTTGAAGGAAATCAACTTTTGTTTGGAAAGTTCACCCGTTTGATCGTTCAACCTTGACTTTTTAACCTTTGACCTGAATTAGGGAACAACGGACCACGGCAACCGTATCCGCCTCCTGATCCAGCAGACGTATCCGGTAAGGCACCTGTGTTTACATGACCTTGACATTATCAACGCAACCTTGACCTTATAAGCATTTTTTTAATAAAAAACGTTAATAGCATACATAATTTGTATCTCCGAATACGGATTACCTTTCAGTTGATTTCGCAATCTTGAACTTTGACCCACTTATTAGTTGCGATTATTTCAAAGTTCGTAAGGATAAAATTAAACGTTATATGCTTTCGCTAGGACCGTCACAACAAGCTAGGCAACCATATCCGCCGCCTGACCCTGCAGATGCTGCTGGTAAGAATGACCTTGACGTGACCTTGACCTAAATCTTAAATCATCAAAGAAATTTAATTCTCATTGTTTATGGTTTGGCCCACAATAAACAATAAAATTCCTCTAGAAATAAATTGATAAATTGGCGTCATATCCAAATAAACAAATTTAGAAAATCCATAACATAAATGTCATCAATTAGTCATCAAATGACCTTCACTTTGTATATAATCTTCGATCTATTGCACAATCACTTTATTTTCAATCACATCATGGGTTTCAACCTCCGTACCCGGCTGATGCAGCTGGTAAGGGATAATTACAGTTTTAAAAAAACAGTTTGACACATTATGCATTAGCAAGTTTTGAATGAAGCCTAAGCCTGTTTTTATTTAATAAAGCTTTTATTCAACTTTGATTTAACCTTTCTCTATTGTTTCCATTAGTTCTTAGACATTCAATGAAATTTTACTTTATTAGCCCCAAACTCCGTCCAAAGGCCAAGGCCACAGTATCCACCGACAGATCCTTTGGATATGCTCTCTGGTGACGTATCATTTAGTACGTCAAACGTACATGAATATTCGAAAAACATTAGACACAAAAATATCTTAATTAACTTAAAGTGGAAAATTACTAAATCAGAAAAGGACAAATGCTTTGTTAAATCTCTTTTAAAGGATTTATGAAGATGTAAACATCAAAACATTAGGGCCAATGTTCCACGACATATTCATATTCACATGACATAAACTTTGTATCACAACCGTAAATAAAACCAGCATGATTTGTAACATTTAACGTCTAACTTAATTGTGTAACATTTTCACGATATTCACGCGCAGCACGTGCTAAGAATAGAAGACCAATTGTCATGAGACGAACGCACCCCACGTGTAACTGTTAGCTCGGCATTTCGTTCAAGAGACAACACGTGGTATGAATTTTTCGAAATAAATTTGATCGGCGGAAGGCTTAGACGCCTATAATTGTTTTAAAATCTACATGCAGTGATATAATGTTGCATGTCGCGGAACGTTGGCTCGGAATATAACTCGTAAAGTTAATCTGGTATCAAAACAGGTGGTGCGGGATTGCCACCCATGCAGGGCAGACCATATCGCCCTGATCCAGCTGATATGACTGGTAAGCTCTAAATAATAATAATAACTAAGATATTAGATACTTATCAGAAATCTGTAAGTACAATTATTGATTTAGAATTTAATATGATACATTTAATAAAATTCCTGAATAGACATTCCGTGAACTTTTGGAATCATATGAGTTATCAACGTTATAACTTTTACCAGAATAACTGACTATCATTTGAAGTATCAATCTAACGCTTAGTGGTTTAGCAAAGTTAGAATAATCAAGTATAACATCGTCATTGAGAACGAAAACCGAACAACATACCGCTGCTAAAAAGAGAGATGTAACGATTTGAGATGAATTTTCTTTAATGAGAAAAAAAACGACTACACGCGTTAATTGGACGTGTGATTACTGTTCCAAATCTCATATCAGACTGTTAGTTGATGTTTTATTGAAACTAGTTACATTTGGTGTAATAAATATCTTAGGTCTTATCAAGTTTTAAAAGCGTCGATGAGATTTTTGCACGTATGATGACCAAAATGACATGAATTCACGGAATGTGTCTTTTTATTTCCATGAAATTTTACATCAGGTTCACAACTTCAAAACATGCCTCCTCCCTATCTACAAGACCCAGTGGATGTTGGTGGTAGGTCGTAAACTCATTTTTCGAGTAGGACAATTTGAAAGGTGTTCTTCAAATAACGATGATAAAAGTAAAAAAAACGCTTAGATAAAATAATTCTACCTGGACAAAATATCTTCTTACCTTATTTTTTCTCAAGAATCTAAAGTACATGAAGGACCAGGGAAGTTTCAATGAGGTCTACAGCAAGGTGCCATATACTTACCTTGTTCATTATAATAGTTACAAAAATAGTCTAAAAATCATTTAATTGACTGCTTTTATAGGGTTAGAACGTAGACTGAAATTTACCAAGTACACGTAATTATCTTATCGTTGATACGTACGTGGCCAGAGAAAGGTTAAAAATTCTTCTCAATAATCAAAACTTTAATTCATGCAAACCAAACCGGGATTTTCATAACGAATCGAGGGTCGTTTGCGAATTTTATCTACAAGAGTCCTGTATGTGAATGTCACTTTTATCAAGTACGTTATCATGATATAATTAAAAATGAATGATTTTTTTTAAAAATGACTATAGGACCTCCGATTTCCTCACAAAGTAATCTACCCTACCCAGCTGATCCGGCAGACATTGGTGGTAAGGAATTACAAGTTATGCACAACATTTTGCGGTGACTCACATATGCAAAACGTTGTAAATGTTGATATTTTATCAACAAGGGATGATTATTGCTGGAAACATCTTGTATTGCTAGTGTAATGGATAATGACATTTGTTTATCGATATCTGGGCATCGATCGAGGTTGGGTCTCGCAAATTAGCCAAGAAATGATTTTAAAGTCACTGCCAGTCGGAATCTAAGACGTATATTATTATGGAATGCTGGCATATTAAGTCTACATTCAATAGTTTTATAGTAATATCTTGTACATGATACTCTCTACTCGAAGCGCTAGTAAAATCACGATCACAGAAAGAAAGTTGCAATGGAATTTATTTTGTATGTGATGTGTTGCCTACATTACCACAGGACCCCCTAACCAGTCACAACGTAGACCTCCCTTCCCTCCGCCAGACCCGGCTGATATGCCTGGTAAGAAATTAACCTTAATGACATTTGCCGTCTACACTTATAGTGTAGTGAATGTCTTTCCGTTTTTGTGTAATGTTAAATGAGAACATCATAGCCAGTTTTGAAAAATTTGACATCACGATAGTGAGGCATCCCAAAAGCCCGCTCGTTTATAAATATAATTATCCCACCAACAGGTCGCCAGCAATACCCACAAGAGACACCTCTCGATATGTCTGGTAAGGCATTCACTAATGTTATAATTAACTTTTCCCCGGAATTTATTCACACACATGTAGTCCAACACAAGCGTTTTTGTTAGTCGCATTATAATTCTTTTCAAACTTTAGTAAAACAAATATGAAATGTTTTATCTTTTATGTTATTATATCAAACAATTTAACAAAATTCACTTAAATTTTATAAAAAAATGTATTAAAAAGTCATGATGTTGAAAAAGTTTTGATGAAATGGGGACAAGTACAATATATTAAATATTGTTAAAGTAAATTTCAATCGAAAATCGTAAACTAAAACCAGTTTCTTCTTCACCAGGCAGACACGCCTTCCATGGTAAGCTCGGTCTTTCAACTTCAATCATCAACATATATTTTTAAAAGAGAAAATCAGAATGAGTATCTACATAAAATTTCCAAATAAAAAATTAATGTAAAATAATATAAGATGGTGAAACAGTATTAACAAGCCTGGTGCATTACAAACTTTAAACCGATTCTTTGTCATAAAAAAATAAGATGGTCTTGATCAAAGTGTATGAAATTTAATATTAGGTTTGTTTATTTTACAAAATTTTAACTCATAAAACATAGGGGCTCACTCAAAACCCCCTCCAACCAGAGGACGCTACCCACCACCTGACATGGCCGACATGCAAGGTAACTTGACCTTGACAGTTACGTGACCTTGACCTCAAGTTTATGACCTTTAACCACATTGTTTTCAGGGTGCCTGTTTTAATTTGAAGGAATCAGTTGGGTGCTGGAAACGGAAAAGGTGGAAAAATGTAACAAATTGACAACCAAAATCATGTTAATATATATGACTGACATAAAAATAATTATTAGGTTTGTTTTAATTGTCCTTATGCAAAGTGCTTATAATCTGAATTTGTGTAACTGTATCTGTGTTTTGATTTTCTTTTATTTTGATGACATAAGTCGTGCTTATTTTGGCTTTTCTTTTTGCATTTGATAAAAATTACCATGATTTTGGATCCTAACATAAACTAACATTGATCTTTGTATTTGTGGTTTTGAGGTAAGGAAATAACAAAAGGGTAAAACAAGACCTGTTTATTCGTGGTAACTATTTCCTTCTTCACACTGCTGTTTTCTCATTATTTCTTCAAAAATAATGATAATTAACTATATGAATATGTATTTTCAGTCGCTATATGTTATGTTAATGAAAATTTTGTTGTAAAAAAACTTGTTGATCTTTGTGATTTTAGAATGCTTCAATTTCTTCAAGTTCCTTGCATATTAATAAATTTGTTTGCTTAATTTCAATTAGGGGGACAAAGACAATACCAAAACCTTGGTAAGTAACATTACCTTTTAACTATTTTTTTGTTTTGTTTTTAAGATACTGACTTTTACATGTTTGCGCTGAGAGCATGACCAAGTGTTGTGGAGTCAAGCGCATTACAAATGTCCTATATTATTATTATTATTATTATTATTATCATTATCATTATTATTATTATTATTATTACCCACACAGGGCTAGTTATTTTGATATATTTGTGATGATTTTTGTTCTTCAAATTGCTTTAACGAAATTTTGCTGCAGCTTGGAACGTTCTTGAAGCCTTTTCAAATGCCTCTTTTTTATTTTCTTTGCGTTATCACACGCATTGTTTTTGGTAATGTGCAATAAAGAGTGATATCATTTGGCAGATGACGTCATGTTGATGTAGACAGACTAACAGACAGACAGACAGATTGTTTATTTAATTCTCACCTCATTACATATTTACATTACATACAAAACTATAAAAGCCGATCCACCGCCTTTTGGGGTTTTGAGAGACTAAACTCATAAAATTGTACAATAAGGGATACAACAATGTATGGTTAAGACCATATATATATATTGTTTTATAAATAAAACTAATGTTACTAACTTTTTCGGCACATTATAATTTACAAAATGAATTAGTCGATAGTCGTCTTTTCACCACAAGTAATAACATTCAAATTATATATCATTGATGTTTTTTAACAATTCCTTCAGCATACATTTGGCAACTTGATTTGAAATATAGGAAACTATGCATATAGTTATCATGTATATAATAACCGGATAAGAAAGAAAAACTGATTAATCACAAAATAAAAGACAAATATCAATAACATTTTCAAGAAATACATGTTATAAAGAGTACAGTCTTTTTTACATTACTTTATGAGATTTGCCGTATCCATATTAATTCAGTAAGGATTGTAAGATATTCAATCTTATTGATATTTTTATTGGGTAGGCGTCTATATAACAATTAATTACGTGTTATTCGTGACAACAAAATTCTCTTTAGTTCCTTTCTGACCTTATTTAAATTTTGAAATGAAAATAAAAGAACACATTTGTCAAACAGTGTGAGTCAATCTTTTCTGTGTTTATTTCTTCTGAATCATCATCATATTTCTCTTAGAATGAAATATGTTCTCGAGATCAGACATACATAATCTGCCAACATCAGTTTATATTCTTCAGGTTTAAGAAAATCAACTATTTAGCATCTACCATCAGGTGGGTCTTCAATCGATAGCCAGTGCTATCAGGCACGTTTTTAATTCTCCCATCTTCATAAAAGGAAGTTTCAAGACATTTTTATATTCCAGGTCAAACAGAGAGTTAGTGTGGGACTCCACATTGATTCAGTTTTTTTAATTTCAGCTTAACCTTTAATCTCATTTATTTATTTAAATCGTTTCTTTGTAACCCTTTTATGTATTGCTTATTACGAAAATTGAGTTGTGATCATATACCACCCATCATCACTCATTCATATACAACATTATTGAAACCATTTAGGTCCAGGCTACAGACCCCCGGCTAACAATGCATACCCTCCGGTAGACCAATATGCAGACCCTGGTAAGATCGTTTGTCATACAAACTCTTTTTAGTTCTCCCCTGTTTCCTAACAAATTTAAATCTTTCGAGGCACTTCTATCCCTTTTCTTCAACCACGTTTCCGGGTTTTTTTTGTTCCAATCACTTTTCAAATATAAATTTCCTGAAGGTTTGGGGAAGGTGGTTTTGGTTGTACCTTTTTCGGTGATTTGATTCTAATTTGGTTGAAGTTCTTAATCCAATGTATGCATTGATATATGATATAGACGTCATGAGACAAAATTAAACATCTTCAGAGATTTCGAAAAGATTTTGATTCTAAATTAGATTTTCAAAAGTAAATATTGTTAAAATATCATATGTGTACATAAAAATAAAAGTCTCTCAAGTTGATGATGACAGATTTCAAGTATAACAACTGTACTTTTGGTCATAAAAAAAGTGAAAAAAGTTATTTGAACTAAAGCTTATTAACGTTTACTCGAACCTAACATTCCTACCAAGCTATGTTTAAATCTGACAACTGTGCTGCAATATTGATGGTTCCTGCCGTTCTGTTTGGCCTTTCTTAAACTAATCAATTTACAGGCGGCGAATTCTAAGCCCCGTCACGTGAATCATAACTAGGCAGGAAATGTGGTAAGGTTGTAACATAAGTAAGTGTATTAGGAACGACCTGGTGTTAATGAGATTTAAACTGAATATGTTTATAAGAGAATTGTTATTCGCGTGTTTACAATGTTATCTTCAACCACAACAGGGCCCCGTACCCGAGCGGGGTCAAATAACCAATATCCACCTGAACAGTATCCGGACCCGGGTAAGAGCATGGATATCGTCGTTTTAATATTTTGTCTGGAATTCGGTTATTTTGTGTTCCTTGTGAACGTCTTTTTGATATTTGATCTTCTTTTATACCTGGGTTTTTTGGTCAACATGTTTACGTTTGAATGTTTTTCTCCAAATGTACAAATAGTAAAGGAACACTACTTATGCAGTTTCATGTAAATGGTCTTCAAGAAAGTGATATTAGCACATGTACACACATTGTGATTATGACATTGGTTGCAATGGAAGGTATATTGTATATAATCACCAGGTAATTACTAGTGTTTACGTAAGGATATGGAATTTCCTATAGGTTTTGGACTTCAATTTTCTGTTGGTGGAATTTTTTTTTCACTGGATTGTTGTTGTTTTTTTTAAAAACTTCGCCGTAAAATAATATTGTAATGAATGTTATGATATTTATAAAAAAGTAAAATGCAATGTTTGCCAACATGCCCATAAGCACGATTTCACCCCTTCAAATTTTACTTGAACATGAAGTGCAAACGTCTTGTTATTGTATTTTCAAAAGTTATTTCTCAGGATAAGAAGACTTACACAAAAATTAGGAAAAAGATCCAAGGTTCAATATCAACTTTTGGATCAATATTCCATCTTTTATTGTTTTATTTTATTTTGGAGGAATTTATTGAATGAGGAAGGCACCATTTGTAAATTTACAAATCAGGACAAAGAATTGTATTGGTACATTTACAGGTATGGTACGGATTTAAGCATATGTATTGATGCATTTACACGTCTTTAACGGTTTATTCAATTTGGAATCAAAATTCAGGAAAAAAGGGGAAAATTATCAGTATACCTTCGTGTGCATTTAAAATAGTCGTATTATTTCTATTACGAAAAGAATGTCAAATGATACGAAATAAAACTATCTACAACTCGGCAGATCAGATTAAACATTATATCTGTTCTTATACATGTTTCTTATAAGATATATCGATGAATTGATTTACCTAAATAATGTAATATGATACGAAAATGAAAACTTTAAACCCAATAGGACAAAGACCAAGATCTCAATACCCTCCGGTAGACCCATATGCAGACCCTGGTAAGATTCACTGTCTAGATCATCCTTGGATTGGTTTTGATTTGGTTTCTTGAACTTTCTGTGTCGGTTTCCTGCTCAACCATATATCCTATGATGCATGATGTTATCATCATGAAATATGTAATGTATGATAATGTAACTGGACTTATAATATGATCATGAGCACGTCTTTATAAAGATACTTGCGGCCTATCGCGGTATGGTTTCCTGTATATTTTAACTCATCAGGATTTCCCTTTTTCTCTTATATCAATATATATTAAGCAAACCTAACACAGTCATTTATTCACAAGTCGTTCAATTCCTACCTACATAGATCAATATTAGCTAGGGTAGTAATCGTTTTTATTCATTCTTCGACGTTTTAGTCAAATGATTACATGTAAAATTTCCCTCCTATTGAAACTGTCCCCCGATCCATGTAAAACCCTTAAAGCCTTATCTGAACGCTTCACCAGGTCAGACACCAAACAACTCAAATGCTCGTGTTGACCAGTACAGAGACTTTGGTAAGACCTGCTGTTAATTGTGTTCAACATTTGCTTATGAATGTTGTGAATGCTTGGTTGAATGTTTTGAATGCTTTTGTTTTTCTCATTTATATGACGACTTTTCATTTTAAAAGTGATTTGTATTTCAATGAAATATTATTGTACCTCATGAATGTATGTAAAAGTATTTCATATTTTGAAAGGTAACAATACAGAACGTAAAGTATACGAAGAAGTGTTTCTATATCGTGAAGTTTTTAAATAATCTTTCTTCGAGATTACAGATATGTACTCATAGAGAATTTTTTTTCTGTTTTAATTTTTTTACACGAATAACAGACAAATGTTATTGCAATCGGTGAACCAGAGGGTTTTGGGAGCGGTTGATTACAATGCAGATAATTTGAAATGATGAAGTGTGGTCAGAGGGTATTATTTTGAATATACAGAGAAATCTTTTTCTGTATTTATGGGTAATGAAAATGTGAACGGCTGGTCATTATATTCATTGATGAAACAAATTCATGAATTTTAGAAAAATAAGACCCATAAACACAGCATGATAGTTTTCAAAACTTCCTGTGCAGTTGAGCAAAAATGAATGAAATTGGAGAAAATTGTGTTGGTTTTTTAAGATTAGAAAACTTCGTAATCTTTCTTTGTTAAAACTCTCGCTGTATGTTATTAGCGCAACAGATGAGAATGTATCATTACAATAACTCGATACAATAAACAAAAACTCGATTACATGGACTAGGACCGATTCGGAAAAACACTAGTAATTACCCTCTGGCTGACCAAATAGCAGACCCTGGTAAGATCTTGCCCTATATTTATTTTTTTTATATATGGATTTTGTTTTCAATGATATTTTTCTAATTAGAGCCTAAAAGGTAAGTTTTCGGAACTACAATGAATTAACATCAGTGATGAAATTTAAGGAGACAGTAACCAATAACCATCATAGTTTTTTGCAGAAGTTTGTGAAAAGTTATTCTAAAAGCCTGGTACATCACCGTATATTTATCCGTATAGCTCCTACAATGCTCTGTTATCTACCAAAACAAATGCCTTTTATTACTGATGACATGTGATTTATTTAGCCAATGGCATGTTGTTTATAAAGTAGCCTTCAGAAAAAACCTGAACCAACCTTTAATCCGGGTAGAGACCGTTATTACTTGATTTGAGACATTAGTTTGCCTGGTTAAGTTATGGAGTTGCTTCGATGTACAAGGTTATAAAAGATGCTTCATAGATATGATTACGCTTTTATAGCAAGATGTCTTACTGTCAACTTTTTATTCATTTATTTGTTGCTTCTTTTGAACTAATTTTTTTTATCCCCCAACAGTTGCAAATATACTTTTTTCTTTGTGCAATTTCAATGAAGCTTTTTTAGGCGTTAAGGATTACATTGTTTTGCACTTTCCATGGTTCGATTCAAAATTACTTTAAAGGCACATGAAAATTTATAATCCGTCCTCTTATTCTAACTCGTAAAAATAAATAAAAGGTCTGTAAAAGTTTTTTTACATAATGTTAATAAGGACAGGCGTAATTTATCCTGTGAGTCTGTTGTAGATATTAAAGTATAAGTTGAAAAATAACTCAATTATTTATTTATTATAAGTTCCGTTTCACTCAATTTTGTAAAAGTCTAATCAACATAGAATAAAATCATTCAATCTTTAAAACCCAGGACAAAGACCCAGATCTCAATACCCTCCTGTAGACCAATATGCAGACCCTGGTAAGATTCACTGTCTCCGCTTTTGATTGGTTTTGATATGGGTATTGAATAAGGTTTTACGTACAAAGACATTTGTTAGGTTGGGAAAAATTATAAAGACGTCTACTTGTTCACATCTATGTGCGATATACTTGTGGTTTCAACATATCATGATGCATGTATACGCCATTCGAAAATAAAGCATGTTTACGTATCAAAATGTTCATATAAAACAACTCCTGTTGAGATGAACTGTCATTGGAAAGGATGGCGTAGACCGACGTTTGTACCATCGATGTGTCAGGAAGGAACTTCTTCTTCTATTGTTTATTTTCTCATGGGGAAGCTTCATTTTTGGTTTTGGTTTCACTTTTTGGTTTTGTGGTCGTATTTGCTTGTACCTTGAAAGTTAGTCCAATTTGAGAACACTTCACTGAGAATTGCATAATAAACAAACTAAATATTTGTTAAAAATATAGTAATATTTGAAACTTTCTATTTTTCGCCCTATAATTGCATGTATAAGGAAGGGTTTGTAATGTTGTACTTAGTATTAAATGTTGATTAGGGCATTTCCGTAATTAACGAAATGAGCTGAATTTTTCTTATTTGTAATGTTTCGTTTGTTAATTTTTGGATCCTATCTTTACATTATATAACATAAATATTGCGTGAAAACATTATTAAAAAATACATCACTGAAACGCACTAGGACAAAGACCCCAGCGTCAATACCCACCGGTAGACCAATATGCAGATCCTGGTAAGAATTATTGTCCCACTTATCTTTGTTTTCTTTATTTGGTTTAATGAGTTTATTGAATGGAGAACCAAAACGTTTGCAACTCAGCAGATCAGATTGTCAGTTATCTGTTCGGCTAAATGTTCCTTATATGATATATGAATTAATGAATGAAATGCATTATGAAACAAATTGAAAAATTTACCCCACTAGGACAGAGACCCGATCTCCAATACCCACCTGTAGACCAATTTGCAGGCCCTGGTAAGATTATTTACCAAGTTTGTCTCTGAGATGGATTATTTTGGTTCTAAGGAATTGTTGTGGTCTAAGGAGGTTATTTCAATGGTGTTAGTGACTACACACATCTATATTTTTATCAAAGTAAAAATTAAAGCTCTTGTATGAACATAACATGTTGTATTGTCAACTTGAATGGAACTCTTTGTTAAATCTGGCATTGAAAGTACCACAACTTGTAGTTGTTTTATCTATTGAGCTTTACATGCGCTCAATATCAAGTTTTGCAGTCTAACTTATTAAACATCGTTATACGCAAATTGATTTTTCATATATCTTAAATATCATATTTGTAGAAAATGTTTACTATCTGTAACATTCTAACTTTTAAAACATGGTTATACGCAAATGGATAATTCATATCTCTTAAATATCATATGTGGAGAAAACTTTTACTATCTGTAACATATATACATTCATATATGATAACAAACGTTGATGAATGCACACCATAAGACAATACAGAAACGTTTAATTAGGCCTGACACCAAACAACTCAAACGCACCTGTTGACCAATACAGAGAGTTTGGTAAGATCATCTTATGATTATGGTTATGGTTGATTTTTGTTTGGATGTGGTAAAACGTTGTCAACGCTTTGGTTTTTTCTCTTTTGTTAGCAAATCGCTTACTTGCATTAGAATACCGGAAGGAGCTCAAATTTACAAAAGTATACTTCCTTGATAGATTTTTCCAAAGGATTTGTGTTTTATCAACTTGTGATCGCATTAGGAATCGTTTGAAAAATAAGCATCTTATAGGACATAAGATATCAAAAACGTTAAAGTTAAAGAAAACATGACTATCATATCCTCCAGATTAAGAACATGCAAAAAAACATTTTTCCTTGATTTTTTCTTTTTGTAATTTTTTTTTATCACATGTACACATCTGAAACAGCAAACAATGAACGAAATCAATATGGTGGGGGATGGGTGATGAAGGAGTTGACGGTATAAAGTTTTTTATTTACTGAATTTGTTATGGGAAGGTGCCGTGACAATCTCTCGCTTCAGAGGTTAAGTCTCTTCAAATATTACATCTGTCGCTGGTATAGCTGTTTTCTCAAAAGCTTCTGTTATTGTGAAACATTGCAACAAGTCGTCGTCTTAAATTCAAGAAAATCATAAATTGTCCTTTATTTTTTAAAAATAAGCAGCATAAGGAGAAATCGTCATTAATGAAGATCGGATGTCATATAAGTCATAAAAAGCGTACCATTGGAATGGAGGTTACTTGGGTAATAGAGGAAGACGATGTGGCAAAAAATATTTTTTGGATATGCCGCATTATTTTGATAATGAATAACCTTTTCCAGCAAGTGAAACATGTTGAAAGAATTAAATTATAGGTTATTGGTGACTACTTAATTAATATTTTCGTACTTGATTATATTTTCAGAATTAGGGAGACACTCTACAAATATTGTCACGATGACATTTAAACTGATTGATATATTGTAATTTCTTAACAAATTGTATGATGGTTAATGTTTTTTCCTATTCATGTTTTTGATAAGATACGCAAAGCATCACTTACCTTCTCTATTTCTCATAGAGTTGGAAAACCATGTGATGTCTATGCTTATGATGCAAAAATATAAAACATTTGACTCCATAGGAGCAAGTCAAAGAGGCAATAGCCAATACCCTCCGGCTGAAAAATATACAGATCCCGGTGAGATCTTTATAATTGTACTTGTTCACATTTTACTTACTTCAAGCGAATTCATCTGTTAAAACTTCATTACTCAATTATGTTACCTTTTGGAATTTTCAACTAACTTTGCAACCAGACATTTGAATCAATAAATCCTGTTCACCAACATAAGGGAAAAGCATCAAACAAAAAGTCTAAGAACCAATGACGCCTACATTTTGTTTGAATCTTCTTAAGTCATGTTTCTAGTCATCTTCAACTTTGCTGACTTCATCGAAAATTATTCAACAAGTTGCAACATTTTCAAAAATAAATTTCATGATTAATTGAAATAAAATCTTTTCATTGGTTTACTTGAACGAAACACTAAACATTTGGCATAAATCTTTACACCAATACCAATACCTTAAAATCATACAGGTCAGGGTCCGAGACCATACCCTCCCATAGACCAATATGCAGATCCGAATGGTAAGAGGACTTTTGGACTAGCCATTGGTTGTGGAATCACTGTTAATTTATATTTATGGTATTGGTTGTTTGATACTTGTTTGATAAGTTATATTTGCTTTGGACTGATGTTTTTACAGACACGCCAATGTGTTTATCCTGAGTAACAATTTAGATTTTTGCTATGAAGGGTTTAAGGTACTCATTTTGAGATTTCATTTTGGTAACAGTACATGGGTAGGTGTCGATGCAATCTCTCGCTTCAGAGTTTAGGTCTTTTAATATAACATCTGTCCCTGGTATAGCTATTTTCACAAAAACTTCTGATATTGTGAAAGATTGTAACGAGTTATCATCTTTAATTAACGTCTTTGCTCTTGACTGATGTCTTTACAGACACACCAATTTGTTTATCCTGAGTAAAATTTTAGATTTTTGCTATGAAGGGTTTAAGGTACTCTTTTTGAGATTTCATTTTGGTAATACGTTGTGGGTTATTTTATCATGTCTGGTTTTGTGACTGGTTGTGGTTCTGTTCACGTCTAGCCTCGTATAAATGTATTTTTCTAAGGATTCAAATACCAAACCTTAAACTCTTTCCACTTTATGATTCAATGTCAAATTTTCCAGTAAATGCAAAAACATGCTAGTCATGTACTTATTAACAACAACATATATATAAGCTAATGTTTTTATATTGAACGATTTTGATATTTTTAGCAAAAATATATGAAGAACTTCCATGAGAATCTCGTTCCGTTTACAGTTTCATGTGTAATTTAGCATAGACACATGCGCCTATTCAATTAATGACAAAAATCTCTTATAACACACTAAACACAATAAAGTTTATAATGAAAGGACAAAACCAGAGACCAAAGTCGGGCAGTCCTTACCCTCCCCAAGAACCTTACCCAGACCCAGGTAAGTGTGGAAATTACATAATAAAACATTGATTCAAAGGTCATTTTTTCTCGGTTATAGTGCAGACCAATGTCTATAAGATGATTCCCTAAAGGTTCATGTTAAGTCTCCTAAAACATACTTATTCATCTCTTTGTTCAAATGAAATTTCTTAAAGAGACGTGTCAAATGAGTTAAAATGATACAAAATCTGATACAGTGTAGACTTATGTTTCTATTTCAGTGCTTTTCTTTTTAAAAGTAGACACCTATTGATTAAAGCAAATGTTAGTAAAATTTGATTTACTATAACTTGTGCTTTCCCCGAAGAAGATGTAATTTTACCAGATGCTTGGTATTTGGCTTCTATCATATGTTTATATATCATCTCAAAAACATTTAAAAAATCTTTCATATAATGTTTAAGTTTGTCGTGCATGACGTTTTCTCATTCATTGAAATGATTGATAACTTTATTTTAAAGTGACACTCAGTGTAGAGGCGATAAATGATAAATGTTATCAATGCTATTTTATTATAAACTAAGGCCTACATTAAAAAAAATATTTAAACTTCAAATTGGCTCAGTTTAGTAACATTCACGTAGACTTACGATATGTCTTCAAAAAAGATTGGTTATGAATATAACAGCCGAACTCAATGCATATGTATATGTTACAAAGTCATATCAACGCATATGATATTATACAGAGTCAATCAAAATTTTCATAAAAACACGGACTGACTTGTTAATGAATGCTAGGAACCAACCTTGTAGGAACAAATCAACGACCTCCGCCGTATCAACCTCGAGACCAGTTTGCAGATCCTGGTAGGATGATATGATTTCTTTGGGGAATAAAAATGGTTTAAATGACACTGTGGCAGGTCTTTTACTAAACCTTACATGAAAGGAAAAGTGTATTTTCCTAAACAATTGTTTGAAATATTTCAAACTTTTGCTATCATAATGTGTTGATTCTAAAATGACCGGTCAAATTAGTTTCCGCTTTACACCTTTATCGATTGGGTAAGTAATGCATTTTTTCCCTCTTGATTTATATGCATAGAGTTTTTTCGATAAAATTTGAACGAATCAACTTTGAAAAATGCTTTCTAACGTTACTTTAAATCGTAAATTCGTAACATGTATCAGTTAAGGAAGAGCCACACATCGCTCAATCTCTTGTAAAGAGATATCAACCATTTTAACATGTCCCAACTTTCTAAATACATGATATTTTTTTGTCCCTATTTTTTGCTACGAAGTTAATTTTGAAGAAAAGTCAACCGATATTGTGACTGCTTTGGAATTATTTCTAGTAGCCACAAAAAAATGATTGCATGCCTCTTGCAATATTTACTTTCTGCATTTTACAATACTGTTTTGATGGTCAATGTTGTCATCTATTCATGAATACTATCGAAATTTATTAGATACAAACGAAGAGGGTATGATAAATTATATAATTATAATTAATAAAGAATAATGCATTGATATTGAAATACGGATGAAAATATCCTATACCTCTAACCTTTTTCTGCAGTGCAGACTTTGAACTGAAGATCAAAAGACATAAACTCATTTGATGTAATATGTACATGCAGTATATTATGTTGTTATATTGTTAGTATATTGTTGATGTGTTATTGTCAGTTTTTTTAACCTGTTAGTTACTATGGTTGAAAAGCAGATTGTGAAAAGGCGATTATCAGTAAATAATTTTACCTTAAATACAAGGAATGAAACTGTCACATGATAATTATCATAGTCACTTTATCAAAACAGAATATGATTAAAGGTAAAAACGTTAAACCTTTTTAGGACAAAGTCAGCGACCGCCATCTAGTAACCCGTACCCACCATTAGACCCATACTCAGACCCTGGTAAGATTAAATGTTTTAGGTAAGATAATGGTTTCGGAATCCCCTATCTTAAAGGGACGGTGCTATCTCCTTTGAGGGAATCAGCGATTTGTTTGTGTGCATACGTTGGGGATGATTGTTTTTGTGGTTTATATTGATAAGATTAACAGAAGCTGGATTATATGCACTTGTGCGTTTATGGAATGTGCTTATTCAAGTCGAAACCAATGCAATGCTTTGGTAATAAGATGTTTGCCTCTAAGTGATGATGTGTTAAGGTACAAGGTCACTTACTTTATCCAGAAACATTTTAAGATGCAACAATGTTCAACTTTTACTATTAATCATAATATTTGTCATGAGATATTATCTAGTTAATTAATTTGTGAAAAAAAGATAAAAAACCTTGATATTCTACACCGTTATCAGAGATCTGACCCTGTATCATGTTCTGCTTGGATTATGGTTAATTTAACGTGTTCAAAGTGTACCTATGGCTTCGAGGGAAAAGTCTTCAAGGTGCACATACTATTTTGTGTTCTGCTTGTTTGTTGTCAGTTTTGCTTAACGTCATTTAGATATTGTTTTGAAAATGTAGTGCTTAATGTTATTACTTTTTATGCGGTTTAAACGTAATTTCCTCGACTCTGGTGACAGATTTACTTCTTTAAGAGTGTGAAGTCTTTTATCACGTTCTTTTACAAAACGAAACTTATGTTTACAGGGTTTTTTCGATATGATGTCCTGCAATGAAAAAGATTGCATCAGATTTAGGACCTCAAATATCAAAATACCAGATTATCGACGTTATATTTTAATTATTAATTTGATAACATATGAACAAGTTAAATATATCTATTTTAAAGAATTATCGCTATTAATGCAAACAATTTTAAACTGTCATTAATGTTTTTCGAGTCAGTTTAAAAAAGGGGAATGTACAAGTAAATATAAAATCAATGTTTTGAGATTTAAACATATGCGTATTAATTTTTCAAAAACAGATTAGGACAGATCACATTAGAATTTATCACAATATCGTATTTCATTGTAACTCATTAGGCCAAAACCAGCGATCAAAATCAGGAAATTCATACCCACCACAAGAACCATTTGCAGATCCGGGTAAGATCTGATACTCATATTTTTATACATTGTAAAGTGTAATAAAGAACATTATCATTAAAACGCTAAAGGCAGTAAAATATGATAAAAGAATCCATATATGATATATACGCATCAAACTACGATTACCCTAAAGACGTTACTCCGACATCACAATTCTGTCAATCACTCGTCTTGAAAACAAAACTTACACTTTACTCTTGATGTAAAGACATAACTTGAACATGTTCTTTCTGCCAATCATTTTTTCTTGAATTCAAAACCTACACATTATAGGACAAAATCAACGACCTTCCGGTGGTCCATATCCACCGCTGGATCCCTTCTCGGATCCTGGTAAGAAACCAACTTTCTATATGGAGTTTTGGGGATTTTGTTCCATTGGACTTTCTTTGGTGTGTTTCGAGACCTATTACTAACATTATCTGGTGAGAAAGAGGAGATTAATGTAATCATTTTTTCACTTTGAATAGGTCAAACGGAACTTGATTGTCCCCTTCCGAAATACGAAAAAGCGAAAAACATCATGATGATGCTTAAAGCTTAGGCTTTCTGTGGGTGAAACGTACGCTAACTTTTAAGCAGTAGTGTATTTTTCATATAACATTTATGTTTCATTCAGGACTTCTGTTTGATCATCATTTGGGGAACAGGGTTGTATCTTGGTAATTTGTTTGTTGACAAAATCTCATTGTTAATCTTAATGTTTTCATGTATTGAATGTGGCTCAAATCAAAGTTGAGGATGGGAAGCTTAACTCCGTTCGGTTAGTACTTGCAGTTTTATATCTTGTGGTAGAATTGTGTTATAAGTTATTTTCACAAAACATCTATTCTTACCCAAGGAGGCACAAATATGCCTGGTATTAAAGTTTAGATAATGGTCTTTGGCATAACAGTTTTGCTAAAAACAATAACTCGAGCTATTGTTCTCTGCCCAAACAACTCCCTGATAATTGTTTTAGGTAGTCTAGCACTCACGTGTCAACCAGACTTTAACAAAAACCAGCACTTTTCTTTTCGAATGGAATAACGTGAAACGTAAAGTGTTTATTTGTGGTTTGTTTTACTATTTCTTTCATGATTGTTTTGCTAATTATAATGCATAAGGAATTACTGGTAATACACTTGATTGTGCGAATGCATAACATGACACAATCGTTATTAGTCTCGCATGAATACAATGACCTAGGTAATTTGCAACTCTTTCCTAAAGTACCGTTGATTTTCTAAGACATGATTTGGGTAAGAAAATGAATAACCAACTCAAAGCTCGGAATTCGATTTATCTGTCCCTCGTGATATTTTGTTATAAATTCATCGTTAAAGCTCGGAACTTATCACAACAATCCACCGCGATTCCCCGCATCTGGATGGTTATTCTGGAACATTTTGAAGTCAATGCCCTCAGGATGTAATACATTGTCAGAATGACATAACGTCTATATAACCATGTGTGATATACAGTATAAGTGTATATTATTTTCAGATTTAAACATTTTGTCATCACCAAAAGATATATGTGTCAGATAAAGAGGTCTGATATGTTATATTAAATAGATGAAAGTGTGAACTATCTTTATATTTCATATACTTGCAAAGAGTACTGTAATTTGTTTAATCACAAAAAAGTGTTTATACAAACTTTTCTAAATGTTGTTCTTTTTCAGATTCAGGTCCAACCTATGTCGATAAGGAGATATTTCAGATTATTTTCAGACTTATTTTTTGCAATTCCATTTTCAGAGGTTTAAGTGTGACTTATTATGATATTAACACATTTTATATGTCCTTACAAAGGGATGATATACACTATTTTCAGATTTAACATTTAATATCCTATAGTATGTTTTACCTTGAAGTGGTGTTATGGAGTTATATTGAGAATTTCACATTTAATGTGTCATGACAAACAATATATTTTCTTCAAATTCAACATTGTTTGTCATTCTGTACGGATGTAAGTGAAAGTTATTTTCAGAAAATGGATTGCGAAATAGTGTGAGTGTTTAATAAACTAAGCTCATTTTTCAGGATAATTTTGTTCCCATATATAATGTGGTTCTTGATGATGTTGATGTTGATAATGATGTTATGTTATTGCATGCTTAAAGGGAATTCAATTAAAGCATTTTCCCTCACACCCCTATGAAAGGTAGTTTGTACATGATATATTCGTTTTATGCGTGTTACAATAATACGAAAATTAATATTGTTTTGCGTTTTGCAGGACAAGGTTCATGGGGTGCAGGTAAGAGAATTTAGGATTTTTCTACTGTTAATGAATATTTTGTTTTATTTCATGTTTAAGGAATACACTCTGGCAAATGTGTATATTGATCCAATAATTCTAAAACTGGATCCTCGTAACTTTTATCACCTCTGAAAATTGGAATAATTTAATGTAGTCAATGGGGTGTCCATGCCCATGGTGGGAGTAGGAGGGAAGGGTGTGGCAGATCTCGACTATATAGTAACCCTTATAATGATTAAAACATATAGCAGGCTGATTTGAATATATTTATCTAAAATTGATTACAACCATGCAATTTATTGAAATCATAGGTTGATTAAAATGAAATAACATTTTTTTAATACATGTTTCACATATAACGTTCGAGAAAATCTCTTGTATTTTAGTCGATTATTCAAATCATTATTATTCAGCCCAAAACCGACAAGCATCGGCAGCATATCAACAGCGTACGTACAAACATGCGTATCAGTAGAAGTAGTAGTAGAAGTAGTAGTAGAAGTAGAAGAAGTAGTAGTAGTAGTAGTAGTAGTAGTAGTAGTAGTAGTAGTAGTAGTGGTGGTTGAAATATAAGAAATAGTGGCTTACACATAGCAAATATATATATAAATATGTTGATATGTATGTATGCATGAGTTCTCGTCAAGGCCCACGTTTGCATGAAGTTGGGTTATCTAACCACTTGGCTAATATGCATGCGAAGCACACACTATTGGATAGCTTGTCACTGTTGTTCACACTGCTACATTAGCGTAGAATCCGAAGAACTCTTTTAATACCCAAATATCTATCAGGCGAAATTTTAAGAATTACGAAGATCTGGTTATTTATGTCTGTGTTCAGAATGTTTTCAGTCAATGAAATGTCATTATAGATGGGGTTTTCAGGAAATTTTAGTCAACGGTCTTGTCATTCGGGTAGTGCCGAAATTGCTAGACGCAAGTCAATTGATAGGCTGGTTATGTTTACATGAGGCATTGGGAATTACAGATACAGGGTGATAATATTTTAATTTAAATGCGCTAATGAAGCAGGGTGCCAAACTCTTCAATGACTTTCCCCGAAAAACACCTAGAGAAAATAGTTATGGAACAGTTTTATCTGATGAATATTGTTATGTTTTTTTAGCCTAGTACTAATACAAATTTATACTAGCCTGCCTAGCAATGCATGAACTAACAATTATTTATACTTATTTAATCACTAGCCCAATCTAACGGAGGTGAAAACTTCTACCCTCCGCCTGCCAAGCAACCATTTGGACCCCCTCCAGATTTAGCCGATGGAATGGGTAAAACTATCAATATGTTTGATATGAATAATTTCAAAATTTTGCATAACATAATCACCCTATAACAATTGTTTACGCAATTCTTTTCCTGTTGTGACTTAATGGTCATATTGATACATAACATAAATACTAACGTTATTTATAATCCCATTGGAATAAACTTTTGTTTAATCAGACAAATTGAAACATGAAGGTACGCAATAGAAACTTTGGAGAAAATACTTGATATTTCAAGATACCTGGTACTTTGTTTCATGGTATTCTGTAATATATGGATTTGTTCTGGAAAATTATAATGACAAAATATAATGGCGAGTTATGCGCCCCTTGTTCGGTGACGTCATAGCATGGCAACGTCATAAAGACCCCATGACGATCACTGAATAGTGTGAAACCGGTCGGGGATTCAAATCATTTTCAGACTTTGGTTTTTATCTATATGTGCTAGCAACTTTGAACGCTTGAACCTCGTCAATAATCAATACGGGTCTGCCATCAGTTACCAAAAAAACTCCGAGTCAAGTCAGTTTCCTTATTTCAATCTTCATATCAGAGAGTTTGACTCAAAAAAAAATCTGAATGATCAAAAGCAAAACCATCCTCTGTGACCAAGGGTATAATCCCCACTTATACCTTGAATTATTTTTGGGCTAATATAAATTTTATTGATATACACGCAAGAGATATTCAAAACAATTATTAATGATAAAATTAAATAGCAGCAAGCCAAGCGTCTCAGTGGGGACAAAAGCCGGCCTCCCAGACATCAAACACCGGAAGCTGGCCACGGACATCGTCACAGAACTGGAGGCCAAAACCCGACCAGTGGAGAAGTCAGCCATCTTGGAACACTAAGCCAGCAGCAAAACCAGCCTCGCAGACAAACAGCTGGCAGGGAAGCTCTAATACACAGAGCAGTAGCAGTAACTGGCAACAACGTAAGTTTTTGTGTCGTAATAGTGAATTTCGTTCCTTAATTTCAAACTTTTAACTTTTTTATTATGTCGATAAATTTTCAGGTATCGTGAGTTCTTCCGATTTCAGAGAGATGCATGAAATTACTTTAACCCTATTAACAGAATTAAACAGTACTTGGTTTTGTTTACACTTTTACCTTATGATAAAGTATTAAAGCAAACATAAACAAAGTATGCAAAATAGTAATAGAGGACACTTTCTTCTGTATGTTGATAGGATACATCTTATACTAAAATTTAACCAAATTCGTGTAGAAATACCTTGCTTTTATTTTTCGATGCTAATTGATAATTAACTTTCATTATTTAAACACTGTTTTTTAAAAACAACACTTTAGTTGAGAAGGAGATAAGCATGTCGCTATATCTGTATGAGTTCATAAATAAAGCGGTATCAAACAATTTTGGAGGATATTCCCTTTACTCTGTTTCTGTTTTATGTACGTCGAATGCTATTCAACACTATCAATTTTTTTCAGTTGCCTAAACATTATTCTCTATCTACCTCATAAGTAAATTCACTTATTTTCAGCCGCCAAACCTGCCGGTCCAGGTAACTATTTATACTGTATTCTATTTGTTGCGTACTCTTCTCTCGAAGTATTATAAACTGCACGTAAAGTTTCTTTTTCTTACTGGGACTCTGTTAAGACCCTATGTTAAAACTCTTTTTTTTGCTATCGTCACTAATTTTTACTTTCTATTTTTTAAGGAAATGTATTGTTCTTTAGCAAATTTTAACTTATGATGTCACTTGTTGTTACCTTTGCTTAAACTAGCTTATTTATCTATGTTCAGCCGAAAAAAATCTAAAATATAAGATAACAATAGAATAGGAAGACCTTTTTCTAGTTAGGTAACAGTAAAATAGTTTTTGCGACAACCCCATAGCAACACCAGCTTCTGTAGGTAGAAACAGGTTTGGAATAATTATTTCCTTGTTTTGGGAATCGTTGCTATTTCTGGAAACACATGGAAATGTAAATATATGAATTGATATTGCATCATAAACTGCATTCACCTCTTAAAGCTTACTATTGATAGATAACATCAGTTTTATGTTTAATTGCAATTCCAATAAAATCATATAAAGGTCGTTACGTAATGATATGGTTACATCTTGAAAACAATGTCTTGTATGTGGTTTAATGGGATATTTCCCATTGTTACATGCATTCAACCATTAAGTTAGATATAAAAATCCATATTTTGAATAACGCTGTACCATATTAAATATCTATGATTTAAATTCAGAATTTTACTGTAATTGCAAATCTTTTTTAGTTGTTTATCTTGTTCAGTATTTTGTTTTCTCTTTGATCAACAAATTGCTATATTGCAGTAGACTTAATCTCTTCATATTCTTTGTTCGTATGATACTATTGTATTTGGTCATTCACTTACGTTACCTGAAATATCCCTGTTTTCATATAGTGCAACTTCAAGCTAGATTGCCCTTTAATCCACTGCCTCGTTCTGATCCGCCTGATCACCTTGGTAACGAATATTACCAAATATATCTATGATATGTTAATATATACATGCTTAAAATATATCATTAAGCACTTATTACATCAATATTTAATAATTCAAAAGTTAATGCCTCAGATATTTTTTGAAAAGTTAATGTTGTATAATATGATACTTTTTTAACTTTGTTTAATTTTCACTGCTTGCATTTTAAGTTTCATATCACATTGTTATCCATTGTGCCATATTTATTCATTAATAATGTTTACAAGGGACATGCATCAAATTATTTTCTGATTTTTCTTCTACAATTAACCTATTAATGATAAAAAAATAACAGCAGAACCGTAGGTGTTATTGAATTGTTGAGTATAATAAAGCCAAAAAGTTAACTGACGAATTTGAAATAACCCTTATGTTTGGTTTACTAAGAAAAGGCGTAATCCTTACATCACTTTGACAATAACATATGGGCAATTGTACACTCAACTGATCTGAAAAAAAATACACATGCAAGTTCCCTGCCGTCAAACTCGTTCTGATGAAAACTTTATAAATTCAGTTTTTTTGGCCAGATAACTCACTGTCATATCAATTCATCAACTAAAGAACGTATTATTATCAACTCATCATGTAAATTACACACGAATCGTATTAATTTACATAGAACCCACATTAACCCATCAAATGTAGTACAAATAGTTCATGTCAACACATCAACTGGAGTACACATAGTTTTTATCACCCAGAACTGTGTTCCACAGGAGATATTGCTTGTGGAACATCAAGAGATATCTCCTAGGAGATATCGTTGAGCCAGTAGATTTTGAACAATGTCCTGTTACAGTCAAGTTCATGACCTCACAATTGTTTTACATCATCAAGTAATAACATCACAATGCTATGACATCACCGCACTGAAAGTCTAAGGGTGGAGCTGTGTTCAGAAATATACATTTTTCACGGAATTGATATGAAAAATGATTTTGAATGATAAATAGAATCTCACCTCGTGTCTTCTGATATCAAATATATCAACACTCGTTGATAAAAGTAAAATTATCCTCGGCAAGCCTCGGATATTTGTAACTTTTATGAACTTGTGTTGATATATTTGATATCAGAAGACACTTGAGTGAGATTCTCTATATATCAACTCAAAACCGGAGTACACATAATTTATATCAACTCATCAACCGAAATACACATGATTTATATCAACTCATCAACCAGAGTACACACAATTTATATCAACTCATCAACCGGAGTACACACAATTTTATATCAACTCATCAACCGGAGTACACACAATTTATATCAACTCATCAACCGGAGTACACACAATTTATATCAACTCATCAACCAGAGTACACATAATTTACATCAACTCATCAACCGGAGTACACACTAATTTATATTAACCTTCAACCGGAGTACAATTACTATAAACTCATCAGATGTACTGCATATAATTCTACTTCAAACGGGGTAACATGATTTATATCAACACATCAACCAGAGTACTCATAAATTATATCAACTCATCAACCGAAGTGCACATAATTTATATCAACTCATCAACCGGAGTACAATTACTATAAACTCATCAGATGTACTGCATAGAATTCTACTTCGATGTTACAGTTTCACACTTTTAGCTAATGCAACAAGTCGTATCGTTAGAACGAGGTCTATAAATACTGAAGGCATTATGATTTTCCAGTTTGATATCAAATAAGACAAATACCCATCAAACAACCCTTTTAGTGCATTTATTCACGGGACAAGCATATTATATGCACATTATTGCCAATTGTATTATCTTGCATTTTTATGGGAATTCGAGTAAGTGTACTAATGGCATCTTGTCCGGTTTCTTTATTGTACCATTCGATGCATGGAGATGCTTAAACAATCGCAGGAAGAGCATGGTGTATGAGTAATTGTATGCATTGCTGGGTGATCTATAATGTTCATAATAAACATTTACATGTATACGTGAATTTATGACTGACTAAGCTTTTCTAAATGTACTTTATATACCTTATCATTGATATTGTATTTGCATGTGCACTTGTTATAAGTTCTCATTTTTCTATACCGTGATATATTATTTTCAATTTCAGAAAATCAATCAAGTTTCATTTGAAATATTAACGCTCATGATTATTGTCATTGTTTTTTGAAGACATGTTTCCATATCAAGTCTTAAACACCTTTCAAGTTTCTTTTTAAACAAGTTAACAAAGTATTAGAATGTTATTCTCATTTCTCATTCCAATTAACAAATTTCTTGTGTAGTTACTCCAAAATGAATTACATTTACATAGTGACGACTGGGCTGTTTGGATCTCAGTTTCCTGGTATGCACTGCATGATTTTTATTGATTATCCCCGCAGCTTCAACTATTGTATCTGTGCTTGCATGAGCGCGGAGGCATAGATCGCAAGCTGTCATTAGCTTATACACCACAGCCATTTGTATGTATATTTGCTTTGCTGGTGATATGTCACTTTGATATTCTGTTTATTTCAATTCATCTGAATTTCGAGTTTTTTGTAAACCACACTTCCGTTTTCATGGGCATTATTATTTTCATTTTATCACGCATGAAATACCCAGTATGCTAATGGCACGGCTTCCGGTGTCCGGCGCCTATAGATCCGTAAATTCGTTCTTGAATTGTATTGCTTTTTCGACTTTATCTCAAGGAAACTTTACCCAAGGAAGCCACAATATTGTGTTCCAACTGCTAAACTTATCATTTTAACGTATGGATTTGGTGACTTTGTTGCCCCTAAAAGGGTCTCATGGGCAATACCCCCCCCCCCCCCCCCCCCAAGATTATCTTCTTGGTTAATGAGAATTTGATGACTGTGTAGCCATATGGGCAAAAGAGGCCAGGTCCTCAGAAAACAGCAAAATGTATCACAACTGAAATCTTTCTACAGATGGGATAGTTTGAATTATATTACTATACAGCTGCTGAACACAAGGTTGTTACATTACATGCAAACCAAGTGAACATGTAAATAGGACTTGAATCACTTAATTTCGACTCATTCAGTAATCTTTTCGTCAAATGAATTTTGGAGGAAAGGAACAAATATGATGTTTCTATGACATAATTAGATATCCGATTCATACTCCAACTAGAATGCATTTGGTATGGAATTGTGAAACAATGGGATACAAAATCCAAAAACAAATTTCTAAAAAAATTTCTTGTAATATTTTCATTCCAAAATATTTTTTGTAAATAATGTAACATATAACATAACGTTAACAATTGACAACTATTTTGTCGAAAGTTTCCGGATATATGTGTAATTAATATTTTCGTAGAAATGTTAAAATCTGCAACTTTGAATTTTTTCGTATGCCTCTTTAGAGTAATGCAAGAACCACATATATTTACCTTGCATATGAATACGTATTATATTGATCCAAATGTATGGTCTGTAGATTGCTTTGTCGAGAATTGGTGACCATTTCAAAATTTCCAAAAAATGGAACTTATGTACAGTGTAACGAACTTTTTTTGAGCATCTGTAACGTTAATGTTCATGTGCCCTCTGATTATAAGCCCTCTTCCCAGGGGAGTTTTCTGGTTTCATCCTCGCTTGTTTAGGAATTTGCAATTCAGATACCTCTAAATTAGCTTTTGCATTTTTTGGCCTACATCGAAATGTGCAAAGTGGTATTATATTTCTTACGATTACTGCAATTCAATGTGTTCCTGCATGGCTATGCTTAATGTGACATTACAATTACAAGCGGAATACTTGATATCATGTTTTAAGCTGTTTTTGACTGCATTGCTATGCTTAATATGACATTACAATCACAGGCGGAATAACCTACATGGCTATGCTTAATATGGCGTTACAATCACAGGCGGAATACTTGATATCTCATTTTAAGCTGTTTGTGACTGCTTAATATGACATTACAATCACAAGCGGAATAGCCTGCATGGCTATGCTTAATATGACATAAAAAAATCACAGGCGGAATAACCTGCATGGCTATGCTTCATATGACATTACAATCACAGGCGGAATACTTGATATCTCATTTTAAGCTGTTTGTGCCTGCATTGTTCTGCTTAATATTAGATCACAATAACAGGCGGAATAGCCTGCATGGCTATGCTTAATATGGCGTTACAATCACAGGCGGAATACTTGATATCCCATTTTAAGCTGTTTGTGCCTGCATGGCTCTGCTCAATACGACATTACAATCACAGGCGGAATACTTGATATCTCATTTAAGCTGTTTGTACCTGCATGGCTATGCTTAATATGACATTACAATCACAGGCGGAATACTTGATATCTCATTTAAAGCTGTTTGTGACTGCATGGCAATCGCTTATATTGTAATTCGTACGTTCTAATCATTATACGTCAAATTAAGTGCAAGTTACAGTTATGCATTAACTTGTTCGTTAAATGCATGACCCGTCAAACGCAGCCGTCTTTGTCTGCATGGCAATACTTGTTCATCTGGATTTGTATATATCAATAAACACGTTTGATTTACATTATAGAACAATTAAAGCTATGTGCACGTCAGATATGAAATATACCTTCTCAAGTTTAAATCATTACTACGCTGAAAATGCTGTATGTATTCAATTGCCAAATAAGTCAGCTGCATCGGCATTACATCAATATAACATAGAAATATTCAACAATCTTATAATGTTCTAGAGTAACGCATATTTTCATTCAAGTTCTACTGGATACAACCAATTGTAATTGATTGAAACATTCATAAATGTTTGCTACTTGCTGTTTGCTGAATGGTATAACGAACGATGATAGGTCTTTCGAAGTACGTCAATTAATCGTTTTTTTTGCTATAAGAATCGGAATGCTCTATAAAGTTACATTTTGTATTAGCATTAAGGGAAATACACTAGAAATAAAATTAACTGTGTAAAGTATCTTTCTCCATCTTGGATATTACTCAGGACTACGAATTGCGGATAATAGAAGAAATAATTTATGGCCTTATTTATTATGTGTTATCATGTGACCAGGGGTTGCTACTTTCTTTAATTATTATTTGACATTAAATACAAACTTTGTAATTGTTTTATTTGTTAAGTTATGACTAGTCCCAATCGATGTAAGTATAGCTCAAATAGACTAAAATGCTAGAAATTTTCAAATTATACAAAATCATTATCCAAGTCAAAATCAGTTAATATTTGACCTTGACCTTTGCCAGCATGGAGAGGAGCAAACATGCCTGACCCTCCAGATCCCGCCGATCCGGGTAATTTTCAATTTTGACCTCTACCCAATCCCATTCCCTGTGTTCTCAATAGGCAGGGGTCTCACCTTACTGTTGATACCAATATAACACATATGTTAACACCTTGACCATTGCAACCCCTCCGTATACTTACATGTACATGTACTTATCGTACCCAACAACTCAGTAACCATAGTAAATAACTTTATTATTCACTCATTTATATCATTATTGTCTTATTTGAATACATTAAATGATTTTAATATGTTTTTGTCACAATTCCGTTGGCCTTGACACATTTTACATCTATAGTACATAACAAATGTATGCTGTAACCAAACGGTACCATTTTTCGTTTTGATTGTTTGCGTTTACGTCTAATATAAAGTATATTGTTGCTTCGTTCCTTATTGTATCAGTACAGCCATTTTTATACTCATATAATTCATGTTGAATATGTCGACACGATTTTTTCCATCCAGGAGTATACACCATTTTGTATTATTGAGATAATGCTGAGTTATAAGTGATATTAATAATGCGGTATGATATATGATTAATATACAAACTCATTATGTAAAATATTCATCGTGTTTTTAATGCATAAAGATATTATTATGAGGATGTTAATCGTTAACGACCTTCGATTATGGAGTTAATTTCACAAATGATTTCTAAACAGCAACATGATGGTGTCGGGTCTAGGATATTTTAAGCTTATTTGCCGATTGTTACATAATTATTCATTAGTCATTTCATGGAAAAATATTTTTGTACTTTTATGAATTATTTTTTACATGGGGGCTATAACATTGATTATAATTCTTTGTTACTCGTTTATTATCTTTCATAGATCAAATGAAGTTATTGAAATTCCTTTTTTATTATCTATGTTTGTCACAATAGTTACAAGCTGGGGCGGACAAGGTAAAATATGTTAACTAATAAGAAAATATTATGTCTAGACTTATCAAGAGTAGATTTTCTGATGGCGTTTTTTGAACACTGTGACAAAAACGTTATTGTGGACTTTCAACGACGCCAGTCAACTCCAAATGAATTGCGATCATCCATTTTATCTTTATTATCATGTTATTTAATTCAAAGTGAATATGAATCATTACTTTTTAGAAACATGAAAAGCAACTCACCAAACTATGCATCTTATAACATTGATCACAAAATCTAATTCTAATCCGTTGAAAGACCACCATAGCTGCATTAAGATTTAAAAATTCAACAAAGAATATCGTGAATTCACTCAAACGAAATACACTGAGAGAAAAAAGTAATTTATCATCGCTAAGGGCTTAACAAGCTTAACAATGGCATTCTATCATCAATTATTAGAGTGTTGTGTCTTTTCTATAAATACAATTTCAACTTTGATTTGTGGCTAATGGCTGACTGAAAGCCGACAGAACGTTCTATAAAGATTCCTTCTAACTACTCTTCTTCTTTTAACGATGTGTGGTTCCAGAAAAAATATTGTTACGATCATGAGCTGAACAGCTCAGCTTGTCACTACCAGTAGTCTGTAATAGCCATCAGAGAATTTACACACCACGATACGATCTCAAACCTGACATTTATCTATCAATATCTATCATGCATGACGTACTATTACTCTTTGATGATATATCAATGCTTTAATAAAGATTATATCAAATATATTTGATGATCATATTATGCATGATTCACCTATGACGCCGTTTATTCATACCACTCTTTATTTATGAAACCAGCTTCTCTATTTGTTTTGAAAACTTTTTATATCATGTCCGTACGCTTTATTAATTGCTGTTATATGTATAAAATATTGGAATGCGACATGCTGTAATAGTCATTTTTAGATTACTAGCACCAATCTTTATTATGTTCCAGAAATGTACATAGAAATCTGTTTTTTCTGTAATAACATTACTTTCTATCTTCCTAATGTCCTGAATGAGTAAATATCCATCATTAGATTTCCTTCTGTCATTTTAACCACTTTAACATTGATTGATATTAACATAAAAATCCCTATCAAACATTTGAGATATTACACTACTATATTGCTATGACATATAACTTCTACTTCTATGGTATCCTCTGAAAAATGTTTTACTTTACCTGATGAACCCAACAAGGTAAGACAGAATAGTTGTTATTGCGAAGAACGAGTTCTTTTGGTGACAAAAACGTAAAACATTATACAGCATTTTACTGCTAATACGCATGTTCTGCATTTATCTATCATATTTCGTGAAACTTTGTACTTTCTTTATTGAATAACTGTTCATATACTGCATATTATAGAAGTATACAAAACAACTGCACGGCATAAGTATGTTCACCTGATGTTGATTTCATAATTAAGTTTCTTTTGTTGTCTCATATTCTCTCATTTCAAAATGTAACATGAGAGTTGTCATGTTTGTTTTTTCTTTGAATAATTCTCAAATTCAATTTCTGTAAAAGCCAAAAACGAAACGGATCGTTTTTGTACTGCTGCCTTTCCAATCATTATCAAATTACATGTGAACACGACTATGTAGTGCAGTTTTCGATTAATAATCCAAACTGTAACTTCTCAAAGAATATTCAAATAGATATGGTTGCCATTAAATTTAATTCAAATTCTAGCAATATTTCACTAAACGAATAAACACGTTCGGAAATGATCAGGTTTTATGTTAAAGGTATAACGGGGATATTATTTTATCACTAAAGAAATCAAGATGTGTAAAAGCCTTTATAATAAGATAGCGACTATAAGTAGTTTAATGTGTTTGTTTCTATTCATCGTTCAGTTTCAGTGCCCTTTTGGCAGACAGGTGAGAATAGTTTGTCGAATATCATACCAAAACGTTAGCAATGATGAAAAGGCATATTGATATTGCATGTGTAAACTTACACTAAAAGTGACAAGTTGTATTCAACAAATTACTATTATAATAAGAGGTTATGTTATCCTAATTATCATTGTTTTCACAGTTTGTTATTTCTAATGTACTTATAAGGATCGTCTTTATTTGCATCTTTGATTTCAGGATATAGTTTGTCTTATCGTTCTTAAAGCTTTTTAAGCGAATTGCAAATTCTTGATTCCAAAATATTTCTTTCTCTAGTAGCCATGTTATTGCAAGGTGTACGTTGACACCCCAAAATGTTAATATATTTGAGTTTGTTCAATTGTATATTCATGCTACCAAACGATTTGTGTAACAAATTAGTGTTTCATTTTTTCCTTTCTTCTTTGCTATTCTTCTTCCTACAACCTTTTCTTGTTCAGTATCTGTCATCATTTTATGATGGAAATGTATGATATTGTAAATACCAAGGAGAGGGTATCCTAAGTTGGAGAACTTGTTCCCAATCCTTTTCTTCATGAATAAAATATGTTTAAATAAAAAACACCCCACATATGCACACCGATGCCTACTCATCATCCGCCGATCTCCTTCTGTCACCTTTAAAAAACAAAACACTGTCAAAAGTCGACATTAAGTGTCATATTATTCATCAAGTTTAGTAATATTCTTGTATTGGAATGTCCAAACTAAACCCTGGTAGGTAGGTAGGTAGGTTAGTGGATTTCAGGGCGACTTTGGGCCAAAAAATGACCTATATGCGCCCAGCATTTAAAGTAGTGGTTAAAATGAAATTAAAATAAGAAACAGATAAAATTTATATGCTATCATATTTGCCTGTAATCTTTACAAAATCTAAAAGTGATCCATGAACAATGCCAAACATTAGATTTTCTCCAAGAATAGATCTCAATGAGAAGACGTTGGATTTAGACATAACAACCTCTCTCAGGTCTTCACGTTGCTTGTTATGACCTTCACATTCTATCAGAAAATGGAAGACTGTTTCTTCGCTATTGGTAAAACAGTTAATGGCGATACACCTTTGTCTAATATATGCCTGTAAGCATTTAAACCACAATGGCCAAGTCTAAACCCTGGTACAAAGTAAGGCCTTATCGCCCTTTAAAACGGGGTCGACCAAGCCTAGAATTGCCTTTTAACTATAATTAAAGGACGTTTTTTTACATTAAGAATTTGAACAAAAGCATTTTTTGTCGATCAATGTTTCCAGAGAGACTACGTATCAAGCTTGCATAATACCAAGGACGTTTAAAAATGCGAGTTGTTGCTTCCTTGCATGACACCCACCATTATCAGGACAGAACAACGGTTTTACTGGCGTTGCACTGTGGCTTTCAAACATGTTTTTGTAGTTAGGACATTAGAATTCATAATGATAATATCATTAAATATCATCAATATTTATTATTATTATTATTATTATTATTATTATTATTATTATTATTTCATCATCTCTACAGCCCCAACTGCTCCGGTTGCCCCTGTACCGACAGGAATGCCGGGAGTTCCAGCAGGCATGAGCCCACAGGAGAGCTTGTTCGCGAACCAGAAATCGAAGCCCTGTCCAAGAGGACCACAGTACCCTTTGAACTATTGTCGTTTGCAAGGGGGTTTGTATTCATCATCGTTACTTTTTAAAAGTTATATTAAAGGGACTGTTGTACGTTTTGTGTTGGGCTAAAAATAGTTTACGTGAAGAAAAACAAATGTTACCGACTGCAAGAAAATCATGTTTAATTGATAAAAGGAATTTTCGAGGGATCGTAGCATGTTTTGTTAAGCTACGCGAATTCATTTCCCTAATTCGAACAATTTATAGGTGTTAACCCTAAAAAGGCGGCATTTATTACTGGCTTGATAATGTCATTGTATTCTACGTCTCAGAAGTTTTTGGTTTTGGTTTTAATAATTAAAGAAATTATTTTCAAAAAACATATTAGTGTGTCACAGGAAGATATCTATATATTTTTTGAAGACAATCAAATTTGATTTTCAATAGTTTCCCATCATTATCCTTTGTCAATGACTATCATCACTCAAACATAAAAATACTTATTATTTTCTGTTACAGACGGACTTCGAATGTTCAGACTTTTTGGTAAGTAAAGGAGGGAAATCTGTTGTCAATATCAATGTTCATTGAACAATGTATCTCCTTGATAAGTGATTTTCTAATATTCATAAGACAATTTAATATATACAAAGATATATGCTACTGAACTTAAGATTAATGCCAGGTAATGCAGAACTTTGATAGTCTACAAATGTGTAACCTACTTGAAAATAATTGACTAATTTTCCATTTAACATACGTAATGAAAAGACTGAGGGAAAAAATAGGGATCGCTTAAGGTAAGAGATTCAGAATAAATGTCACACAAAACATACACTAGAGGTGATATGTTACCTCGAAACAAGAAAGTTGGCATCAACTATGTCCCCCGTAATAACTCAACTGTCTGGCAGCGTCAGCGCATGCTTCAGATTTATGTTCTCATTTTAACTCTTTGAACTCCTTCTTAAGATATCAAAAGAGTTTAACCCATTTCCCTGGTGGTGCACGCCTGTCATGAATTCATCTACTTTACCCGAACCATAAATGTTTATATCGGGGTTTAAGGGCAAAGTCGACGAGATGTTGTGCCTTGTTCTCTAAATAAAATCTAAACATGAGCATTATGTGGACGAACATTGTCTAGAAGGGCCATAAGTCGACAACCTGTCTTCCTCGCAAACGGTTCAACCACATGACATAAAACCTCATCTCTGTATCAAGCATGTGAGAGACGTCCATCGAGATGAATAAGTCGTAGGAGACCCCAGTCCTACAGCATGACTGACCCACCAACATGCAATGGCAGTCTGTTGTTGCCTCTCACTATTGCGCCGCCAAGTCAATAGTCTCGCCTGCAAAGTTTATGTTAAATCTTAATTCAGTACCTAACATTGTGTAACGTAAATGACTTTTGTATCAAATCCAGTCTCTGTTGCTTGTGTTGCTCAGTCATTCCACGAATGTATATTGCTATTTAAACCTGCTGCCATAAGCTTGTCGCTATAACTTGTCTTGTTTAAATGAGGTCTTCTGACGTTGTCCACGACCTTTCACGACCATTACGTTCCCTGTCTAACGGTAGTGGTTCCACACACTTGATGAGAGGCGTTTTGGCTTGTGATGCTGTACTGCGACTTCTGGTTAGGAGTTTCCTGATGTCACAATGCAAAGAGACCTTCATTCCTGTGTCAAAGTCATGTACTCTCATACCTTTTTCATTAAAATGTTCATACTATCGTCGTTTGAAAAGTACCCTTTATACCCAATGAGGGACTGGAAACGTTGAAACCCCTCATTCTCATTATTCCACTTGTGATCTTATTGGACACTTGCATTTTTTAATTTATTTTCATTAGAATAACGAAGCAAACAGATACATTTAGATAAAGTTCACTTGGATACATTAGATCCCTGAGTTTTTCTCTCCGTATAAGATATGCATTTGATTAACATGGTTTTTACATATTGATTCTAAGTGTTTTTATTGTTGATGATTTTCATTTACAGACGTTGTCGAGATTATTCCACAGATTGCCAAAGTACCAAGTAAGCACTTCACTTTGAATTTTAGACATTAGAACATTCATATAAGATTGATCGCCTGAAAAAAAGGGAGACGTTTCTCGAATAATTTTATATCAAGAAATGGAATGTAGTACGTCGTTTTCACTTTCTTTTGAAATCAACATGAGAGATGAGAAACATATTTTACTTTGGTTTATAGAAATAAACAGTAGATATAATAGAAATTAAAAATACGGAAAAATGATAAAGAATATCAAAAACATATTTTGTAAATGACGACAAAGTTAAACAGTCGCGTGCACAAAGACATGGCTAGCCATTGTCCGAGAAATGTGTAACTTTAAAAAAAATATAGCCTAACAGTTTAAATTGAAAAGATATTGAAATAATGATTTTTACATTCCTGATACCTGTTAACATATAGAAACACTTTTTAACACTCATAACTAAGTTGCACGTAAATTCTTATAATATATTGTATAACCAGTCGAAATGGTATTTGTATTCATCGTCTTTTTTAAATAGTATTTGACGTTCTTCATATGTGTTCATGCATGATTATCATAAGCAAACATTTTTATTTCAGTGTGTTACAAGAACACACCGAGAGCGAATTGTGCGTCCATAGATAAAGCCGCCTTGTTGTGGGGCAACGACTTCTGTAGATGTAAAAACATGCCATACGCAGAGTGTGTGTAAGTATCTACATAAGGAGGATACTAAACGACCTTCCATTTAATACGATTTTTATTAAACGAGTTAATGATTCAGTATAGAACGAGCGAAAGCGAGTTTGATACCACCAGTGTAATATCGCCGTATTAATATTACACTGCAGTATCTTAATAGAGGTATGTACATGTCCGCACGGCCTCTTTCATTTCAATTTAAAGGGACATTGACAAGTTTTTTCGAAACTTGTATTTCTTCAAAACTTCACCTATATATAAATGTTAAGGCCAAATGCATTATTTTTTTAAGGACAACACCTCATTACATTATCCGTAGAAGTAGTATGAAGTATCCAGTTATAACTGCTGGCGGCCATTTTATTGTGAACACCTTCTATTCAAGATCTGATTCTTGTGATTAAAAATGATTGTCTTTAATATTTGACATTTTAACCTTGGCCCAGATTTTCGACTATCTTTTGGTGCTAAGTAGCCTTAGTTCTGTGTATTAACCTTTGCTATATGTAAAGCAGTCCGTTTTTACACAAGCTAATACTCATATTTTGATGTGGATGCATGTGCTGAAGTCATCCCTTTTAAACAAATAATAAACATTTATTTCGAATATATATGTTACGAACAATCTGGGGTATATCACAATCTGCAGATTGTTCGAACAATCTGCAGATTGTTTGCTCACAATCTAGGAATTCCTAGATTGTTTAAACAATCTGCAGATTGTGCGACCTGAACAATCTGGGAATGATCACAATCTGGGAATTTGTGTTTCAGTAGTATTTTCATCATTATAAAATGGGAATTATTTAGGTTATTAAGGTTTTTCTATTTAGCAAGTATAATGATCGATTCCTAGATTGTGATGAGCAATCAGCTTGTCTCTTTCTCAAAACGAGAGGGTATGGGGGCCGATTCCCAGATTGTGAAGGACATTCAGCTCGTCTTTATGTCAAACTTAGGGGGTGTAAGGGTTGACTCCTAGATTGTGAAGGGCTCATAGCTCACCTTTATTTAAACTGAGAGAGTATATAGAAGTCGATTCTCAGATTGTGAAGGGCTCACATTTCGCATATATGTCAAACTGACGGAGTATAGGGATCGATTCTCAGATTGTGAAGGGCTCATAGCTCGTCTTTATGTCAAACTGAGGGGGTATAGGGGTCGATTCCCAGATTGTGAAGGGCGTCCAGCTCACCTTTATTTAAACTGAGAGGGTATAGCAGTCGATTCTCAGATTGTGAAGGGCTCACATTTCGCCTATATGTCAAACTGACGGAGTATAGGGATCGATTCTCAGATTGTGAAGGGCTCATAGCTCGTCTTTATGTCAAACTGAGGGGGTATAGGGGTCGATTCCCAGATTGTGAAGGGCGTCCAGCTCACCTTTATTTAAACTGAGAGGGTATAGCAGTCGATTCTCAGATTGTGAAGGGCTCACAGATCGGCTTTATGTCAAACTGGCGGAGTATAGAGATCGTTTCTCAGATTGTGAAGGGCTCATAGCTCGCCTATATGTCAAAATGACGGAGTATTGGGATCGATTCCTAGATTGTGAAGGGCTCATAGCCCGCCTATATGTCACACTGAGGGAGTATAGGGGTCAATTCTCAGAATGTGAAGGGCTGACAGCTCACCTATATATGAAACTGAGAGGGTATATAGGAGTCGATTCTCAGATTGTGAAGGGCTCACAGCTCGCCTATATATCAAACTGAGGGAGTATAGGGGTCAATTCCCAGATTGTGAAGGGCTCATAGCTCGTCTTTATGTCAAACTGAGGGGGTATAGCAGTCGATTCTCAGATTGTGAAGGGTTCACATTTCGCCTATATGTCAAACTGATGGAGTATAGGGATCGTTTCTCAGATTGTGAAGGGCTCGCAGCTCGCCTATATATCAAACTGAGGGAGTATAGGAGTCGATTCTCAGACTGGAGTATGGGGACCTATTCTCAGTTTGTGAAGGGCTCATTGCTCGCCTTTATGTCAAACTGAGAGCTTATAGCAGTCGATTCTCAGATTGTGAAAAGGGCTCAAATTATGGCCTAAGGCGAAATCAAATTCTTATTTGCCGCATGCGCCTTGGCTGCAGCAATGTCAATTCACCTCTGATTGATACCGATCAAATCAATACTTTTAAAAAAACGACATTACATTAAATATATCTTAAGCGGCGTCAAATCTTTTTCACAGAGTGTTAGTGAATCCCTAAAAATATTTTTATATCATTTCATAAATGATGCTAACCGATTTTTATAGCCCTTTTGTAAAATCTGTACCAATGCAAATGCAAAGTTACACAAAGCTTATTATCAATTTGAGTTTAGTAAGAATAATTGCAAAAGTAAATTTCCACCAACATACATGATACCTGAATCGTTTTATGTTTGTTTCAGGAGAAGCATTTATATAGTCATTTGCTGCCTGTTTGCTAATCCTTTTCTTTTTTGTGTGTATATTCTGAACGTTGTGTATTACATGTCTTATGGAAATATAATACTGATTACATCAAAATACTTGAACGACAACCAACAACTCGGCAACATGCATTTAATTACCAAGATGGTGTTTTCATTAGTTGTAGTTTCTGTTTTTGTGTCCAGTTCATTTTGTTGTATTTAAGGAGCGGTGTTCAAATAAGCCTCAAGGCTTGTTCACCAATCCTTATTTCATTTAATGAAATAAAAATATGTTTAAACCAAATACTTAAACGACGATCAAACTCATAAGTATATAAATAGTTGCCACCCGAGATACTTGCATTGAATAAACATTAATTAGAAAGAGGAAGTTGGTGTGATTGTACGAGATTGCACACTCGAGTCCAACAGAGACGCGACGCAGTGACACTTTGTTTTGATACGCAGACCCCGCAAAGAGTCTGAGTGGAGACGCGACACAGTGAGCTGTGAGCCCTTCACAATCTAGGAATCGGCCATTATACTCCCTCAGTTGGACATAAAAGCGAGCTGTGAGCCCTTCACAATCTAGGAATCGGCCCCTATACTCCCTCAGTTTGACATAATGACGAGCTATGAGCCCTTCACAATCTGGGAATCGACTTCTGTATCCTCTCAGTTTAAATAAAGGTGAGCTGTAAGCCCTTCACAATCTGAGAATCGACCCTTATACTCCGTCAGTTTAAATTAAAGGCATGTGGTGAGCCCTTCACAATCTAGGAATCGGCCCATATACTCCCTCAGTTTTATATATAGGCGAGCTATGAGCCAATCACAATCTGAGAATCGACTGCTATACTCTCTGAGTTTAAATAAAAGTGAGCTGTGAGCCCTTCACAATCTGAGAATAGATCCCTATACTCCCTCAGTTTGACATATAGGCGAGCGGTGAGCCCTTCACAATCTGAGAATAGATCCATATACTCTCTCAGTTTGACATATAGACGCGCTGTGAGCCCTTCACAATCTGGAAATCGGCCATTATACTCCCTCAGTTGGACATAAAAGCGAGCTGTGAGCCCTTCACAATCTAGGAATCGGCCCCTATACTCCCTCAGTTTGACATAATGACGAGCCATGAGCCCTTCACAATCTGGGAATCGACTTCTGTATCCTTTCAGTTTAAATAAAGGTGAGCTGTAAGCCCTTCACAATCTGAGAATCGACCCTTATACTCCGTCAGTTTAAATTAAAGGCATGTGGTGAGCCCTTCACAATCTAGGAATCAACCCGTACACTCCCTCAGTTTTATATATAGGCGAGCTATGAGCCCATCACAATCTGAGAATCGACTGCTATACCCTCTCAGTTTAAATAAAAGTGAGCTGTGAGCCCTTCACAATCTGAGAATAGATCTCTATACTCCCTCAGTTTGACATATAGACGCGCTGTGAGCCCTTCACAATCTGGGAATCGACCCATGTACTCCCTCAGTTTGACATATAGGCGAGATATGAGCTCTTCACAATGTGAGAATTGACCCCTATTCCCTCTCAGTTTGATAAAATGTCGATATATGTAAGCCCTTCACAAGCTAGGAATCGATCCCAACACTTTGTCAATTATATATATAAGCGAGCTATGAACCTGTCACAATCTATGACTTGACAACTATTCTCCATCATTTGAATGCATAAACAAAGAAAAACCTTAATAAACTAGACAATTATCATGTTATAATGCAAGATATACTACAAACAAGCAAATTCCCAGATTGTGATCATTCCCAGATTGTTCAGGTCTCACAATCTGCAGATTGTTTAAACAATCTAGGAATGAAAAAAATTCCTAGATTGTTCGAACAATCTGCAGATTGTGAGCGAACAATCTGCAGATTGTGATCATTCCCAGATTGCACGGAACATCTATATCATAACATGTGACATTCATGTTTCCCTTTGAAAGAATGAAATTTTGCCCAATTGAAGCTAACCTTTTTTATTTATTTGCAGCTTAAATGACTGTGGAAATGAGTGCAGTTTCGAGTTTTACCAGGGAAGCAAACGGGTTCTTTGTGAATAAAAAGGTATGTATAAGACCTGCTGCTATGCAAACTATCATGCATATGTATTATGCACCAAGGGGAGGGGGTGACTTTGTAGATCTGTATGCTTTATTCATCGCAAAGAATAAAATGTATATATGTAATCATTACCTTTTTAAACAATACAAATGAATTTGGAGGATACATAAATACTATCGCCTTATCTTATCCTTTCTTATCGTATCTTATTATGTTTGTATTTTAAGGTCGAATGATACCTACACGTATTCGGGAATGTATCTGCGTACATAAACACCATCTTAAGAACGAGGACATGTGGTAGTTATATAAAATCATGGATTTTATGGAAATACACAGATAAAATATGGTGCATCCCCCCTCCCATTTTCATTACTACTGTAAACTTTCATGCAAAGCTCCATTTCTTATCTTTCTAAAATCTTTGAAACATTATGCCAATTATTTTATATTGCTTATGTACATTGTAAATTATTGACTTACTCAAACATATTTTCAACAGTTAGTTCATCTGTAAATAAAACTTTATAAAACAAGAATAATCATTCCAGTTTTCATTGGTCAATAAATCTTTTATGGAAATTTTTGTTGTTGTGAAAACTATTTTTCATAGAACGCTGACATATGACATTAATCTTATTTAAACTCTTATAAATGTATCACGCGTATCACATATACCATAATCTAATAATTTATACAACTTTGCCACTGGCAGCGACTTCTGTATACGTCGTTAACACAAATTACGTATGAACTTCCATAGTTGTACCGTGAGTGTGAAGCGAGATAACATGGTGATTGATGACTTGAATTACTTGACTTGTATGTTTTATTGCAGGTGACACAGTGCTGAAGAATAGTTGGTTTGGGAGAGATATTAGGAACAAGAAAAGCTCTGATTCCTGCTTTTTCTATAAAACGACTTCGAAAATTCTGCAAAGAAAGGCTATGTTTCCCAATAATGCAGGTAAACGTGGAGAAGAAGAGAAGTGGGTTGAGGACTGAGAAGACTATTCGCCACTCGGCTATTCAAATCATTCAATGATTAATTTATGTACATATGAAAAAGACAAAGGAATGAAATGAAGCTATGATTTTGTGTATGATTTTGGTTCTGTCTTTTGTTATCTTTCTGAATGATACCTTGATGCAATAACTAAGTGTTTGGGAAGAATAGTAACCATTCAAACATGGCTACTCAATAAAATAAGTTAAGGACAGCCCAACTATTGAATATTGAAATATATATCAACTATCAAATGATTCAAGTCATATGTAAAAAAAATCATTTATGTCTTACTTAGAATTTGTGGAAGTGAGGTTTATGAGCTTCCAGATGCATTGTTTCGTTACAAGTTAATCGACAGAGGGACTGAACTGTTCGGCTAATTAAAGAGGCTGGCCTTTCGACATCAAGTTTGTACTTTAAAGACTTTAACGTCCTCTATTACCCATGTTTGTATGTTTCGATGCTTTACACGCATGCGCTTTAACAACCCTATGACCTTCCTCAGTAAGTTAAGTGCTAAAGTTACCCGCCCTAGATTTGAGTTGACCAATGAAATTGCTAGGTCGATTAGACCTGCGAACTTCTCAAAAGACATGCTAAAAAAGGATTGGTCTTGGTTTCGAGGAATTTGAGGAAATTCGGATTAGTGAATAGTCTTAGCCTTAGGCGCCAAGGATGAGATGTTGGGCGAAAACGTGACTATAAATTACACATCTGGGATAGATAATCTTGAGGTATTTGCAAAGCCGTGGTGGCTGAGTGGATAAGTCGAAGACCAATAACAACATGCGAAAGAGTAAAAAGCGTGATCACAAATATATTTTGAACAATTTAGTTGATGAAATTTCAATTCTTAAGAATGTTATTTCAGTGCCGAAAAAGAAGAAATGGAAAGTCATATATTTCGTAAAATATTTTTCGAAATGTACCTATATTCTCAACTATTTTTGTAAACTATATTCCGGTCTCATTTTCAAGAGCAAACACAAACGGAGTTAACATTTTGAAATCGTTTCCTTTTGTACCCCTGTGAAGTTTATTTCAAAAGTGATATCAGATATGTTTTACAAATCCGTATTTCAATTAATAAAACTTATTTGATGCGAGTAAAATGGATTCTAAAATAGACGGTGTGTAAAGACAAATTCAACTGGTGTACATGCCGGAGTTTGTCGCTGGCATTAAAAGAACACTTTTACAAACTTCTTTTAGTGTCATATTAGAAGTTTTTGTTTTTGTTTTTTTTATTTAATGTTTTTATTTCCCATCAGATGTTACATATGTATGAACATTTGTTTATAATCATAAAACAATCATGCAGTATTATCAGTTGTATATATTTACATTTGTATAATAATATGTATGTATGTCATATTAGAAGTTGGTATGATGAAGAAATAAGAATTTTATTGATTTCGACTTCTTTAAAGAGATACGACGTTTCGGTATAGATACTAAAACTCTTATCAAGCAAGCTTCTGCAATAATAGTAGCAGCCGTGAAAGAAATGAAAAAATATTGAAAGAGGCGTTACACCGTAACCATCTCAACTCACTTCGTTTTGATGATAATCGGTTCAGTACAGAGTTGCAATATAAAGTGTAAACGTTGATATCGTAATCTAAAACCATGCAGTAACGCCCATTTATTAGTCAAAACATAATTATGGGAACTTCCTTAAAGCTGGTAAACGATAAGATTTGAGATGATAATTCATTTAAATTGAACGTGTGATTTCGCCTTCTTCACATGTTAAAATATTGATGTTTCTTTATAGCTAGCATTTTGAATGAATATGTGAGATGTTATGAATGGATACCATCATCGTTGCAGTATCACACGGATTACTTTCACTAGTTGAAAGTAAGTGCATTTGAAAAAGCACTGACATGATTTAAAAGAAGTTTGACAGAGCAACGTAATCTTCGAAAATGTCGCTCACACTACATTTAATGTGCTAAAATGAACAAATTTATCATCATTAAGATGACCCTTCAAAACGTAGCGGCTCCAAGGGTTGTTTGGGATAAGGACAGATGTTAAAAAAAATTTTAAAATTAAAAAAAAATGTTGATAGCAAAATATGTATAGTAATCATGATATGTACGTAAATTATTAAAATATTGCTTAACGTATATTGACAAAAATATTTGGTAAACAAACTTTAAACAGATATTTTATTTTTGAGAATTAAATGGCTGCTCTACAACAAGTAAAATTTGATTTTTAATGTAAAATTGGTAAAATTTGTTCTTGAAGTTCTTGAATTCTACCAACGTAAAGGAAATGAATGTATCGCCAATTTATGTAAATCTTCATTTTTACGTAATGTGACATGAATAATGAATTCAAAATACCGTTGTAAAAGTGTTTATTTCAACAAACCAAGCCGAGAGTTAGGAGCCAGCTAGGTTTGCATGCGCATATTTTACAGCCATCACTTCCGGTTGCGAACCCATTTGGACAATGAATGTCACAAGATACTGGTTTGCAATCTAGAAATAAAAATATAGAACGGATATTAATTAATAGTAAATGTAATCCTAAATAATGATTATTATGTCAGACCTTATAAGATTGGTACACCGTGGGTTGATATAATGGAGATAAAATTCAAGGGGATTCGTCATGAAATGATACAACTAAAATAATATTTTAAAAAATAAAACTCTGCGACTATAAGAGTTATAAATCTTACATTACAAACCATGTTTAACTCTTGAAGCTTTTTAATCAGTAAACATTGCAATAAAACTAAAACAGAGTATAACCATATATATAGTTTGCTTACCTCTGAGAAAAAAAATAGATCGACATAAAGACTTTTTGACAACATTCTTGAAACAAACCTTTATTCAAAATCTCCTGGTGGATGTTGGACGAAGGTTGGCAAGTGTGACCGCAGCCGTTGGATCTACACTCATATCCGGTTTGACAGGAAGTAGACCCTTTACTTCCGGTTGGATCGCATAAGTCCACGCATGCGCCGTCCCCAAGATCTTTCTTTCCCAACAAAATGGCAGTTGGTTCACACACTCGCCCACACCCATTGTATATACAGCCGTAACCACGTGGACAGGAAGTTTCCGTGCAGAAATTGTTACACATGATGAATTGTCGCTTTGAAGGCGCCCCGTTGACCAGTGCTGATATAAACAAATAAACATTAGTACAATAAAGCTTAATATAGTTTCATCAAGATCTAAAATTCACTCATTTCATTAATACCCACTCCTCTTGTTTGCTCTTCCGTTTGACCTAAACTAGCAGCACACAAATCCTGATGACCAAATGAAATGTGAGCGAATGGTTAGATCATATTCAAATTAGATTGCCTTTACACATAATGGTTCTAGAAGAGTTTTGCATGTGGTCAGAACTAACTCTGTACGAACATAAACCAACTACTTAATAACTTACTTATTTGAATACATAGAAAAACTCTCTGATAGATTTTTGCATTATGTAAAAACACAATCAATTACAACATAAACCAACTACTTAGATGGCCACCAACTATTTAATGACTGGAACTTATTGACTACATATAAAACTGATATATAACAACCTAAGTGATGCCATTTCTATTGTAGAATTACCATCTATTCTGTTTAGAAATTTTTTCACTGAAGAGTGTACATTACATCAGGCCCTTTTCCTAAAATCTCTTAGCGTTAAGGTGCCTACTAAATACATGTTCCAATGTATTCAGACTGTCTTACTATGTCTAAGGGCTAAAAGGTCTTTGAAAAGTATGACCATGTAAACAACATTACCTATATTGCTAGTTCCAGTGCATAGATTCGTCAAAGATGTTTGAAAAGGATAAACCTCAAGAACAATCTTGTAAAAATGAATGACCTAGAAATTAACCACTCTACTACCTCATACTATCCTTGTAAGTGTTTGAATTTATATCTCGTTAAATAAATAACGTAATCGTCACTCATGCTAAACTATTATTAAAAAAATTCAAAAGTAAGTACTTACAAAATATGATTCCCAAAACACATAATGTCAACATTTTAAACATTCGTTGACGAGTCACGAATAGATTGGGACTATCTCAATTGTTGTGTGACCTATAAGTCGGAGATAAGAATAACACAGAACTATGGTATCTCTATATGTGACCCAACTGCAAAATCGAAGCGTCAACAACCATATCTCAATTTTCTAAACAATTGTCTTCACGTCATTTGTAAAAGTTTATGGGGTTTTTTTCTAAACAAGGCTTGGTAAATTCTTTTTAGTTATTTATTGATTGATATGAATTTTTATAATTTGCTGATGTGATTATGTGCAAATGTTTATGTCACAACTCATTTATTCTGTACGCTTTACATTCGTAATGGATTCCTACGCATCGAGTTGGAATCCATTACTGAGCATTTGCAGCTATCAATTAGTAATTCGAAGATAAGTGAAATCGTGGTTCTACCACGAATCAGACACGAACCCTACGATTACAAACAAGTAGCAGTTACGAAACAGGTAAGAGCGATGTCCATCATCGATTACAAATTTCAGGAACTAATCCCGAATCTGCTACAATTGCCAGTGTGGCATAGAAAGAGCGTTTAAAGAAGAAATGAGTGTCAGTTCATCAGTGAAAAAATTTAAAGCTTAAACTGCCGACTTAATCATATATCTTACTATCATCGATGAACGATTTATATCCTCTGACGAGCATGACCTAGGATCCACAAGAATAGAAGAAAAGGTTAAGTATAGATGATAGCACAGCTCTATCTTGATTATAAATCAAATGAATCTACACTGGCTACCAATATCAGATCGTATCATATACAAGCTGATACTTCTTGTTTTCAAATGCCTCTATAACCAAGCTTCAAAGTATCTATCTGACCTTACTCCCCAGATATCAACCAAACCGAAGTCTCAGATCAGAAAATCTTGCTCTCCTTGTAGTGCTACATTCAAAGTCCAGTCATAGGTTTGGGAATAGATCATTTCAGGTGGCAGGACCTTCTCTCTGGACTCAACTCCCACTTGAGTTGAGGACAATCAACAAACTTAAGATGTTCAAATGGCAACTTAAGACATACCTATTCCAGAACACTTACAGTGTATAACTTTTCATTCTTGAGTAGTTCAAGGAGCGCTACTGAGCAGAACTCTTAGTCTGGAACTGGAAGTCTTTTCATGGTGATGATGATGATGATGATGATGATGTATTGTCCCCAATAGACAAAAAGTAATGGCAGGCATTCTGAAGAACAGCAATAATTTCTCGACCACAACGTCTTTATTGAGGAAATTAATACCTATTCCTTCATTACCATAAAGATGTTGTTTTCCAGAAAGCCTCGCTGTTCTCATGTATGCTACCTCCTAATGGCAATATAACGTTGTCAGTCGTATTTGATTCGGACAAGCATTGGTAATAGTAGCATATTCCATTCCTTGAAATCATTGTTCTGAAAATACAGTGAAATAAATTAGTGAATTCTTGGCATTTTTGTTTCGCTCTAACCCAATACCAAATATTCCTAACTCTAACTGTATCGATACATTAGCTCGGATCATCAGGAATTATATCACAAAATTTGCAAAATGATTATTTTTATCACGAATAAATTGTATATAATATTTTTCCATTCGTTGCCATTCGTTGTTCTATGTAGTCGTATGTGGTCTTAGTGTATCGGGGGATAGATTATACGCAAATCTACATGATATTGGAATAAATTGCATATATCATTTTTCCATACGTTGCCATTTGTTGTTCCATGTAGTCGTGTGTGGTCGAAGTGTATCGGGAGATCAATTATACGCGAATCTATACAATATGGGACGAATCCAAGAAGTGTATGTGGACAGTGTATAACTAATGACCAACGATGAAGGTACGATGGAATTGTACTAACAATTTTGGATTTGACGAAAATAAGCTAATGACTTTCGTTTCAACGGTTACCGTACACTTTTCTGTTTTCTTTGCAATCAATGGCTAAAAGAGAAACGCCTATTTCTCTGCTCTGCGGTCTCTGCTTACCTTGCCAGAAATTATATTCAAACTGTCAAAAAGACACTGTTATTTTCATGACATTGTGTATGTTATTGATATTCATAATACCATCTATAACGATATACTGATATGAATAATGATACAGGTTCAGCATTTAACACTTATATGACGAAAACAGTTTTTCAATAGAAATCAAACAATAGCCTTAATCGCCTGGCAGTGAAAATTTACAACATATATATCCTCCATCGTTAATCTGTCCAGTGGCGAAAAAGAGTCTTTCTTTCTTTATGGCATTTGAAGAAAGAAATATAGATAATGAAATAGTTACATATCTATGCAGAGAATATGTGCATGATATTCAAAAGAATACAGGCACATCACAGTATTTACAAGGATAGTTCAGAAATATTTATTCAGAGATGTTCGTGCCATACATGTATGTATATATTTGACAGTTCAGATAACATAATTAGCCTTGCTGTATTAGGACGGCCTAGATTGTCAATAGTTGCACCGCAAAATAGTTTTAAAAATTTAAGAATTAAAAATCATCATAAAAGGAGATCTCTATTTATGTACTACATAGACATCTAAATCAAATAAATCAAGTAAGGTCATGTAGAAGGTATTTCTTTCGCACGTTAAAAATCACAGTATAGTTTAATATAGGTCGAAGCAGTGATAATTACAAAGTGTAAATTCCTCGGAGAATTCAGGTTTAGTACCAATTCTTATAGTACGTTGTGTTCATGAGCTAGGTATAGATCAAATAGCTTGTAGAGCCAATGCATAATCAGTTTTTGATAAATAAAAGCTTATTTTGACATGTCGTTTCTCAGTTTCCACTCAATAAATTCGATGATAATTGAAGGGGCAGTAGCACGTTTCTTTTAAATATATATTTCTTTAAATTGCCCAAATAATCATGCAACCATCGCTATCGCTCCTTCCTAATACCCTGAATTCTTTCAAGCCAAAAGCCTCGTATCTCTAGCTGTATAACCAACCAATGAGACGACTCTCACTCAGCGGCACAAACCGGATGGAAAATCAATATATTAGCTTCACTCTCCTTGCATAACGACATTTGATTGGCTGAAACATTAACATGTGAACTAAGCTACTAATATCAAGCCGATCAAGCCATACGAGGCATTTGGCACCTAAGAGATCAGGGTAAAAGGAAGGAGCGAGAGCGGATTCATATACGCTGATATAGCAGGATGTAATGCAACGTGTATTTTCATCAGGGGTCAAAACATCTCATTACATAACCTGATTTTTTTTGTCGTAGAGGTAATAATCAATATCAAGAAGAAACATCGCGGCCATTTTCATTTGAACAATTTAATACAATTGAGGTAGCAACATGGATTGACATAGCTTAACTGATCATGGTATGTTCGTTGTAAATCCTTTTCCTTTGACAAGAGACATTGTCTATGAAATTTGAAACATTTATTTTCGTTTTCATGAGACCACATTGTTTACCTCAGATTAGTTGCTACTGCTCCTTTATACAAACATACAATGTTATTCTATGCTTGAAGAATAAATAGATGTTTCATAAGATGTTTTACACTTCGAAAATATATCCAGTGTTTGGCGCGATATCCCGAACAAGTTATCCATCACTAACTTGGAAGGCACTGGTGCATTTCCAGAAAGTATAACATGGTCAGAAGCATGTTTTATACCTTTATTTGTTTCATAGCTCTTAAATATCATTGCTATGTTAAAAATTCTTTTAATGCCAAATTATTTGACAAATTGCAAGAATCATAAGCATCAATATTTTTCCAAGATGTATCCTATAATAACTAGTGTTATAAACTTGTATCATTTTTATCAATGGATTTATAAATCAAAAGAAATGTCATCTTATATGATCCATAGAACATTTTCATTCTTTAGAAAGAACATTTTATTTGTTATACAATGTCGCTGTCCAAGAAACTGTGTTTTGAAAAATAAAACAATGTAATTAGTAACTACTTGATACAAAATTTAGATTTCGACACTCTTCATGAGTCATTTCAAAGTCATTTTTAACAAACCGTCTTATACTGAATAAGACTTTAATATAAATTCCTATCCTCGTACAGTACATCTTTTAAGGGATATTCATGAAACCAGAGATAGCTCTATCGGAATAACTGCTCTTTGTTATTGCTCACTCGTGTTCACCTATGAGAGACTATTAACCTTTTTACAGGTGTGACCACATCCGTTGGATTTACACTCATATCCGCTTGGACAGGAACCGATGCCTCCACTTCCTGTAGTTGAGCACATCTCAACGCATGTGCCGATTATCCATCGCTTGGTTTCTGCAATAATTAAATAAAAATCTTATAAAAGAAAGATTGATACACAATGAAAATGGTTGTCAATAACGCTAGATATAACAAGTGTAAAAATTATTAGTAAAAGTGAAGGATTGTTACGATTTTGGAGTATATAAGTATTCACGAAGACAGATGATCGAACTGTGTTAACTCTTAAACATCGGTTGCATCATTAGGTAACGTCCTTTTTCATTCAGCAAGACCTCTTTTAGGCGAGGATCTGTTGTTATCTCAGTGAGATACACGTAATGTATGTAGACCGTGACAAATGATAGTCATTTGACACATAAGATAAAATGTATCGATCCTCAGCCAATCAAACACTGAATTTATAATATTGAAGAATATTCTATGTAATTTCTCTCTTTTTCAACTTGAGAGATCAACTAAATCTTTATTAAAGTATATGTTGTAAAAACATGAATTGTGTTATACAATGTAATGAAAACCAAAACTCTGCTTTTACTAAATTTGCTGCAGAACGGTTTTCCTATGAACCTAAATTCTAAGATTTCAATGATATTCATCTCTGAATAAAATCCAATATTAACAAGATGGGGCCCTCACACATCATATGTTATTATGGTTTTAGATAAATAAAGTGATCACACAATAATAAAGTATTCCAATTGCAAGAAAATATTTTTTGATTTAAAACAAGAGTTCCATGATTCGTTAAGATATGCTAATACGTTTCCCTACCTCAAACGATTAAAGAATGTTACATGCTTTATTAACATACCCCTTTTGTAACTGTAAGCTTTATACATTTCTAATCGAAAGAGACATCGTAATTTTATCTGGATGAAGCATAAGTGAAAATGAGAAAATGCAACATTTACATAACACATTACTTTTTTTCAGCGTCAGAATCATTTGAATAGAACAACCTTTCATAAAATGGTTCGAGATAAATGACTTGCTTTTAATCGTATGCAGAAATAAAGTGATTAAGTTCGGAAACAGATAAATGACGGTTAGTAAATGTAATATGTACTCATAGAAAATATTACTTTCCTCGTAGCGTTCTGTTTATATGAAATAAGACTCACATTTCTTGAAGACGTCCACATTAGATAACGTGACCTGTTACAATGATAAAAGACTCACGGCTCTTGAGAAACTTTTTAAGTAGCGAGCTTCTGTCAGGCATACATGAGTGTCCACATCCATTTGATCGACAGGCATAACCTTGCGGACATCCATTTCCGCACATCTCCGCACATAAGCCAATCTTTGACAGCTGCGCTGCTTTGGTGACGCCTTAAAGTCACAATATCATAGATGTTATAGTTTGAATTTTAACAAAAGTCACTGGCTATCTATCATATATATATTTACTTTTATTCGAGCCAAAATATTCAGTATGTAGTGGTTGCAAATCTTGAAGTAACATAAAAAGTGTGAGTGATCTTTTATAAAATCCTATTTGCATTTGATTAGAATAACCATATGTGATGACTGATGTCAAAACCATTTCCAAAATTTGCATATTCATCTCTAAAGACCTAAAATGTTTATTCCTTTGGCAAATAGTGTTATTCATATGGTAAGCCTGAAATTATTTATGCCATATATTGTAATAAGACTATTCCAACAAGCATTGTAATATATGTAGAATTTCTTACTATATACGTATTCAATATCGTTATTCAACACATCCAATCTGATGAAGGGGTAATATTTTACTATGAAACGTAGTGACTTTCATACACAAGAAATTATCCAAACATATTGCATACTTATGTACGCTACTACAATATGTCTTTTTAAAGACTGGAACTCAAGAATTTCATAAAAAGAGAAATATACAAACCTTTAAGTATTTTCAAGTCGATTCAAGGTAACATAGTGCTTTATGAATTATCATTTTCATTACCTCTTGAATTATCATGCAGTTTAGATTCAGCGCATTGGTTTACTTAGATGATAGAGTATTTAACTTAACTTGCCAACAAACGTTAAATTCACGTGAGTAAGTCATAATCATTTAGTTAATATTTGAATAATCAAGTGCATCGAGCGAAGAATGCATACTCATATTTCACCTTAAACTAAACATTTAGATATGATCTTGAAAAGTACATTGATCTTGTTTCACATTACTTCAAATTTTTCAAATAGCGAAAATAAAAATGGTTTTTCCCCTGAATTTTGACCCTTGTCTCCTTGAATCGTACGGGTAACTGTTAGATAGGAAATATGATTACGTTCAGGTACAAATTTAATTTCTGTATAGAAAATTCAACAGTTTGTGTTTCTTTTTCGTATTGCTATGATGCCCGAAAGACATCTCGCATTGCATGATATTTGCACCAGAATACGCAAGTGTGTGCACGAACTTTCGGTATGCAGCTGTATTATGCTGATAATGGATACTAATCATAACCAAACATTGAAATAACCATGCATATAACAATAATATTTGCTTACCAACGATAAACAAGAGAGCCAAACAAATCTTCATGCTTCCAAACCCCTCAGTGAAATGAATCAAGTATAAGTGACACATGTCATATTTATCATAGCATTATGTGCAACAGGAGTCCATTTCACAAAATAGCATTATTGGTTTCATAGATGCCAGACAATACTAATCCGCAATTTTGTAATGAAAATCACACGTTATGGATATTATCTATGTATTTATGGGAGTTGTTAATTGCATTGCAACATCTGGATGAATTACTTTTTTCCAATCATTATAGAAATGCGTTTGTAACAGGGAAATATCGTCATATCTAGGATGTCTACACCCATTAGAATTACAGGGGTACCCAGTCTGACAACAATCCCGCATCAAATGACAGAAAACATGTTTTAACGCTCAATGATACCTATAATCTGTCAGCTGTGCCCTCTTGGTAACTCGATGAATCGTTACAAATGCCAAAAAATTACAAATATTATTTATAAAGGTCGTTAAAGTGTCATAGATTCAATAAAGCAAGCGTTTGATACAATTTTTAAATATTGAAAAATAGGTCATAAGCATTTTAAAAAATGACTTTTCATAAAAGGATATGTATTCCCATCATTTAGTAACATAGTAATTAAACGTACTTTAGTCCCTTAAACATGTAAAAGGGAAAGTGTTAAATCTTATATTCTTCCATATGTTTGTGTTTGATTGGTTTTCATACTTTTATGTAAATGTAAATAAATAATAAATAGTTAGATGTTAACAAATGTTTATTTCTTGTGAAACCAACATTTTCTAAACGATAGCCTGTTTAAGGATATCTTTAAGGGATGAGAAAGATTTACAACTGCAAACTTGGCAACCATCGGAATTAGTAGCAAAACCGCCAACGCAGTACAGTTCACACATGACGGGTTGGCACTCTGAAAAATGATAAAATAATATCTAAGTACGCATGTTCATTGCTTTCCTTATCTCTGACTATAAGCTGATAAAGTGAAAATACAAAGACATACTCAGTCAAACTCACGATTTGATTTTTGTATATGGCGTTTAATAATCTCTTCTTTCCACGGATTACTCTTTGGCATCAATTTGACAGCTCAAATTATAGATGTGATTAAGAAAAGAAAATCATATTTTATCGCAAGCTTGCAACACGTTTTTTTTTTCAACTTACATCATTTAAAGGACTGACTTTGCAAATAAAACAAATTAATCGTTAAAGTTATTTCCATGTTCCTTCTATAATTTGTTCATGTGTTATAAAAGCTGAATTATCGATCCCATATATCACTTATTGATCTTATTGATTATATTTCAAATTATTTGTCCATGTCAGTAACAATACGACACAAAAATTATCATTTCAATACTGCTTGTAAAACCTTCGGCACCGTGTTCTGTTATATATATATATATATATGATGTAAATTATAAAAGAGTCAACCGTCATTGCCTATCATCGCAGAGGCAACATTTAAGGGATATTAAAAACATAAATTTACCAAAATAGATTCCATACGAACTACTACTCTTTCATATTTCCCAGCTTTATATTAGACAGCTTTTATGTGGAAAACGCTCTTTGTTCATGCTTACTCAAGTTCAGCTTGGAAATTCTGCTTATCTTGTGACAGGTGTGACCACATCCGTTTGATCTACACTCATATCCGGATGGACAGGATCCACTAACTGTAAGTGAGCACATCTCTACGCATGTGCCGAATAACTGTCGTTTGGCGTGTGCAACTGCAAAAGGTGTAAGTCAGGTGTTAAGTAAAAGGAATATATAACTGGAACAAGAAAATAGGTGCCAAAATACATAGTGTTTCAACAAAATATTTCTTATCAAGAAAGTGTGTGTTTAGAGGATTAATTCAGAACGCTTTGATCAAAAATGAGCAAACATTAATATTGCATTAATTGTACGACTTTTCCATATCATTTGAAATACGACATGTGGTAAACGTCCGTTAGTCATTTTAAGATGAGTTTTCAACTTAAGCGACGGTGTGTGGATACAATACATGTATTTGATTCAGAGTAAATATTACTTTTTGAGACGATTTTATATCATTTCAAACCTACTGTTCTTGAGAAAGTCCAGGGAATGTAGCGTACTTCTGTCTGGCATACACGAGTGCCCACAACCATTAGATTGGCAGGTATACCCTAGTGGACAACCACTCCCGCACATCTCCGCGCAGATGCCAATCATATGCCCAAGATCTGCTGCTTGGGTAATCCCTTAGAATCATAGTAAAATAAATGTAATAGTTAGAAACAATATAAAATTAGAAACCGAGGGTTTCAGATAGTGTATGACGGAGATGAATGTATATCTGACACCTGGTGTCTTTAAAAGAATCTTATTTGGCTTTGACAGGGCTAAAATGTACCACATGTACTGAAGTGAGGTTACATTTCATAACATAATTTCATTTGTATTTTCCCCAAATGCCAAATTAAATTAATTGTGTTCGATGTAAACCGACGATCCTATAAATTTGTTCTTTGTCCAACTCATATTTAGTAGCGTGTTAGCCTGAGTCACTGAGATTTCTTTAGAAGTATATTTATAGTTTTTTCTGGCAGTAAAATAACGGTCAAAAGAACTTATACCAAATCTATTTTAAAAAACACTTTATGGATAGCGTATCACTTCGTAAATACATCAACATAACTTGAACAGTCTTAAATGCACAAAATGGAAAACATTGACTCCAATATGTTTACTGCTTCAAACAAATCCTTACATAAAATATGTAGTAATGTATAGATAGCAAGCAGAGCTCGTACATAACATTTTCGTTGAACTTCGAAAAGAAAATTGACTTATGTAATAAATTAGTGGCTAACGTTGAGAAACCACAGGACCGAAGTCCCCCCCCCCCTTACTTAACAATTAAGTTTTCTTACCAACAATACATAAGAAAGCGAAAACTGTCTTCATGCTGCCAAGACTTTAAGAAATGGATCACTGATAAGTCACACATGGCACATTTATCATTACATTTCATTACGACAGGAGATCATTTCCCACACTAGCCTTATCTTTGCCATGGATATAAGACAATACAAACGAAGTCTTTGTAATGATAGTTTGTTGTTGTTGATATTATCAATGGAGGACTTTTGAAATAGGTTCCATCCACTAATTTGTGAAGCCAACAGAACAAAATATGACAGCAAAAGTTTGTATAAGTTTCCGATTTACAAAGTCCTTTCACAGGTCACGTAAAGATATAGTTCAAATTATCAATTACAGTTTCTGATAATGCAGCAGTTTCTTGCCATTGCATTGCCATTGTTTGGAATAAAATAGAAAATGCAATTTTCACCTTTCACCTTATCACCCGCTCTTCACGCAGGTGACCATTTCAGTTGCTCCCACATATATTTATACATTTGGATTGTAGAATCTGATATGTATTAATGCGAGTTTTCCTTCAACAATCATGAGACACGATGTAAATAAAACTAATATTTGCGTGCACTTATGACATACAGGACATTTTGCATGATCAGTATAAGGCTTTGAGTATTTTCATTTCTTCTCTTGTCAATCAGTCACTCTTTGCCATTACGGAACATCTTAATCGATAGCATTATATCTTATAATTAATATATCAAAATATGAAAAATTATAACGGTTATGAAATTCATCCTGCTTCATCAGCGTAATTGATTCCGCTGATCGAGCTTCGTCCAAATACCCTGATATCCTTTAGGCCAAAAGCCTCGTATCCCTAGCTATCTAACCAGCCAATCAGACGACTCGCATCCATCAACAGCGGCACAGCCCGGATGTAAAATTCCGTTTAGTTCAAAAGAGTAGCTTCAAGCTCCTAGGATAACGACATTTCTTAGGCTTAAACAATAACAGGTGAGCACAGCCACGAACATCAAGCCGCGCCAGCCGTACGAAAGAGATCAGGGTATATGGCAGGAGCTCGATCAGCGGAATCATTGCATTTAAGCTGATATAGCAGAACCTTACTTAAATAACATTTTTGTGTGTGCAGGCGATGCAGATTTAAGTGGATGCATAGCATATCTAACATAAATGAAATGTTTCTAGCGAAAATATGGAATTTGATATTAAAATGTTGAACCCTCGCCACTACGTATGGGTGAAAATTTGACAAGACAGTAAAGGTCCAAACGAACAAACTGTTAAATCAGCCTTTGTCCTCATGGTATATCTTAATTAAAGAGGATTCTAACATTCATATCATTATTGCTTATCAATAATACTAAATATTGTGAGGAACGCCTTCGTTTTCTCTCCAAGCTTGACAGTACCAGCAACTTATATTACTTTTGAACAGAATTTATTTTCACACATATCTCTATATTGTAGATAAAACGTAACAATGTTCAATTGTTATTCTATATGAGTGTATTGTATTGCGATGTAACTTTGTAGGGACGAAATCTTGTAAAACATCGGTGTATTGACGTCATTATTAAGCGTTTTAAGACGTTTTATACGAAAAATAGGATAGTGCTCCATGATCCCAAATAAATAGAGGATTTCTGACATATCACATTCATCTTAAGCACAATAAGAACATTGGATAACAATAGGACATAAACGTTTTGTCAACAAGCCTGAGCGACCTTGACCTATATCTACGTATTGAACTTTACTTAATTATCATACAAAGCTTTTTCAACATAGAATAACCTACTCTTTTACAGTATAAGTGAAATACAACAATTTGCAGTTAATAGTATGTTTTGTAAGTTTACAATTACGTAGATTGTAGACTCATTATCAGTGAAGGTGTTTGTTTACAAAATGGTCGAGCTTTATTGATCGCTCTGTGATTTGATATAATTACTTCATAAATATTTAAGAATAAAATTATGAATGTTATACGGGTTAAAAATAGAAAGTTGGATAATGTGCGTGTAGAACGACATCGTTGTAAACGAAAGCAAAACGTTTTGGTTAGTGACATTGTTGAGTTGTACGCGGCCCGGCTTCCCTGAACTTGAAACTTGTCCCCCCCAAATATTTCAGCCAATCACGTTGTAGGGGTCGGGGCCTCGACTGGATCGGTCTATTAGGCCACAGTGGCGATAACCTTTATCGTCACTCTACTCAGTGGCGATATACTATATCGTCACTCGTCAGAAGGTCAAGCTGTCACAAAAAGGTTTGAAATTAATTGTCAAAATCTATGAATTGTGTACATGGGCAATTGGGCATGAGAGGCAGTGAGGTTTCTAAAACTACCGTTTTTAAAGATTAAAATTATGTAATAAATAGAATATGAAACGATGTTTATCAAATACGATATTAATCTCATCTCGTGGCGTGTGGAAAGTTGAGATAAATATCTCATTTAACAAACATCATTTAATATCCTCTATCTATCATTGCAACTCTCTGATATGAGCCTCACTTTAAACAAATATGTTTGTGAAGTAGCGAATATATGATAATTTCTCTTACTTAAATTTAATCATGATAATATATAAAAGGATAACACAAACAAGACGAAACGTTAAGCAATAGTAATGGCGCATTTATTATAATGAGATTTAAAAATATACATATCAATGTTAACCTCAAAAGATTTTATACAATTAATTAGAATGATGACGTCCGTATTTGTTGAACGTTAGCCGGTTCTCTGACAGGTGTGGCCGCAAATGTGCCATTTACATTCATATCCGGTGGGACAAGATTCGCTTGCGTCCCTTCCGCCGGGAGTACACAACTCCATGCACACCATGATAAGTCGTTTCAGAGGAGAGCCGTGTTTCAAAACTGTATTTGAATGTAATTACAATGTTTAATTCTTGCAAAAACTGTGGAGAAGAGTTTCAATCCCTGTTACTCATGAGACTTGGTATGTTTTGTATGTTCAAAAGTAAAAGAATACATTTTATGGCTTAAAAAGATATTTCCTTACCAAAGGCAAAATTCATTAGATAATTGTAAATCTCAACATATCCTGTGACATAACGTCACTGTTACACTAATTACTTCATGGGCCATTGCTTTGTGTCAGAGTAAAAACTTCGTGAATCGGTTTTAAAATTTTACAAATATTTTCTGTCAGGTAATCACTAAGGATTTCGCATGACAAATTTCTGTTTCTTGCATGTGGCCGAAACATTATGTCATTTATGACACCTATTTGATATATATATATACTTTTGGTTGAAGTAAAGTGGTAAAATAGAGCCAATTGAGTACCTAGCAGCGATCAAGTTTTTATAAGTGTACGTCGCACACCAAAGGATATCTTGATAAAATGCAGGAAACTTATGCGGAGGGTGTCTCATCTTTGACGTATTTATTCACTGGTATCACCAATTTAAATGAGAAAGGAAAATTGTAGAGACGGCTCCCTTCTCCGGTCGACCATCAAGCCAAAAAGAATAAAATAGAAACTCCATTTTAAATTTATAATCAAGAAAATTTTTAGGAATTATTATCACGCGTCATAGATGAGGCCATGACTTGAACAGCTTTTTGTAGGATATTTACGTCAAATGATTTGAAATACTTTTCATGACTCACGGTTTTTTATCACTTTCTGTTTACCGTATGCTGTCCTCACATCACTGACGTCTGTTATCCTTTCTGTTGCTATGGTAACCCCTTTAAAACATCGTCAACTCATCATTACCGTAAAATGTAATGAAAACGTTTCCTTAAATATCATTCGAGCGAAGCGACTTCTTGTATCAGAGTTATTATATATGTAGGGCATTCCATATATACATTGTAATGATACAAATCTATTTCAATATTTGGAAACACCATTGAAATACAAATATATTTTCATACACATAACACTTTTGACACTTTGTAAAAACAACTTGTGTGATCTGAATATTTGCCATGTAGCCGAACTTCATTGAAGAAACCATAAGTATTGATTAAAATATCACGTACCTTTTCAATTATAATTAATTATACAGTACCATTGTTAAAGAGACATTTAATAAGATATTCTAAAAGAAAATATATTATACGACAGAAGTGGAATATTTCAAATTTTAAAATAATTGCTTGATTTCGATAAATTTCCTAAAATAACTCTCTTATAAGGTGTTCACAATTTAATGGCCAAATGCAGTTATTTTAACAATTTGAAAATATTATCTTTATGAATAATACTTCAATCAACTACCCTCTACAAGTTTAAATAATTTGTCAATTTTCAGTATTTTGTAACTTTGTATATGCGAACTCATTTCTAAACACATTTATTAACATTTATTTGTTTAATAATTAAACTTACCAATAACAATCAACAAAACGAGGACAGTTTTCATGGTGAAAATAGCTCAAACCTTGATCTCCAACCCCAGTCGATAACAATATGACGGTTCCCAAGCTAATACCAGCCATCGATAAAGCACTATTTGTAAACAAGCTCTGTACACATCGCAAATTATATGCTTGACATGAAAAGTTTCATACTCCATATGTAAATTTCTCTTCAATCAAAATCAGCATCAGATGTTTGGAAGGGTGTCTGATACCTATCGTATATCTACGGTTTCGAAGTATTAAAGTTACTGAACAGTAATGGTAAATCTTAACAGGGCCAGTACTGGCATGACATTGTTCTACTTCTGGTGTAATACTGGGCCAGTACTGGCCCACTACAAGAACCGTAAAGGCTAACCTGAACTGGTCTTATACTAGGCAGTACTCCGCCAGTGGGCAAGCCTTTAACAGCCATTATAGAGCCAGTATTTGCCCAGTACGGCCATGTTTGCTTGGATAGAAACTCAATACTCTCTATTCAAAATAAATATATGTCGACATATGATATAAAAAATGTATGTCCCTTTGCTTTTTACAGATTTGAATGCTACTTATTAAAGTTCGATAAACAATCGATTTTTCTTTCTAGTTTTAGTACGAATTTATAGTACTTTCTAGTACGAATTTATATATTATATATACATTCTTAATATCTTCATAAAAAAAATAGAAGTGAAACCTGAAGAATACCTATTTCATAACTGTCCTGTTATGTCTCATGACATGTAGATTTCAAAATAGGTTTGAAAAAATTGTAGCCAATAAGGAATTTGAATTCTGAAAATAGATTTATATATTCCTGCAAGATGTACATTAAATGTATACTCGTATAGGTGACGTGAATTGTGGTGTAACGCCGTTTTCAAAAGTTTTTCACTTCTATCACGGTTGCTAGTATTATAGCATGGAGAAAGCCCGCGACTCTATTGCGGTTTTGCAATACGGAGGTACCTCGGCTTGAACTTACGAATCAAGGGTTGAAATGCTCAGAAATTCAGCTAAGCATTGCACCCAAATCTTCCTGCGTGTAACAGCTTTCTACTTCCGCTTGGTGATCGAACCAACGACCTCTTGATCCGAATCCGAACTCGCTAACCACTGCACGATCCCGCCCCTACATTCGTATTACATATTCACAGACGTATGTGGCTTGTATTCCCTACTTTCGAATAGCTGATTCACACGCAATATACAACATGTACGGTAACAACTGAGCTAGAAAACTGTGAAACATTTAAATCCACATATGAAATGTACATTCTTCAATATCTACATCTCGTTAATCTAGCATTACGTTAAGCACAAATAATATCGAAAACGTGCAGGCTAGTTCATGACTATGGAAAAAAGTTAATACAAAAACTATTAAACGTTTTAAAAATTAAAAATAACATAATTGTGCAGAGTTTTCCGTTTGCATATGTTTGAATACTGCATATATTTTTTAATCCAACACAGGGATTTACAATGAGAAAGCTATATACCACTTACCACCGAACAAAAAGCCCCTATAAACTCACTTTTTCCAACTTCATTCAAAAGAGAACATGAGCAAGTTTTAACTTAATATCTGACCATCTTATATTTCTAACTTAAGATCTGACCTTCTCACATTTATAACGTAAGATCTGACCTCTTTACATTTATAACTTAAGATCTGACCTTCTTACATACCTTACATTTTTTACTTAAGATCTGACCTCCTGACATTTTCAACTTAAGATCTGACCTCCTGACATTTTCAACTTAAGATCTGACCTCCTGACATTTTCAACTTAAGATCTGACCTGCTTACATTTCTAACTTAAGATCTGACCTTCTTATATTTCTAACTTAAGATCTGACCTTCTTACATTTCTAACTTAAGATCTGACCTCCTGACATTTTCAACTTAAGATCTGACCATCTTATATTTCTAACTTAAGATCTGACCTCCTGACATATTTAACTTAAGATCTGACCTTCTTTCATTTTCAACTTAAGATCTGACCTTCTTTCATTTCTAACTTAAGATCTGACCTTCTTTCATTTCTTACTTAAGATCTGACCTCCTGACATTTTCAACTTAAGATCTGACCTCCTGACATTTTCAACTTAAGATCTGACCTCCTGACATTTTCAACTTAAGATCTGACCTTCTTACATTTCTAACTTAAGATCTGACCTTCTTATATTTCTAACTTAAGATCTGACCTTCTTACATTTCTAACTTAAGATCTGACCTCCTGACATTTTCAACTTAAGATCTGACCATCTTATATTTCTAACTTAAGATCTGACCTCCTGACATATTTAACTTAAGATCTGACCTTCTTTCATTTCTAACTTAAGATCTGACCTCCTGACATATTTAACTTAAGATCTGACCATCTTTCATTTCTAACTTAAGATCTGACCTTCTGACATTTTAACTTAAGATCTGACCTCCTGACATTTTCAACTTAAGATCTGACCTCCTGACATTTTCAACTTAAGATCTGACCTCCTGACATTTCTAACTTAAGATCTGACCTTCTTATATTTCTAACTTAAGATCTGACCTTCTTACATTTCTAACTTAAGATCTGACCTCCTGACATTTTCAACTTAAGATCTGACTTTCTTTCATTTCTAAATTAAGATCTGACCTTCTTTCATTTCTAACTTAAGATCTGACCTTCTTTCATTTCTTACTTAAGATCTGACCTCCTGACATTTTCAACTTAAGATCTGACCTCCTGACATTTTCAACTTAAGATCTGACCTCCTGACATTTTCAACTTAAGATCTGACCTTCTTACATTTCTAACTTAAGATCTGACCTTCTTATATTTCTAACTTAAGATCTGACCTCTTGACATTTTCAATTTAAGATCTGACCATCTTATATTTCTAACTTAAGATCTGACCTCCTGACATTTTTAACTTAAGATCTGACCCCCTGACATATTTAACTTAAGATCTGACCTTCTTACATTTCTAACTTAAGATCTAATCATTGCACGGCTTTGGGAAGGTCACATGTGTGTCACAACAATTACCCTTGTTTAGAAATATATAAGATTAATGTAATTTGATGATATTATTAAAGTTTTATCAAAAACACTGAGATCAAGTCACTTCATATAATACAAATTTATTGCTATTCAACTGAAAAGTTATGCATTTGATGCATGAATAATACAAAGTCAAATTAATAATTCATGAAAATGGAAATTTGATGTACACCGCAGGTATCCGATAATCAAACGTCGTAAAGACGTTGTCCTGCCAGGTGAGGACGTAATTTCCCTTCTCGTTCAGGATCTTTCATTGTTGTTTTACAAACTCGCTCAGAAAACCCTGGTCCAGTAAATTAATGTATCTGAAATATGAATATTGTGATTGATAAGTATACTCCTACCATTTCAACACGCTCAGTCATAAAGGGTTAAATGACCACAGATTATGTTATTGGAGTCAAATATGACAAACTTCATAAATGGTGTTATTAGCTCAGGAAGTAGTGGTTGTTTTTGAAAGTCAGTATCTCAGTGCTTATTACTGCAGTATAGCGACACTTAACAGGTTAAAGTCAAGATTTGTGATCGAAAACCGGACGATGGCGCGCTAATTACGCAACGTATATTTGGAAACTAATTTATAGCAGATAACAAGACAAATAGTGATTGGTAGTGTATAGTAGGTAATTTAACTATATATATGTAAATTGGAAGCAGAATGTCGAACTCCTAACATGTGTATGGCTGATTTTCAATTATCACTACAGACAAGAAAATATCATAATTTAAAGAAATTGGAGATAAAGCTACAAGTTTAGAGGGGCGATTTGAGTTTATCTCGCTCCTTATGGTATATTGGCTCTAATTTAAGCGATCTGAAAATTGCAAAACATAATCTATGTCACTTTAAGTTAATCCGCAGGATTACTCTAGGATTAAACAGTTTTTATCCCCTTGACATGTTTAAACCAATCAAAGTGTTTCGTTGATTGGTATCGCGGTTCTTATACAACTGTTATAAATGTTTATTTTTATCATGACTAAATGTAAGTGATTATTTTCCTGATAAACATGTACGTGACCATGGAGGCCCATCTCATTAAAATCTCATTTAAACAAAAATCAAGTTTTATTCATCCTATAGACCGCTCATAGATTGAAAAGTGAAATTTGAATAAAAAAAGCAAAAATCCTAATAATTGATACATAGATATTAGAAGGTGGGCAACCCATACAGAATACAGGGCGACCATGTGGATGATATTCAGTATCAATGACATCACAAAATATTATATTCTCGCGTGGTGAGACAACCGATCATCAAGAGATACAAAGACGATTACAGTGATCAAAAGTTTTTTTCATCTAATTCTTGAAGACGACGTGTTTGTCACTCACCAGATCACTAGCCCCTTGCTCTGAAAACTCCAGGGCGGATGTTGGTAGGGGCTTGTGGACGGAGACGATGTATAGGCCCTCTCGGTATCACATTGCCTGAGGTCGTTTGCATTCTTGTTTGAGCGAAGACTGGTCTGTAAACAGGTCCAACCTTTTGCATCCCCAAGCCGACCCCTGGAGTCGGAAATTGACGTCGAGAAACTTGCATTGATTTCAATGGTGACCTTTGAACTGCTGCACTTTGAACTCTATTTGGAACTCGGCGGGGAACTTGAGCTCTTGGTAACGTCTGCCTCATACCTTGTGTTCTAGCAAAATTATGACGCTGTCCTTGAACCCTGGGTAAGTTGTTACCTTGTCGTTGACCCCTAATGGTCTGTGTTCTTGATGGGCCTTGAACTGGTGCTTGTCTTTGGCTTTGATTTCTTGTTAAAATTTGTCTTTGGCCTTGGTTTCTTGTTTGGGTTAGTCTTTGACCTTGGACTCTTTGTGGATTAAGTCTTTGGCCTTGAACTCGTTTTTGTACTAGTCCTTGACCGCTTGTAGACGCTTGACCTTGAACTCGTGGTGAATGCCTCTGCAATTGATTTTGATTGCGTCTTTGAATTGGCATCGGTGACGGCCGAACAAGAGATTGTTGTGTAGCTGTGCCTGAGGCAAGAAGAGGGCCTTGGTTTCTACGTGATATCTGACTATGTAGCTTATTTATCGTTGGAGTCCGAGACTGAACAAAGGAGGATGGCGGTGAAATTTGCCTCCTATTTGCTGCTAGATTTTGTCTTGATCGTTGAGCTAATAATTGTCTTTGTTGCAAGGCATTGGACTGGATATTAGACGTGAGTAGTTGATTTTGTGTCCGGAGTAGGTTTTTACCCATTCTGCTGGGTGCGTTCATTGCATTCTTATTTGGAAGCGTAACATCAAGAGTCCTCAAACGTGGTCTTAGCTTTGGAGGCAAAATTCTTCTTCTTTGAGCAACATACAACTGTCCATTTAGACGTTTTGAAAGTTCTTGATTAGATTCACTGATGATGTCTCTTGGTGATGGAGTTGTGGTAGGATACATACCGCCTTTCATTTGTCTCTGAATGATATTAAGGTTTCCCTCATTTCTAGGATCTTTGATTCTCCGACTCTCTGGCTGACTTTTGCTGTCAACAGTTGTATTGGATTGATGTTTTGCTACCTTTTGAGATATAACAAGATTACCTTGCGACATTCTTGGAATATGCGTGGTTGTTGAGGTATCTCCAGTTGATTGAACTGTTGTTGAACCAGTCGTTGTTGGCTTAGGTGTTATCATCGTTGTGGTGTTTGGATCCTTTTCAGCCTTTGTGCTCTTCGGGCTCTCACTGTTTTGTTTCAATGATTCTACCTTAGGTACAGCAACTTGGTTCTTACTTTTAGATAAGGTCATTGCAAGATGACCAGCTTTAGCAATTGCGGTTGAGGAGGTCGTTGAACGGAACAGGGCTCCTCTTCTCTGCATCACTGTCAACAATGACATATCTGGGTTGGGTCTGTTAGACAACCTTGCCGAGTGCTTTGAATGACCCTGAGCTGATAGTCCGCGTGGACCAGCTTGGGGATTTCCTAGCCAACGTCTGTTCTGGTTCATAGACTGCCCAGGATATCTTTGAGTCATTCTCGAAAATGACATTTGGTGAGCCTGGGCGCCACCAGCTACATTTGTTTGAGCAAGATTTGGGGACATTTGAGAAAAACGTGAACGGTTGCCAAGTTGGGAAGGGTTTTGGTAAATAGTTGAATCTACTTGTAATCCTTGACGCATAGCGGGGTTTTGGTAGGGCACATTTTGGTTCATACCTCGGAAACCAGACTGGGGAACACTCCCTCTTTGCTGCATCGTCATTGGTCCCGTGAAACGAGGTTGAACTGCAGATCTAACGTTTTGCCTCATAACATTGCTCTGAGAAAGGGTTCCTTGTCCAAGCAAAGAATTTCTTTGCGAAAATGGCAATGTATTATATGGGACAGGTGATTGCTGTAAATTGTTTGATTGCATCCTGCCAACCATGGGCAAGGCTTGGGATCTCTGTTGTTGCTGAATTGTGAGCATACCGAAGTTGCCTTGTTGTGTGTTGACGTTGACTCCAGAACCGCTGGGCAGATTGAATATTTGATTCTCTTGTGCAACAGTCAAAGAGTTTCCAATCTGGTTATTCACTTGGTTTTGTGGTGCATTTGCGAGATGGTAAGCAGGTAAAGGCTGTGAATAAGGGGGATCTTGTTCCATGGGAATACCGTTTTGTTGAATGCCTCTTGGTTTTGATGGCTGTTGAGCAAGGTCAGGTTGTATGGCTGGTACCGAAAGTTTATTTTTATCTATAACATTGTTTTGGCCTTCTGTTAGAGGTGAAGGGGCATTAGTTAAATCTTGGTTTGTAGTAGTTAGTACAGGGGGCTTCGTTATCAACTTAGTCACGGTAGGTGATGTTGGAGGTGGTGTAGTACTTGAAACTATTGTACTTGATGTTCCAGGGTTTGTGTTTGTGGTAGGTTTGCCCTCTGTTGTCATATTAGATGGATCAGGAGTGATAGTTGCTGTCACTAAGGGAGCTTCTGTTTCCAGTGATGTTATTGCTGATGCTCCTGTATTTCCTTGTATAGTTGTACTTGTGGAAACTGTTGGTGATTGTGGAACTATTGGTTGAGTTGGCCTTGGACCATTAGGATCAGGATTTGGATCAACGTTATTTGGTCTTACTCCTATTCTATCCTCAACCCCTGGGGGAGGAATTCTTGTAGATGGATCAGTCCCTTGTTGAGTTGAAGCAATTCTAGTAGTAGTTTGAGCTTGAGTTGTTGTTAGAGCAGGAACAGTCGTAGTTTCGATCTTTTTGGTCGTTGTTGGGGTTGGTACTGTTGTTGATGTTGGAGGAGGCTGTGTTGGCACTGTTAATGTCGATGTTACCATTTGAACAGCAACAGGAACCTTTTCAGATCTTCTCAAAGAAGCACTGGTTGTAAGAGGCGTCGTGGGTCTCTCAGTCGTTGGAGCTTTTGAAGTAATTGCCTGCATATATTGTTGCTGTTTGGCAATGTACTGTTTCTCATACTGTTGACGGTGAATCATCATTTGCTGCTGTTGACGCTCATACTGAAGCTGTTTTTGCCGAAGTTCCTGCTGTTGGAGAAGCCTCTGATGCTCTTGGCCAGTTGGAATAGGATTTCTTGCTCCTGATTGCCTTATATCGAGATTACTTTGATGAGAATAGTGGAGGGTTCGAGGGATATCGGTAGCGAAGTTGTATGGGTCGTACAGACCTTGTGTCCCTGTGCCCGAGTAGTAGGAACCATATACATTTGTTGTGGGAGCCATTCCCCAAGAATTTGTCCCATACGCATCCATATAAGGATCCTGGGTAACACCATACATGGTTACTGGACGAGGAGTCGTAACTATTGGAGCAAGCGTGCTGGGAATACCAGGTCGTAGAGTTGAATTTGGTTGAACCTTTACATTCTTGAGCGATGGTCCTTCTGCTGCTTGGGTTAAAGCCTCAAGTGTGGATGTGTTTTTATTCGATGATGCAATAGTCGAGGACTTCGAAGAATTTCCCATGATTTGCTCCCCATTCTGAACAGCTTTTCTCATTGACTCTATCATCGGCTTCTTACGGGGTGCTGTCGGAGTGTTTGGAATAATCGGCATGTACCCAGGTGGAGCTTTGACTCCTCTTGTGTCATAAATGCCGGGTTGGGTTGCTGCCTGAGGAAATCTGTTCACAGTTGCAAGTGGCTTTGCATTAGCTTGTGATATACCCTGTATTGAAGTCTGTGCAGACATAATTGAACCTTGGTTGTTCATTGCTGGGAAGGTATTCATTTGTCTTGATTGCTGCGAAACAAAACTTGACTGCATGGCGTTGTTTTGCGAGGTCATCGTTAAGGGCTGCCTAATCGGGACGGCGCTACCTTGGGGTAGCATGCTTGGTAGCATAGGTCTTCCTTTAGCCAGGTTCCTTGGCAGGGGAGTTACAACTTGTGGCCTCGGTTGCGTGAAAAGCGTTCTTTGCGGGAAGTTATTCTTCAGGGGCATAGGAGAGCGTCCCTGGAAAACATTTCGTGCAGGTTGGGGACCAACTGGTCGCAGGTTCCTAAATCCACTTCCCTGTATGTTATTGTTGTTTTGGCGGGTCATCTGCTGACGCTGAAATTGTTGATTTTGAGGAGGTCGTCGTTGTTGCCTGACTTGATTATTGGATCCACCTGACTGTCTTACATTGTTGTTTTGTACCCTGTTTTGTTGAAAACGTCCTTGGTTTTGGTTAGGTCTTCTTCGCAAACCATTTGGGAATGCAGTCAGAGTCCTATCTGAAAAGAAACTTCACTTGTTGAATTTCCATGCATCTATGAATAACTACTCATGAATTACTTTCTCAAAAGGTACTACATTCGTTCCCAGATCTTTCATAGAAAAATTTCTAATTTTGCCTTTGTACAAAATCATCATATTTCTTTGACATTGTAAAATCCTCTAGCAGAGAAATTGTTCAAAAATGGTCCTTTCCTTATTTCTACTACAAAAAGCCAAAAGCATAATACATTAAATTTACATACAAAATCTTGTGAAAAGTATGAAATATGGATAAAGACCGAATACTCAGTATGAATGTCGAAGCTATTTTTATTGCAACCAGTCAGATTTATTTTAATTTCTGTCACAATATTCGTTCAAAGGTTTTCATAAATATTGTTGGCAAAAGAAAGTTTGTTTAATCTCTGATGAGGAGAAAGGAAATTATAGAATATTCTAACAGAAGATACTCAGTATGTTTGTTCGAGAAATATGTTTCTTTAACACTACTGTATATTTAGGTATACTCGTTTCTATGTTCCAAATATGTGTATATTTTACGACATTGTCTTCTTTTGAAACTTACTCAATAACAACAAATATACAGTAAATGTTTAGTTTTTCCGTAGCCTCCTCCGGAAGACAATCCAGTAGCTGAATTAAACCTTGGAGCGTTTTCTCTACGTTTGTGTGCCCGCTTTCAAAGTTACTTGGTTTGATTTTGATGCTGAAGAACCATTTTATGCTAGTCGTATTTTCAAAATTATTTCTTGTGTATCGATATCCAAAGAGCGCAATGACAGATCATTAACAAACCACTTTTCCAAATGAAAACACTAGCCAGAGCAGAAGAAAATGAAATAGTACCAAAAGTAGATTGATAATTTATCACCCACCCGTTGAAGATTCAAACCTTGTGTGATGATGGTATTGGTATCTAACTCGCTTTCGCTCTTTATATACTGAACAACTCACTCGTTTTCTAGTATTCTCTGTACATTGTAAAAGGTTACGAAGATAATCACAATTATTGTTAAACAAACTTACCAAGAGAGGATTTCAACTTTTTCCAAGCTGTTGGAGTGAAAGAAAATGAATAAATAGAACATCAATATCCATATGATTCAAATGTTTTAGTGAACTTAATTGTTTTACTTTATCATAACTAAAATTATACCATGAATTCTCCTTTGCATGTGTCATGTATCTGATAAATCGACATGCAATCAATCACCGAGGTTTTTTTAATAATTAGATAATAATGGATGATGAAACTAGGAAATTCATATATTCACTCGATTTTTACCATTTTTGTCTTGTCCATTTTGGGCTGTAAAGAAAAAGGTTTTCCATTTATAAAAAAATATATACAATATTAGGGGACATTTGGAATGACGCAAAAACCAATACACAACATTCAATAGAAATTTAAAAAATATCTATAATACAATGACTTTTTAACTTACCAACCATTAAACTAGGAATGTCTTTCCTATTTCATCAATGATAATATACAATAATGATAACGATAGTGCATTTATATTGCGCTGTTTACATGCATGAGCATACTCAAAGCGCATAAATAGGAACCACAATACCTCTACGGCTATAGATGTTATACCCATTCGCTAAGGAATCTGCACAGATCACCAAAATTTTATAGAACCGTTCACTAGATTTCCTGCCTTTCAGGAAAAACGAAAATGATTTGTAGGGCATAAACATTGTGCCATCAAGAAGCACACTATCTCTACGTCTATCTCTATCGTTTATAATCGTTGGCTAAGGGGTCTGTACCGACGAACAAGTTTTACTAGGCCCTTTCTAACCAGAGAGACACACACAAACAGTATCATTGGCCGCAAATTCATGAAATTAACAATAATGTATGTACAATACATTTTAATGATCTCGAACAAGTAGTTTGAATGAAGTAGTCAAAAATGTAAAACAGGACAAAGCGATTTAGAAATAGAACGTCGGACGCAACGCCATACCATTAACCAATCGCGCAGTGTCAGCCTTTAATGCTTAGAGTTAAGAACCATTTCAATAATTCACTAATCATTAGTTTAAACTAGTAATAAATCTAATAGATATACCGTGTTCTGAACTTTGGGTAGACTAAGCTCAGATATAGATTCTTTAAATTTTCCTCTCTGAGCGTATTTGGCAAACTTATATTTTAGCAATCGAAAGAAACCAATTGTTGTACCAAAATGCACTCACCTGGCCTTCCGTCTGGGACTACAATAAAAAATATTATTATAATTATAATTGCAAAAATCAATTTCAAATTTTAAACTATATGTATACCATTTAAAACACAATTATAACCTATTTTGTATGATTACCTACCATTTTAAAAATCCTAGCAATAAAAAGTAACGAACAGTTTTCATTTAAAATATGTTTTCAGGGGAACAAAAAGTACAGTACTTTGAATTTGCATCAGTCAAAGGCTAAGAATCGATAATATTAAAAAGGACATTTCGTTTAAAACGATGTCTGTAAGCAAAGTCTTGTTCTAAAAGAAACAGTTCCTCAACTGTAGGAAAGAGACTTTTGATTTCACTCGAGGCAAGTATTATAGCTTAAGCTGTTTCAAATTAAGGTAATAAGTCGATGGTATTGGAGGAGTATCATCGAACCTTGTAGAATTTTAGCCCAAAAACGGACTAATTAACCAACTAATGACTACATGATCAATACATTATTACCGATTATCTTATTGTCCTAGTAAATTGCAAATTTTAAAATATTTTGTGCTCTCGACAGCCATCGTGCACCGTTTTATCCCTATAATGTTTAGCGCCAAGAAGGAAACAGCAACACCGTATTTCATTTCGTATGACACTACCGGGATTCGAACCCCGACCTTCCAAGTATTGACACTCTAGCAACTGAGAGAAATCATTGTATATGTGGATAAACGTGTACACGGTAGCCTCTTTTTGTTTAACAAACTACAAATATATACAAGAGGCTAAGGATACTTACATTTGTATTTCTTCGGCTTCTCCGTGACTGTCTCTACAACATGAAGTATTACATGTATTTATAATGGTTAATTTTCTTATTTATAACTAAAATGCTCCTTTAAATTGAAATTAATAACTTAACCACACTGTCTATGACTATGAAAAGACGTGCTAAGGTGTTAATGATATATACAGTTTGATCATCAGGAACATACGGTTTGTCCATAAACACCTCGTTCTTCGTTAAAGAGCCACTCCGTGATTTTCATAACATATTATTTACCTTTGATACGAACCTAAATGTTATATGTGGTGATATAAAGTAAAAACATCTTAACTTTTCATGTCCAAAAGACATATCTATGACAAATACTGGTTTTCCATGAAAATCTAAAAACAGCCTTATAAATGCACACAGGTGTAGATATCACGTCCAATATACATGGATACTAGTTATATAACCTAACAAACACTATTAACTCCTAACTGGCCTCCTGGCTGTTTTAGATAAGTCTCCAAAATTACGTTTGACTATTTGACGCGCGCCACTGTCCGGTTTTCGATCATAATTACGACGTTCTACCTTCCTATTGTCACTGTAAAAAAACCCAACAAGCTTTAAAATGTGTCTTTTTGGTAACAGTCGATACTTCGCGATCAAATGACACCATTGATTAAGTTTGGCATATATGACACCAACAACTCACGGAGTGGCTCTTTAAGATGAAGTATGGAATAGAACTTTGAATGGAAACATGACATTGGCAATTGGCATTACGATATCCAGTATTCAGTTACTACAGCAAGTGATTGGAAGTTAGTCGAAATGTTTAACGACGTTTGGAATACCAGAACTTGATCATATTTCCTATGTCGCTAACACAATTAATTTGATTTAAAAATAACAACAATAATGCACTTGTGTCTGATATGGACCCTTAAATAAGATCCTTTATTTCATATATTTTATTCATTTCCTGGTCCCGAGGTTCGGACAGTGTAAAGATTCAAATATTGTGAAAGACTATGTAATTTATAAATATCTGATTAAGGTAATTATCATCAAACCAAGCTATAAAAAAATGAATACTTTATCTAATTTCTTTATTAAAAGTCAAAAATATTTATAAATTAACCGCGAAAAACTGTTTTATTTGCATATATCAATTCGCCAGAGGTTCGGACACTTCTGCCCTAACTTCAGATAGTTGCACCCACTTCTCGAATGCATCCCTGGCTTAAAATATTCATCAAAATAATTTCACACATCACCAAACAAGCAGTGTAAAGACTATGAACAATAGTATTATAGTTTCTGGGGAAGACTGATTAATTTGTCAATTGTAGAGTATTTTTTCTAACGTTAAAATCTCCAAAACTGCCGCATGCGCCGTTACAGCATGGTGACGTCAAAATTCCATTTGTGGGCATTTGACACGAAAACGCCATTAGCGCTGAACAGCATGTTTTCAAAATTAGGCAGTTTGTTGTATGTGTTTGTTCATGTTTGCTGAACCTTTGTCGCTTAAATTTATACATTACGAGTCCTTAAAAAGAAAATTTAAGAAGTGTCCGAACCACGATGAAAACTGTCCGAATCATGGTCATTATGACATACTATCGAAATCTCAATATTAGATTATGTATTCACTTTATATGTTCCAATATTCAGAAAAAATGGACTATTTGGTTATTGTTCTTTGTTTCTGAAAACAGTTTAAGATATCATTGTGCTTTCTACATTTTCTGACCTAAGAGTCAACATTTACATTGAAAAAAATATTTCGCCATTTTCTTTCTTGACTTTATTAATTGTACCTCCAGGCAAAACTTCGATTTGAAAAATGGTTATCAAGTGAAATAGATAAAATTTCAATATGAGAAGATAAATTTTAAAACAAACACCTCGCAGGAGTATTATTGCGTCAACTCCTAGTAAAAAGTGTCCGAGGTGTTCGAACCTCGGTAAGTTTGTCCTAAATGATTATGTTATGAATCAATTACTTTGTCCTATATACTGTGCAACGTCTCTGAATAGACATATCTTTTTAAGTTGATAAGGAGTTCTTAAAATATAAGAATAAAAGACGTCAAGCATTTTCAACAAAAACCCTGTTACAATACAGGGCCCCCTTTCACAAAGCCCTAAGGTGATCGTAAATCCTTAAGGTTACCATAGTGCAATGTTAAATGATGGGAGTTAAGGTCGACCTTAGTTAAGGTTGCTTTGTGAAAGGAGGCCCTGGACCTGTATATTCGAAGCTCTCTTAGCACTAAGATCGTCGTAAGTACCATACATTAACATTGGTTTACGACTATCTTAGCACTAAGAGAGCTTCGAAAATCTAGACCCAGATATGTCTTGTGTCAGCGACAAGGAAGCTTGATTGGTTGCAAGATAATTCTGATGTTCATAAGGAGCATTTGGCGTGATAAGATAAGACAAAATTTCGCTTTGTTATACCAAGAACGAAAAATTGTTCCTGATGCGACTGTGCGACTGCAAATGAGATAAGAACGAATTGCCATAGAGTGTTTTGTTGACTATATGACTATTATCACCAATAAAAATATTATTATTACTAATACTGTTTATACTATTTTTCGTCTAAAATGTAACTTACGCTATCTTCCCTTTATTGACAAAATTAATTTCTGAGAACATCAAAATGTGATTGTGCTCAAATTGGAAGAATTAGATAGAAATAGATAGATAGATTGGTTGGGACAATTTAGTTTGGCACTTGACCAAAGACATATATAAATACTGTCATATACAAGTCTCATTTTTATTTCTCACTATTCAACAATATGTAAATAATATATGGTTTTGCGTAAGGAGATAACAAATCATAACCAAACCAGATAGACGGTTAACTTAATTGCATTATTTATGGTATGTGATGCATCTCTGAACAATTTTCTGTGTTCCCAATGGTTCGAATGTAGCTGTCCTGTTAACGTGGTTTAACTTTTACTGACAAAGGACTCAATTATCACTTGCGTTGCATTGTAAAATATATACTTCAAAGTTTGCAATCTTGACATTAGGACATCTGTACTTTACTCCTGCTTATCAATGCTTAACACGACGAGTTATGAAGCCATTGGTAAGATTTTAGTAAAATGAACATAAATCTTAATATTCAATAAATAAATAGCAATTACTTTGCGCCAATCTGATTCGCTGAACACGGTAATAGAAGTTCAGTTCATACCTCCATAAACTTAATTTCGTGACGTCACATCATTTTAAGCCACGCCCATCGACGGAACTATTTGTAAACAAGTTACGTTTTTCTAAAGATAGCAACACTTTGTGCAATGCCACTTCTTGAAAGTAGGTAAATAAAATATTAACATAATTCAGTATGAAATAATTATTGTTGTCAAAGGTTCTAAAGGAAGTCCTTTTCATAATAAACAAGAGAGCTCTATCAGAAATTACAACCGATCGTGTTCCACCCCGCAGAAGGCAAATGTCATTGTTCAATGCTCTCACGGCCGTTGCAGGGAGGTTGGCAAAGTAATGTCGTTATGTTCATGAACAGAGTTAAGCTTGGCTCCTCAACAAGTTTAAGAACTGTGTGCTGTTTAATCAGATTCCGTTAGATCGAGATCATAACACCACCAGTATATGGCATCTACGAGGGTAAATTCGGCTGGTTTCCTCTCCGAGTTCTACGTTCGCGATTTGTGTTTACAACTGTGAGAACTAGCAATGTCATGGCCACGTGCGTTGTAGATTTTCATTGGCTGATGAACGTTTTGTAGGCGGGGCTAGGGATCCGATGACGTTTTGATTGACATTTTATCTCTCTCATGCTGTTGGGCGTTGAATTCATTCGCGTATATAGTGCAGCTCTATTTGGTGCAAATATGTATATTTAGAGAAATAAAATGTTTTAAAAACAACTAGTATGTATCTATTTATTTATAAGAATTGACTTCAACATTTATTAAGTTCATGGAGGTATAAACTTAAAAACCGATGTGCAAACTCGGCGTAAATCCGCTACGTTCACACAGTTTGCACATCGGTTTTTAAGTTTATAACTCAATGAACTTAATAAATGTTGAAATCAATTCTTAAATAACATATAATTTTGGAAGATAATATGATATGATACAATCTAAAGGAGAGACGCTGATTTAGGAATTTCAGATATTCAGATTTTAAAAAAACTTTTTTTGTTGGAAGAGTTCGACATGTCAATCACAGCTATCGGTTTTTTTGGTTCATCAATGTCATTTTCGTATTGCTCGAGAGTTTACATACTATATTCCTGCAGACTTCGCATTTGCCAGGTTCGAATGTTTTGAATCGCTTGCAGCGTTGATTATTAACGATTAATTTCTACATATCAGCTTACAGGATGATATTCAGACCATCAATTTAATTGAAATCAGTCAGGAAGAGTCACCCGTGCCTTGCTGCTTTTCTGCTATGAGTTCTGCTCTATAGAAGCCGTTCAGTGCGAACTTGTTTATGATATTTAATCAACCATATATTCAAATAATCGTGAATATGAACTCGTGCCGATGTTTTCTATGCTCGTCACTGATTTGATTGAGTGCAAATTTCTCTTGATATGTCATCATTGGAGTGCCCAGATCAGAAAGGAAGCGAGGTACGAATGGTAGGTTCGATAGGACTTCAGTGACTAAAAGTATTAGACCAGCATTGATTTAATAATGTGACTGTCTCCTTACTCTTTCCACACAACAATCATAGACACAGTTACAAAACACTCATAGTTCCACATGGTCATTTTCTATGCATATGTAGATATTGGGAAATACATTGTTATCAATTGAACATGGTTCTGAAAGTTATTGAAATCAATCAAAGGGACCGATTTGAATTAAACTGTTTGTGAGAGCGTGTGATTTATATATATAAATATATTTGAAAATGAAATACTTCAGACGACACTTGCTGAAGTCTTTTCAACAGTGTGGAGCTTTTTCAACATGGCAAATATATAGGTACAGCAAGTGTCGTCTGAAGAATTTCATTTTTCAAATATACATTTACTTCATGTGCGACTTTCGTCACTTTTTTACCGATATATATGCATAAACTAAATTTCAGTTAGAAATAGAACATTACATATGTGCTTATTCAATAATAGGTTTACGATCTTTGTGAATAATGGCGTAACCTCGTTTTCCCTCACGTGAGTTCAATGATTTGGCACTCGTTTCTGTAACATATTATGAAATGAACGCCACTATAATATGCTATAATATGCTATAATATCCTAAATCTTCATCGATTTAGTTCATCATCCAATACTTCATTCCGCGTCTGTAATTAATTATTATAATGTCAAAGACTCCTAAGCCAATATGCCAATATGGAGGACAGTGCAGGATAAAAAGATTACGATAAAAAATTTTTTATTCTTTAAGAGACAGTGGAAGATCGTATTGGATGATAAAATAAGAACTTGGTCACCAGATATAAAATACAAGAGGACATTTATTATTTTGAAATGCTTTATTTTGAAATAAACTTCAATTTCAGATGTTTCGTTACTTCACCTCAAAAAGCACTAAGCTGGAAAGAGTTCGGATTGCCTGAAAATATTCCAAAAATAGTTCATATTTTAAAAAATCTTAAAGACTCGTAATGGACTTAAAATTTGAGGCTATTAAACTTGTAAAGGAAATCCACTGCTTTATGCATAATGTTTAAGATAAGAAAAAAAAGTAATTTTATCATCCAATAGAATCGTTCCAACATTTAAGGTAATTTTATTTTTTACATTAAGAAATATATATTTCATTTAAGTTTTTTTTTTGTAAATAAGGGAGATTTTGATGGCACAGTCACTAAATTCTCTTACCACTTGGTATTGAGTTGTTTGCATTTTACGATGAAATTTTAAGAACGATGCCCAATACCACAATACCATATGAACGCAATATTACAAACATTTAAATGGGGAAATCCAAACCTTAAATCTTTAAAGTTGTGCGAAAACCTATTCCCTTCCAAATACTCATCCTCCTGTTGTGAAATCGGCTGGTGCATAATAATTAACTGCAAATGAACTCACTTTTTCTTGATGAAATGGTAGTAGCAATGGTAATGAAAAGGATTATCCTTTGTAATTTTTTAGTCCTCTCGAAAACGGTTTTCCCAATAAAACATGTCTACAAAAGAATCTGGATATTAGCGCATCTAATCATGAAATCGATACACTGAATAAGTTATTTCTGCTGAGGAACTAAGCCCAGGAAAACAATTATCTTTAGATCGTTTGAAGTTCTACAAATTTTCCTCCTACAAAAACAAATACCAAAACCAAATCGAACAAACAAAACAAGATTTAAGAAATTAAGAAAGAAATGAACTAAACCAAAAGAAACAAAAAATAATAATAATTAGCCAAAACATAAGAGTGAACCAAAACAAACACAGAAAGTTAACTAACAACTAGAGTTGGTTAAAAACTGAGCTCATTAGACTTATCTAGTGATACACAGATATGTTTTTTTAACCTATGCCCCAATAATATACATTTGCTACAACAAGGACAAAGGAAAATTATATACCCTAGAAAACTACATCAAGAACGTAAGCCTGAATGAATATGCATGAAAATGAAAACAAAATATCCAACCAATTTAATTTAACTGTGAAAACTTAAAACTTGACTTGAGACATATTTGGAAATACGTTTTTTCCCTTAAATACTCCATGTGTAAATCCCAATGACGTTGAACGTAGTATTGGATGATGATATGAAATGTCAGATATGAGTTGTCGTAAAACACAACCTTGCAATATCCCTAAAGCCCTGTTATAAAATAAACGTGAACAATGTGTTAATTAGAACTGATTTTTATAGTTGTAATAAAATCAAAGCGTTTCGTGATCGTGATGTATCATACAGATGAAAAGTGATAAACGAGAATGAAAATAGTCAAAAGTTTAACTCACGGGGATTTAACACCTCTGAAAAAAAAAGAAAACAAAATAATGAATATTCACAAAAAGTATTCATGTCCCATGCAGTCCCAACTATATACATTATCTCATCATACGTCATCAATATAGATAGAATTTTTTTTTGAAGATTACAGTCTACAGGGTCCTTCATATTGAAAATGAAAACGGTGCTGTTTTAAATAACAAAATATCAAAATTGATTACTGATAATTTTCATTCTCATTTCTCTCCGCCAAAACCTGTCAGCCGTACTTACTTGGGTTTCTGAGTTGTGGAGTGGGTATTTTGGGTCGTGCTCAAATAAAATGATGGTGGCGCGAAAGAGGCTTTTTTTTCCATTAGCAAGACAATATAATAACTAATAAAGAAACATCCTCAGTTTCCTAAACTTCCTGTTTTTACCCTCACAGTTAAGATCATATATCCATTTGATGATAATTCAGTTAAACGGGAAAGTTTTTTTGAAAAATCTAGACAGCAAAATCATAAATATCCTTGCTCATTTCAAGATTTCTGAGTTAATAACAATTTAATTTAAGTTCCTACAAGTTGCGATTCGGACTCAGAACTGCATTTCGTTTAAAGAAGTGGATGACAGCAAATTCTTTTCGTGGCCTGGTTGTTATTCATAAAAATGGATCACCCGCGTATTCTAAATTTGATATTTATTGGTAATGATATTTGGTGTGGCTTATTTGATTTGCACAAGCTAATTGGCCTTATAAACTGCTAATTTCACTTAATACTTGAACCTTTGACATAAGTACTGTGTATTTCTTAGATGACCATATAGAAATGTACCAGCAGCTTGTGACATGTTTCGTCAATTGTTAGAACAACATTGCTCTGCAAATCGAGAAGAATATCATCAATGATGTGTGAACTTACCATTCCACTGTCTCTGAGCCATTCGGGCTGCCAGCGGACGAGCTTGAAAAGGCAGTTCCTGATACTCGGCTGAAAAGATAAGGGAAACGTCGTAACAATTTCGTAACACAGTTAAATTTCAAGCTTACAAATCTATAGTAATTACACGCCTTCATGATCCTGCTGAAAAAGTATCTTGCCGTGTGTGATGTTGTTAAGAACAATGAAACAAATATTAGTAACATAAACATCGAGAATATGGTTATACTCGTATTGGTGTTCTTTCTGTTTAAGTTGTAATATAAATGTAAATTATATTCCATGCATCATCGCTGTTCACAATGTTAGTATTTGCACAGGGACTATGATTAAGTTAAAACACCTGATGAAGATGCGATTTAGTTTTTAGAAATAAGTTTATTTCAAAATCCATTTCTTCATATTGTGTTCATAAAAGTGATTTTTCCAGCTTTTCCACCTGCTGAAAGAGCAACCATTCTGCCTCTTTCCAACAGCAGAAATAATAATCTTTCCAAGTAATATCAGTGAAGAATATGAGGGAAGATATTGCATATTTCGTGTTGAAATTGGAAGATTTTGAAAATAACGAAGTTTGCCCTTGTGTCAGTTACATTGTAAATGGTCTTGGGTTTTATACTTGCCTAGTTGGTCCAAAGACATAATTGCTGAAACAGGATTTGTAATACCTTGAGATATTGAAACGCATTATCTGTCTTCCATTGGTTGAAAGCCTGAAGCAATAGGTTCTTAGAAATAAGAATATTCTATTATTCATCCCATTGGTTGTTGTAACATTAAGATATTCAGAATAAATCGTTTATCTATTTATGTGATGATTGTTGAAAGTTTACGATATTTGGTACTTCGCTTTAAAAATATGTTAACCCACTATCAAATTTTTACCAGTATCATTATAATTTATTCACCATTTTATAAATTATTAATACTTTTCATTTTTATTGTGAGAATGTTATTCAGCTTCAACATATTGAAGATTTTCTTTAATTATGGAAATATATGACCAATTACACTTCCAAAATGAAATACATGTAGATATACATACGCATTCCCCTCCCTGGCGGTATCCCTGGGCCATTCATGCCTCCCCCAAAAGGCAAATCACCCATCCCACCCATCATCCCGGGTTCTAGCCCACTCATTGGTCCAGGCTCTAGCCCAGGCAATAGGCCTGGCTCTAGCCCACCACCCCCGCCCATCATGTCCAAACTACCTGAAACATTGAAGGTAGACATCAGAAACATTGCAATGCACAAATATCAAACATGTCTAAACGCTTAGCTGCCTGACCTATTGAAGTGAAAGTCAATGGGAAACATTATTTTCTACAAGGTCTTAAAGTTATACAAAGAAGTAAGGTCATCTCAGAAATCACTTTTCAGGTGAGAAGAGATTAGATGAGTTGATTTTTGGTTAAACACCGCCTTAAAAAAATTCACTTATATTGTGGCTGCTACTATTATAGCATGGAGAACACCATTGTGGCTATGTTTTTCCTTGAAACCTTCCAGCATCGGTTGGAACATGGTGATTGTATCGCATTATTAGAAGCTGCGTATTCAACACGACTTCATGATTATATTGACTTCATGATTATTGTGACTTCATGATTATTGTGACTTCATGATTATTGTGACTTCATGATTATTGTGACGGTGGGGACTAGGAATAGAGTTGGCATGACCTTTTCTTAAATATCCACACTACTATTCGTTAAGCAAACAATGTGTATTAACTGTAAATACAATACACACTCAACATTATCAGTCGCCTAAAGGAAGTAAAAAGGGGGCATGATAAAACTGAGAACTGGAGATACAAAGTGAATGAATGAGACGGCTTTAACTTGCTGTAAGCATTATGAGAGCTATCTAAAAGTGGAGTTTCCATCCAAAAGAGAGTAGAAGGAACTGAGAGGGAAAAGAAAAGATGGAAAGAATGATATAAAAGTATTGAGTGACACACAAATTTGCAAAAATCTGTAGCACTTTTCATTGAGACTTTTAAGCAATGTCCTGTCAATTTTGATTGAAGAAAATCATAGGTGACAATGAGAATTTGAGAGAAATGGGGAAGAAAATATCGGGAACAGAAGTTCTAGTTGTAAAGATGGTTAATCACTTATATCTTAGCACAAGGCTTATCCTATATTCCAAAAAATGTAAAATATCACCATTTTGCCATTGATTAAGAAATGAAATATTTAGAAAATATTAAGAAAATAATTAATATTATATTTATCAATTTAATCTATCATCTATAAAAAGTGAAAATCATTAATACAATCATATATAATGGCAATGACTTCTTGACTTTCTGACAAAGCATTGAGGAATTAGTTGTCACTCACAAAGTTTCCACAGTTTGGATTCAAGGAAATTAAACGTTAATTTGTTTTCTCGGATTTTCAAAAAACGTTTGAACGTTTGTCGCAGTTACAACTCGCAATTAGATTTGAACCCCCTTAAAAGTACAAAGATGTAAGATCTTTTCTTTGAGCTTTCTAAAACTCTGTCTGTGTAAAAAGTTTGGAAATGTTTAAAATTCAGTTGATATACTGTATATGTTTTGTTAATTTAAATTACCAGAATAAGGCACTAGTGTTTGGTTGATTAAAGTGGATAATCTGTGCTTACTCGGCTTTGTCATTAGCAATGAGGGTAGTTACATTTTTCCGAGATAAACATTTGAGAACTTCATTTAAAAATGATAAAATGATATGCATACACCCTAGGATCAATTATTACCATTCAGTGAATGTGAAACATACCAAACAGATTTAAGTCACAAGAAAATATATCAAATGTAAATGAATATCGCGGGAGACTAGGTAGGGGAATTTATGTTTATCATCTATTCAGCGTCCATGGCGCATAAATGGCTTGTGTGGTTTTGTTATGGTCCTATGGTTTGTATGAGAGAGGGTAGAGGCATACGTATATAAAGGAAATATAACTGCCTCATAGACTGTCTGAGAGAAGACACAAGAGGATATAAAGGAATTATAAAATATGTGATATATCTCTGGAATTTGAAAGTTAGGTTGCTTGGCAAATGTTCAAAGAATTTTAGAATAGCAATCCACACTTAATGTAAACAGCCTTTCAGAACTGATAACCTTATCATGAAGTTCATAAATTATAAAGCACAAACGTTCTACACTTTTTTTATTGTGATGGGTAAAAACAGGATTGATCTAATGTTCATTTCAACAATTATTCATATGAAATAATTCAATCAACCTCAAATTATAAAGTTAACTTAAAGAATACGAGAAATTGTGTTTATCATCCAAAACTGTGTTCCGTAGGAGATATTGCTTGTGGAAGATCAAGCGATATATTCTAGGAGATATCGTTTTGACAGTAGATTTTGAACAATGCCCTATTACAGTCAAGATCATGAAATCACAATTGTTTTACATCATCAAATAATGACATCACAATGCTATGTCGTCATAAACATGATGACGTCACAATGCTATGACATCACTCCACTGAGAGTCTTAGAGTAGTTCAATGTTCAGAAATACACATTGTTCACGGAATTGAAATGAAAAATGATTTTGAATGATAAATAGAATCTCACCCTCATGTCTTCTGATATCAAATATATCAACACTCGTTGATAAAAGTAAAATATCCTCGGCAAGCCTCGGATATTTGTAACCTTTATCAACTCGTGTTGATATATTTGATATCAGAAGACACTTCGGTGAGATTCTCTATCTACCATATACAGATATGTAAAACAAAGCTTACCTCCCATCATCCCGGAAGGCTCCACTGAAATAACATCAAACCGTGAGTACATGTACAGAGTGCATAATAGTCATATGAGAAACAGCTGAAAGTGTTTTTAAGTTCAGTGTGAACCGATATCTTATTTATCGAAATTGCAAACTTTTGAAAACGTTATTTAAATATTTTATTAGAATTCTAAATACAAAGCTGGAAAGTCATCTTTTCCATCACCAGCTGCTATTCTAAGGCTACTCTAAAGACAATATAGACTACTGGAAACAGTTATAACACTTTTCATGCAGGATGTACAAGGTACTTAAGAATTATGAAATTATATAATGTTTAGCCCAATGATGATACCTAACTGAACTAAATGTAAAGTTTGCCATGCATCTGTTCGTTTCCTGGTTGTGAATATTTTAGCCTGCATCCATATTTCATGGTAGGTTCGTTTAATGACGCTTTGATTGATTAAATTCAATTGCCATGCCATTGTTAACATTTTTTGTAGTTTGCATAGGAGAAACGTGCCACAGTGTCTTTAAAAAAGACGAATCTTTCCTTAAGATATATACTTACTACAAAAGATTATAAGGCTTGATCATGTAGTTAGAGATATAGGATTTAACACCCCTTTCAAAAGTATATCATTTTTGTCATTTTATTATTGCAGGGACAAAGCCCCAAACACTGTTGTGGCTATGCTATGCGGTGGAAGCTAGACCCTGACCCTGGACCCTGAAAACAACGCTACGCTGAAATTTAGTGCAACATTGCACCGACGTCTTACTGTATATAGAACAATTCTATACTGCAGACAAAGCTGCCAAGCCCCAAACCTCTTGATCCAAAGCCAATCGCCCTAACGACTGTGCTATTTTCCCCCGGCTTGTATAATACCTTATACACTGTGCCTAATAGATTTATGTTTGCTTCTTTCAGTTTAAAGGAAACTTACATAGGACCTGTGTATACGCAAGACCCAGAGACACAGTAACTGCTGAACTAGGGAAAACAATAGCGACAATAATCTTTCCCAAATTGAAAAATTGTGGAAAGCAAAGGGTTTGCTTGTGAGTGTAATTCTTTACATTATTATGTTATTTCATCGCTTGTTTTCAGTGAGGGAACAATTGTGTCACAATACCAGTATTACTTACTACATATATTTTGTCACAATGACATTTCCCTTTACCAAAGATCTTACTCAGGGTGACTATGCTACACTACAATTTCTTTTGAATAAATGTGGCAGTATTTCATTTTACAAAAGAGGTTGCTCATTTTCAGAAATTCTAGATTAAATATCGATTGTCAGTTGTCCATTTCCAAATCAGTTGTTCCTTTCAAACCATGGATATACAGACCACATACACAGATGGAATACACAAAACAGAATATGTTTATACCACTATTACTTACTCCATATATCCCCTAATGGTGCTGAAAATATTAGTGGGATGATATTAGAAAACGAAAAACATGAAGGGAATTAGTCACACCTCCATCGATAACAAGTTACAAACTCGATACCAGTTCAAAATTGTGATAACTAAACAGGTTCATTTGAACCTTCGTATAGCGGCCTCTAAAGGGAATGGTTAAATGACCGTTGTATACAGGTGGTCGTTATATACGTCCGGCGGATAAACTAAAACTCCAAACAATAATGTGCATTGCTGCATGATGATCAGTTTAAAATGTCAGTTAAAACATTGATTTTGTCAAAATTAGTCAATTGTTAAGAGAGATACTGGCAACCTAATAAGACATCTTGAAAACCTCACACTTTACAATGTGATATGCATTAATTAGATAAGAATTCAAAATATTAATCTTGAAATATAAAGTGATTGATAATATGCATCATTGTCTTTCATGAACTAAATTATTTCATGGACATTTTCAAAAGTGTATAAAAATAAACGTTTTAACGTAAACTTTGATTAGTTTTGTGTCAAACTCAACTTAGGACATAATTATCTGACAAACATATGACCTACTGACATATTTAACATGTTTTTCAAATATAAAGGAATTGTACAAAAATATTGATTTATTTTTTTTATTTTGCTTGAAGAGCTAAAAAACATTAATTTATAGATATCATGTTTCTAAAAATATTATTTTTTTAATATACAGATGTCTGAAATCGAGGTAGAGTCAAAATGGAAGGATTAATTTTACATCATAAACCGTTGAGGATACGTGACATTAATAGTCATTGTGAAAGGATAAACTTATGAATGATACTGTCTTGTATGGGCAGTTTTGAATATGATTTTTTTATGTTAATACGTTTTTTCAAATAAGTTGTGGTTTGAGAACCTTTACAAAATTGTAACTTCTTGTTCTTATTTGATTTACATCGTTGTAATAAATGATAAATTTAAACGTATGCATATTAGCTTACATTTTAAATAGCAAGATTATCATAGACAGTTAAATGAAAATTTTACTAATAAGTAAATATTTCTTAAACAAATATGATAATATCTTTTTATAATCCGATACGTTAAAACACTTACTTGGCCATTGCGATAGCACACCTGAAAAAAAGTATGTTTGATTCAGTGTAGGAAATACCGCATTACATAATACGCTATAGATGGTCTTTTGTAAGTTTGTCAGTAATGAAGAATGAATCATCTTAAATGATCTATGTCTTCAGTAACCAAAAGATATACACCAAAATCATAGACTGGAATCGAACTATCAAACTTCAGCGCCAATAACCCGATATGGGAAAATATATATATATCGGTTATGCAAACAATAAAATAACTTACCATCAACCGTTACAAATATCAATATTTGTCTCAACAGGAAATCTCCTCCGACCATATTGACTATTTTCACGTCGGTGCACTACGACCAGCCGCTGACATTCTTGACGGTGTAACAAAGGTGACACGTGACATTTTAATGAGAGGACTGGACATGGGCGGCTTCCTTGCTGTACTCAACTGGCACGATTTTCACGTTCGTTAATTTTTTAATCATACGGAATTTAATAATGCAGGAGTATTCGGAATTTCAGCTCATTTTTCTTATTTGGTTCAAATGGACAACTTGAATTTGGTTCAAAGGATTTTTCATAATACGGTTGATGTATATATTCTATCAAAATGTCTTCTGATTGGAAATATATCCACACGAGTTGAGCCTTGCGGAGATTATTTCTCGATTAATAAACAGGTGTTGACATAATTGATATCGGGGATGAAATTTTAATTGTCATCCATTATCCTTCATTATTAGTTATAAGCATACGGGGGGCGGGATAGCGCAGTAGTTAGCGCGTTCGGCTTCGGATCAAGAGGTCGGTGGTTCGAATCCCGCCAGGGGCTCGGCAACTTTGTCTGCAGTAGAGAACAGTTCTACACGCAGTCAGGTTTGGGTGCAATGCTGCACTGAGTTTCAGCGCAGTACAACCCATGGTTCGCTAGTTCCAGCCCATACTCGCAGGTTTCACCGCAATGTATAGCCACAATGGTGTTGCGGGCTTTCTCCCTGCAATAATACTAGCAGCCGCGATATAACTGAAATAACCTTGAAAGCGGCTTTAAACACCAACTCACTCACTATTAGCATACGAATGCAAATACCTGAAACACAAAATAACTTCCGGGTTCTTAGCAGTGTTCACAATGATGTCATATCATTGTGACGTCATCGGGATTATGACGTTGTAACATTCTTACATCATCAACTTTAAAAAGAGTTGTCCAAACCTTTTGATGTCATTTACTAATGACATAATTTCATTATGACGATTTCATAGAAGCGAGATCTATCAAGTAGAAAACGTGTGATTATTAAGCCTGCGCAAAATTTAACGAGTTTCCCTAGTGTCGATGTTGGCATTATTCAATCAACCAGTAATGTGTTACATGTACGGTGATATGTACACAGGTGTCCGAATGCACGTGTATTCCATTTTAAACTTGACAAAGCGATGAGACAATAGCTTGATCTCTTACACATTCTTGTCAGATTTTTTTTAAAACAAGAAAATAACATACCGATGATATTAATGTTCTCAAACTTTTGTGTAGAATGAAACTAAAGAAAACTATTATGTGCCCTTACAATTTTTGTTATTATTATTATTTGTTATGTGCTGTACGTAAAATATTTTCTATGGGTATCAGTAGTGAAATGTCTTGAACAACTGTATTGACAATCAATATAGTTTCCTCTCCATAGTGGCTTACGTTATCGTATTGTCTTTCTACGATTCAGTTGCATACTTTCAATCTACAGTGGGTCAGCGATGCCACTAAAAACGTAATGACTGACCCCTTTGTAAGTAACAGTTGTGCAAAATCTGACTACAGTCCTCGTGCTTTAACTGTCATAGTTCAGGGGAAAACTATACTTTATTACAAAACACATTGGGGTAGAGCGAACTATATTTCGTAATTGTGTCATAACAATGCGTGCTCACTGACGTCACATGACGTCACAATCGTGTAACGTGTATCACAATGCGCGGCACCTATGGTAAGCTTGGCGATTTATATGGTATTTCTTTGATGTAAATCAGCGTGTTATAGATAAAATATTTAACTCAGTTAAATCACAATTTTCGCTTTCGCTCGTAAGATACCAAATCACTTATGATTACGCGTTAATAAGAATGTTATTAAACGGCACGTCGTTTAGTATTCTTTAATATTCTAACATTGCTGTGTTAAAGAGGCTGTAGTATTCAACTTTACTCACGGAAAGACGTAGAGAGTGTTTGATTCTGAGCGAAAATGAAGGGTGTAAGGCTTTTAATATACCAATATGATTACTTTTGACATTAAACCGTAAAATATTATGCATGAACTTTGACTGTCTGTGTTCACCCAAAAGTGAAACATCTATATTGATCTTTTAAAAAAAGAATTTTTTTAAAATTTGAATATTATTTACACTGAAATGTTAAATAACGTCAATTAAATCAAGAGCTGTTTAATTTTCTTTAAATTATTTTTTTAATTGCAGCTGTATAAAATCTTAGGATATCTTACATGTAAATAACCTGTATTTGTTGTCTTTTACACTAAAACGTACGATATTTTCCGGATGATGGCGTAAGAAATACAACTAATTTTGTATGGCAGTGTTATACTTAATGGTGACACCCTTTTAAATCGAGATTTTGTTTTACTTAATCATGCATAAGATGACTTGACGCCGTAGTAATTTTATGCTTATATAATCGTGTAGTCATCTGTATGAGGCGAATAGATGCAAATATTGGCAACATTTGTTTAAGTAGTGTTCGACTCCTTTTTGCACATAATTTTGAAGAAGTGCTTGTCAAAGATCTCCTCTCTGGTAGCAACCTTTAATATTCATTGGAAGCAAACTTTCACATAAGAGGCTGGTGTTTATAGACAAATATGTGGAACGTTTTACCTGTACATGTTTTATATTGGCCAATAGCTCCGTAGCTCGCAAGACTGTATACAACTCATTGAGGAACTTTCAATAAAATACATTTCAGCTTTCTAGGGCCTTTTCTTCTGATGAAGACAGAAGTTTCTTTGAAGGGGGTGGCACGTGTGACCCTTATCAGGGGCCGGAGATTCACTAAATCTATTTAGATTTATTTAAATCAATTTGCTTTCCCCGTTGGTACCAGAGTCTTCATTTCAGCTTTCAATGACTTTTGCTTCTTGAGAAGAAGATGAACGAGTTTTTAATTTCTAAACAATATTCATTATTGGCTAAAGACTCTGTAAACAACCGTTCAGCTTTCGAGGCCTTTTTGTACTTAAGAAGGAGATTAAAAAATGCTTCACGGGCGTCGATCCCTTAGGTCCTATTAATATGTAAATGTGAAAATAAAAGCAACCCAAACTCAGCAAATTGGATGAAAGCTGACTTACAAAAAAAGCAATCTGTGCGTTAAGTTAGGAATGAATACGCATAAATATCCTCTACATGTATGTTGCAACGTTTCGCGATTCTATGTCAACTTCATTTATACACCGGTTGATAAAAAAGCTCTTACGCACACGAATATTTCAAAGGCTTAACTAACGCATAAGTGATTCTCTTCCGACATTAGTAACGATCCGCGTCATCCACGTTATTTGGCAAAGTACCTATTCAGGTTTAAGTTTACTCTTAACGAACGGGGAAAGTGGTGCAACATTACATTTCATGGATATTAACTATGATATTAGCAATATTTACATTTTGCATCGAATCTGAAGATAAAAAAACAACAGACACTATGTTAAATGCTTAAGCAATGCTTATAATGTATATAACAAATTGGAGGGTTGACAAAAAAAGTTGACGATATAAACTAATAAAGAATATTTCATCTATTTTTCTCAAATCAGCGATTGTACCTTGATATATATTGTTTACATTCTTTATTAACATGTTGTCAATCTAAACTATCACCTTCAGTTATCCTTTCTTATTCTTTCCTGGGATCCTTTGCAGATATGACTTTGTTCCCAGATTTTCAAATCTCCTAAGAAACCGCTCCAGTCATTTCTTCGTACGCTAACCTCTGTTTTGATTCGTGCACTCTCTGAAATACCGGGAGACTGCTTCTTTAGAACTTATGAGACCATTCTGTGTTGGCAGGTGTTTTCCGGACAAAGATATAGCGTCTCTTAATATTGCCAATGAATCGGAATCATGAAATCGGTTTCTGTGACGACCATTTTTCTTTTCATGCTAATAAACTCGCGTGCAAAAAGAAACGTCACCAGTAAAGATGAACGATTGTTTAACTCATACGTAATAAATACCACATTGTCAAGATCAGGTAGGTTAAACCCTTGAGAACATGTTTTCGGCTTGGGGTAGGGATCGTCGAACGCACTTGCATGTGTAATGCACGAGCGAGACGGGCGAGGAAGGGTTGACGGCAGTTGACTGCAGTCTGGAGTGAAAGACGGTTGACTGGTCGGAGTTATATTCTTTTGGAGTGTGAGTACTTTGAAATGAGTTTAAGTATCGCTTTTGTTATTTTTACAGACAAAGTTATCTTCAACAGAATTTTTTAACAACGTTTAGATTATCTAGTATTGTATTAATTGTCACTTTGTTTGACAATGGGAGTTTAGTGGATTTTGTAGTATAAATGTCATTTTGATGGCAGCTAGAGGATGTAAAGGTGTGTTTTGTTTTAAGTGATAGTGTTGTTATTTGCTCTTTGAAAATAATCGAGTTGTATTGTTAATCATGTAAAGGGTGACTTGCCGTTTGTTTGTATGTCAGTATGCAACTAGGGTTGTTAATGAATAGAAGATATTAAGAATTTCCTTTTCTTGTACCCTTCCCTTCCCTGCTAGAGGTAAACACCCAGTTCAATGGTAACGTGGATACGTTCCTTGAACGAGCGGGTATCAGGAGGGACAACAATGACTGTGACGTCCGTTAGTTAGCAGTCGGATTTACTGTCATGGTACCCCGGGTAGCAGTTGGATGGACTGTCATGGACCAACTTAGCAGTCGGAGGGACTGTCATGGACAAGCGTAGCAGTCGGATGGACGGCCATGGTACCAGGGTAGCAGTTGGATGGACTGTCATGGACCAGCTTAACAGTCGGAGGGACTGTCATGGTACCGGGGTAGCAGTCGGATGGACTGTCATGGACTGAAGAGTAGCAGTCTGCTGTAGGCGATGGTGGGGTCTGGGAGCAAGCAGTAATGTGACCTAGCCACGCAAGACGAAGACGTAGTCAAATCGCTTACTTTACTTAAATTTTTATGTAGTGTGGAATGGGGTGCTGGGTACATGTAGGGTGTAAGTAAAGTGGAGTTTATAGTGTGTTAAACTGTGTGTTATGATGTGAATCTGCGCGGATCTTTGCTTGTGAGGGTGTGTATTTAATTGGAGTAATACATTTTTCTTTTTGTGCTCAAATACATGTTCTGTTTTTCTCCGGTGTGTGACACACCTAATCATTGCTACTTTACGTCAATAAGCCAATAACAATTAGTTTTGTATTTTGAATAATCATATTTCATATTTCTTTTATGAAATCTTTGCTTTGGTGTATTCTTGACTACAGCTGTTGAAATAAAGTTTATTACGTTACTTGCAAATTCAGTGCAAATATCATGTAAATTGGTGTTGACTTAAAATCGTGTTATACTCTTTCTGTCAAAACTTCATTTTCCTATAACATACTTCAATATCTTATTCACATTCCCTCTAGATTATATTAGGCATGGATTTGTAAATTACTCAGGTCCAGAATGCAAAAACTTAAGTATTATAAATATACTTAGTTTTGTCAGATAATGTAATATTATTATAATGATAACCATTATAAACTAATGTGAGGGGCGGGATATAGCAGTGGTTAGCGCGTTCGGCTTCGGATCAGAAGGTCCGTGGTTCGAATCCCGCCAGGGGCTCGGCAACTTTGTCTGTAGTAGAGAACTGTTCTACACGCAGTCAGGTTTGGGTGCAATGCTACACTGAAATTCAGCGCAGTATCACCCATGGTTCGCTAGTTCCAGCCAATGCTCGCAGGTTTCACCGCAATGCATAGCCACAATGGTGTTGCGGGCTTTCTCCCTGCAATAATACTAGCAGCCGCGATATAAGTGAAATAATCTTGAAAGCGGCGTTAAACACCAACTCACTCACCTATAAACTAATGTGTCGAAATGATGCCGCTGATTGGTTAGCATTTTATTGAAGAAATATGAAATTTTAATTTTTCATATTATACCCCATGCCTCTTTTTGGTAACGCCAGAATTGTTTTCTGCTTACGATAAAATGTGACTTGTTTATGTCCAGTGAATATCAACCACTACGTTATTGATCCAAAATTCCAGTCTGTAAATTGTTCTGTTAAAGATTGGTACAATGATGGGTTATTTTTTCACACGTCGTATGTCTGTGATGCGTCAACAAATTAAAATCTAAGAAGGTGATGTTTTAATTAATTTATTACCAGTATTTAATATTTTACTTAAATGCCAAAAACTATGTTGAAAAATTTCTTGAAATAGCTACTTCTACATCACTGTGTTTTAATAGACTCGAAAGGATTTTAGCCTGTTTTGACAATTCGTGCATATTCTTACCCCAAAAAGGCTTAAGTCTATTACATTTTAATTTTATCTTGCACCAGTATGATGTTTTTGACAAAATTTAGGGACGTTTTTTTGGTGCGTGAGTATAGTCTATAGTCTATATAATTTGGCTATATTAAGGACAACAACATCTGTTTGCTTCTTTTGTACTTTTGCATTTGTTTCAGCTACTTGATGATAAAAATAGCGTTTTCAGCATGAATGCGATTAATGTCTCTTTAAAAGATACCACTGATGTGGAATTACTTGTAGTTAACCTTTCCAGCTCGAGTTGCTTAATATGGTAGAAATGACAGCATCTTACCACAAAAATGAAAACTGTCAAAAACAGTGAACACAATTTATTGGTACAAAGAGACACACAACCACTTTAGGTACATGTAAAATGTCAGTATCTCATACAAAACACCACTCTAGCGATGTTAACATGATTAAGTATATCACAATAATGATATTCGTTCAACAAAATACCTCTTCTTAAAAAAATCAGTTATCTTGAAGTACAGACTCTTTTTTGAGTTTATACATATAATTGCTATCGAAATCTCAAATCCATTAAAATCTAAAATTTGGGTTTGCAAACGGACCTTGCTCTGTGTTCGAACCTTGTGTCATTCCCATTTTGGGGTTATTCATCATGAATTGATTTCTGCTCATCATATTTTGACTTCCATCCCTTTGACCTCTGGACATGGGGGACGTTTTCATTCCCATTGCTCCTCCCATCATTTGATTTGCCGATTGTCCCACCATGTATCTCATTGACTCACTGCGCATCCCATTACCCATCCTGCTTCCACCAAAAGGACCATTCATTGTTTTAACAGGCGGCATCATAAATGCCTGATTTGGACCAAATCCCATCATTGACATTGGATCAACAAAAGGTTCCATTCGTCCTGAACTAAATGGATCTGCTGCTGCCATTCCGACAATGCCACTGTGAAGCGGGTTCAGACCATTTTGATTTGAGAATGGGCCACCCATGCTGGCATTTGGTGCTTCTGAACGTTCTGGAGATTTTTGACTGGTTTCAGCTGCTCCTTGATTTTTAAGAGTATCAGCCCTGCCAGTTTTAGAACTTTGAACTGATCCTGGTTGTTGTGCTTGTAGTTGTGCTTGCTCTGAAGCCGAAGCTCGCTGACGCTCTGGTGGGACGACTTTAACCTGTACTGTAGACGAATCTTGAACGGATGCTTTCCCAGCATTTGATGAGGAAACTCCTTCCTGTCTTGATGCTGAACTGATTGGGGACCTACCACCAGTCCATAGCCGACCTTGAGGGTAACGTGGTTGATTGAAAGATGGTTGACCCATGAAATTTTGGGGTTGGTGAGATCCAGGAGTTGCGATATCGAAATTAGGATTGCTGTGGTGCACAGAATTGAGTGGTGGATGCTTTGCAAATGTTTTCTGAGATCGTGTCACTGCTGAGCTTGAAAACCTGCCCCTGAACCTTTGATCAAACATGCCGTCAGGTCTCATTCTGAAGTTGTTCATTTTTGACCTTTGGAATTGAGAAAATGAGTCTGATGGGAACTGCATGTTATTACCGCGCTTCCATCCTGATTGATTCATGTTGCCGAATCGAGATTGCTGTCTCCAGCCCTGGGAACCAAACATGTCGCCGGTTCCTCCACCTCTTCCCATAGGGAACATTTCTGAAACGATAGGACCAGAGTTCATACGCGATCTCATTCCATTTGACATCATTCCTGACATTGATGAATCAACTGCACTGGGCTGATTACTGTTTAAACCACCTTGTCTAGCTGCTCCTTCTGGTTGAAGGCCTATTGCTGCATCCCGTTGCATAGTATTGGTTGAACTGGTATCAGGACTCCTAGCGGGGAGATCTGTTTGGGGCGCAGGCGCATCAGCAGGTGCAACGTCTGCAGACGGAAGTTGTGCTTTTGGATCAGCACCACCTGCGGTATTTGTTGCTCCTGCAGGTTCGCTAACTGTGTTATCAACGGCTGGTGTCGCCGGTGTAGATGGTATAGATTTTGGCTGTGTAACACCTATTTCAGTTGCAGGTTGGCCTTGTAGATTTGAGGACTTCCCTTTACTGGATATGAAATCACTCCCACTTGGGTTGAGAACCTTTGTTGGAGAAGGTTGAACGTCTAATTGATTTGGAGATGTTGCTTGTATGTCTGCCTGAGTTTTGCTGCCAGAGGATTGTTGAATCTGACCCGATTGGGATTCAGGTGCCAGTCCTGTATTCCCCTGTCCACTTGTTTGTGGATATTGCTGCCCAAAACCTCTACCTGCTGTATTAGATCCAACATTCTCATTCATATTACGGTTACCTCCATTAAAACGACCTTGATCAAATGAATTAGACCTTGGGGAATCTGAAAATGTGGATGGGTTTCTTCCTGGGAAACTATTTTGGCCGTTCATTGGTGAAAAGTTCTCTCGCCCATTGAATCGCTGATTAAACTGTCCAGAAGGGTTGCCACCGAATTGACCGTTTGGCATATCCTGGCCTCGTCTGTTATCAAAGTTTGTGTTTTGACCAAAACGACCTTGTTGATTCATTTGTTGTCTTTGGTCAAAGCGATTAGACATACTGGAAGCTGTATCAAATCTGTTGGGAGCACCAAATGAAGAAAGTTGATTAAATCCCTGTGTTTGACTTGAACCACTTCTTTGTCCGAGTCTACCAGACGAATCCGCATTGGACCTTTGACCAAAGCGACTTTGCATAGCAGAGTTTTTAGGCACTTCTCTATTTCCTGAATTCATTTGCATTTTGTTATCAAATCTACTAAACGACTGTCCTCCATTAAACCGATTAGGCTCTTGTTCTAATCTTCCTAAGGGGCCACTGTTTGACACTTGGCTCATCTTACTAGCTGAATCTCCGTTTGCATTGCGAGCTGCATTTCCCTGGTCAAAGCGGTTTGATCCCGGGTTGCTACGCTGATTTAATTGGTTTGGAGTTCCCATGTTTGAACTTTGAGAGTTAGGTTGGGATCGTTGATTAAATGTTTGTTGTGAAGGACTATTTGATGATTGGTCAAATCTCCCTTGCCTAAACATTGTTTTATCTTGAGGACTGTTTCTTCTATCTTGTCCAAAGCGGCTGGGACTTACGTTCTCTTTACCATTCCTATTCCCTGACCCAAATCGCCCTTGGTTATTTGCTGAAAGGTCATTTGGACTACTTCCCATTCTGGAACCAAATCGTCCCTGTCCATTTATATTTGGATCACTAGAACCTCTGCCCATGCTGCCAAATCTGCTTTGTCCTTCCTGAGGGCTACTTTCCATTCTGGAACCGAAGCCTGTGCTACCACCTTGCTGATTATTACGGTCATTTAGCTTCATTGGGTCAAATGTTCCAGTTCCTGTTACTTGGGAATCAGTTTGGCCATTATTGGTTCTTGAATCAAAAGGTCCTCGTTCTCTCATTCTTTGATCATTTCCATTTCCTGAACTAACACTGCCTCGTCCCTGCATACGCTGACCATTAGGGCCATTGTCCATCCTTGAGCGGAATCCAGACGATCCTATTGGTTGTTCCCTTGGACCTGTTCCACTCCCTTGACTAAATCCTCTTTGTCTATTCATTAATAGCTCATTTTGGGTGCTCCCGAATCCTGATGATCCCTGCCTACTCATTTGTTGATCTTGTGGGGCATTCCCAAAACGTCCCGAGCCACCCATTTGTTGATCTCTATTTCCAAATCCTACAGGTCTTGTATTTGTCTTCTCATTTAAACCCCCGATTGCTCTAGATCCGCGTCCATTTGACCCAGCTAATGGTTGATCCATTGGAGCATTTCCCATTCCTGAACCAAATCCTCCAGGTCCGTCAATTGCCATATCTGTTGGGCCTCTCATCGCTCCAGAACCAAAACCTCCAGATCCACTCTTATCAGGGTTCATTCCTGGCCTGCCGCTACCGGATCCACCAATAGGCATTTCATTTGGACCCATAGTTCCGGGACCAAAGTCATTTGGTCCTCCCATAGGCATATCAGGACCTGTACCTGGTCCACCAATTGGCATATCACTAGGACCACGGCCAAATCTACTTGGCATATCCATTGGCATATCAGGTCCCATTCTTGAGTTACCAACGCCTGGTCCACCCATAGGCATATCAAAAGGACCACTCATAGGTCCTGATCCGCCAAATCCGCCTGGACCACCCATAGGCATATCAGGACCCATTCCTTGATTAAAACCGCCCGGTCCACCCATGGTCATATCAGGCCCCATTCGAGGTCCAAATTCGCCGGGTCCACCCATTGGTAGTTCATTTGGACCGCCCATCCTTCCGGGACCAAATCCACCAGGCCCTCCCATAGACATATCAGGCCCTGGCCCAGGGCCAAAACCACCAGATCCCATCCCAGGTCCGAAAGGATCAGGACCATTCATTCTTGGATCGAAGGGCCCATTGTTCATCATAGGATCAAATCCCATAGGGCCTGGTCCCATGGAATTCATTAAAGGACCTCCCATTAACAGTGCAGCAGCAGGGTTTGGAGGTGCGTTGAGGGCAGGTGTGAGGGACGGAGGAGCCATTCCTGGCGGAGGCTGGGCCCATCTCCCAGCCATACCATCTGAAAACATATATCAACAACATTGAAAGTATACCTACTCTCTTTGTAAGATTATAAATGGTTTGTTAACTGTGAAACTTAATAACAATCAGATATTATAGCAAATCAAATCTAAAGTAATGCATATCATTATAAATATCGCATATCATTTCTGTATGAAACTCTTAAAGCGGTTTTCATATACATTCATCACAGTTAATCGGCAATTTGCAGCTATAATGAAAACACTGCTTAAAAGGTGCTAGAAATAATTATTTGCAATTTGATGTTAATCTACAAGCATATTCTACGATTGTTCTATCTGCATTGGACTCAAGAGGGATTATAAAAAATATCACTTAATTTAATCACTTTTAAATAACTTAAAACGGGGATAAATAGGTTGTCCAGAATTATCAGCATCCATAACCATGAAGCACCAGTTTACAACTTCATTGTTACCAACACTATTTAGCTCATGTACTTTTCTATAGATGGAAGAGTATAGTATAGCATCACATCGTTCATAGTTATATTCACAGCCCACGCTCTATTTCTAACATTTGGTTTGAATGTTATGATATGTTATGTACACAGTATGACCATCGTTTCGGTGTATTCATAGCAATTGAAATAGTTGAGTTTACAAAGTTAATTGATCAGACATCTATTACAAAATAAATCACTCTATCATGACGTGAGTAGAAATGCTGTAAATAAAATATGTTCAGTTCTTCTTCTTAAAATGCATCTTTAAGCATTTACGTGCATACTCTCTTACATATATACACTATAGCTGATGAACATTCGCACTCACCGAAACATGGTATCCTACAACCGGCTGAAAGGTAAAAATACCGACTTGTTTAAAAAATGGCATCCACTGAATGTGTCAAAAATGTGAAATAGTAATGCTTAGCAAGACAAAAATAAGGGGGACAATGATGCTTTTGCATATCGCCATTATTCAAGTAAAATATAGATGACATGGGGGATCCCCGATAGTTCTCTAATGCACTTATTAACCGAATCAAACTGTTTTCTCGAAGGTTTTGAGGTGCTAAGATATCAGATTAACCCTCATATATATAGGAATTTGTGTATATCTCTCATTTCAAAATTGACCACTAAACTCAACGTGACTAGTTCCAAAAAAGTGAGAATAATTTTGACATTTGTGACATTTCTCAAGAAAAGCAAAGGGAGGATATATAGATCTTGATACGTATGCATGAAGTAATGTTAACGGGAAAATTATTTTCAATGGAGTTTAAAATATTTCAATTCATGTCATTGCTAGTAACACAAATGTATTCAGTACACCAAAATATATACTTACAATCCGCTACCTTTTCTGATACAGCAGTCGCTGAAATAAAATACTGATGTCTGTCAGGGTGTTTAACGACGAAATCAACAAACGTCTTTCATAAGGAATACATTAAAAATAATTCCATCGTTAAATGAAATCGAAAATAGAATTATAGGTATTCTGGCTGAAAAGCTGTAAATGTTATGTGACATTATTATACCTAGGTCATTGTTGGAAATTGGCTTTTTCCCTGCTTCTCTCTTCGCATTTCTTAGTGTACCTGAAAAAGTGAGAAGGTTTATATGTTTATAACGTAAAATGATATGTGTACTTAAACAATCCAGCGCGAAAAGTTAGCATGATCTGCTGTGATATTCTTTACGGGATGAATTGAAGAAGAAGAAAATGTGCCAGGTGTTGGTCGGATGTGACATTCTTAGTTTTCAAAGTTGTTATAACCGATGAAACAGCTAAGACCAGCGCCAACCAGGAACTGTTAGAGTGATGTTGAAACATTGTTCGGGACTTCCAGTCGGGAATCAGTAATGTTATAGATAGTGAACATGAAAAGATTGATAAGCCTCCACCCTTGTAGCTTTCTTATTGAGCAACAAATGTCCGATTCATATTCCTTTGCGAGAGGAATGGCAATACCAAAAGTGGTGAATGTTCGAGTTTGCAGAGGTTTGTGCTCAGGCAGTAATTCAGAGGAATACAGAAATACTATATTTGACAAGAGACTGTTTTAAACCGTGATCGGAGACAAATATCCCATGTCTAAAGATAAAAGATATTGCCAAGCACTGTTCTGGGCTCGAATCTTTAAAAGTTTTTGAGATTTCTGATAATGCTGGAACATTATACAGTCTCAATCACTCTACCTACACATTGCGTTACACACTCAAGTCATCGAAATTTATCAAATGACTGACGTTTCATACAAGATCAAAGTAAATCGGACAAGATGAAATTGAAAGTCGTTGTACTTACATGCAATGTTGCCGCCTCCACTGGATGGAACTATCAACGAAATCATCATGACATAAAAACCAAGACCCTCTGTTTGAATATAAGATCTACAGATATAAATAAGTTGTTTGTTTTCAATATCATTAGAGGGAAATAATATTCGGCCAAAAGTTCACTGCCTGAAGAATTCGTAATGTTGTATGGTCCTTGCTTTACATATTGAAGGGAGGAACATTTTTCAACACTGTAATTTTATTTGAATGTTAAAAAGATTATCTATATATGTGAAGAGGCAGATTCAAACATTTGAAACTGAAAGTTGTACGAAGACAAATATCACTACATGATTTATGTGATAAGTAATCGTCCCTGATAATGAAATGAGTTCTTAGAAATATGTGTTACACAATATAATATGATATTACACATATGCACACACGATAGAGTATGTATTGATATGTAGAAGGAAATCGGCGTTGTTATTCTTTTAATAATCATTTAAATAAAGGAGAATTGATTTCTAACGTGAAGGAGGGTTATATATAAGAAAGAGTAAACATCGGATGGTTCTGACTGGATCAATCTTGTATTGTATACATTATATATTAGCTCTTTTTCAAAATTCGTTGTGACTTGCTAAATGAGGACCAAAAATGAATAAAATACTTTATATGTACACTCATAATGCTTCACTCATGATTAACATTTATAATTTCCCTCAAGCCGTTAACTTTAAATGAGAATTTTACAATTTTCTTGATTCCCTTGTATCTGTGACTATTTAAATTCGTACGTTTGGATTTGAATACATGTTAGTTTTTTCTTTTTATTTTGAAAAGGGGTACTTACTTTCTCCGCCAGCTGTAAAAAAAATAGATTAAGGTTTTTAGAATATGAGAGTGTCTAAGAAAAAATGGGGAACAAATGATAAATTCTAAATGTCTAGATCAGAACTAATTTTCATTTGATTCAGTTGCAAAGTAATCCCTCTAGCTGAGATCAAATGTGTATCATTTGAAATAAAAAATGTCTTTTTTTTTGCTGTAAGACAAAGCTTCCTAACAAAATAAGATAATTCTCTCAGATTAATTCAAGGCTTAACTTTGAATTTAAACTGAAATTTCATTTGACTTTAAGATATTGAATTTTATAGAGTCAACCTTCATTTAAGATTTTTTTCTGCAAGAAGTGAGTTTATGAAAAGGCGCCATCTGAGATTCAACCACACAGTATAAAATAAAAATCGTACTTACCGATAAGAAAGGATCTTATGCCTTGTTGTATTTTGTCGGCTGAAAAATGAAATGTTGGAACCACACATAGCTAGATTAAAAAACATTTAAATGTTAAAAGATGTTTGAATTTTACTTGGAACAAGCTGTGCCACTTACGTGGATTATAATGATTAAGTAAGTCCGACCTTTTAGAAAGTGTGACATCATTTTCTTGTCAGTGTACAAAAAAATGCATGAAGTTTCTTTTTATTACAAATAAATTATTGCACTGGTTTTATCCAACATAGGTTCGAAATAAGGGTTTAAGATTTAGAAGAAGAGTATATTGATTTGTTTTTTTTCCTCCATTAATTGAATTATGCTTATAACAACACATTTACAAACCCATCTTTTCCTTTGGACTGGAACTAGCTGCAAAATGATAAAAAGCGTAAAATCATGAAAGAAATATGCCAATTAGATAAGCAAGTTTATTACTCTCCCGTTGAAGATACCGCCGTTTAATAAATCTACAAAGTTATGACACATTGTGTAATAACATCGCGTGTTGATTGACGTCACATGACGTCACAATCGTTAAACATGACGTCACAATGTTAGCGAGGCAACGACAATGGCTATCCTGGCGATCTGTATGATTTTTCTTTGATATAATTCAGCGAGTAATAAATAAAATACTAAACTCAGTCCCGTATAATTACATTTTTATGAAACTCGTGAATGGTATCGGTATCTAACTCGCTTTCGCTCGTTAAATACCAAACCATACACTCGTTTCATAAATATGTTATTAAACGGGACGTCGTTTAGTATTCTCTATGTAATTTATTAAGAATATTAATGAGTACAGCTGTCCTATTGTTTCTTTTATTTCGATAGGAGGTTTCCTTGATAAAAATAACAATCTGCTTTAAATGTTACCTTAAGGGATATTTTGGCCAATAATTTAGCTCGACTTAAGTTTGTATATAGATATGAATTTAAACATTCTAAATGGTTGCAATCAAGTTTCAATTTCATCATAGGTTTCATATGAGAACATTCGTGCCTCATATGGAACGTGTTTTCTTTAAAGGGGCGTAATCGGTGTTGCAAAATATCCCCGGTATAAATTATACATACAGCCGCTGAACAAAAGTGTGTTTCAAAGAGGAAAAACATAAAATCGTCATATGTTCTTGATAAAATACTTTATCAGAAAGCCTTTTGATCAATTCCTGTAGGGATTATTTCTACTCGAAATATCAAAGGGAGTGATAAAAGGTATACCACAAACAAATTTGGCATTCCCAAACATCAAAATTTAGGTTTTCTTATCTCTGCAATTAGATACCAATTGAACAATTTTTTTCAATTTTTCTGCAAAAAGACTTCAAATGGATAGCAATGTTTTCACCGTTTATCAATACAAATTCAAGATTATCGATAAAATTAAGTTTTTGCATTTTGGAAACTCACAAAATGACACAATGATGACTTTAGAATCAAATTATGTGATATTTGCACTAAAGTCGAAATTAATGCAACCAAGTTTTGTTAAAGTGTAGCTGTAGTTATCAAGTGAATTAGACTTGTAGTATCCATGTTGAACTGGGCTGAGAGGTTCAGTATCTTTCAGTCTTTCAGATTTTTTGTGATTCCGGTAAATTATGAACATGTTTAACATAGAAACGTCCGTTTTGAAATGCGTATTTATATACTTACGTGAAATAGTTCTTTTAATTTGTCTTTCTGAAACATAACACGGACATTTATTAACATGTCATTACTGCTGCAATAAAACAATATAATAATGATGAAAAAACAGTGTCAATAGTTTTGTCAGAATAGACACAAAAATAGACACACTGATAACGTAACAGACTCGCCATTGAAATCCATTGGCTTTGTTTGCTTTTCTTAAGGAAAGGCTGGAACTTTATTGTCGATTATCTACCTTAAATTGCATTATTAAGGCTCAATTAGGAACCTTATTTTAGTAAAACAACGCTGTACATAATAGCGAGCGTTTTTTTTTAGCATAATATCCCAAAATTAATTTAAATCTAGTCTGAAGCCTAAGGCACTTTCGCACACCAATATTTCTTTATTTACAACTTATGAACAGATAAACAATATAACTTGAATATTCCTTTTAAAGGCACTATGGCACGCATTTCACCGCTCTTTTTGGCTATGGTAGCATATAATGCACGCATTATAGCTTTCAATCTCTATTCATCATCTGTTCATTTGCTGTTTATACGAGCTATTAACAGGCACTAGTGCTTTTAATTGATGCATTGGTGTCTATCATTACAGTGTTCGTAGGAAACCTCAATGTATGATTTCTTACCTAGATTCCAGCACAAATCTAAAACAAGAATTACATTGATTAGTTGTCAACAAGATATGTATATGTTCCGTGCAATCTGGGAATGATCACAATCTGGAGATTGTTCGCTCACAATCTGGAGATTGTTCGCTAACAATCTGCAGGTTGTTATAACAATCTAGGACATATACACCTTGAAAAACATAGTTCAACACTTGACATCCCAATGACTGCCATGGTGTCATTGATTGTATTCGTATGGTAACGATGCAGTCATATTAAATTGTTAAACGAAGGTTAAACCAATAATAAAGATGAGAAAAATACAAACAACTCTATAATTGCCAAGTTTATCATTTTAAAAAATTGTCTTCGAAGGAACCTTTGTAAAATTGAGATATTGGTAATGCAATGTTTTCTTAGTATGAACTCCGACATCAAAACCTGGTGTAATTGTTCAAGTAAAAAGACCCTGTTGCTCTCTATGAGACCAATGGTTCCATTCCAAAACTTTATGTCTTTATACAGATGCAGAACATTGGCAGAAAAAAAGAGAAAACCTGTCGATATTTACCTTAAGGTGTATAGAATAAATAATGAATGTATACAACAATAGCTATTTATTCCTTAACAGAGCTATCAATTACATTCTTTAAGTGATATTAGATCACTTTAACTTCTCTGAGGTGCAACTAGAAATTAAAGAATAGTAATAATTCATAAGAGATAATAAAAGAATCATCATCAAAAAAATAATGGGTAATTTTGTAAGTATGAATTCGAAAGTTATGTTTGCTGTTTAACGGTTTTTAAAAATATTGTTTATGGGGATATCATAGTTCACATACTTACTGTCAAGCTGATTTGGATTTTCTGTCAAAACAAAGACAAAAGTGATCAAGTCAATTACGTAATATCAACTTTAAAGATGACGTACAAAAAGTAGAAAATGATGGAAATGCAGCTGTTTCATGTTTTTTCACCCCAGTATGTCCGAGGAATAAAAGTGTTTAAATAATGACTAGAGGGATTCGAACTTGTTCTATTAGGGACTCCCCTCTCCACAACGGTCTGAATCGTAGATGAATTTTATATATATTTGACTTTTCGTATTTTGTGACACAGTTTTCTATTTCCAAACAAATCTCCAAAGAAACTAGCACTGGGAATCTTAAATTTAATCATATTGCAGCGTAGGCATCAGAGTGTTTAGCTTTTATTAAAAACAAAATAGTTAAACACAGTGAGCGTGGTAGCTATTCAACATGACAAGTAAGACACTTTAGTATGTGTTGATATGCTTGATGGCAACGACACAAGGAATTAGAAATCCATAAAACATTTTTGACATTCCAAAAGGTAGAAGTCAGGAGAAGCAGAACTTATTTTTGGTGTATGACGACACATAACGTGTGACGTCATGTATTCTTACGCTATGTTCATTTTGATAAAACAAAATATAGGTCGCGAGAAGTTCGTGATTTTGAAAGGACTTAATAAACATATGAACATCTTAATACGTTTTGCTGTTTTAAAAACAATACATACCTCCAGGTTCTCCCATCATTTGTGGAGGCATTCCTCCCATTCCTGACCGTCCCATGCCGCCCATTCCTCCCCCTCCACCACTCATACCCATCCCGCCTCCCATACCCATACCACCACCCATTCCGCCCCCACCACCCATACCGCCACCCATTCCTCCACCACCACCCATACCACCGCCTCCCATTCCGCCACCGCCCATACCGCCACCACCCATTCCGCCGCCGCCACCCATATCGCCTCCCATCCCACCACCCATCATGCCGCCTCCTCCCATTCCCATTGGGTCAGGTCCAAGTTGCCCTGAAAGAAAATATATGTTTATGACATATGAAGATTTAATTTACCAAGAATCATCATGCAATGATCGTCAAATAGACACAGAAACAACGTTAAGAAAAAGAAATTCTTTAGAGTGGAAAAATCTCGATAGGCAATAATATTTGATTATATCTATAATGTGTATTTTTTCTATTAATTAAGAAAATACCTAAAGTTGAAATTCCATCATCACGTACTCCTTCTTTACATTAACAACAAGATTTATAACGATATAGGTGAGGTGAGGCGAATTGGGGTTTAACGCCGCTTTCAAGAGTATTTCGCTTATATCGTGGCTGCTAGTATTATTGCAGGGAGAAAGCCCGCCACACCATTGTGGCTATGCATTGCAGTGAAACCTGCGAGCATCGGCTGGAACTAGTGAACCATGGGTGGTACTGCGCTGAAATTCAGTGTAGCATTGTACCCAAACCTTACTGCGTGTAAAACAGTTTTCTACTGTAGACATAGTTGCCAAACCCTGGTGGGATTCGAAACACGGACCTCTTGATCCGAAGACGCGCTAACCACTGCGCTATCCTGCCCCCTATAAAGATATAGAACTCATTTGTAAGGCTTAAAAGAGATGTCAAGCCGTTGAACTCCTTCAACACCCTGTTATCTATAGGGCCAGAATCCCCGAATAAGTAGATGCATAAATCTATAACCAGCCGATGAAATCACTCTGATATGAACTGATATGCTCATTCCGGAAGACAGGTTAGTTTAGATAGAGATATTTTTGTTCCAATGTTCTTGCAGGTCGATATTTCTTTGGCTGAATAATTACATGCTAAAGTTAGACAAGAATAACCCTCTGTCAGCGATCTGAGGCATTTGCCCAAGTTGATATTAGGGAGTACAAAGGATACTAATACGCTGACATAACAGGATGACGCTTCGGTAAATCGTTATTGATACCATGGATACATACACGGCTTTTACTATTTATATTTACTGACTACCTCCCAGGATTCAAAGGCAAAATAGGTGTCTGCGCAAGGTGAGTTCAGATAAGGTGATTTTAAGTTTAACGCTGCCTTCAAGTATAACACACTCTTAACACGGATGTTGTTGAAACCAAGCCTTACTGCATGAAGAACAGTTCTCAACTGCAGACAAAGTTGCTGTGCCTCTGGCGGGTTTCGAACCCCGGACCTCTTGAACTGAAGCCGAACGCTCTTACCACTGCGCTATCCGGCCCCCAAGGAAGTTGAGCATATCACTAAAATCGGTTACATCATTAGTCACTTCCTCCAACCTTTGGGGACAGATATATGGTTATACAAACGATTTTAAGTCCCACTTTTGACATGGTTTTTATTTTATCGGAAGATTATTAAGCTCGACACGAAGGTGTTTGGCTGCTATGTCCCTAGTTCTTACCCGGTGGCGGGCCCATTTGTCCCAAACATGCTCCTGCAAGAAAGGAAAGCAAAGTTATGAACGATCTCATCTTTTTGAAGGTTTAATGAGATGTTTTGACCTTTTGAAAAACACACATATCACTTTAACTAATGATAACTGGGGTAAATACTAAGAAATAAATCTTACAAAAAACCTGCTACTGCCCCGTTAAGAACAATCACATCCTTAAAAAATGGATGATCTCAGGGGAAAAATTCAGTCGAATACAATGTAAACACCGATTTGATCGTTATAAATTTGAAGGTAGATGTTCAACAATTATCGATGGGGATTAACATATTTTTATTACCCATATGGTTAATCATAAGCGGTGACATATTTTCAATATGAGCATATGTGCACATATCACTTTTGTCTAGCAACGATTGTTTTAGCGCGAATGACCGTGTTTAGTCGTCTGTGACGTCATAAAACCATTGTTCATGACGTCAGTGTAGCGGGCTGTCGCACGGGAAGGAGTCCGTTTTCTGAATATTTACATGCGTTTGAAATTAAATAGAATCGGTAATAAAGAAATTATTACCCTTGAAAGTGTCTCATATGACGTTTACGAAACTTGTGCGAATTTGAATATAACCCTCGCTCTCGCTCGGGTAATACAAACATTCACACTCGTTTCGTAAAAGCCATATGACACACTTCCTCGGGTAATAATCTCTATATACCAGCCTATTGTGATAAAATGGATATTTGAAAATGGATGAAAACGAAGACTGATAATTTCAAAGAGACATTATCATCTTTAAAAGGCACTGTAGCGCGTTTTTCGTAAACTACATATATTCAGTTTTACTTATTTGAAATACATAACTTTTGCAAAAAAAAAACAGCGGGTAAAACATCTCATCACTCAACCGGTTATCAGAAGCCGCAGAATAAAGAGGCACATCTTAAGTTAATGCTGCATGCAGCAAATTTTGTGTGAACACTTTTAAATCATTTGACTTGATTAATGGGTTCGTATAGGTTAATCGAACCTATACTTTCGTATGATAAATCCTTGTATTGGTAACATTAAATTTCATCTATTAAGACGCCTTTATTTCCTTATTAAACGTGCTGTAGTGGCTTTAAACAAGATAGGGAGGATTCGGAACAACAGACTAAAATTGTCCAATTTTCAAGATGGTTTTACAGTAACAGTAAAGTGTATAGTCCGTTACGATGGCGGTAGAAAATTTCGGGCAATGACCCTGCCAAAACTTTAATCATTGTTCGCCCTGTCATTCCTTCTATATGTTGCATCAAATTACGTCAAGTTCTATTCAGGGGGACAAACACTAGCACTCGCCGACCAATGAAGTATCAAATGTTCACAATATTAGAAATATTTTTTTTTGCTCGCTCTGAAAGATACTGCAGTGTAATATTTATACGGCGATATTGAATTGGTGTAATATAGTTGTACGTATCACGTGACGATGGTGTGTAGTTATGACGTCGCAATGTTAGAACCGCCGTCGCGGAATCGTTAGTTTCGCTAAATATAGTTAATTTAAGTGGGCGAATAACAAACATAATACTAAACTTCCTACCATCTAATACCATCGTTATCAACTCTCGCTTTCGCTCGTTTTATACCAAATCATTAACTCGTTAAATAAAATAGCATTAGATGGAAGGTCGTTTCTTATCCTCTATAGGGTTGACTTCAGCACTCTAAGCACAACAACGTGACAACATTTATTTGATAACGTTATCAACGGCGATTATCCATTAACACATGCCTTAAGTTAATGAGTGTGTTTATTAATATGAGGATTTATAAATTAATAGTCATTTGTTTCCTTGGGTTGGAAAATAAAGGTTAAAGTTTGTTGTATTCATAGCGAATGAGAGTCTCTCATTATTGATAATGTAAAGAAAATCGATCAAGTGAATTCACGCTTCAAATGGCGCATGACCGGAAATATATGAAACGTCCTTGACATTGTCACTTTGTTCTTTCAATCTTTTGTAAAACCATTTGGAATGATAAAAACCGAGAAGATGGTATCTTCATTTTCTAGTAAACGAACTCATTATTGAAAACAGAACAAAACATTTTGTAGATGAAATATATAAAATACGCCATTATGTCATGTAATCAAGAGAATTCCAAATCATTTACAATGACAAATTAAACAGAAATGTCCATCAACTTAATATTAGTACAACAGATGAACATGCAAATTGACGGTGTCATAAAATATTCAAAATGTTAAAAAAACATGCAAAGAAGTCTCAATAATATACTGACGAAACTGCTATCAAATATTATCTTACAATCATAAGATACCCCGATATGAATTCCAGTAATAATAATGAATTAAAATATCTAATTGTATTTACTTACCAGCAATTGAAAGCCAGATTAGTGGCGAGATCATATTTGCCACTTGTTTAATCCAGCCTCGTTGGCAAGTGCACGAAAACACTACCAAACCGCTATGACTAAGCGGAACTCCTATTAAATGCCAAATTAATCACTTAAAATAGACAATTTGTGTGTTAACGACAGGACGTGAATGTACAAGGGTTGATGAATTGTTGAATTATCGATAGCAATTAAATGAAAACATATAATTGATAATTAATCGTGAAAAAATTATGCCACGCATTTCGAAAAACGTGACGTCATTCTGGGCATATTAAAATGCCATAACCCCAAACTCATATCTCTGTCTAGAGAAATTAAAATGTCGAAAGCAGTTCTCATACGAGGTCTTACTGCATAGGAAGTTGATTCACAGTGGCAAATCACACGCTTGCCCTTGAAACTTTTGCATGGTATCGAAAGGAATATTGTGCTAAAGAAATGACTGAGTATGAACAGGGACTACTATTCTTTTAAATAGATTACATACTTAGATAAGGAGCTTAAGAAAAGCAGAGATGAAAAAGTTCAACATATTTATCATTCCTTCAAATAAAAAGAATACCATCATAGCTCTATACAAAAAGGCCTATTTTATGCCACATATACAATTTCATATTACCTAATTACAAGGGGTAACATATGAGCACTAGTGTCCATATTACTTTTGCGTAGAACGATTGTTTCAGTGTGAGTTGCCGTATTTCGTCTTCTTTGACATCATAAAACCATTGCTCATGCGTTTTAGATAGAATTGAATTTATAATAAAGTAATTACTGCAATCGGAAGTGTGTCATATGATTTTTAAAAAAGTAGTGCGAATTTTATATAACTCTCGTTATCGCTCGGGAAACAAAAACAATACACTCGTCTCGTACAAATCATATGACACACTTCCTCTGCTCATACTCCATATATTATCTAAAATCGTTTTTTAAAAAAAATATACTATAGCATGTTGATAACTCGGTTTGGTTGCCATAATTAATCGTGGCAATCAATTTCAAACAGTAACGTATAGAAACACAGATGCTAAGAAATTTTTTAAAAGACACAGGGATGAGCTTATGGAATACTGTTTTGTCTAACCAGACGGGGTCGACTATATTGCCCGTCGTTTTTGTAAGGTTATGCAGCTGCATATCAAAAGTTTGTTCACTTACTACTGTATCTGAGTGCAAATATAATGTAATTTGGGTTTGCTTTGAAGGTCAATAAAATAACATCAGCAGATCTGACAAAGGATTTCCTATTGTCAATGTGTAAAATGGCCACTGTTGAACTTATCGTGGGTTCGTCTAGTCCCTCACGCATTAATTAAAATTTTGGCATGAATAAATTAACAGAAGGGCTCACATTTTCGAAATGCCGATTTCCTTAAATTTCGATGAAAATTTTCCATTTCGATTTTCTGAGAAGAAAATCAGAAAAATCATATTGACTTAATGCAAACGAACAGGGATGACGTGTTTAAAACTGTTGCTCACTTATAAATGGTTTCGTCGAGAAAATTACTGTTTTCGAAATTTTGACCCCTGATCACTTCAGTGACCTGCCAAAAACTATTACGGTAAACTGCTGAATTGGCATACGGTTGCATTAAGGTGCAGTAGATCGTCACTCCTATATTGAAACTTCAAATTCATCCGTTTCTTTTTCGCATTGCTACGGTGCCTCAAAGACATGCCAAATTACATGACATTTGTACTACGTGTGAACAAACGTTTTGTATCCAGCTGTGCAGTAAAAAATATCTTAATTTTTTTAGATTGTGACATGAATGAACTCGTAACATGGACATTTAACTTATGCGTACAGGCACATACCTGAAGTTTTTTCATTTACAATGTGCTACGAGTCTTGGTTTAGTTTGGATTTCAATTAAATAACTACAGCAGTACTGTCAAAGGATCACCGACTGTTCATATATCTAAAATAGAAATTATTTAATTGTCGTTTCGTCTCTCTCGTGCAAAATTTAAGTTTTTGCATGATCAATAGACAGAAGGGGTCATTTTCTCAAAATTCCGATTGACTAAAATTGTGAAAAATTTCATATCAATTAGAAGTGGCAGTATTCAAAACGGACGCATCATATCCGGTAAAGCTATCAAAATCTATTTCATAACTCAAATGATAAAAAAGTCTTAACACAATATATCAGCCAGTCGGTTTTATTTGATATTTGTAATTTTCTTCTAAGAATTCGTATGAACTGGTTGAGGAATGAACTGTTTTAACCCTCTGAACATACATGTGAATACATTTGGTATTAACTAATAATTATTGTGTAGTTACAGTTACTGTAAAAATACAGAGAAACCATATTTCATCTATTTTGTGAATGCCCAATGGTAATCTCGATTTGGACCAAACTGAAACAGTGGCTTCAGAACGAAGCAGATATTTGGATAAACTTTCAGGATATCAATATCCTCATAAGCTATACAAACAGTGCCTATAGGCCTATCAATACAATTTTGATACTGATCAGAAAGATAATTTTTGACCACAGAATAAGACACTCTGTGCCTCTGTGAGTTTCGAACGGTCCAAGCTGAGATTGCCAAATATTATAACTATATTGCCATTGTTAATGACAATCTTTCTACTTTTTATAAACATTGGTCAATGTGTAACAAGTTGTTCATGTAAACCCATGTACTGTATGTATTACATCTACTATGTGTAACCAAAATTGCAACAAAATAAAAAGTTATAAAAAAAATAATTGTGAACGATTTATTATATAAATCTCTCAAGATTGTTGGTCTTTTATGCATTTTCAACTTACACATAGATAAATAGGCCCAATGTAATGACATGTGAAACCAAAGTAGCAGATCCAAGTTATTGCTTACAAATTTCGATTTGAAAAAGCAATAATTACTCGTATAGTTTGATTGCCGTGAAGAATGTTATGGGATCCCTGAATGTCTAATTAATCCAAAAGCCAGAATAATATTTCATTGTGAAACTGTAACTTTGACCGTGTCAAAATGAGCTATGAACATTTCTACTGATGAATGTAATGTCAAGAATTAGTTATTTCTGTGTACGTTATTAATTAAAAATTGATGCAAAATATTCGTTTCTTTGTGTTTGCAACTTTTTTGTATTATGTTGGCGTTGGCGTTGGCGTTGGCGTTGGCGTCGTCGTTTCCGGGGCATAAATCTAATCCTATTTTACCAATCATCAAAACTTGGGGTTCGCTGGTTCGTCATCCTTAAACGGAAATGCCAAGATCGGGGGTCGGGACCTCTTATTTGTCTGTTTCCAACGTGCAATTGTTGTGGTTTTTTAAATGGTCGAAATTTGAGTGGAGGTCGCGACCTTTGACCCTTATCTGGGCAATTCCGTCTTTCGACGACACACTTAAACTCGTCTATTGCTATCAAAGTGAAATATCTATAATTTTGTAGGTGACATATGCGTAAAACTCGGGTTGAATGAAAGATTAGGAATTTACGAAGACGTCACAAGTGGCAGTTACCTATGTCACCACATAAAACATGTTTTATATCGGAGCTTAAAATGCCTGCTGAGAAGCCTTGTTCTATTTTGGTATTGTTGTTTCTCAAGCTTGTTCTAAGTATCATTTTGTCATCTGTACGTTTTCACACCATTAACTACATTAAAGTATGCGCGTATCAGAATAACTACTATATAACTCTCCTTTCACGACGGTTAAACAGAATCTGAAAAAAACAATAGAGATGGGATTTTAATTAGGCCATTTGATCTGTGCAACCGGTCCTAAACCCTTCTCGGTAGATGACACGCTGCAAATTGGTGTGATGCACGTGTTTGTATCCCTCACCGACTCTCCCGTCATCAAGGTTAAGAATGAAACGACTTTCGTCAACCAATTGAATCCTGAACAACGACCTCAGTTCCACCGTTGCCAGTTCATACACGAAAGCCTATGTTTAGATTTTTTATGTCAAATTGTCAGTTTTGAACCGTTTTTGATTTTTGTTCTCGTCTACGGGTCCATTTTCCTCACACGCTTCAAGAAAAGAGAGTGAATAAAGAACAGAGGAGAAAACTCATATATTCTTCCATTTCAAGTCATAAAAGAAATGAAAATACAGAATTTGTTTTACATATGACGTTTTATAAATATGGGTGATCCGCTTGAAGCAAATAAAATTTAGTACCTTCATTTGTCTCATCCGAAAATCAGCAAAAGTACAGAAACGATGTCTTTTAGATGCCCCAAACTAAACTGCACAAACAATTTAGGTCATTCATAAAATACCCCAAAATGTATCAAGAAATCTGAAGAAAATTGTTTTTACATGTTTATTTGCTATTACATATATTTCTTAGTAGTATAAGTATTTCAGAAGTAAAGACGGAAATTTGAACAATTGGAATACGTACTAATATATAAACCTGGAAAAAAGTATTTCAACACCAGTTTTTAAATGACCATCCTGATGAAAACTGTTGATATTGATACAGGTTTTCCTGATGAAGTTTCTCAGGGGTGATTGTGAAGAGTATAGGAACGTTAACCCTTGGGTTACCAAAATGCAATGGTAGCAACAAAGAAGTAGTATGATAAATTGATACCAATTTGATAGTTAAAACAATAATATGATGTATAAAGTATAAATATGAATAGTAGTAAAATGACGTTATATGCAAGTTCAGACACTCTAAAACAGATTTGAATGAGACAGAAATTCATTTTGTAAATATCATTATTTATTTAGTTGATAAGCTGTAACATTGCTGAAAGTCTCTGAGGTAGGATGCCATATTTCTGGGTAAACTCTTTGTCAAGCTCGAGATGGATCGGACATCGGCTTCTGGAAACACAAAATCATGCGTATTATTAAGTTCTGCTCTGCTTAACATTTGAACAGCTCGTAACTGCATGCAATTAAATATAAAAATCAATATCTAAAATTTCATCAGATATAGATAAGAAATATTCTCTACCCTTTTCCCCTAGTTATTTGTTAAAATTCTTCTACAGTTAGTGAATAATGGAACTACCTGGTTTAGATGTTACCAATTGGAATCACTTCCGTGCAAGGAAGCCCTTAGGCGAGAAATGTACAGTATGCTGCTTGCCTTTCCTTTAGCCTAATTTGTATGATAGTTTCAACACTTTTAAATACTGATTATTTTCAATTTCTGTCATTTTTGTCATTTTCAAAAATAAAATAGATGATGATTGGTATATGACTAATTTACCAAATACTCTGTCTTACCGTGATCAATGTGGGCAACCCTGTTAAACAATGCAAAGCCGGGAGTTTTTATGGCACAGATCAGTCCTGCGGGGATCAAAACTTGAAACCTGCAGTTTTCGTTGCCCGGCTGTAGTGGATTGCCAAGGCAAACTGTTGCTGCCCGTCCATTTCGGCCAAGGAAATGAACCTTTTGTGAAATTGAATAAAGCAGTTGGTATATGAGAACCATAAACTGATATATGTTTGGTCATTGTTAAACACTTAATTAACAGAATTAACTTATGTATTGTTGATAAGATCTCACTGGCTGTCGTTGTGAACCTATAGAAAAGACAGAAACTATTCAGTTTGACAACTTCTTGGGTACATGTATTTTCGAAAATGTGTCTCTTAAGGATGTTCGCTCCTCAGTCACAGTTACAAAACTCAAATAACCTTAAATCATAATGTTCTTATATAATTACCCAGAATGAAACGGTAATTTCTCAATTTTGATGATTTCTGATTAAGTATTCATCAAAATAAAGAAACGTAGTATTTTCATTTTGAAATAATTCACAATTTTGCTGACTCAGCAATTTTAATTGTAACTATTATTTGAGCAAGTTCTATTCCCTGTTTTTCTAAGAAAGTAGATGTTGTTGAATGAATATGATTTGTATGAATGCGTTCAGGTATATTTTAAGATAATGAGTGGGAGAACGCATGTTTTTAGTCCAAAAATAGCTTGAATGTTGATAATTTAATTGAAATGTTTGAATACATGATGTGCCGTAGCGGCTAAAAACCCACAGTACCATACATATTTTTTACCTTTTTCTAGAAGAAAATTATGTTAACTCTAACATGTTTTCATATAAAAAAATGTTTAATACAGGATCTAATTAAAATTTAAGATTTCTCCGAAAAGGTCATCATTTTCCCAAAGATAAAATCCCATGATAAAACTCTGACTGACAGTTGGATCTTTGTCTTAGAATATCTCGAAAAATCCCACACTTACCCCTATTTTTTTGGGGTTAATATTTCAAGCAAATACACTAAACTAGTGAAAAAAACAAGTTAGAAAAAAGTTTATTACTTTAAATTTGAGGAACGGACATCGTTAAGCAACACTCTTTGAATTTGTTTCAAAATGTTATCGTTAGACATTCCTTTTCCTATAACCAATTACATAATTTTAATCCCAACAATATTTTCCTTAAAATTAAGTCTACAGTTCAATAAATCGGACCAGTACTCCGTCGAGCGTTACTTTCTAAAGTTAAAAAAAATCGCACCAGTCAGTTTGCTTAGGCATTTGCAAAGTCCTTCCCGGATTTTAAAAAATCGACTTTAAATGTCATTTTAACATCGCATCAGGTTTCTTCTTGTATTCAGGTTATTTTCAAACTATAGATTATTTACTCGGGTTTTAGATTTTCGACAGTACATGTCCTTTTTCCCTACTCCTTTTATCAATGAATTGCTTAATGTCATACACAATTTTCTGTAAAATACATTTAAGAAATCTCAATGATTATCAGTTTAGTGAAACGACAATAAACATGTTTTAGAGTAGATTTCCGATAGAAAACCGAACATGACTCAAAACCGCAAATAACATTTACGAAGTTTTGAAAACCTATCTTCTTTAGACACAAGAACAAATAATTATGTTGGCAGTCTTTCATAGATCGTTTAAATGTTGCATTTTTATGAATGTGATATCGCCACACGTTCTGTTCTTGTTGAATAAACATTTTGGGTTTCTCACTTTTGTATTTATTCTGCAATCAAGATTTATATACATGGTAGCATTTCTCTTGCCCGTGAGTTTATTAACCAAAACCATGATAGAATTGCCTATAGATAGAACAACATTGATCAAGGCTACTGCTTTCATTGTTTCACGACATGCTTTTTATTATCCAAAGTTGTGTTCCACAGGAGATATCGTTTGTGGAAGATCAAGCGATATCTCATCGTTTTGACAATAGATTTTAAGCAATGCCCTGTTACAGTCAAGTTATGACATCACATTGCTATGACGTCATAAACATGACGACGTCACAGTGCAGTGACATCATCGCACTGAGAGTCTAGTAGTAGTGCAGTGTTCAGAATTATTTATTTTGGATGATAAATAGAATCTCACCCTCATGCCTTCTGATATCAAATATATCAACACTCACTGAACTCGTGTTATTTATTTGGTATCAAAAGACGCTTGGGTGAGAACCACTGTGTACACGAGTTTTTTCTAGCGGCGCCTTTGATATAGGGTTAACAAATGCTAGAAATTTATTTTACTTTGCACTTCGGCACATATAAGAAAAACTTACGTTAGCTCTTCCCCCCTGCCAGAACAGTGTATTGTCGGACCCAAAACTCGTCCAGGGCATGCATTGATCTGTACTCATCAACACCTGATATACAGCCGCTACAGGAACGTTTGAGCCTTCGAAACTGAAAGACGAAAACAATCAGACACATCGGAAAACACTTATGATTCTGAGAACATTTATAGTACCAAACCTTATTGATCAACTCCCTCATATATCTGGGCTAAAGGGACATTTAAACGTTGACAACAGTAAAACAAGACTCTCAGCGAAAAAAACTTTTGGAAACTGTCATGATTGAATGAGCTAAAGCATATCGCTTGCATAAAGAGATAACGGTGATAAATATCCATAGGATTCTGGGAAATTTGGAACAGTAATGTGCAGTCACACGAACTTCCGCCATAACAAACCTTGAATCAAACTCTCCTCAAAGGTGTAGATTAGTCAGAAATTCCTATATGAACCTCTGTTCTAATTTGAGCGTTTACCGGTTTAGAAATGTAGAAGGCTAGGGTGCGTTGTAAACAACGAATTGCTAACAATGGACAATTAATAACTTCTGTTGTAAATAAAAAATATTTCTTAGATGTATTTAGATTTACAGCGATTTGTTTTTAATCAACACCCTTTTAGAGCAATTATAAACATTTGACATACGGCATTTATTAGATATTCACTACATTTTTGGTACAAGCTGACTTTTCCTTCTTTCCCGAACTTCGAAAGACATTAGCAGAACTGTGCACAAGCCGCTTAACTGCAGATATAACTTGTATAGGATAATCGTTGCAAGCGATTGGTAATTTACAACGCAACCCTGATTGGAAGTAGTGAAAGTTAGTTGTGACCTCAGTGACGTCACTTTATAAGAGATTATTCGAGAAACCTGAATTCTGTATGCCTCAAGAAAGTAAATATTTAATCAAATGATTATTTTACAGTTGAATCTTATTCACAGAACAGAGTTACCTTTTCTAACCATTAATTCATTCGCTGAAATATTTTCACGACATTTTGGCTTTTGAGGGCTTTTGTTCCTCAAATACATTACAACTCGTTTTTGGGCTGGTTTTTGTGACTTCAAGTGGAGAGAAAATCTACAATTTATAAGCCATATTGGTCGAGGAATCTAAGAAATGCTTCAAATTTCATTCTCTCAAAGAGTATATGAACACGTAGGGATGCGTTAATCCCATGGCACTAATTATTTCCCTAAGAGCCACTGAATATATGAAATAATAAAAAACTATTGACTAATGTAATTTTACACAAACGACTATCCAAATACTAAAAGAGAGGACATAAATCATTTCAAAATCCTCGTAGCAAGCCGCTTTTGGGTTAACGTTACATAATAAGAATCAAGGGCAGGTAATTTCAGTTCAACTTTTTCATGAAAGGGAAAACGCATTCTCTCCCAACAGAGGTAGCTCCGTCATAAAATTCCTGTACAACCTCTGTCTTAATTGGAAGGTTTCTTGTGCACGAAAAGTAGAACGCTGATTGGATGCAATCAAAGTTAGTTGTGCAATCAGCGACGCCGTTTCAAGAGTTATCATTCGAATCGCCTTCGTTACTTCCGGTAGCTTTACAAAAGCTGAACTTTATTTGAATTTGCACCTTGCACTTTGAGTCGTCTTTACAGAACACATACAACTCATTTTGCGACTGCATCATTGTACAGGCCTATATGACAACAAATATATTATTCATGCATTCAGCTATCGGTTTTTTCATTGGCTGAAATATTGCAAGGTAGTTTGAGTTGCAATATATCGCCGGTAGGGGAACTCCCTGATGCCCGAGAAACCTTCGATTTAAGACAGAGGTTGTATAGGAATTTATGACGGAGCTACCTCTGTTTGGAGAGAATGGGGAAAACTTTGAAGAATAGTAACTGAGCATTATCTGAAGATTTAAAGGGACACATTTACTAGGAGATAAAGGATGTTGGTATATATAATCTCTGCAAACTTACTTATCAATTGACCGGACCTCCTTCCTCGATTGCCAAACGTTTTTACTCAGGTACTCTCCGTTTTTACTGAGCTCCAGTTTGTACAATCTGACCAACTGACGTATCTGGGCAGGAGAAAGCTGCATACTGGTACTTGAAGACAAAAAAGATGATTGGAGAAATACATTTATCACAACAAACCAGAGTAGCGAGTCTCTCTCTCCCATAAATCCCACACACAGCCACAGTTTAAGGTATTGACATAGACGGACTGAAAAACTGAACGATATATATAGAGAGAAACATATGAAAAGCAGATAAAAATATCTCTTGTGTATTACTTTTTATCCCTCTCTCTCTCTCTCTCTCTCTCTCTCTCTCTCTCTCTCTCTCTCTCTCTCTCTCTCTCTCTCTCTCTCTCTCTCTCTCTCTCTCTCTCTCTCTCTCTCTCTCTCTCTCTCTCTCTCTCTCTCGCTCTCTCTCTCTCTCTCTCTCGCTCTCTCTCTTACTACATATGCCTTAAAAAATTGAAACTTACTCTACTTCTGAGACATTTTCTGATGTTTTTACAGTCGCTTCCGTCTTGGCTTAAAAGAAGAACAATTTTCAATTCAATAATTTTTTTCAAAAATGAATCCAGAGTATTTGGGGCAGAAAAGTGCAAAAACACCAAAATTATTAAACCTGATTTAACCAAATAAGTTACTTGCAATGAGTTAAATGTTCTTTTCTACCTATATCGGAAATAAAGTAGAGGCACAATTAAGCAAGCTAAATCATTACCGAACTAACTTTATCAATGGTCACTTTATCTTATCAATGTCTTACCAGTCGTCTGACGAATGTCACTGGAATCCGCACCTACACCCGCATCAGCTCCTGAACCTGCACTAGATCCTACATTTGAACTTTTAGCTGCATCTACATTAGCACCTGCATCTACACCTGTATCGACATTGGCACCTGCATTTACACCTGCATCGACATTGGCACCTGCATCTACATTAGCACCTGCATTTTCAACTGCATTTACATTAGCACCTGCATCAACATTTGGACCTGCATTAGCACCTGCATCAACATTTGGACCTGCATTAGCACCTGCATCTACAACTGGACCTGCATTAGCTCCTGCATCTACAACTGGACCTGCATTAGCACCTGCATCTACAACTGGACCTGTATTAGCACCTGCATCTACCTTCGCATCTGCATAGGCACCTGCATCTACAACTGGACCTGCATTAGCGCCTGCATCTACATTAGCACCTGCATTTGCACCTGCATCTACAACTGGACCTGGATTAGCACCTGCATCAACACTTGGACCTGCATTAGCACCTGCATCTACAACTGAACCTGTATTAGCACCTGCATCTACCTTCGCATCTGCATTAGCACCTGCATCTACAACTGAACCTGCATTAGCACCTGCATCTACAACTGGACCTGTATTAGCACCTGCGTCTACATTAGCAGCTGTATTAGCACCTGCATCAACATTCGCACCTGCATTAGCCACTGCAACTACAACTGGACCTGCATTAGCTCCTGCATCTACAACTGGACCTGCATTAGCACCTGCATCTACAACTGAACCTGCATTAGCACCTGCATCAACATTCGCACCTGCATTAGCACCTGCATCTACAACTGGACCTGCATTAGCTCCTGCATCTACAACTGAACCTGCATTAGCACCTGCATCAACATTCGCACCTACATTAGCACCTGCATCTACAACTGGACCTGCATTAGCTCCTGCATCTACAACTGGACCTGCATTAGCTCCTGCATCTACAACTGGACCTGCATTAGCACCTGCATCTACAACTGAACCTGCATTAGCACCTGCATCAACATTCGCACCTGCATTAGCACCTGCATCTACAACTGGACCTGCATTAGCTCCTGCATCTACAACTGGACCTGCATTAGCTCCTGCATCTACAACTGGACCTGCATTAGCACCTGCATCTACAACTGGACCTGCATTAGCACCTGCATCTACAACTGGACCTGCATTAGCACCTGCATCTCCAACTGGACCTGCATTAGCACCTGCATCTACATTAGCACCTGTATTAGCACCTGCATCAACATTCGCACCTCCATTAGCACCTGCATCTACAACTGGACCTGCCTTAGCACCTGCATCTACAACTGGACCGGCATTAGCACCTGCATTTACACCTGCATCGACATTGGCACCTGCATTTGCACCTGAATCTACAACTGGACCTGCATTAGCGCCTGCGTCTACATTTACACCTGTATCTACAACTGGACCCTCATTAGCACCTGCATCTGCAACTGGACCTGTATTAGCACTTGCATCTGCAACTGGACCTGCATTAGCACCTGCATCTGCATTTGAATCTGCACTACCGACAGCATCTACACCGGAACCGGCATTGGAGGCTGCACTTGAACCAGTATCTGCACCTGCATTGACACTTGGACCTGCATCTGCACTTTGAGCTGCAATGAGCTTAACTGTTGAATCCACAGTAGTTGCTGCATCAGCAAGTATATTACTAGACACACTAGTAACACTGGAACTTGTATCAACCAAGTTACTTGATGATTCTAATGGTGCTGATCCCGAAATAGGCACAATCGATAATGAATTATTGCTCAAGGATTCTGACCCAGAGGATGATATACTTGTTGAGGAATTGTCAGGTGAAAGTGAGCCAGAGCTTGTAGCTCCTGAACTGGAACTTGATGAAGAGGCACTGCTTGATGGAACTGATCCACCAAGTGACACTAGATTGGAACTGGATGCGATCTTTAAACTGGATTCTGTGTCGTTATTTATGTTTGCTATATTATTGTCATTACTTCCAGCAGATGGAATAGTATTCTCTTTTGGTGTAAATATGGAATTAGCGGACAGAAAGTCATCGAAAGAAGGAATTAAATTCCCATTTGAGCCCTGGAACAAAAACACAAGTTTTTACAACTTTTTTGCATTTCAAGTTTCTATGGTGATTAAGTAATGACCCAAGCAAAAAAGCAAAAAAGTAAGCAAAAAAACTTAAGAAAACAATCAAATTACATGCGTTTATCATGTAAGATCATACATATTTTAGTTTGTGAGTTGGTTTCATTAAATGAGACAATTGAAACTGATAAACAGAGCTTTAATACTTACAGGGCCATCTCGCACTGTAATGACAACTGAAAAACAAACAGCAGAACGATTGAGGAGTTATAATCATCATAATAATCATTATTGTATTTATTATCAGTTCAGACAACTGTTCAATGATGTTGCTAAGCGGTAGAAGATTCTAAGATATCCACTTTAAATTTCATTCGAAGAGGAACACAGAAATTCATATTACATACCAAGCGTACACATGTATCATGTTATTTTTTTCAAAATACAGGTCGTATACTTACATCCATATACGTAGGTCACTGCCAAAAGCACTGAAATGAAATGTTGCTAATTATATGATTATACTGTTGTTTCGAAAGCTACTCATTTTCTGAAACGATAATGCATTTAGATTGTTCATTTTCCTCAATAAGGGTATATCTATCTAAATAATGTCAAACCAATACCTTTAAGCTGAAATCGTATATATTCTACCAACATATAGCGAAATGGTAGGAAAATCAGTTTTACCGCCATAAAAGCACCCTTAAATTGAGATGTTGTGGTGCATTAGTCAACCACAATTGGTCAACTTGAATATCCGTTTTAGAGAGAATGTTTGGTATTCAAAGTATAGAATCCCTAAGCCAATTTAGTGAGTGAGTGAGTTGGGGTTTTACGTGTTTTGAACAATACCTAAGCCAATTTAAATGTGAACAAGATAAAACTTATCGAGTGAGGTAAATAGATTCGCTTAACTTCAAGGAGATTTGATGTACATTTAGAACATTTTTTACATATTGATTTTGAAATTCGTAATATGTGATTTCCTTTAAGTGAGATTTCTTTATTTCCATATGATCATGCTATTTTTCCAGTATTTTTTTGTCAAATAAAAATATACGCTTCCATAATAACATTTACATTTGCTGATAATGTTATAACAATTTATCACTTCAAATAATTTATCTTCTTATACAAACTAGAATAAAGGATGGTAAATATCACTCTGCCATAGATCTTCACAAACTTATACTGTCAGTTATTTCTGGGAAATTATGTCCAAAACACATATACATAGCTACTTACATAGTCCGATGATCCTAGTCGCCCGAGAAGCCATTTTACGTGATCTCTGCCCCTCAGAACTACCCAAGCAAAAGATGACAACAGAAGGATCGTGCATAGATTTAAGCATAGAAATGACGTTCCTCCCTAACCATTTACATGTTATTATGGTCACGATTAATTTGACATTTTGACACGGATTTAACATCAATTTTACAAACACAAAGAATCAGTGTTTCCAAGGAATAAGAAATATATAAGATAACAGGTTGTGGTATAGTTAAGTCGGTTTGCTTTTAGGGAAATTGTTAAAACGGAATAGATTTAACTTTAAACTTTAGTGGCAGGAGCTATTGCGGTGTCAGACTAGTGCGTGTCACCTTTCTGACACTAGTAAGAGTTACAAGATCATGCAATGTGTTATAGACAGTTGTCTCATATAGCAACAGATTTGTCCACAGCGATAGGATATCCATCAACACATCCTGTCCGTTTAATGAAGGTTGTCCATTAAAAGAAAGTCAACAAGGGTAAAGAAACAATGTTTGCAACAATTTGAAATTGTCCTCCATGGGAAATTAACATGACATATGTTGTAAACAACAATAAAAATATCAAAATGTTGATGAAATATTGGCAGTATCTTTAATACTCACCTACGAAGGACATCCCACTTAATATTTTTTCATTGTGAGAAAAAGATAGCAGGTTTAAGAACGACTCAAATATGGTCTGTCTTCTATCCATTGACCGGTACAGCTGTGGTAGCACATAGCACAAAGGATCTAGCTGGCTTAAGACTACTGAAGCACCCAAACCACCACATGGTATTGAGCCAATTACCCGGCTTCATTCGAGTAAGACAGTGAAACTGCTACTTCGATTGGATTGGAGTCTCTTAAAGGAACTTTATCAACAAGCTTGGGAGTCCAGCTCTTTGATCAAACTTCCATGTTTTCAGTGCATCAGGAAGGAAGACATCCTTTTAAATTTCTGATTGACATTTCGGAGCAAGCGCTGAAACTCAGATAAACTCAGCTTTATCAAACACATATTTCCACTTTTGTATCAAACCTTCTCATTGGATTCATGTTTCATAACAATCTGGTAATTTTCAAACAATTATGCTTGATGAACATTCCCAGGGATGACATGTGAAGAGTATCGGAACACCAAGCCCTGGGTGACCGAGGATCAATGCGGGATGCAAGAAGCAAATTGAGAGCATTGTAATATCGTCAGAGGTAGAATACATACAAGTGAGGCGCCAGTCATTTAATGTCGGTATACTTTTTAGTCAAGACATGGTATCTTATGTCCATCCATCCAATCGCTCCATTCAGGTGAACTCTTGTAAACTTGTTTATTGCGGATGAAGATTGTTGATTACAGATTTTATCATTTTTCAGTGAAATAAGGTCTCTAAGGAACATATCTTTAAAGGTGAGGTAATTTGAGGTTTAACTCCGCTTTCAAGAGTAGTTCACTTATATCAGGGATGCTAGTATCATTGCAAGGAGAAAGCCTGCAACGCTATTGTGGCTATGCATTGCGGTGAAATCTGCGTGCATCGGCTGGAACTAACGTACCATTTGTGGTACTGTGTAGCATTGGACGTTTACCGTAGTGCATATAGAACAATTCTCTACTGCAGACAAAGATGCCGAGCCCCTGGCGGCATTCGAACCCCTGACCCCGTGTTCCGAAGCCGAACGTGCTTACTCTTTCGCTCATGCTCGCTCTATTCATAACATTAAATATTCATCTCATATATTAATATTCAAATCATCTTTTAATGACCATTGGTTCTAAGTATGATTTTCACAATTCAAGTTCATTTAATATTATTTGAATACGACTCCAATTGAAAATGATAATCATAACAAAATCCAACTTTTATACACGAATTACGATTTTGGTCAAGGCGCAGATAATATACAGCTGATATACATGTATATTCTCATGAGCAAAAGTATGATTTTCACAATTCAAGTTCATTTAATATTATTTGAATACGACTCCAATTGAAAATGATAATCCAAACAAAATCCAACATTTATACACGAATTACGACTTTGGTCAAGGCGCAGATAATATACAGCTGATATACATGTATATTCTAATGAGCAAAAGAGGCTTCTCGCGATTTTGTATTGATTCAAATGAAACATCGAAAAGGATTGAAATGCAACAAAGTTCCTCTAATAAATATACTATTCCTTTAAATAAGTGAGTGTGTTATTATTAACGCCATTTGGGCAATATTTTAGCCATTAGTGGTGTTATATCTAAAAGGGGCATCTCAATCTCAATCAAGTGTCTTCTAATATCAACTATAACACACATCCATGATAAAAGTTATAAAATATCCGAATCTTGCCGAGGATAATTTACTTTTATCACGAGTGCTGATACATTTGATTTCATAGGACAATTAAAATGCATCTTTAAAAATCAAATGCCATACAATCAGCTAAGCTCGAATGATATTTTTCTCTTATTCAAGTCACATACAAAATTTTCAATCCAATGCCATAAGGGGTAACAATCCCTTTTCTATTTGCTTAATTTGGTACTTAAAAACCAGTTAATTCTTGTAAAATTTGTAAATTCTTTTAACAAAATGTTGTCAACTCGTGCGTTAAGACATCCAAAACGCCCTGTCTTATTTAAAGTGACGTGATTTAATGAGTGCTCAATCGGGGAAAATGGAGCCGTGTACGAATATATTGTTAATATTAGAGATATATAAATGTTGAGTTTCAAATATACGACCAATGAAATGTTTCATAGCTAAGATTTCACCTTTCGCTCCTTGTGAAAGAGTGTCTTGTGTATAATATGCCGATAAATGAACTTTACCAACTGTAACGTCATCGCAAGAGAGTGTTAACGGTGGTCTAACGTATGATGTATAGGGCAAATGTACCACAATGCTGGGAATGTCGAATATCCCTCCTTTTATGACAACATACTCTTTAATGAAATGCATGAGTGCAACCGTTGCTAATTTTCTACCTTTTTAGAAAATAATTGGCGTTATATTTAGATCTAAATAAAAGTTCTATTTGTTTTGTTTACAAAGGTGTTGACAAGAACGGTTCTGTCCAGTTATTTTATTTGAATTTTTTTTACTTGAGTAACTTTGTGTATCATGTCACATAAAGCAAGGTGACGTGATTTTAAATTTAACTTTTTCTACTATGTGAATTATTAGAAATACATTCAAATCACATAGAAGAATTGTAACATTCTTTTATTTCGGATCACTGTAGGTATTATATTGTAGATAGCGTGATCCCAAACTAAGAATTGTATATGTGAATATATGTTTATTTGTATCAAAAGTTTCGAATACAAAAGGTATGACTTTTACTATGTGCTTGAGACCTAAATGTATTTATTCTTGTACATCTCAGTTAAAAAGGTGAGAAAGTTCTTTTTGTCTTGGATTTTAATGGGATTTGTCAAGACGGAATGTTTTATCAAGATCTGAAGGACCAGAGTGACCTTAAACAAACTATTGAAATGGCAGTCGGGAATGACATCAAAAGAAACAAAAGAGTCTAAACTCCAGGGCCTAAATTTTCGAAGCTCTCTAAGCGCTACGATAGTCGTAAGTACTATATATTAACGTTGGCTTCCGACTATCTTAGTTCTAAGAGAGCTTCGAAAATCTTAGCCCAGGTGAATAGTGTACTCGCAGAGGTTTTTGTAGACCACTTCAAAATGAGTGGTGACATGTTTTCAATATGTTCACTTTATTACTTTTACCTGGCAATGATTGTCGCAGCGCGAGGTACCGTATTTCGTCTGTGAAGTCAACAATTGCTCACGAGGTCTTCGCAGCGGGCCTCCTAATGGAAGCAGATAGGTTATAGTTATAATTACATGCGATTAAAATGGGAAATTGATTGTGGGGTATAAAGATTAGTTGTATAGTGCTTTAGGAAGATAGAAAGATAACGTTTTGAATAGATATCGGTTGATGTCATTATAATAGTATTATGGGTATTTAAAACTTTACCATATTAAAATACGTTCATGAGGGGGACACTATCCAATTTTCATATTTATGAATAATTTGTATATAAAGCTGCATATCAAATGTTGTTTACATACCTTGGCACACTAGTGCAAATATCATGTGATTTGGGATGTCTATGAGGTATCGTAGTATTGCGAAAATGAAACATACTATGTTGAATTTCCAATACAGATGTGTAGAACCATTTTTCTTTTAAGCAAATGTTCAACAGACCCCACAATTAATCGTGACAGTTTTGGCAGATCATTAGATTGACCAGGGGTCAATATTTTGAATACAGTAATCTTTATTTTTCTCCACAAAATCCGTTTTAAGTTATCATCTTATTTGAAATTTAGTCATGTTTATTACTTTGCAATAAGTCAACATGATTGTAGTGATCGTCTTCTCAGAGAGTCAATATGGAACTTTTTATAAGAAATTTATCAAAATTCGTATTTTTGCACGAGACACCAAACGATTCCTAAATAAGTTCAAGAATAGCTATTTCACACATGGCCAATTGGTGATTCTTTGTCAGTGTTGCTGATGTTATTTTATTGACGTCCAAATTAAACCGAACTTACATTATATTTGCACTATGTTTCAGTGGTAAGTGAACAAACTTTCGGTATGCAGCTGTATATATAAATATATATTCACTTATAAACAAAGGCTTTGTTTATAATTGATTTAAGTTGAATCTGCATAATGAGGTCTCCGAATAAAATCAACAGTTATACTCACATATAAAAACTCGTGTCATATTGTTGTTGTTTTAACAGTTATTTTTTCACCTGCCAGGGTCATTACCAACATCCCTTTTCTTTAAGACTCTAAGCGCAAGCACCAATCTTAGATGCGTTGGCTTTTCCACTGTACCAGAGCGGCTTAGCTGAATGAGTTGGGCTAGGAAAATGTTGTTTTACCTAATCATTTATTAAGTGAGATTTTATGGACGCCTCTCATGCTTTTAGCAATGAGAAATTAGCAAGCCATCAATAGAATGAAAACCTCTCTTCTTATCTTCGGTATTTAAGACATATAATAAACTTTCCCTCGGGTTTTCCGTATGAATAACGGCTATTCACGTGAGATTGGGATAAAACCGCCACTTCACCTTTCCCTCGGGCAACCGGCTTTGACGGAAAGCCTCGGATTTAGTGATCTTTGTGTTCATTGTATATAACGACGTCTCCCTTGCCTGATTTCGCAATAAAATTTTGTTTCCGAGTATTTACAAACATTTTAGGTCATGACATATTCAAAATATGCTTATCTACGCAGACTTTGATTTATATCGATATTTTGCCAAACACCACAACAAACTTTAGCTTCCTGAGAGCGTTACTTGGAGAATGGAACCTAAATTTCCAGCTTATGATGGCTTTTACTATCCTCGAGCAGTTTGTCGTTATGAAGAGCACTATTTTCTCAATCATGTACCTGTTTTCGATGTTGACAATCTCATTATGTTGTACTTGTGTATATAAATATATCACATTTCCTCTGTTGCCATTCACGCTTGACAACGTCGCAAATCTCATAATAAAGGAGTTGTCATCCATAAATATGTGTACTTAATGGCTATAATCACTAACTAACAGGAGCTGAAAGTGCAAGACAATTTCATCGACGCAAGACCAAAGCGTTTTGAAACATGCATGTTCGCATGTCAAACTGACATAGCAGTTTCATTTGCTTACTCCTTATCAAGGAGGATACAATACAGTACATAGTTTCCTCGTTAAAATCCCAGGGGTGTTTAAGTGAGAGCATCGGCACTTTCAACATTGCATTCTCTAGGACGTAGTGGAGGTTGTTATTGGAGAGGCAACGATGATTGCATCGACTGTGGCATCGGAAAAACTGGTAGTCAATGAAGTCATTTCGATTGTAGAATACATGTCCAACCTTTATGTTCTAAACAATCGCCGTATCTTTTGATCCCATATCTCAGATTATTAATGTTCATGAGGACAATTCTTATTTTTCATTGGTTAAATCATGGATAGCATACCTTTGTCAAAAATTGGTTTCAACACTTAACAGAACAATAGAAGAACAATATTTCTCTATTGTTCTCTATTGTTCTCTGTGAGCAAATAATTCCCTGCAAACTGTGGTTTTGATGAACAATTTTCCTTCTCATTATAGCAGTTCAAATTAATCAGCAAATGGTCTTGCAAGAACAGAGAAGAGGCGGATCAGTTACATATACCCAAAGCATGCATACAGTTTCTGAGAGATTGCTTAAACTGTGGGAGGAGTTGATTTCGTTAGATAAGTAAACTTTTTTTTACTGACACACTGGCGGATTGACCACGCCACGCCAATATTCCTCTTCCCGTTCGCTTCAATGTATTTAAGGAAAATAAAAGCTTTTTTTAAAATATCTACTCATTTTATTTAGCATTGAAGAGGTAACACCTGTCAAACTGTTTTATGTAGGATTCCATATTTTTGGGCAGGCGACGTGTCAAACTTTCGATGGAACGGACATCAGCATCTGCAAAGAATCAAACACTTTGTAGATACAAGACAAAATAATAAATGTAAATTTGTAAAATACAAACATAAAAAAATTACATGTATTTTATTACTAGAACATTTGGTATAAATATTCACATGATTATGTGATTATATTTCTAGAGACGAAATACAGTTGAATATATTAAGGAATCACTAACCCTTAAAAAAATAAGAAATACATACACAAAATACCCATTTTTTTAAGATGTAAACTTTTGTACTATTTGATAACTAATGAACTGTTGTCACTTAACATAAACAAATTTGCTCTCCTTTCAGCCATTTCCAACTACGTAACGAACTTCCTCTTAAAATCAGCTTAGGAAAGGCAATGGAAAGAGAGTCACTCACCATGGTCAATGTGGGCAACTCTATTAAATAATGCAAAACCAGGTGTTTCCGTGGCACTGGCGTATCCTGCAGGAATTAAGACTTGAAACCTGCAGTTTTCGTTGCCAGGCAACAGGGGATTGCCAAGACAAACTGTGGCAGATCTGCCATTTCGGCCAAGGATGTGGACCTGTATATGAAATAAAGTAAGAAAGAAAACATTGAAAAGAGAGATCAATGGAAGTTATGATTTCACCTTAATGTAATAATTACTGTGAATGATACTGCATATTTCAAAGAGCTCGTAAATACTTTTTTCAACTTTTCTAATGGCGTTTCATTGCATTTCGTTTATAAGAACGATTTGGGTTTTTTCCCTAAACGATATTGGCATTTACAACATTAAAATAATTGTCATATTATTTACTCGTAGTTGTTTTTTTCTATTTACAATCAAAAACCGAATTTCAATATGATGTCTATATTTTAGGATTGAAGCGCACATTCCTCTATATTTGTGAATGTGATTTCAGGAGGCATACATGTATACCGTATTTGCTATTTTTCTGCCGTACCTCAAATAGGGAGGCCTCTAATGAAGCCATGGGGAAAGGTTCCTAAGGATAAATAATGCGCATTGCTTCAAGAATAATAATAATAATAATTTTGGCAACACCAATAATTGGAATAAGGACTGGACCTTTAATAAGCTCCAGGGTAAAGAATCCTTTAATGTTAGTAACTGCCTGGACCGCCCGGATGGAGAAAATATGTTAATACAAATCGTGAGATGAGGTGAGGTGATTAAAGGTACGCCGCATTCAAGAGTTGTTCACTTATATCACATTTCCTAGTATTATTCCAGGAAGAAAGCCCGCAACAATATACGGACTATGCATTACGGTGAAAGCTGTAAGGATCGGCTGCCAGCATAAGTCTGCGCTGAATTCAGTGAAGCATTGACTCCAATCCATTATGCATGTAAAACAGTTCTCATGTGCAGATATTATTATTAGTGTTTATGTAAAAGATTAATTACGTTAGCTCGTCCTCCCTGCCAAATAAAGGTGTTGTCAAATCCAAAGCTCATCCATGGCATGCAGTCTGTACCGCTCATTAATATTTGGTAAAACGCCGCTACAGGAACTAACAAACGTTCGAAACTGAAATGTCAATCAATCAAATATGACGTCACATTTATGTAATTACATTAGGGGAATTGTTTACTAAAAAGTTATGAAAGAAATCACTGAGATAAAATCTTCGAATTTATAGGAAGATGTACTAATTTGAACGTGAAATTTTAAGGTTATGTTTATGAAAACAAATTCTAAAGATACGCTCAGAAGTATGTATAAGTTTAATGCAAATCTAACTACAAACTGATTACAAAGATTTGTTAGATTAAGTTATATGCATTTTTATCTACAGGATGGGTTTTTAAAAACATGAACGGAAAAATGTCCATGGTTTTAAGTTAATCACACGGCTTTCAAACACCCCTGAGTATCAAAATGAATTTTGTAGATTTCAGGAACATAGAGGCTTTTAAAACTCTTTCATTGGAAAAGGTAAGGAACTTTAGCTAGGGTGGAAATCCCAATGGGACGTTTGAAATTACTGCAATGTTCATCAAATATCTGATTTATGAAGGAATAGTTCAACGTGTCTTCACTTTCCATTTAGGACATATATAAATAACATAAAATGAAAAATATAACATACTTACTTATCCATTGAACGTACTATTTTGTTCGATCGCCAAACGTTATTACTTAGGTACTGTCCGTATTTACTAGGTTGCAGCTGGTACAATTTGACAAGCTTCCGTATCTGGGCAGGAGACAGGTAAAGGCTCGAACTGGAAAGACAGAACAAGATGTAGAAAAAGTATACATGATTATTTCCATATATCCTAAAAATGGACGTCCAGATATAGAGCGTATTAACAGCTTGAGGGTGTTGTTCTAGTATATTGTTCTCGTTTTCCGTGTGTAAGTATCTCGCTGTCACTATGTGTTTTTCTCGCCCTATCTCTCCGCTTCCTCTCTCAGTCTCTGTCCTCGTTTTCTGTAACTCTGTCTCATATTCTCTCTTTTTTTGTGTGTGTATGTGTCTCTTTGTGTTTCTGTCTCTGTCTGTCTGCCTCTCTGTCTCTGTCTCTATCTCTCACACACATATGTTGTTATGTAAGTTTATCTGCTTTTCTAACGTTTCTCTCTTTATCTTTCAGTCCGTCTCTGTCTATACCTTAAGCTGTGGCTTTGTGTGTTTTGTTACTCTCCCTCAGTCTCTGTATTTAAAACGACAAAACAATATATGTGTGTGTGTGAGATAGAGAGAGGGAGAGAGAGAGAAAGAGAGAGAGAGGGAGAAGGAGAGAGAGAGGGAGGAGAGAGAGAGAGAGAGAGAGAGAGAGAGAGAGAGAGAGAGAGAGAGAGAGAGAGAGAGAGAGAGAGAGAGAGAGATTGAGAGATAGAGATAGAAAGTAACACACAAGAGATATTTTTATCTGCTTTTCATACGTTTCTCTCTCTATATATCGTTCAGTCTTTCAGTCCGTCTATGTCAATACCTTAAGCTTCGGCTGTGTGTGGGATTTATTCTCCCTCAGTCTCTGTATATTTGACTCTCTATCTATCATCTCTCCGTCACTCTCTTCCTGTTCTTCTCTTCGCATAATATTTTATATAATTGTTTTAAATGGATGTACTTTCTTCATTGTCTATAGAAGCAGCTGTAATTTTAGCATTTTATATTAACACCTACTTATACGACACATTAAGTAAGTATAGAAAATATGGTTCGACTTTATAAATGATTTATCAAATATCAAGATAAAAACTCACTCTTTTTTTGAGACATTCGATTTCGACTGAACACTTCCCTTGGCTTCAACTGGAAAAAAGAAACAGTTAAACCTATTTATAAAGGCACTCAGTTGACAAATTGTATTTGGCTACCGATACTGGCAAGCATTTAAACCCGAAAATGACACTAGCTTCACAAAGGTTAACTAACCATATGAATAAATCATTAATCTTAATAAACGATGAACAAATCTTACCGTTCGACTGAATAACCCCACTTGAAACTGTATTTGTGATGGTATTTGCAGCTGCATTTGAGACTGCACTTGCACCAACATCCGCATTTGAACGTGCACTTGTGCCGGAATCTGAGCTTGCATTTTCAACTACATCTGCACTTGAACCTTCTTTGATGGTTACGTCTGTTCCTATATTTTTGCCAAAACTTGAACCAGCACTTGATCCTGCCAAAGCGTCTGTGTCTACACCAGTTCCTTTACTTATACTTGAACCGGGACTTGAACCTACACTAGCAGTGGAATCTACATTTGAACTTACACGTGCACTGGAATTTACACTTGCGCCAGCGTCTACCTTTGAATCTGCATTTAAACCTGCAGTTCCGCTTGATTCATCTAGGGTTACACTTGCGCCCATACCTTCACTTGCGACGGTATCTACATTTGAACCTGTATTTGAACTTGCGCCTACACCAGCATCTATATTTGTGCTCTCATCTACATTTGTTCTTGTTTGTAAACCTGCATCTACACTTACGCCTGTATTTGAACCTTCAATAACGCCATCATCTATATTTACGCCTACATCTGCACCTGCACCTGTCTCATCTAAGCCAGTTCCTCTACTGTACTTTGTGTCAGCCTTGGTACCAGCATTACTCACTGCTCCTGCTTTCGTACTAGCACCAGAAGATTCATCAGCGTATGATTTGGATTCATCAACAGTAGCTCCTAAATTACCAACTGGTATACTGGCAACATCTGAAATACTATTAACTGAAAGATCCGAGCCATTTGATGATGCTTTTGCAGAACCAGCCGATGATGATGTTCCAGAACTAGATGATGAGCTGCCAGTTGAACTAGAACTGGATGAAGAGAAACTGCCTGAGGACGCTGACAATAAACTGGAACTGGATGAGGAGGAGCTGCCTGAGGATGCTGACAACAAACTGGAACTGGAACTGGAAGAAGAGGAACTGCCTGAGGATGCTGACAACAAACTGGAACTGGATGAGGAGGAGCTGCCCGAGGACATTGTTCCATCAGACACTGAACTCGTACTGGAAGATGAGGCAGCTGTTTTGCTTTCAATTGTATTTAAATCACTTGATGCTGATCCAGTAATCATATTTAATGATGTATCAATTTTTGTATCTGACACAGTCCCGCCTGGTATTACGTTTCCTTTTCCAGTCATTCCAGAATCGGTGTCATAACTTTTATTCACTGCGGTATTGTCTTTGCCTCCAACTCCAGTAGAAGAGATGGTGTCGGCCTCTTTTGGTGTAATGATCGTATTTGCTGACATAAATGCATCCAGTGGCAATGACGAAAGACTATTTCCATTTGAACTCTGGGAAAAAAAACATTCAGTCGGTAGCTATTGTACAATGATAAGTCAAATTTAAGATTTCGTCATTTAAGAAATGATATATGAAGGAACCAGATAACAATACAAAGTCTTTTGATGGACATCTAGATAGATGGCATAGAAAATGATTATCTGTATGAACATTCTTTATCATGAAATTTCGTTCGACATATATGACTATGCACACTGTCAGGCTTGTTTATGTTACCACTCCATCATAAATTCCGTTGTTGTTTGTTTTTAAATCCCAACTGGATGACTTTGTGTGTATTAACTCCAATTGCCTTTATCCTTACATTTTACCGTTGACATTTCCAAGCGAAAGTTTGTACAATAAGTATTGTCTGCGAACAGACTCGATTAGTGAATTTAAGTCAATCAATGCAAATACTATGTGCCCTTGACAGATATTTCCTATATTTGTTGTCCACATTTTGAAAGTCCTTTCTGAATCCTGTTTTTAAGAGTGATAAATCATTCATGCTCTGTTTATTTTCTTAAAGGGCCACATAGTATGTTTTTATTGTTTCTAATACAAATTTTTTTTCAAAAACGTCTAAAAATTGTATCAATTGGTAGATATTTTTTTCAGCTACAACATGATATGTGAGAATAATATATATTCAAATGTACCACGACAAGTCGGTGTTATTTCACCCGTACGAGTAGCGCGCGCTACTGAATTATGATGTCATTACGCAGATTTTCCTTTCCTGTGTACTACGTAAGCTCGGGTTTTAGTGATAACAAATAAACAAATACAATTTCTTTTCTTAAAATATTATAAACACTTGAAATTCGTGAAAAGTAAAAACCATATATTATTTTACTCAAAAAGGTGACCAAAACTTGCAAAACAAAAAAAGGATGTTGTTGTTGTTGTTAATTTAATATAAAACATATTCACAGTACATATGCAAATTAAAAAGATCCTTGTTCCGTCGAAGACTGAGAAATTATAATAGATTCAGTTGTCACACGATGTGTTTATGTTAATTATCTCGCCTTGCTCTATGGAAATCAAAAAGGTTTATAAGAGTTACTTCGCCATCATCTTGATCATGATGTATTTAATTAAAAACATCGTACAATGGGCGCGCTCAATATGAATAGTCAAGTAACCTGCCTAATTAAAACGAATTAAACTCAAAGCGAGTTTGACTTCCAAATAAATCATATATGTGTTTCGCCGTTTTTACTTTCCTGTTGTCGACCAACTTGTCTCGATCGATCCCTTCTAGTCTATTGTCGATTTAACTGTATCCTGCTTCTCTTTTCCGTCCCCACGTGGAGATCTTTCAACGAGATGGATTTATGGCATTTTTTTCTAATTTGTATCAACATACTCTGTGGCCCTTTAAACAGGTGACGTTAGCGAATTTTTCCCCTGATAATTTCCCTGACGTGTGAACGGTCTGGGTCATGCTATGTAGGTCACTTTCTGAGGAGATGATTATCAAGTCAAAAACACTTCTGAATAGAGTCATGGATATTTCACGGGTATATGTTTAATCTTTTGTAAAATGCAAGTTTCAATCGGATGTTGTAATACTATTGTACGTTTATGCAGATCGCGCCTTAATCTATTACCCGATAAATTTACATGTCTTTGTCAGACAATTCTTCTTGAAGTTAATTAATCAACTGTTGGGAAACAAAACACACTTTCACTGCACAGAGCAGTCTTTAGATGGTACATGCTTCTGTGTATCGACGTCTTTCATCTAAGCGGTTACTCGAATGAAACGCACGTAAAAGCTTCCCGGCTTATGTCTAAGACTGTTCAAACTCTTTATTAAAGCAGTCATTACTGGAACTTTTTTATTACACAGATTTCATAGCGCAGTTGTTGCTTAGAATCTTTGTCTGCAGTGGAGAACTGTTTTATACGCAGTAACGTTTGGTTTCAAGGGTACATGAATTTCAGGGAAGTAACACTAGTTCGTAAGATTAGCTATCTATATATATTCGCAGGTTTACCAAGCAACAATGGTATTGCTTTTTCCCTGGAATAATACTAGCAGCCGTGACATAAGTGAATTATTCTTAAAAGCGTCGTTGATCTCCAAAACACTCTACCTAACATTTTCCTCACGGATGTACAGAGTTCAATAGTAAAGTTAAATAGCATAGAACTTCGCTGACTTTCCACAGTTAAGTGTTTCATTAAACTGGTTAGGTACATCATCACTAGCATCTTATTAAGATTGTATATTGAATATGTAAACATGCTAGATACCGATACTATTAGCTTCACATGGGTGACACAACCGTATTTGTATTTCATCATTCGTAACACTAACATTGTGTCGTCATACTTACCGATTATGACGTCACGTGAATTGAGAAGTACGCGATGTTATTACATAATAAAGCATACTTATACATGTATATCTCAAGAATTTTGTTGACTTCAATTCCTTCGACGAAAAATGTATAACCTTGTCAGTTGGTATTTATGATTATAATCGTTTCTGTGATCAATGAATGAAAGATTATAGTAATAAGAGTTGGGTTTTGGTAACAGAACTGTGGGTTTTAATTCACAGACCTTTCCGTGAATGATATAAATCGGCGTTCTTTCATTCAAGAGTAGTCTATTCAGCAGTGTGTTCATATTTGAAACATAAACTAAATTGACAGATTTAATCATAAGCGCGCGTAAGTTTTGATGTGTATTTATTTTGGAAATACATAAATGCATTGGTTCCGAATATTTTAAGGATGCGAAATGAAAAAAATATAATCCAATTGCTGTACATAGCGTTCATATGGCATTAAATACAACCCATTTCATAATTGAAAGACTGACAATTATACAATCGCATGAGAAAAAATGTTTTATAGCGCTGCACTATCTAAGGCAGAATAACATTCACTCACAACAGAGGTACTATGTCATAAATTCCTATACTAAACCTCTGTTCTGATACGAGCGTCTCACGGTCAAGAAATACAAAGGCGTCATTTGCTGTAACAAAGTTATCAGCGACGTCGTTTCAGAAATATATGCTTTCATTTATATGCTTTCGGAAAACTGAAAAGTATTCCAATATGCACTTTGGGTCTTCTTTACAGAACACATTCGTCCCCTTTACGCGACTGCATCATTGCTTAGGCCTGTGTAACAATAAGTTCATTATTCATGCATGCCGTATTTGAACTGGATTAAATATTGCAAGGTAGTTTACGTTGCATCATTTTGCCGCGAGGTAAACCTGCCGGGAACCCGAAAAGACCTCGTATTAGAACAGAGGTTATGTAGAAATTGATAATGGAGCTACATCTGTGGGGAGAGATGACAATAAATAATAGATAAATCACTCTCAGATTAAAATGACGTATACTTTGAAGTATACCTTGTTGAAGCGAGCGTGCACTTTCCATACCTGAGCCGTGTCGACTTTGATAATAAATTTGCACGAGTTTCTTCTGTCGGCACACAGGACAAAGAGAATGGCATATTTCTGTACGTACCCACACCAGTCCCTATGCTCGCTAATCTCCCACCCATATACCAACTTAAAGACTCGCATTTCTTACCCTGTTTTGGATGGTTTCTCTTTAGTCTCCTGCCATGGACCTTGATCGCCCAATGAGATTTTCTATGATGATTGTAACCTCAGCACTCAAACTTCGGTATTTGCTGATAAATAGAGGATATTTGACATTTCTCGTCGAATACCATGGATATCTCATCGAGTGAAGTAGAAATTTATATTTTCACGAGTGGCGTAGCATGAGCTAAATATATGATTTTCTACTTCACGAGATGAGATATTCATGGTATTCGACGAGAAATGTCAAATGTTCTATTTATTATGTTTCCCAAAACCCCGTAAATGACCCTAACTATATGAATGGAGAAGCTAATTTTATATTACAACTTAAACATAAGACACAGGGTACAATTGTTTTTCGTTTAGCTTCAATAAGCTTTAAAGCGCTAAGTTCAATTCGACTTTATAAATTTGTATCCTTATCTCTTAAAAGCTAGGGGGTGGGATAGCACAGTGGTTAGCGCGTTCGTCTTCGGTTCAAGAGGTCCGTGGTTCAAATCCCCCAAGGGGCTAAACAACTTTGTCTGCAGTAGAGAACTGTTCTACACGCAATGCTACAGTGAATTTCGATAGTTCGAGCCGATGCTCGCAGGTTTCATCGCAATGCATAGCCACTATAGTATTTTGCGCTTTCTCCTTGCAATATTACTAGCAGCTGCGACATAAGTGAAATACTCTTGAAAACGGCGTTAAACCCCAACTCACCTCACCTCACCTCTCAAATGCTAACACTATGATTTTCCTAGTTTTCAACAACGCATTATAAGAAGTCGAAATTCTGCGTCCAGTTAAAACTTATTTTAGCTATATGACCTATCAAGCACTACCAAACTTTATTTTTCGTAACACCGTCTAATCAAAATTTCAACAAACCTCGACCATTAACTGTTTATTGTAGCTATACTGAACTGATCAGCATAGAGTTGTTGATTTTCAGAAACAACCAGTACTTCTAGATCACTATGTATGAAGTTTGAAATATTTGATCACAACTATAAACGGCTATGTGTCTCTTGAACTGGAATACTCTCAATAAATAAAGCAGGTGAAAAACATGTATTTAGATTTATGGATCATTATGATCATTATGGAGAAGTCATTTTTTTATACTTCTTGTTAAATAATATAAGGCATAATACAGAAATAGGCACGGCGAATTGTTTAACTAAGATATGTAAAGTCTTTGAGAAGGTTCTTTGTAAACAAATATGAAAACTTTTCATGCGAACTTATTTTATTTGCTTGTTGGACTACCTAATAAAATGTGTTGATAATTAATAATAGATCAACTACACACAGTGCTTCAGTTATCAATGCGCTTTTTGATATGCTTTCGGCGGCCATCCTGTTTGCTTAATCAAAGCAAATAACATTTACTAGCGTATCAAAGAAGCCATGGATTATATGTATTTATAGAATATAGAAAATTTGTAAATACTTAATGATAGGAGTAATCAGCATTTGCAATTAGCAAAGCTCTCACACTCGTAGCGTCGATGAATGGAGTCATACATACGTCAAGTGTACAGTGAAAACCATCCTGGTAAATCAGCGTATATGAATCCGCTCTCGCTCCTTCCTAATACCCTGATCTCCTTCAAGCCAAAAGTCTCGTATCGCTAGATATAGAGACGGCTGGCATCAAGCAACAGTGGCACAACCCGGATGGAAAATCCGTCGAGTTCAAGATTGTAGTTTCATGCTACTTGCATAACGACGTTCCATTGGCTGAGACTTTTACAGGTGAACTGAACCACGAATATGAAGCCGATCGAGCCGTACGAGGCGTTTGTGCCCGAAAGAGATTAGGGTATTAGGACGGAGCGAGCGCTGATTCATATACGCTGATTTACCAGGATGGGTGAAAACTTCATTTACCATAGTCGTAGGCCCACTTATGTCAACACATGGCAACTAAATTGAACTCATCATGCACGATAATTTACACCAATCTTTCTTGTCGCAATATTTTTCATGTTTACAGCTTTTATGCCCGTTTTCTTGCTAAGGTGACGCTACTGGACGGCGTCAAATCAAGTGCAGCCCAAAATAGTTGCATCGCATGTGTGATATTCTGAGAGTCTACTTATCGTATCTCGAATCTTATGACATGGGCTCGATGAGTTTATCGCCTTTTATGTTCGATTTATATTTGAGAAAGGTAAGCCTGAGCCTTTTTCAATGCATTTTCAGATGGAAATTACATGTGTTCTACGTCACGACTTTTGGGAAATGACGTGGTAAGCCATGTTAGCATAATGTGTTTCGAATTTTGATATAGAGGGTTACAATGCAAGTTCTGAAAATTGTTGCAAACGACACAGAAAGAATTGCAATAAACTTTCAAAGCCTATCAAAAGAAAGCCTATGACTTTAATGACACGAGTTGGAATAAACTGGAATTGCGTTTCCATAACAATTACGACAGCTCTCTCCCTTTCTCTGAACTTGCTGACTGAAGTCGGGGGATTAAAAGGACACTTCAACCATATAAATTGTCCTTTTATTTTTTGCCAATAGATAAATTTGTTAATAGCACAGAGTGATTTGAAATTTACCGTCATAGTACACTGCTGTTCAAAGATGGTGGGATGGTTGCTCTATTAGCATTGTTGTCCACAAGAGTGTTGATGAAGACCTTTTAGCCCTCTTAGTACAGGATCAATTTCTTGAACGACTAACAAACAGATTCCTAAGTTTTTCACGGAAGCTCCTGCTTACCACGAGAAATACGAGGAAATCTGAAGAACTGGTGAGTGAGTCGCCGAGCAGAGCGAAATTGAGGAGGACGGTACTGAGACAGACGACATCGCCTTTGGAGACCTTGAGTGTGAAAATAAACCGGATGAGGATATACGGCAGGGAAAGAAGAACGTAGACACTCGTCATGGTCAGAAGAATCACGGATTGCTTTCTTTCCTGCACGCCAGAGTCCCTCATTGCGGAGGAATTGAGACGTCTTCGTTCCTGAGCATGTATCCGAAGGGACACCAGGGTTGCAATGTTGAAGACTGTGATGACGAGGAACATGAGGTAGGGATACATCTGTATGACAAGCGCAAGAAACATTTGATAAGTTTCAGGGTTTGACGTTACCCCTGGAGTAGTCATATCTGGAGAGGATGTTACATCTTCTGTAGCAGTGTTATTAAGATTCGAAGCGTCGGTTTCCGTCATGTTTGAGACTTCAGCAACCCCATTACAGAAGACAGAAGATGACAGCGATGACCGGTCGACAGACGGGTTCACTGTAAACACGATCAGAGCAATGAAGACGAGCAGAAGCAACGAGATGATAAATGCAACTGTCTTGGGGTATTTCTGAACACAGTTTCGTGTTTTCCATACTTTTCTAATGACGAAGAATCGATCAATTGAAATGAGTGCATTGAAAGTGTGACTCATTTGCTTAAGATATGACCTGAAGTTAGCCCAGAGGAAATAGACTGTGCCATTCCTGTTGATATCGAGCATCAGAGAGGTTGTCATGATAGATACAACCATCAGACAGTCGACAATATCTACAGCACTCAGGAGGAGGATGTAAGTCATTGATGGCGTCTCTCGTTGGCGATAGATCACGATATTAAGAATGTTGAGCACTAGGCTTATTGTTCCGATCGCTATTACAAAGAGTGTCAATTTGTTTACACTTCTTTCCATGGTTGAATTACTTGACATGTCCTCCCATTCCTCATTCTGTGAGAAATTGTCGGTTTCCTCACTTTTATTGGCATTAATGTTTTTAATCATGTCACCTGTGTCTTGGACTCCTGGACCATCGCGCATAGACTTAGTCGTTGTTGAAATAAAGGTAGTAGAATCTTTGGTTGTTGAATTGATCGTGAGGGATTCAAGACTAGTCACGAAAGCTGCTTCACTTTCAAATTCTTTACCTTTATCTATACTCGTGGTCTCTTCTGTAAACACAATTTCCATCGATGACTCCTCTAAGTTTAATTGGGCTGTTGTTATTTTTCTAACTCCTGCTGCGAATGTCGAATCAGTCAATGAACTAGAAATCCTTGAACCAATGTTAGACATTGACGTATAGTTGTTTGAATTAAAGGACGTGATGTCTTCATCTGATTCTGTAGCCAGTTCAGAACGAAATCCTCCAGCACTAACCCAAGTCACCCCTCGAGAGGGTCCAGTCGTCGGAGTCACAGACACTATGTTCCCCTCAGATAATGGAAGTGCAATTGTCGCGCTTTCCTGATATCCATTGCTGTTTCCTGGTGTTTTACTTGAATGCTCATCACTGTTGACATACGTCAGGTTATCGATTTCAATAAGAGGCAGATCACTAGAATTTTCTTTCATGATGTTGCCAGTAATTTTAATCAATTTGGCAATGTCATCCTGTTGGCCTTTGGAAATGTGTGATTGTCTGGCAGCTAGAGAAGGTTGAACACGGTAGGTGCTGAGAAGCAGCAGTAGAAAGCATCTGGAACTCACTAGCTTCATAATGCAACCTCGAAGACCAAGGGCACTCACTGAATCTCTAAGTCAGGGATTCACATTTTCTGACAAACAGACGAGTGTTGTGCTCTCCCAGCCAGAGATGTTCGGCCAATTATTCAGAGTTATCAAGGCTTATCCTTTCCTTTGAGTTACTTGAATCCTTATCTCACTAGTTCCATCTTAAAATAAAGGCTTCGGTCGCGGGTTAGTAACTATATAATTATTTCGATAGAAATAACAACAATGACACGAGCTTTGCGGCAACAAGTTAATCAGTTTCGCCCTATGCATAGGATTGGTAACATAACGCCAACAGTGTATCAGTAATGATTGCTGACCTTTCCTTGTTCGTAGTGCTTATCAAAGAAAATTAACTTTCGCACAGGAACAATGTCAGTTCATTTGTATCTTCAAATTAGTTCCATAAAGTTGAATATCCTGATGTCAATGAAATATCAGTGTGTAAACATGTTGCCAATGTAAAGAACGTAAAGCACTTGATTTATCATCCCACCACTATTGGTGCTGAACTAAGCTAGAATACTTAAATGAACATAAATTTTAAAAAAAAATAAACTAAACCTTAACGACACGTTTCCCGCGCAAATTGCGATATTTTCTTCTATCATTAATTCGTTGAAAGTCTCTTAACTTTTTCCTTCACATGGCATGGAATGGTGTGTAGTGCTGTGCTGTGCTGTTTGGTGTAGTGTGGTTGTTATTCATTGTTTATGGATTCTTTTAGTGTGGAAAAGGATTTATATATGCTAGAAAAATAACAAGATTTTCTTATTTGTCCTATATAAGATTTCAAGGTATAAACAGGGCTCATTTCTGTTTCAAGGGGATACTTCAAAACTATCTGAAGGTTGGGAAAGACGATGATAAATTAATATCTCAAAATACCTCTAAAGTAAAAAACGAACAATCGCAAACAAGCATTTCATTTCTTTTTCAGCGATGACTACAGTTCTCGTTGTAGTAATAGCAGGGGTGATAGAAGTTGTAGTTGTACAAGTAGTAAGAGAAGTTATAGTGGTAATGATAGTAGTAGTGTTAGTAGTAGTAGTAGTAGTAGTAGTAGTGGTAGTAGTAGTAGTAGTAGTGGTAGTAGTAGTAGTAGTAGTAGTGGTGGTGGTGGTAGTAGTAGTAGTAGTGGTGGTGGTGGTGGTAGTAGTAGTAGTAGTAGTGGTAGTAGTAGTAGTAGTAGTAGTAGTGGTAGTAGTAGTAGTAGTAGTAGTAGTAGTAGTAGTGGTAGTATAAGTTTTAGCAACAGTACTAGTAGCTGTAGTGGTAAAAGTAGTAGTACTAGAAATAATTGCTAGCGTAGTGTTAGTAGTGGGAGTAGTATCAACTAGTAGTAGTAGTAGTAGTAGTAGAAGAAATAGTAGTAGTAGTAGTAGTAGTAGTAGTAGTAGTAGTAGTAGTAGTAGTAGTAGTAGTAGTAGTAGTAGTAGAAAGAGTAGTAGTAGTGTTAATAAAAGATCCGCGCATCAGTTTGGAATAACGTTATTGGTTAAAGTTAATAAACGATTTCTACTTCTGTTTGTTTCTCTGGTCACAGTGAAATTACGTTTGATGCATTTCATAACTTATCTGCTTAACATTTATATATGTTTAAAACATAATATGAACCATACTAGATAAGTCAAATTTGAAATTTAATGTCAATAATTAAAACGTTAAACACTGTCTTAAATCATCAGTTAAAAAATAAAGTGTCATTTGCGAATTATGTGATATTACTGTCAATATCAACTATAATATCATATTTGCCTATTATGAACAATGGAGGTCCCAAAACTGTACTTTGAGGGACCACTTTGGGGACCACTTTGGGGACTACTATTCGTTGGATTATATTAACTTACTCAGAAAACTCTAGTGAGTTTAATAGGTTACCTTCAATTTCACATTGTTTCAGTCCATGTGTTGTTCATTTAGACTAAGCTTTGTCAAATTCTTTGTTAATATCAATAACACTGATCTTACTTTTTGTAAACGTCTATCTCTTGTGAGACTCTCGTCCAGATTTATCGAGTCGTTATTGTAAATTATTGCAGATTTGATGTCTGTTTTGTTTGGGTGTTTTTATTTATATTTTTTTTCATTTATTGGATTCCCCATAGTATGATATTTTCATATATTCATTATCTCATTCGTCAACATTGTTTCCATTCTTTCATGCTATGATTTGTATATATCCCTTCTTGTTATTACCAACCTGGTGAAGAGCAGGCATGTACTCCGAAACGTCGGGAATTTCACATTAAAGAAGATGTCATGCAAATTACTTGCTTTTCTGGGATAAATCAGTCAGAACAAGTTAACATAACGATCATAGATGGAAGGTAATTGTAATATCGAAAGTGCTCAGATACTTACAGAGCCATCTCGCACTGAAATGACAACTGGAAAGAAAAAAGAGGCTACTTTATTACAATATCAATGAACATCATAATCATTATGTACTAAATTGTACTTGGAGGTGTCATTATAAGATAATGTAGTCCCTGTTTATATATGAACTCTTAAAGGCATCATTAACACATTGGTTTTTAATCAAAATAAGATCTCAAAGTGCCAATTATTTGGAGATAATTGAAAAGAGAACAAAGGCAGCTACGAGTACTGCTCTTAGCTATGTGATTTTGAGATCTATTGTATATATTATACGAGTTGTAAATACTTACATCCATGGATGTAGGTCACTGTCAACATCACTGAAATACAACATCAACAATAGTTTATATCAATGGAGAAATGCTTTCACCGCCAACAGCACAAATACAAAATAAACAAATATTACTAGGATAAATGAATTTTTAATATCATTTTTGGTTTGTTGTTATAGTCATATAATAAGTGTAAATTCAAGATTGAACCCAAATGAAACATTTGCCATGTGGATTTACTACTCGATTATACGACCCTAGAATTGTCGTTCCATACTCAATTACGTAATCACTGGTTCAATTGAATTTATATACATATATATGAATTGTACCTTCCAAAAAGTTGTATTTGCTTTGTAAATTAGCATTATACTATATGTGCAAATCATATATCACATCATATCAAGCAACTTGCTTATTCATACAAAAAAGAAAAAAAACATGTATATAACAAATACTAGTTTTCGATGAAAAGCAAACAAAAGAGTTTATACGTGTTCAGAAGCCGAAAAGACAAGATGAATTTACATATTTAGTAGTTGAAGACCAATTAAACACTAACAATCTAAATCCATCTTTTTGTCTGCTGATAAGCCGTCGCAACATATTTAAGTTTTCAAAAAAATACGTTTCGCTCATTGGTGACGCCATACATAATTTTTTAAATTATTATATATTTATATATACTTAACCAACTAGCATCAAACAAAAAAACGTCCAGTACCCGCCCACTGTTGTAAAACACAATAACATTTGACATTATATCACTATATGTTTCGTATACGTAGCTAGCTGAAAATACAGGAACTAATATCGTATCATTTGCAAGGTAAAAATGATATTGAAAAACCATGAAAATATGTCAAAACAAAAACTACATGCTCTATTTTTGACCTTCCGACCCTCAGACTCACAATTTAGATATAACCAAAGAAAATAATCAATATGTTCAAAATGACTGCAATTGTAGAACATATTTTTAAGATGTTTCTGAAATCCATGCGCTTCAATTATTTAGAAATCTATTTTTTATCCTAATTAGCGAGAATCACAGACATTGTAAATTAATTTCATTTTTATTTTAATTTACACTGGCAAGTCCTCTCAAGAAACAAGATTTCAGAGTGAATCCTCCTCCAATGCAAGGAACAGAAAAAACTGACATTCTCACATAAATCTTCCTAAGCTGTTGCTGTCACTTGTACCTAGAAACATATGTCTTAAACTAGTATACATCGCTACTTACATACTCCAATGGTCCAAGTCGCCGTAGAAGCCATTTTTACGTGATCTCTGCCCCTCAGAACCACCCAAGCAAAAGATGACAACGGAAAAGATCGTGCATAGATTTAAGCAAGGCGATGTCTTTCCTCCCTATCCATTTACATGTTATTTTCGTCACGACTAATTTGACATTTTGACACGGATTTTGATATCATTTCAACAAAGAATCAATCTTCCCGTTTGATATGAAAAATATAAAATGGCAGGTCGTGGTAGAATTTATTTGCTTTATTATAAGGAAAAATGTAATCTCAATGCGTTAGAGTTAAAAGAATTGTGAGGCACGATGGTGTCATCTCAGTCGGTGTCACCTTTCTGACACCGAAATTTGTTGCAACTTAATGTCATATACTAGAGACCGTTTTCTTATATAGCGTCAGACAATTTGTCTGAAAGAAGATAACAAAAAGATGCATTTTAACAGCACATCTCATTTAAGCGTTGTGTTTTTACGAGTTAAGCAGTAGAGTCAAAGTGATCTGTGGTTTGTCACTTGTTTTGCGCCTACACATTGTTGCGGGAAGAGGAAGGATACCATTTGTGTTTTGAAGTGCAGTGAAACATGTAAATCGTAATGTTCTACACCGAAATTAACCATTATATGCTGCAGAATATTGAACTTATCTATATAGACGGACAAACTTTCCCTTTTTTCACCATTGTATAATTTCATAATTTAGACTTTAAAATGATACATTATTTAAGCTTTGAAACGTAGATAAAGAAAACATGAAATCTTCCACATTGATATACCGAGGTAATAACTTCCTCAAATAATGGAAACGAAAATGGGTCGGCAATTTTGACTTAATCATTCCCTATTATATATGACAATATGATAAAGAATTTAGACCTGTTATAGTTTATTAAGCCGTTTTCGGATGACCATACACAGCAAAGAAAAAATTACAATTTTGGCATTGTGGAAATAAAGATGTTATATTGAAGAAGAGATTTAAGCTTGCCTCAGGACGCATGTGATGGTATTTTGATATTATTCAAAGCAACATAAAAACCTTAAAATATGCACTGTGTCACTTTGATGAAGTCCAGTGCGGGAAGGATGCTGCTGTAATTGAGCACTGATTGAGGAAGTGGCTTGAATAGGTGGTATGCTTGTGCCTTTAGGTTCTTGGTGAACAGTTAAACGGTCATCCCTGAGCGAATAAATAGAGATTACGTAATACGAGGGTCCATAACATTCCGTGTTAACGTTAATAATGCTTAAAACAAGTATTTATCGGGCGATAGCAAAACGCGAAATCAATAAAAATGATCAAAATCGACTTCCAAACAGGAGTTACCCGTCATTGGCGCATTTAAAACGCAACGTCATTGGTGAACTGATGCATTCTGACGTGACGTCACAATGAGAAAATGGCAGTTTGGTTTCGGATATAGGTTTAACGGGAAAAAATATACATCAAAATGCCTGACCAATTAATCACCGGCACGTTTCCTTAAATGAATTGGAGCCATCCTAGGCGGATTTTTAAAGCAAATATCACTTTTTCTTACGCCCTTAACCTTAGTTTAACCAGTTTATAAACTTTTATTGACGTCTCTTCAAGGAAACGATAATACCATTCTTGATACACATTAAACAAATTCTTATCTTATATAGGGGAAATCATATACAGATATTGAAAGATATCAGACACAGATATAACAATTTAAAATGCTGTAGCAAGTACTTTAATTTTGTTACAATATTTGGCATCAAATATCAGTTCATGGCAAATGTGTTTTCTTCAGATTGGAAAACATTTCAAATCCAAAAATGATTAAACAAAGGAAAAATTTTCAAATGTCAGTAAAAATATGCATGAGGGTATGCTTTTGCCCTTTGAGTTATAGAAATGGACTTATTGTGTATCATTTTGTACTGTCATTCATTCCCCCATGAAAACGAGATATAATGCCTTTAAGAGCAAATTAGTTTAATTGAACTGATAGAGTTTATCATCAAGGTCCCCACATCTCAAAGAAGCATAGATATCCTGATCGAATCATACATGTTTCAAATAACAGTCATGGTTTCTAAAATTAATTCCTTGTAAAATCTATCCTCCCGGAGTTGATATTTTGACATTTTGCAGAGACAAGTATATGTAGGAAATTGAAATATACATATAAACAGGTGATTTACATAATTCATGTACCCTTAATGGTCATGGTAAGGGCTATAGAAAAGTTGACCGCTATAGTGATCAATTAAATGCTGTGAGTTATTAGTGAAATGTACTGTCTCTACAAAGTTGCAAAGTCGCAAAACTTACATTTAAAAAAATAAAATTGTAACGATTCTTGTCACGTGATGCTTCATTTCAGAACAATGCCTCATGTATATTAATAAATAATATTTTAACTTTGATTCAAAGTAACCAAATATTGCACATCTATGTCTTTTCGTCATTTAATTTTGTCGGACAAGAAAAAGACACTGTGTTCAAAAACATAACTGTATGAAAAACAGATCATTTTCAAAGGGCTTAATGGGAATATATTACTTATATTTTAGTTCTAATTACCTATATTGTTGAAATGAAAATTGTGCTCAAGGCGAGTTTTGCCTTCTCTCATGTAATTTGAACCTTCGAAAAATTAACCTGACAAGATTTCATCATTAGATAGCTTTAGTTAAAGACATTTTCTCAATCATATCTGTATGCAGTGACTTTTGTTACATTTCTGGTACTTAGGTCATTACCAGATTACATAAGAGAATGCAAATATTTCTTTATGTAGTGACTTTTGCTACACTGCAGGGGTACTAAGGTCATTATCACATTACATGAGGGAATGCAAATAATTTTACATTTCTTTATGGAGTGACGTTTGCTACATTGCAGTGGTACTAATCTTTATTATGTGCAACAAGGAGAGAGATGACATACTCTTTTTGATAATTCCTATCCTTACAACTAACAAAATCAATGAATCTATTTCTGTCAAATGTACCGAATATCGATGTATCCCTTTCAATGACTGTGTATAAACTGATTTACAATTTACCAGAAAAATCATCGAATATAAGTATGAAAATGGCATGATATTAAAAAAACAAGTGTCTTCAATATTATTCGAGATAAAAAATGGATTGATTGGTGACGGTCAGCACTTTTTTTCGCTATATATTAATGGAGGAACTTCAGATAGAAGTTATTTTACGGATGCTTCTTTCAATATTTTCTGGAGGTGAATTTCATGCTAAGCGATTTGAGGGAAGGGTTTAATATTTAAGCTAAAAAATAAACAAACAGAAAACGTATGAAAGAAAGAAACTGTATACGAAAATGAATTTTGATAAGTATATTGAGATATAATGCAATTTCTAAATAAAACATCATTCATCTGTTCTGTCTGTAAAGAGGTTTACGTAAATAGGTATTTACAATCAAAACGCCAAGTTCCTTCTGCTTTGTGAAATTGAAAGCATATTGTTCTTGTATATATATATATATATATATATATATATATATATATATGTATCATCCCAACTGCGGATCCGCCCGATCTTAAGATGGGACGCGTCCCAACTTGAGATTCCAAGTTGGGACGTCCCATCTTGAGATGGGTCAGGGGATACTAAAACATGTTAATAATATTCATATTTTATAATGAATTGTGCCAGAAAAACATGTTTTAGATAATTTTGTTCTATTCTTTTCACATCTACGAAGAAAATTTGATTTGATGTTCATTTACTTCACTTTCTGACTCGGTTTCATCTGTTATCGAGTACGAACGATTCAACACTACTCAAACAATTATTCGAAGTCCCATTTGATTACTGATTGAATCACATTTGTTAAGCGACATAACAAAATCAGATCAATATATAGATTTATATTTAGATAATAGTTTTCAGCATTTTTCAAACGGCTTGCAGTGATTTCGTAGACAAAACCATTTCGTAGACACGATGATTTCGTAGACAAAACAATTTCGTAGACAGTGATTTCGTAGACAGTATTAAATTTGTATTTCTAAGTCACTATTGACGATTATTTTTAATAATCTAACATTTTTCTGTTTAATCTATAAGTATTTATCATAAAGTCTGCTAACTACAATGATGATGAATTAAGATATGGTGCCGTATAAATGTATATATGTATGTATGGGAGAGGTATTCAGATAGGCTGCTAGCCTGTTTACCAATCCCTTTCTCTTTTCTGAAATAAATATTGTTTAAACCACAAATCTCCCTAAGGAGATCCTCTCCTCTTGGTAGTTGTCCGACAGCTCGAAAAACTTGTTTGCTTTCATGCAATTGTATTAAAATTATTTTTTTGACTCAATATGTTGTAAACAATTTGTAAAAACACGATTTGCTATAATAGCCGCGCTATTTGTTTTGATTGTCAGTGACTTTCCGTCATTCATCTTCCCGGATGTATTCTCGTCTCTATGCTGGTGTTGATTGTGTAGTTGTTTATAAATATAATCATACTTACCTTAATATATTTTATTAAAAGATCAAACAAGAACTAAAAGAATTGAAAAAAAAATATTGGATTACTTTAATCGTGTCAAAACACAACAAAATTGACTATTTATAGTTTTTATTCACTTTATTTCTTTAATCGAATCTATTAGTGTTCGAATCCTTGAGTTTGATAAATAAAAGTTTGTTATTATTACCTATAATCCTATTTTTAAACCTGTCTACGAATTCACTGCTCGGTTTGTCTACGAATTAACCGGATTTCGTGTCTACGAAATGGTTTTGTCTACGAAATCACCGCATCCCTTTCAAACGACCAATACATGCATAGATCGAACAGCTGTAAACAGAGAGAAACCAAACGGCTCCACATTTCACAGTGACATATTTGTTTCTTAGTTTCTTTGCAAAAAGGTGGTATAAACTTTTAACAAACAAAGATATGAAGTTATTCTAATACAGATCCAAGTTTTACAACACTAGTGATAAATTGCTTTTTTTAAAATATACATTTAAAAAACGTACCTGATACAGAGAAATGAATAATCCATGCAAAAACCTTCTATAAGCAGAAATTAAGGTACTCTCCATCGATACAATCCAGCACTGAATAGACTGAATATGTTAATGTGACAGCTTGGCATGACAGAGGACGAATGATTGGGCACCAATTTGCCAACCGTAGGTAGTGTTAGCCTAAAACAACATATAGAGACACCATAAGCCCATGTTGTTTTAACAATTATTATCTTGTTTATCTACTTGGCGACTTGGTTGATTGTATCAAATGTAAAAAAAAAAGTTCCTATTATCAAAGTCTGGTTCCCCAACATTTTAGATATTTTCAACTAGTGCCAACTTAGGGCTTGAATATTCCCTAGTAAATCATATCAATATACTAAAATCTATCTTAACGGCGACAAATCTTTGTCACAGAGTGTTAACGAATTCCTAATAATATCTGTTTATCATTTTATAAATGATACCAAACGATTTTAAAGCTCTTTCCTAAAATTTGTACCAAATGTAAGGTAGACAAAGCTTAATATAAATTTAAGTTAAGTAAGAATAATTGCAAATGTATATTTCCATCAATGTACTTGATATCTAAGAATTTATATAGGCATTTGCTGTCTGTTTGTTCATCCTTTTTCCTTTTGTATATATATTCTGAATTTTGTGTAACACATGTTTTATGGAAATAAAATACTGTTTAAATCGTAGTATTATACTTACTAACCATTATATGATTACACATATTGCATATTCTCATACAATGAAATATGATTATATTTTACAACAAGCAATGACAGTTTCAATATCAAATTTGTATAAGAAATGACAGTTTCTATATCAAATTTGTATAAGCAATAACAATATGAATCATTTAGTCCTCTGAAGATAACACATTAGTACATGTATGTCAGCACAAAATAACTCGATAATTGTTAGTATATCAATAAAACTTCGTTGATGTGTATTAAGAAACCTAATGCCTTCTTTCGGGGGGACATGTTAAGTAGCATATTTAAGATAACAAAACGATTAGTTAAGTAAACTTTCAGCTGTAAAACAACAATATTACACTGAAATGTAATTCTTCCCTCTCACCTACTCATCTCACTTAATAGCAGTAACAACACACAACAATTCTCTCAATTCAACGTTTCTAACAAGCCTAGATAGACGCTTGTACATATAAAAATAACCTTTTCATATTGATCATTAATCATATGTTACCTCGGGTTAAGTAGAAAAAAGAAAAAAATCTCACTCAACTCTGTACCCTGGTTTGTGTCAAAAAATCTTGTGAAGGTAAACAAAGTTTATTAATGAACTCAAAGTCAACAAACTCCGTTTATAACCTTCTTGTAGTATTGATAAGAAATGAGTTGAAATATTGTATTAGCATGAAGAAATTGCCTTTGCAATATTGAATATCTTAACCGAATTGTGTTGCAACTGTACATCGTATTGGTTTGAAATAACTTTGTGTTGTATGTTTGATGGTTTCAAAATATAATTTTTATTGGCGCGGCATTAATATAAGCTTCCAGCTTGCTTGCAAATCTATTTCCTTTTTTTGAAATGAACAAAATATGTTTAAACCATAATCTTCTTTTGTAAATCTTGGAGCTGAGGTAAGGTGAGTTGGGGATTAACGCCGCTTTCAAGATTATTTCACTTATATCACGGCTGCTAGTATTAGTGCAGGCAGGGAGAAAGCCCGCAACACCACTGTGGCTATGCATTGCGGTGAGTAAATCTTGAAAACTAAGTTCTAGATTTTTAAAAATTCTATTAAAAAGCCTGCCTTTCCCCCATAAATAATCAATGGATGATGTTAGATTTCATTTTGGTTACTTTACATGAAAATCGTTCTGTTGAAAAAAATATTTTGAATATTTTCAGTTTGGCCAAAAAACTTTCATCGAATAACAATACAATAACAATAAACATAAACATTTGATCACGTCTGCTTCCTATCAGTGATATTGCCGATAGGGGCCAATGCCTTGATAAATATGAATGATAATCATTGACTAAAACAACAAACGCTCGGCGTGTACCTTTGTAGTGTTACAAGCATGCTCATGTACAATTGGTACCCATTCTTGTCACTAATTGGAAGGTGACATACAGGTATTAGTGTCATAACCGAACCGGATGTTTACCAAAATACCTTCTTTTGGACCCCCTCTCCCCCCCCTCCACCCACCCCACACCCTTCTCTGAACTACCAAGCAGGTGTGTTAGCCATTTGCACCACGACACTGATCAGATCAGGTTCGATCGGAAATATGAGGAGGCATAACTGGATTTATTTACTGGACATCTTATAAGCATTGACGGAACACCACTTATAGGTTAGTGTTTGTGAATTATGTTTAAGAAACATAAAGTCTTAGATTCGACTATCAAACACAATGAGTACATTGAAATCATGCTTAACGGAACGGTTTATGTGTAAGAATTTGAACTGATTACAAGGCATTCTTGGTATGGGTGGGTTTTGAGTGTATATTTCTCTTTTTTATTTGCTGAACATGCTGTCACAATTAAAAATATTAAGAATATAATGAAATAATTTATAAAATTTTGTATAAGAATTACTTTTAAAATCGTATTGTACTATGGTGAAAGACTTGTATGCGATCAGAGATAGATATAGCCAATAAGTCATGAAAATCAACATAAAATCAAAATATCTTTCGAGGGCCTTAAAGCGCTTATCTAAATAATACATGTTATCATGTTATTAACATTAGAATAAGAATATTATGAACATGTTAAAGTATCCGCCGTCCAATCTCAAGATGGGACGTCCCAACTTGGAATTCCAAGTTGGGATGATACATATATCCAAGTTGGGATGATATATATATATATATATATATATATACACATATACTGTATGTGTGTGCGTGTGGGTGTGGGTGTATGTGTGAGTGAGATTACAACTCAAAGATAGTAGAAATCTAAAAATACGATAAAAGTTAACAAAATGTTTCTTAATCATATGAAATTACCATTTTGTAAGCTTTAGCGAGGTGTCATTTCATAGGTTTATAGGTTTGACCTTTCTAGCGCTATTTCTTCTCTGTCACGCGTAGAATTTTGCTAATCTCACCCAATCTCCTTGCAATTTAAGTTTCAATAACAATATATATATATGTTATATCAGTGCACACATAGACTCGTGCGCAAAAGGAAAAACAAATAAATTTACAATCTTTCCCTTTTATCAACTGTCAACAGATGATCCCATGATGCGCAAAATAAAGGAAGAATTCTTTATTAAAAAATACTGTCCATCATTAAACAGGTAGAGCGTAATCCTTACACAAGCTCTTTGTACATGTCCAGTATTGTGACGTCATAATGACGTGACGTCATAGACAATGTAGTCATTCTCCCTGAAGAGTAAATCGAAACATGTAGGAGAAAATGTTGTGTGCTGTTGTTTTTTATCAACGCTTTTGACTATGAGACTGTACACTTGATTGAACTTTCACCTTAAATAAATATATATATAGTAATATGGCGTCTGAATTATGACATAGACAACGGAAAATGCTCGAATGCAAACAGAGGTTAGCGTGGAAATACATAACTTGTGCATCTGCTGGGGAGGGTTCGTAAAGGCAGTGTTCAGTATGAAATATAAATAGAAGTGTTGCAATACACATATTTGCTTTATCTTCAAAAGTATTTGTTAAAATCTTACCTTTTCCTGGATGTACGTCCCTTTCTTATTACAAAGTTGCTCTCCTTTGTGAAATTGCTGTTGTTAGTGTCGAGGCCTATTTGATAAGAGAAGTTACTCTGTTTAATTCCACAGAGAATTCTTTTGTTGTTGGCGTAATGAGGGGCTTAAAATCATCATTTTTACGAACGTAAATACAATAACATATTATATGTTTCAAATCATTCTTTTGGTAAACTTTCAACTGAGCTTAAAACATTCTTTCTTGAGTAATTGAACTTTTAGAAATTACATCAAACAAAACTATATTTTTTTTAAAAAGGAAGTAAGAATGACACAAGAACACTTTGATAATACATTTAACAAAAAAACAAAAGTTATGTCTTCGATCAAACAATGTTATAAAATATTGAAATAATCATTATAAGAAAATGTAAATCATTTCACTGTTATTTATTTACATAAATGTATTAATATTCAACAATCACAAACAAACAAACTTAATGAGAAACTAATTATAAGATATCATTAACACTCTCGAATTTGTTTTTGAAATATTTTTTTTACGTTTTTAATGTCCTTTTTTGTTAAGGAAAGCATAAAATGGATATCGAATTTCAATATTCTAGAGCTTGGATAAATGTTTGTGACAAAAGAATCTTAAGAATAAAACCTAGCTGTTCGTATAAAGACACACATCTGTGTAGGTAAGAGGGACTTTAATATCCAAATAGACAAAACATATTAATATCTTAACACACATCTAATCGTATCTGTTCATAAAATAACTTTCCACGCGCGTACGGAGCCTAATTCCGAAGAAATATTGATTTTGATTATTTCAACTTTGAGAATAATAGGCTATTGATCCAATCGAAATTCTTGATTTTCATTCTTAAGTTTCTTTCATTCGATCATCTATTTATAGTGTCTATAGAAATAGCATGTGAACAGTGCAGAGTGCGGCTGTGTGTGTCGCATGACTATTGTCGGGGTTAATTGATTGTGATTGGTTAATTGTTTTTATTCATCTTTTACTTTTTTAGGATCCAGACCTTGATCTGGGCACATCCGTCTTGCGATGGCGCCATATTACTCGCCTTTTACTATTCGAAGTAACGTAGCTCTAATCAAAATGGTGATATAGCCTTAATTCCACCTTTAAATTGGAGGTAGGTCATTTATAGGTACGTTACGCGTGATGGCCATAGGTAGGGTATGTTTTAATCAGTACATATATCGGAGCTTGATATGCCTTCGTTAATAGCCTTGTTATATATTGTATCGATGTCCCCCGAAGTTGTGTCTAAAACATGTTTGAATCGTTTGACTTCAATCATCAGTCATCAGTGTCATCAAAATTGATCATTGTAAATAATTTCCTTTTCCAAGATTACAAAATTACAAACTAAAATGAAAATTTAAATTAATTCGACTTTAGTGAAATTCAAATTTCATGGAAAATGAAAACATGCTATAACATAACTTTGTTGTAATCTGACCTCATTGGCCAAAGCATTCAGGTTTGCCGAGGTGCACAAACTGAACATCTTTCAAATCTAATGAATGTGACAAACTATCTAACAAATCCTAGCAGAACAATAACAGTACGGTTTTAATACTAGCAAGATGCGTTTTTTGTGTCCAATAATATAAACCTTTATCGTCGTCACACTATTGTTCTTGGCAGACGGTTTTTTCGTAACTGTCCTCTGCCTAATTAGACAAGAGACTTATTCCATCGAGTGACATCCTGCTACATCAGCGTAATTGAAACCGTTGATGCAGCTCCTTCCATATACCCTGATCTCTTTCGAGCCAAATCCCTCGTAAGGCTGGCGCGGCTTGATGTTCGTGGCTGTGCTCACCTGTTATTGTTTAGTGTCTCATTGGCTGGTTAGATAGCTTTTGGCCTAAGGGATATCAGGGTATATTGATGGAGCTGGATCAGCGGATTCAATTACGCTTATGAAGCAGGATGATCGAGTGAAGGTTATTATTAAACATAATACGGATCAGGAAATTATGAAAAAATACGCCACTTACGAAAACTATTTTTCAATAACAAGATTATCATTTAACTGTGAATATCAAAGTGTTTATTAAATCTACTTCACTTTTGAAAAATATCCCAAATTTTAACTTTTAATTGCAAATATTTTGTCGATATTTTTCCTAAAACACGTATGCTTGTTATCCCACTCCAGTATCCGACGACCATACCGCATCCCAAGAAATTGTGATAAACGTTTTGTAACGAATGTCTCGTTTTTCGTTATGACATATTGTACGTACGATTCTTTATACATTAGCTACTCTGCCTTTAACCGTTGAAAAGACTAGGGTCTCTTAAGCTGTACGACGCACAACTATATTTTAATACAGACTTAAATCTATATTTCCGTGTTGCAAATTATCACTGATAAGTGATTTAAAAAGAGCCAAGGAATTCTCCCACCTGTTACATAGATCACGTTGTACTACTTCATATGAAGGTGAAAAGAAACGGGTTGATTGGAACTTGATGAACGAACTTAATGGCTGTATTTGCATATATTATATACAGAACAGTTACCTGTAATTCCAAGCATGCTTAGTATTGACGATTTTCTCATTCAACAATTGACTTTTTTCTACTGAAGAAAGCACAACAAACACTCTTGTCTATTCTGTACATTTTTATTTCATAATCTAACAATCTAACAGTGTTATCAAAGATTAATTAACCCATTCAAATGTTTACAATGTCCTCCTTCCAAACTTCATATCGTCACCAATGGCTTGTCAATGTATCGATGAATATAGTTGCACATGAGGCTAGGGCCAGACTGTTGATAAAAGAAAGAGGTTGAAAACAAGATATAGATATAAGTATATAAGTTTCTAATATCAGTGACAATAGGCAGCATGTTTTTGTTTTACGTTTTGGAAGATACAATTTTAAAAAATGTGTGCATTAGAAAGTATTATTTATTCGTATTTTAAACAATTGGAAGGTTTTCCTATGTTTGGTTACGACACACCATGAAAGGGTAACAAAGCACCAAGTTATCTGTAAGATCAATAGGATATCTGATGAAATATGTATAGATGAAATTTGGACGATGTCAAGAATGGTCAAATATGATATATGTCATGCAATGACATTACGAATATGGTGATTTAAAACTTTCATAACGAATCCTTAATTATTCAACGAAAATCTAAATTGCCCATGCCATTGTCAACATATAAAGTAAACATTTCGGGATATTGGTACTCAAAAAATGAAACACAAGATGACAAATAACAACTTGGTGATAATTGTTATAGTTAAATCACATTCATAATTCATAATTCATAATTCATAAAGCTGTTCAAAAACGTTCATCTGGCTCGTTTTGTAAAGAAAGATTATTCTGGTTTCGTACTATTAACATGTCCGTGCTATTTTCGTTTTGCGAGTTCACACTTCAACTATCAGTAAAAACATGTTTTTTGGTTAATTTTTATGCAATTTTACACGAAAATTGTTAATTTTATATGATCCGATAGATTGGATATTTTCAGAAGCGTGTACCGGTACGTATCGTGTTGTTTCTGTATCGCAATATACCGATATACCGATAATACCGCGCATCCTTAATAACTAAGGTCAAGATAATGACAGAATTATTGTCTGCTTGACATTGAAATATTATGTTTTTGCATAATGTATCTATATATGTTCTTAAAATTTTTGGGGGCATCAGCTGTTGTTATGAGGAACAGTTTGAGAATTTAAGAGAAGGTGATAAGGTACTATTGAATTATAGATCTAGATATGTTCTTGATATACTTTGAGTCAACGCCTATTGCATTACGACCAACTGGAAAACTAGGTTAAGGGAACGAGCGGAATTATTGCACCGTGGACTTGATACGTTCTTGATATAACATTTCTTTGGACATCGACTGTTTATATTGGAATCAATTGAGTAACTAAACTAAAGGTTGTACGGGTCTATTTATATGTTCTTGATGATACATTTTCTTGATTCCCCGTTTCTTTGAATTCTTTTTATAAATTTAGAAAATGTAATCGTATAAAGGATCTTGATATGTGCTTCATATCACATTTCGTGTGATTGACCATTTATATTGAGCAAACGTGGACAACGGAAGTGAAGTTGCTACAGCACGATTAGTGTTGATATGTTCTTGACAATATACATGTGATGCATCAGGATCAATTGGATTACTGAAGTGAAGGTAACAATGAAACTACTGCACGATAGATCTTGATATGTTTAACAGGTCATATTCACCTCTGCCATATAATTGTGGTGAATTGGGATTTGAAGAACCCGAGGAACCTTGAGGAGGAGCTCCAGGGCTAGAAGCAGAAGACGGTGCACTCCATGAGGGGGGCTGCTGGGGGGAACTTTGAGGGCTAGAGGGGCTCCAAGAAGGGCCTTGAGAGGAAGGCGGGTTCCATGGCTGGCTGCCGCCGAGGTTGAACAATTGTTTCGTAAATGTGTCCATTCCAAAAGGGTTTTGGTTCGTAGATGGCATACCTCTTGGCTGATATGAAGGAGGCATTCCGTTCATAGGTTGAGATTGGGGCATTCCGTTCATAGGTTGGGGTTGGGGCATTCCAGGAGAAGATCCAAGACCAGTTACACGGAAATAATTTGCAATGGCATCGTTTACGAAGAGGGCTCGCTGTCTTGGGCTCATTCGCATCAAATCTCTTGCATTCTCAGGGTTGATCACAACATCCTAAAAATAATATTATTTGTTAAATATTAGGTGGGGAGAGGTCAGTTCTTCGCATAAGCGGTTTATCTGTATATACATAGGAACCAATTTCACAAAGTAAATATTACATTTTGTACACGATGACTATTTCTAAATATCACTTGGTCATTGTGACTCAGTGTCACAAATGATTTCTGTGTTTCTAAATTCGGCGGCCGAGATGAGATTTTGGTAATAATTCTTAATTTCAGGAGTTGTTATACACATGGTAAAAAATGGGTATATTTGTAAAATGTTTTCTATATTAAATGTTGGAAATATTTCCCTGATACTGGAATTTAATTTGAGTTGACAGCCGATGGAGACCGATAAACATTATCTCATGCATTAAAAAGAATGTTTTACAGTTTTAAAGGTTTAAATGTCTGTTATGAGTTACCTCGGACGCAGGGGTACCTGGCACAGTAACGGCTACAGAAGGAGGTTGAGCTGGTCCTTGGTTTTGCCCAGGTCCGCTGTTAGAGTTGGGGTTAGGTTCAGGTTTTGGGGTTGGTTTAGCATTCTGGTTAGTGTTGGGGAAGGTCGGTGATGGAGGCTGGTAAGGAGGCCTGGTGGCAGCTGGTTGAGGAGGGGAAGGAGCTACAACTGGAGGTTGTTTGTTAGCGTAGGGATTATAAGGCGGGAAGGTCTTTGTTGGGGATGAGTTCTGGCCACCAAAGCGGGATTGGGTTGGCATATCCCATGGGTTTGTTGGTGCGGGAGAGGGACCCCAGTAAGGACCTGGCTGGGGGCTTGGCATTGGACTAAAAGGATTCCCCATTTGGCTTCCCATTTGGTTTCCCATTGGGCCTCCCATTTGGTTTCTCATTGCACTTCCCATTTGGCCTCCCATTGGGCCTCCCATTTGGTTTCCCATTTGACTTCCCATTTGGCCTCCCATTTGGCCTCCCATTTGGCCTCCCATTTGGCCTCCCATTGGGCCTCCCATTTGGCCTCCCATTGGACCTCCCATTGGGCCTCCCATTGAGCCTCCCATTTGATTTCCCATTGAATTTCCAGCTCCTTGTCCACCGCCAAAGAAAAGCTTTCCAAGTGGATTTACTCCAGTCATCATGGCTGCCATGAGGTTGTGTCGAGGACCGCCGACATCTGTAGATAGAAGAAGCTTTTTAAATAATCTATGGGAAGATCTTAACCTGCATTCGCGTTTGTAATTTGTTCCTAAAATACCCTGATTGTTATTACGCCTCCTATTTCTAACAACTGGTTATTCAACACTAGGTATAGAATTATTTTTCAACCAACGACATGTTGTAATTCAAAGTGCCTGAAGCGAAATATTCTAAGGCCCTTACTGCCAATATATTTCGAGGGATCTCATTTCAGGCTATTTAGATATATTTGCAGCTATATATTCGCTGTATATACACGCTGAGGTAGCGTAATGTGTAAAGTGTTATATACAATAAATTAGTCCTCCTTTGATTAATACAGATTAGTGGCATGTTTTATCCTTAATTCAACTCTGTGCAGAAATACGATCAGACTATTTCAATTGGCCCCCTTTTTTCTGTAAATTACACAACTCTTCCAACAAGGTGTGTACCTTCCATTCGCTTTTTCTGTTTTGCAAACAATAAGTCTTCGTATCATTATTTTACTTTTGATGAGTTATACGTTCTCGTATTATCATTTAACTTTTGATGATTTAGAAGTTCTCGTATCATCATTTAACTTTTGATGAATTATACGTTCTCTTATCATTATTTAACTTTTAAATAGTTATAAGTTCTCGTATCATCATTTAACTTTTGATGAGTTATTAGTTCTCGTATCATCATATGACTTTTGAAGAGTTACAAGTTCTCGTATCATCATTTAACTGGCAATGCGTTATATGTTCTCGTATCATCATTTAACTTTTGGTAAGTTATGAGTTCTCGTATCATCATTTAACTTTTGATGAGTTATAAGTTCTCGTATTATCATTTAACTGTTGATGCGTTATATGTTCTCGTATCATCATTTAACTGTTGATGCGTTATATGTTCTCGTATTATCATTTAACTTTTGTTGATTTATGTATCTTTATACTCCGATTACAGTTTCCACCATGATAGCACGAATCAAGGTACTTTTCATAAATAGTATACTCACCACAAATAAAGTGACATCCGGCTGCAATGATAAATGTCAATATTTAGTCAGTTGAAAAACGTTTGCATGGTACTTTAAAACAACATATATATATATATATATATATATCTTCAAATCTACAATTATCAAAACTGATGCACTAAAGATTTATTAGAATAAATGAAAAAGAGCATATGGAACAACTTAAGATATAGTTTACAAAGAAGAATGTGAAAAGATTGTTTTTAAATTCTTACTGTCAACAAGATCGGAAAATCCACCGGCTGAAATGAAGAAAAAAACTTTGATAAGTATATGCTATATTTTTATGATTTCTTATTCTCTTTAATGCATTTTCCTTTATGGAAGCTTTTTGAATTTTTTAGTCTTTAAAGAAACCACTAAGACCCTGAGAGATAATTTGAGTTAAAATTTATAAGTTCATGTATTCTTTCGATTCTGTTCCCATAAAAAGAATACAACTTACCTACATTCATATTATTGTCTGAAATTAAAAAAAGTAGAATGTTAAATGAAAATTGGATGCTCAATTAGAAAAATAAAATTTACTTGATATAAAATTTAAGTCTGCCGAGAGTATTGACAGACAGACAGACAGGCATAAATTGTCACGAGTAAGTTACAATATAAATGTCAATACATGCATAATTACATCGCTAAAAACGGATTTCCAGCAATGGATATGCTACTGAGAAATATGCGTTAAACCGCTGATGTTACTTTGAATGCAATTAAAACTAGATAAAGAATGAAGACATTTTATAAATATGTTAAGTTTTATATATCTTATCATATATGAATGAGTATTTTAAGGGTAGGATTTGTGATAATAACATAAGAAGTAACAATTGTTTATATGTATATTCCTGTGTAAAATCAAGTTCACCATATTCGCGAACAGTTTGCGAAAACGGTTAACGTAATGTTGCATAATGGTGTGGAAACCTCAGATGTTTTCATTTGCAACTTCAAATAGAAATACTTTAATTACGTTGATATGATCAGCTTTGTTTTGAACACATAAATGTAAACCTTTTTTGCTTGTGTCAAATGAAATGAATTATTACACTAGGTACATCTAGCTCAAAATATGATGACTTAGATTAGTCATGATAAGAACGCTACTTACCAACAAAGTGATTGAAAGCACCTGCAACAAAAATAATAGGGTCATTATTGTGTATAACAACTAATGAATAAAGTTTTTGTCTATGAATCATCAAAGCCAAATATTTTACTTACATATAACGCATATAATTGTTTCTGATGACATTCATCAGCTCATCAGTTGTTCTTTAACATCGGAACATAAGGTTATAATGCAATGTTCTTTAAGAAATTAGATTCATATATCTGAATCTAAAAGAGACAGTTACTGTATTTTTGGATACATATGTGTCAAGGAGAATCAACATTGCTGACGCTATAATTTCGGTAGGGTTTCGGAATGGGGCACAACTCGTGCCAAGAAACTGCTAAGTATTAAAAGAATAAATTCACGTATAACTTACATGCCCATGGTCCAGTTCCTACCATTTGGGCAACTTTCATTGGGTTATTTCTTGTTGCGTTTGCAATGGCTCGGGCTGGAAAAAAATAAGATGATTATCAGAAATCATTGTTGTTAAAATTCATGTATTTTATCAGCGAATATTTGTCACTAAACTTAATCATTTTTAATTGTGAAAATATAAGAAATCATCTTTACTCATTGATAGATATCCACACAAAAAATCACGATAACTTACTCGGAAATCTTCCTTTTGTGATGATGTCAAGTACATCAGCTGAAATGATATCATTCATGATAAGTAAGTTATATATATCGATTTACAAATACACATTAAGACCGATATTTGGAATAATCACCACGAAACGATGTAATTCATCTAAACATTTTCAGTTTATAGGAATGGTATTATCTTCAATCGTTCTCCACTGTTACAGATTATCATACAATAGACTTTGATTTGTCATACATTGCAATTCGGATTTATTACGACTGAATTTTTATGATAATCGCCTTATATAAATGATAAGAGCTTGGTTACTTGTATCTGTGCTTATATTTACTATTGACATAAGAAAGTATTCTTCCATGTAAACCTCATTTAACCACATTGATACCCCTCTGTGCTTACAATTGAGGTCTATGGAGTCTACTAAGTTTTGAACTTCGGTGAATATAGAGATAGAGGATACTAAACGACCTTCAATTTAATACCATTTTTCTAAACGAGTTAATGATTAAGTATTAATCGAGCGAAAGCGAGTTTGAAACCAACTCATTAACGAGTTTGAAAAAATAGTATTAATTTGATTGAAGTTTCGTATTCTGTTGATTACTTGACCTAAGTAATCAAGCATGATTGCCGAAACTGCACTAAGAGAAACTTTTCCACGACTTTGCCGCCATTGTGACGGCGGTGCTAATATTGTGACGTCACAACCACACAATATTATGACGTCATACGTGCAGCGATATTACACTAGTTTAATATTGACGTATAAATATTGCACTGCAGTATCTTACACGGGCGATTAATAATTAATTATATTATTATATGAATGGATTATATCCGTCTTTCTGATTGGCCTACTTGGTCACATGAGAGCAATGACGTCAAGCGATGTCAACCTGTGTTGATCGCGAGAGGTTGATATAACAATCCAAACACCTCCGGTGGATAAAAATAGATTTCGAAAAATCCGGTCTACAAGAAATACCAGAAGAATGGTAATTCAAGACTAATTCATATGATAAAACAATTATAGACTTCAGACTCGGTTGATCCAATGATTTATCGACCTTGGACAACTGATATTCACCGCGGCTTCGATAAATCACTGGATCAACCTCAATTGAAGTCAATAATTGTTTAATATTATCTGGGTCCTGTATAACATCTATACTTACACATAACGCCAGTTCCGTTTATCACTGAAACATAAATGATTTTTTGTAAAAGTGTTGTTTTGACGTCGTATTGATTGAAATGTTTTGCTTGCATTATCTTACTTGAATGACAATTTTTCGTTTTAAAATTATATATTTACAAGGTAAGTGACGAGTTGTGCGCTGCGGTATACTGTTCACATTTTCCATTTAATTAAACATCATGTTATACTATTCCTAGAAATAAGTTCAAGTGATTGAGGTTTGATGGTAGCAGTTTACTCACTCAGATCATTACAGGCCTCTGCAAAAAGAAGAAATGAAATGATGAAGATGGCGAATGAGAAATCAACATCACATTGACTAATAGATAAGATTGGCGTTTCCGCGTAGCTCCTAAAATAGTCTGATATCTATAAAGACTTAATCATTGTCTCGCCTCTTACATATGGAGAAAATGAAAGATTATCTTGCCTTGATACTACAAGGCTATTGAAGGAACTTCTATGATATTAATAAAAGATGCAACGCTTTATTGAAAACTCGTTTGGCATTATTGAAAGATTCGTCTGGTTGAGAGTACCTTTAAATTGAGTTTTGAATTAGATGAATTATGAGACCAAATTGCGCTACAGAAACTGCTCTCGTCATTGGTTTGGAAATTGTTTTTGTAAGATATGTACATGTCGCAGAAAAGATGAACGAAATTGAAGACACCATGTAGAGTCCGGGCGTACCTACACCCGCTGCTGTATGATAATTTCTTGAAGTAGACTTGTAAAAAATAATGAAAATTAATAAAATAAAACTTTGTTTCGAAGTTTCAACAATAGTTCTGATGTCCTCAGACGACAGAGAGAGATAAAACCAACATAACATTTTTAATAATAATAATGATCATATGAACATATAAAACGATACTTACGCTGTAAACTAACGCCTGCAAACTGGATGTCGTACTCTGCAAGAGAAGAAATATCTCAATCAAAGTTATGTTTTTGCATTAATTTCATTACTGTGATTTAGAAAACTTTGAGTGTGTGGAGTGTGCTATCGAAAACGGTATCGGCCTTGGGAATAATTAATGTTGTATCTTTGATTTGTAATCTCATTTGTAATCGTATCTAACTTTTTTAAATGAATCTTTAAAACTAAAATTTCTTTATTAGCCAAACCTTCTAATATTTTGCAATATAATTCTTTTCTTATCCATAGGCTTGATGGTTTGACGTATTTTCATATTTCGGGGCAAAACTGTACATGGATGCAAACAAATAGTTAGTGAGGTTACTCTATATATTTAACAACCTTAAATCCTAAAATTTAAGTAGCTTTTAATATCCCATTATTGTCAAACATTGGTCAGGGGTTGTTTCAGTAACATCAACACATTCGCTTATTCGGTTGTTGGTTATTGTTTTGCATTACCTTCTTACATTTATAACATCAAACAAAATACCTAACAACTAAAACTGAAACAGAAAAGGGAATGATTATGATATGTTAACTTTCACTAAATATCTCTTTGGAACTGAAAATTTGGACTTAGAAATTATGAGTGTTTCTCTTTGAATGTATTCTGCCTTTATGTTCTAGGTATCGTTATAAAAGAAAATTGTATTTCTTGTACCACCACGAGATATTTTTGCAAAGAATGGCTTGAACGTGATTTTTTATAGAAAATTAAGTTATTGGACGCTGTACTCACTGCTTTTCGGGGCCATTGCTGCAGCCATAACTGCCCCCAGAGCTGCTCCTCCTCCTCCGCCTCCGCCGAGGGGCCCGGGGGGTCCGCTCTGCATTCCACCTGGGGATGACCCTGCTCCCCCTATAAAGAATGAATGAATACATTTTTAATATATCACAAATACATTTAACCTCCAAGTATGTTCTTTACACTTCCTATATCGTTTTTTTTTAAAAAGTTTAAAAGCACCTACAATAGTGAATGAAGATGATTATGGCATGTGGCAGGTGCAGATAGGTTCAATACAATTAAAATATCGACACATTATTGAGAAAAGTACAGTTTCAGTTGACCAAAAGATCTGTTTTTTAAATCATATTCAATATCAGACAGTTTTAATTTTCGGATAATCATTGACCTGAACCAAAGTTGAAACTAGAATTCTGAAATGTCTTAAATGTGATATACAAATATTACGACACTTCACCATCACCAGTCAATGTTGCATCGTATGATGAATATGAACCATGATATGAATGCCCTGTTTCAGGTAATTCGATTATATACATCAATAACATTCTACCAAATTATGTATTCAACTGTGTCGTATAACCATGAATTCAATTGATGAGTTATGATCTATAAAAAATCGATTCACTTAAATAAAAATCAAGATAACATTCCCAAATGGGGGTTATGAGTAGGCAATATTATTGCAAAACTTCAATGTTGTGAAACAAATTTCATGATTACAAAGGAATTATTTATCTTGTTATCATTCGACTATGTCTTTATTTATCATTTCATTTCATAAAGATCATTTAACGTAACTTAGTGTCTATAGTATAGCAATGATATACCCAGGGCTTATTGATCCTTTGAATAATCATTGCTTATTAACATGAGGTAGATACAAAATGCAAAGTGATTCATACGGGTAAAAGAATATACATTTGTTAAACATATACTGTAACATTGAAAAATAAATGTTTAGTTAGATACTATAATGTTTAAAAAATTTAAATAATAATTGAAGCATTACATTACACATATTCTATTCAACGTCGTTTTTAATTATTTAATAAAAAGGTTGATGTTTCGCAAATAGATTACAAAAAACAATCATTATAAACTTGATCATCGATTTCACGGTCTACAATTATCACCATATGATAATTCAATCAAAAAAATCTATAAAAAGCATGTAATGACAAAAATATACGTTTATGTCATGCCAATATAGGTAATATGGTGATGTTTCAGATGATGGTAGATGCTGTTATACCCCAATCTTAATGACTTGATGAAATAAACAATATTCCTATATTGAACACAATCCAAATTACTATTGATTATAATATAAATGATTTTTTGAGTAAGTTATATTACTAAGCAACCTTGTTAATATATATATATATATATATATATATATATATATATACATAAATAAATATATATATAATACGAAATACAATAATTACAGGGATACATAAACCGTTGACCATCCAAAACAAATTCAAAGCGTTGAAATAAGATGTAATAGCAATATCAAAACCATAGGCCGTGATTAACACATGATTAACACGAATTCTTATATCCACCCATCAAACAAATATGCCATAAAAGACTTACCAAAAGCCGTAAGTTGGCTCGGAGGAACAATTGCGTCTAATTATCAAATAGTGAAATATCAACAACATTCCTAACATCAACATTACTAAAAGCAATCTTGAAGCGGAATTAATGCGAAAAATATCCAAATAGAAATTTACTTCTTTTAAACTGCTACATTTAGAAATTAGCATTGTCAAATGTTAAACGATATTAGATACCGCATATAGTTATCATGATATTGAGTTTTTGTTGTCACATATGTCGTATTAACTTTATCAAAGATGATATATTAGCCACACTGTTTAATGTCCTAGTAAAGTAACATTAGAATGCTGTGAAACTGTAAAACAGTGTTCATATATCGAATGGCCAACAATTAGTCAAAGTATCACGAAATGGTTGATTTGAATTCAAGGGAGCACAATGTTAAACATATCAAAACAAATACTCAATGTCAATTTAAACATATATATTAGTTGATGTGGTAACTCATACTTAACATTTTGACTTAAAGCAAAAAGACTTCAATGAAAGTAAACAATGTCGTCTTATCTCAATTGATCTATAATTTTAGATTGTTTCAGGCCTTGAGAAAGCTTACAAAATATCGATGAACGAAAATATTTTTGTTTGAAAAATAAGAACAGAAGAAACATTAATAAGCATAGAAAAGCGACATATGAAAACATTACAATGCATTTGCTCAGGTCTACAAGAAATACCTAAAAAGCACGTTGCATTAGTAAATATGACTAATTTTACTTTTCTGCTATGCATTTCTTTGATAACAACTCACTTATTTGTTGATTGCCCCATGTTGCATAATGTCCTTATCAAAACAACACATACATGTATTAATGATAAAAAGAAGGTTTTTAGTTTTTACATTTAAGATATGATACATTTTTTCATATCCGAAAATTATCACTCAAAAACTGTATGTTAATTTTTTTTAGATGTTCCTTTTAATGCTAACTTAACAACATACAAAGGAAACATTTCCTTTTGATTCAAATAAGTAGACTTTCATTTACCTTTTTCGGAATGTGATAATATTACACCCTTATCATTTCATTTGCCTTGTATTTAAGGACAAATGTATTATATATTTGATGTAGGGAAATTACAATCTTAATTCGAGAGGTATACTTTTATTACTATAATGTACAATCATTGGAATCAATATCATTTACATATATGATAGTTTCCATGTAGCTAAGGTCTTATAAAATACATTTACCTATCTATTTCGTTGTTTTCAAATTTTCTATTAAGAATATACACATTTGCAGGCACTAGAAGCACGAAAATATCAAAGGCATGTATACGGGAATAATTTGACATAAGATACAAGTTTTAAACTACTACTAATGAAATCAAACTTTTCCAAGGTTATCGGTTATGAAGTCTTATACTTAAATCTGTTTTTTTTCTAAATCCAATATTTGATACCCTTTGTTAAGCTTGTTGATAACTGAAATATGCTTATCTAGCAAAATCCATATTTTTTGATAAATATTTAACTTGGCCACCCGAAATTTCCAAATGATTTTATAGCCTAGATAGCTAAGACTTATCAACTTACCATAGCTAGGACTGCCTGGATATCCTGTCGATCATGGAAAAAAGAAGCTTGTAGATGTATCCATTTTATCATAGCTCATTAAACAAATCTAATGACTCTATCCCTTTTGCTTTCATGTTTAAATAAATTGATCTGTCTAAAAAGTGATCTACAATTTCCTAGTCCTATATTTTAGTAAGGACTTAAATATTCTTTTCATCGCATCTAATGTGATAAATCATAAAATAAAGTCAAATCGGAACTTACAAAAAAAGATTAAATAATTATAAGACAGATTCGCGTAAAATATTATTTTGCCTCTATTACACCGAATCATTCACAATAGATACTTTGAGAGTATGGATTACATATACTTGGCGGTGCCATATGGAAAAGGAGTGAAATATTTTTAATAAAATACCAAACCTTAGAAGTAACACAATTTGAAATGTTAATAGAGGGCTTTTAATTTTCAAATACCATTTTATAAATGCTTATCTAACAGCATAAGAACCTATTAAGGTACACTGTTTTCATATTTTCGTGCTGCTCCTGAATATGAGAGGTAAACTTCGTTTCATGTCATCTTGGTTAGGTCATAAAAAAGCCCTTTATTCGACAGTCACAATTCGTAACCAAAATTTTATTAAACAACTTTTGGCGAACAGTAACACCTTAACGTAGAATGTGCATCACCATTATATGTGTACTGCGGACACATTATATCAGCGTTTTCTTCTTATACGCCGACGAAAGAGTCAGTAAACAAAACTTACAACAAAGAAGTTCACAGCAAAGAAGTATTTCCAAAATCCATGCTTGTTGTTAATCAGATATTGAAAACCTTCTTTTTCATCTCCACAAAAAATGTTTGAGGTTTCTGCGTTTCTATGTTATATACCAAGGTCGAAGAGAAAACAATGTATGTTTCAAGGGCAATAGACATTAGGAATCTCCCTGATTAAGTCAATGAATGGTAAACTAACCAGGGTAGTTTGAATATTGTTGTTGATTTCCTGCTTGGTAATTTGCTGTAGAACACACATACATACATAAATGAAAACATGAATGTCCATGCGTTATGTATAGATGCACTATTCTATTATTGAGTTACGTATTGATAAAGATAGTTAAGTAAAATATTCTATTTATACAAGAATATGTAGATACTCAATGTGTACATGTACATACATTATTGTATACATTCAACATTATTATTCGGCATAATTTATTATGAAAAAAACACAATGTGCCGTATATACTGATAACAAATTATGAAAATAAACATTATTTTGTACATCGCCATGGTGCACACACTTATTTCAATTGGTGTAAGTTAATTGTATACAACATTTAATATGTACAGCACAATCATTAGTGTAATTATCAACGCTTTCAGTTATCATGTGTTATCATATACTAAGAAGGTCGTTTTTGAGTTACGTTATCATACATATAATAGTACAGATGCACTTGTTTGACCATATAACATTTCTTTAGAATATTCCAGAAACATTTAATACATACTAATCATGACTTCGTATCTGTCAATTAGGATTATGGTTCATCAAAATCATGAGCAATTAGTAAGAACCGTTAAGAAATCCTTAAATGTTTTCAACATTTTTGCAGAAAAAAACACACATTAATTGTTACATGTATGTTAGATAGATTATTTTACTAAAGATTATTTCACATTTAATATCAAATGAGCATAGTTTCGACAGTTTATTTGCTTGATATGAAAGGATGAACTATTCCTATGAAAATGATTTTCATTGTTCTATAATTACTTCAATTTAAGCTTCTTAGTAGTTTTTCCATAGAAAATTATAAAATATAAAACTTAAATGTATACCTACATAACTTCTGCTTTCAAGGTGTTAGAACACACAAAATTGACGCATTATTAGGATCAAGGAAATTATTAGGTAGCATACTTATTCTGTCAAAATTATGTATTAGTTTATTAACTTGAGGTTGAACAGAACATTTATTTAACTGTTAAGAAATATCAATTGGTTATTTCAAAGACAAACCTGTAAGCGGTAACGAAACGTTAAAACATATTAAAAAGAATGTATGAAATGTAAAGACAATCAAGCATTACAAATTAAATGAGCTGTTATTGTTAAATTTGTTTGCATATTTTCGATTTCCAGCTTCCTAGTACTCTTTCGTATCGTCACTGAATATACCATATAATCTCTTCAAGTTATTTGAATTCATACGTCTTACTGAATCATATTTTTGGTTAATATTCTCATAAAATTTTATAATTGCGAAATTTATAAACTTAAGCTGACACTCCATTTAACGCTTACATAATAGCCAGCATTCAAGTGCTCAAGGCTAATTGTTTCAAATCTCTACACAGTATCAACCTTTCGTAAAAGCTCGAACGCCTACCAAACCGTTCCGTCATTTGGTCGTGTGAGACTCTCACCTCGACTTCTAAAACATGCTTGCATTTGTAAAATTTGCATCCAATTCAAACTTTTTCAACATTCGTCAGACCCGAAGCAAATATCTTCTTTTTGTCCCTGTTAATAACAATGATTTTAAAATCTGCGATACAAAGATTTGTAATTTTATCCCCGTCATACTGGACCTTTTCATTGGTATATATTCTCACACTAATGGATACCATGATGAGGAGTTCTCCTGATGAAAAGGCCCAGGAGTGATATACACACATAGTCTTTGGCTCTTTAGACATCGGTAATAGAGGTAAAGACTTATTCACGCCAAATAAGCAGGTAATCAATTAAGATCTTACTCGTCATGAAACGAAGCTGGTTAGAATTAAATTCTGCACTACCTATGTACGTGTTATAAGCTTCACGATAAACTTACAACCAAGGGAACTTTGTTGATAACCTGATGAGATATACATTTGAAAAAATACAACACTTACATGATATACAAAGTAATTATATAAAGTGTATTATGGCAATTTTTAATCTAGACAATAGTAAACTATATTTCATAATTTCACTTAATAATTGTCACCTATTGGGGTTACAGCAATCTATTTCAATTGTGGATTTTCAAACTTTAAACTATAACATCTTGACCACATGTGTAAAGTGTTGTCTATGTTCGTAATAGATGTCAGGCTTTTCTCAGTAAGTTTCGAAAAATGCAATCTCCATATGATGGGAATGTGAATAATTTACTTAATATATCAATTGGCACGAACAACCGACTTGATGCACGGTAGGAAACATGATAAACTATTTCTATTTTAGCTACTTCTTTAAACTGTCTATGACAACAATTATAGACATGATCCTTAAAATACAAATATGTGTATCGTTAAATAGAAAAATATGATTTTAACATATATGAATGAAATAAAACATGTCCAACCAAAATGTATGTTGAATCATAGAGAAAAATCCAGCTTTCATTTTCAGTGGATTTTGTAACTTTAGAGCTGTTTCGGATATAGAAACATAGACGAAAGATATAATACCATTTTTATTTAAACATTTTACATTGAAGGATAAATAAGGTTGGATAATGTACTTACCTTGCATTCCTCCATAATTTTGTTGCACTAAAACAGTAAAATTAATTCGTTAGAGGTTCAGATATAATTGAATCATAAGTCAGTGATTGTCCCTGAAACTGACATTATTTATAGAACAGTTTGCTTGAATATTTAAGACTATATGGCCTAACATTGTTTGCAGTAGTGTATTACAGCCGATTCACTTCATTTGCACAGAAGATAAGAGTGCCGAAAACACAATACGTATGGTAATGATGTATATTTGTTTGATAACGATGGAAGTATCTCATCTAAATAGACAAAACTAATTACAATAAAGAAGTTGTAAATTAAATGTCAGTGTCTTCACCTTACAGTAAAAGAATTTTAAGAATATTTCTCACACATTTATTTGCTAACCTATGACCGATGATTGAAAAATAACACAATTTGACCAGGTGACCAATACAAAATTCCTTTAATTCTACACAGCCATGTAATGCATTTCACTATCTTAATTTTCTCATACTCATGATAATATTCTTTACATGGTAGCCACAGCCAATATGTATTTAAAGTCCTGGACAAAGTTATGTTTCAGGCTTTCATACCATAAGCCTTCCTTGACAATGTAAAGTCAGTGTATAAATGATCTCAAATGCATATTAAGCTTAACAATGACACATAAGCCATGGTGTATTAGAAGTCCCCGACAAAGTTATATTTCAGGATTACAACAGTCACACACCGGATGTCTTCTACAAAGTCTATAAACTATGTACAGTTATATTTTCTCTTTTTTTCTAAACTTTCAAGTCAGGTGCTAAGTATAACACGATCTTCAAATTAACTTTATGAGTGTCCATCAGCCTGACGGAAACTTGTTTATCAAAGACGTCAGGTATACATATACGCTGACAGGGTGAATAAGATAAACTATGCAAATAAGTCCAATATTTATCATTTCTATGTTCACCTTCCTTCGTTTTGTCATACTAAAAATAAGTATTTAAATATTGTATAAATAAGTTTATAATGAGAGGTGGCAAAATAATGATGTGATAGCGACCTTAAGAGGCAGATGAAAAATGAGAAAATCATAATTTTATATCTACCTCTCTTTTATTCAAATGTATGCAAATGTGATATCTATTAAGTAAATTAAACAAATGTTTGAGTTATTGTTTGGTTTTCACACGAACTCAATATATTTTCTTTATTATGACGTTACCTTAGATAAAACAATAAGTATGGTTTTATCTAAGGTTTCTTAAATCATCGCAAGTCAAATAAGCTGCTCCTAAACCTCAACTATAACTGCAATTTGAGAATACGTAATTACGTATGCGCAATTACTGACAGTATGAAACAATTAGTACTTCGACAATCATTGTGCGAAATTTTCAGTTAAAGTAAGTTGACAGAATGTTTATGCTGAAAACCTCCTTAATATCATGAAAGTGTTCATGTTTTAAAACCCTTACGTCAAGCACGTTTGTATCAGCTGTCAACGGAACGGTGAAGGGAATAGAGTGTTTGTGCTTTTGCTAGGCTAAGCATTTATTTAAGATATCACATGGTCACGGTTTCTGACAACATGCTTCTGAATATGCCCTTTCAGTGGTGTCTCTTCAGTGATGGATGTTTGCTTGTGAGTGACAATGTAGTCAGAATATGACCATAAATAAACCTAACGGTCATGCATAATTGGCATTAGTTATTTTATAACGAAATCAAGTCAACACGAAAATTTGTGCCACCTAGTACAGTATAGTACTACGTTTAGCCGTTTTCTTTGGATAGTTTCTATTTCTATACTGTGTCCATGTCTTTAACAGATATTATATACTTCTTACTTATTTCCGGTTGAAAGAACATACTATGAAATGGTGTTTTTCTGTTAAATGTTATTCTAGACAATTCCCCAAATCATAAATATATTTTGCACGTGATTGACACTCATATGTGACAACTTGCCTACACTTGCTATCTCTTTATGATGAAATGGAATTGGATTCAGTATCTTTCAGGAGGCTATTTGAACCATATTACAAACCACTTTCACGAATTCCTAAATATTAGACTGTCCTACTGTTCGGGGGTGGATAGTTTAAATGCAAAAACTTTGAAATTGTTATCATTTTAAGTTTACATATTGGTAATATTGTAAGTTAATCATTTTGCCCTGTTATTCCTGCAGCTTAAAATATTTTATAATGTTTTAGTGATATTGTCTGTAAGCCTGAGATAGATATGGAGACACTTGTATCTTGATAGAATTAATGTTCTCAATTCAACAACAAGTTAACAAGTTTTACGACATTTTTGTTCTGTAGTCTGTAGTTTAAGACCAAATATTTGAAACAAATATGTCTCAATGTCCCGGCTTGTCCATTTTTTCTATCGTTTACACTTTTTTGTCTTCTCTATCTGTGTTAACAGTTTAAACTGATTTGGGAACACCGTCCATCGATTCGTATTTCAGACCAGGACCTATGTAACTAATTAGCGGCTATATGTTTAAAGATGGAAGGTAGACTTTTCGAACATGCAAGAAATTGTAAATTTCAATTCAACACTTTCCAAAAAGCAGAAATTTTAAATTGTAAATCATCAATTTATAAGTTATTATCCTTTAGTACTCACTTTGCATACACGAAACAGTACATATCATGCCAACTGAAATGAAGAAAAGAAAAAGTTAGTATTATGCAAGGAATAGCATTGCCATCACTGAATATTCTTATACTTAGGACATATAGGACAAAGTCATGCAATGTATTCCTCCCTTTTATAGGTCATTTAACGTCCTAAAATAAAAGTTCTTAAAAATATCGACCTGATTCAATTTCAAGTATTTATATATTCTTTCAGATTATCGACCATGGCCTCTAAACAAACTGAACAAAGTTACCTAAAATATGTATATCGCTGTGATTAAACAATGCAGTTTGTCTGTAAGTTCTTGTATAAAGCTTTAGATTAACTTTCTGTCACAGAAAAGTGACGTTTAGATTCACTATGCGTTGAATACAAAACTGGAGCACACAGGTCAACAACGGTGACCGCTGCCTTGTATCTTTTAACTCCAACATACTAAAATATTTTAGACATACATCAGAGTGAAAGATCTCACATTGCTATAATTATACGCCCAACATTAATTGTAAAACTTTAATTTATAAAAGCCCTTCAGGCTACTACTTGAATCCTTTTAGTGTTTATGTTTGATACAACGCATGGTTTTCTAGTACTCTTTAAGATATTTAGCTTAGGTTAATTACAATTATGAATAATAATAACCGTTTTCTACATATTACATTTTACAATTTCAAACTGACTAGCATGAATATTTTAGGTATATTTGACAATAAATCGGATCTTTTAGTTATCGTAAACGAATTAAATCAACATTCAAAGTAATTCAAACAAAATTCCCTTCAAATATATTCATAATCTTGGTACAAAATCACCAATAGAATCCATTGTGGTACAACGTTAAATTATAAGCATTATTGCATTTTCGACGGTAAGACATAGTGATCGCATGAATCCATCAAATTTTTAAGTTCGATTCATTCATGATAATAAAAAGATATCCTATAAATACATTAATTCATTGCAATGACATTTTAGACAGGTAATGAGTAGCCCAGCGTATACAAGCCGTTCAAAGGAATCGATGTATGTACGTTCACGATTGTCGTATTGTCCTAAGTAACAAGTACACAAAATCTAAATTTAACAATCCATTGATAGCTTACCAAAGGCGAAGATCGAAAGTCGTCCCATTTTCACGCTGTGTCTGGCTCGTAGAGTGAATGGAATGGCCAAGGTATGAGACACAGGGATATATGTGAGTGCAGGAGTACGCCCGGGGCGTTTTCTGAACCATTGTCTTTCTATGAAGACTGCAGATTTATGACCCGCGTCAAGTATACATCCTATCCATTGCTCTCAAGCATCATTCAGCTTGATTTGCGTTGACATATTGACATAATCCGTGTCAATCTGTGGATAATATTTTGACCCTGATTAATGCAATGACGTGTTTTATTTGTACTAATTACATAACAATAGCATCCTATTGATACTTTGAAATGACGCTTTGGAATGCATTAAGATCGGCCTTGCGTATCATTGCGTTTATAGACTAACTGACGTACCTTGATTTATTCTACTTGTTATCTTAAACTTTACATTGCACTATGTGCACTAAGTTTAGAACCTTGAAATATTTCACTTGGTTTTTTTTCACATGATTGATTGCAGTTCAGATAGCTAAACTGTTCATACAATTTCATCAGGGTATTATATTATATAAAATATAAAATATGAAGTTATCCTAATTTTTAAAACCAAATCTGTGTAAAGATTATTATAGATGAATAATGTTGCTGAAATTTTAACTGAAATGTTTGGGGAGAATTTTATCGTAATGTGTAGAAATATTTTAAAGGCCCAAAACATTCTGGATGTAGAAAAAGCTATGTTCGAAAGTCAAATTATGTCAATAAATATATTGCCAATTATCCGATTAAACGTAATACTATTTGAGTTTGGTGTCCCATTTTAAGTGTCTGACTAATGGAAAGGACCAAAAGGCAACAATTTATAACAGTGTTTCAGTCAAGAACTTGTTGTTAGAAATATGTGTACGACTTAGCGTCCTTAAAGAGAACTAACTTCTTCAAATTTTAAAACGACATCAACATGGTTTTTTTGTGTAGCTTCCCTGCACATTCAATGTACGCGAAACACAAGAAACTATCAACAGATATCGGCACAAATGTAAAGATCCATCATTACCATACAAGAACATTGACAACTATACTCGATTCATCAATAACTGGCATACATTTATACAACACATGAGCTAAAGTCAGTCACCAATATTATACATATCGATTACTACGTATATTCGAAAAAATAACTACGATATTACACATATATCGATACATAAACTAAAATGACCCAGCACTATTATACAGATCTACAAAAACATATGTTGAAATCATCAACAACTATCAAACATATATAAATATAGACAAATGAACTAAAATCAGCCATATCTATAATACATATCATTTACAACATATATTCGAATCACCAACAACTATGATACACATTATGTACAACACATACACTGCTATCACTAGTATACAATATACATATATTCGAACAATTATCATGCACATTAATATCAACCTATGACTTCACATAACCAATCATTATCTAACATCAACATTTATGATAGATAGAAGTTTCTTCAGTATAAAGGCCACAGGCCCATGTACAAAATTTACAAGACAAATTTTATAAACGTACAGGTTTGGTGCTAACAAATGAAACATAACATATTTACAGGCTTTAGAAATATATGCATTGAATTAAAGTAGAGAACATCATAACAAAAAAGCTTCTCTGACATACTTTGCACACAAACATAAGCGATTTTCATTTCCAGTTTGCAAAAGAACAGTTATAGTTGCATTATTTTTACATTCAAAATTGAACATATTTATTCTTAATTCATTATATAATGGACATAAAAACATAAAATGTAATTCATCTTCTAAGACATTTTTGCAAAAAGGGCCAAATCTTAATTCTCCGGGGATATCATTTTTTCTCCCGGTATTTTTCATTATTTTCAATTCACCTATTCGTAAAAGTGTTAGAAATCTTCTTATATCTTTATTTTGAACAGTTAACAAATATGATTCCATTTTAAATGATGTTTTCACAGATTAGTAGAAATCTAAATTAGAATGTTCATGTAATAGAGAAAGAATATTTTGAGTGTTACAATCTTTAACCCTTTGGGCGAATTGATTAACAAATGTATCAATGTTGATAATATTTTGAAACTCCCATGCATAACTTAAACCATATGTACAAATTATGTTTTTTAAATTACTAACCCATGATTTACGATCATTTTCGTCAAGTCTTTTTAACAACAAGTAACATTGTTTTGGGTACCTATTTTCATTCATACATAATAGTTTACACCAGAATTTTATACATCTACAAATTGTATTACAAAAAATATTTTGACGACCACATTCAGATAAAACAGCTGCATTTGTTGAGTAAATACTAACACCAAGAACATATTTACAAAATTTTGCATGAAAACTTTCCAGTATTTTTCATTCTTGAAGACCCCATATATCGGAATAATAAAGAATTATAGGCATTATTTGCGTGTCAAACAGTTGAAACAGAACATTTGGAGGGAGATTTCTACATTTATGATGGAGTTGTTTTATAGGAATAAGAGCTTTACTAGCTTTATGAATAAGGGTTTGGACAGCTTTCGACCAAGAAAGTCTGTTTGAGAAAAGAATCCCTAAATAACTATAATAAGTTGAAGTTGTAAGTCTAATGTTATCAAATAACCATTTTTCAGTTTTCTTCAAAACATTTACACATGTATTTAAGTCACCGAAAACTGTCATACAAACTTATCGACACGTAAACTCACATCAACAATCACTACAGACAATTTTCTTTAGTATCGGCTTCTACAACAAGACATCAAATACAAAAAGGCATAAAACATGGGTACTTAAGTACAGAACCACTCAATATTGCTTTGGCAAAGGGGAAAAAACAACATGTTGACACCATGACACAAAGTTTATCAAAATCTGTTAAAATATGAAATTTAAGAATAGCTTCACATTTCAAAATGTCTTCATTGTGTTTACAAACATCACAATGAAACACTACAAATAACACGTCTTCGACATTATCACTACAATTTATCATAAACACATTTCATTAATTGATAAATTATCATATCGCCAAGTTTCTAATCGTATCGGGGCTACATTACATCTAAATTGCTGCATAATACCCCCTGGACCTATTAAAAGTAACATTCTGTTTAGGACGATGTTCATGTTTAAAACGTCTATAAGATTTGTTTGAGCAAGTCTGCCCTTTATCCTTATTCAAAAGATATTTCAAATATAGAATATATCTTCTACTCTTTACTTCTGTAGAAAAATATTTTTACTTAACCTAAAGACAGACATAAGACATATCAAGAGCGTCAAACTAAATTTCAATTTCTTTACATTTATTTATTTCAGCCCACTTAAAGATAAAACTGTTGAGTCTATGTGGTGTGTTTGTCTATAATGCAACCATTTTTGGCGATTTTTAGCAGCTGTAATCTACAGATACATTGACACATAAAATCAAATCATTAACACATCAATTGACATCTATAGTTATAAATGTATCCTACGCAAACACGATATATACACATATATACCAAAATCGTTAATACTTATTTACACACCCACCGACACATATACTCAAATCACCAACAACTATCCAAAATATACACCGAAACATATACTCAAATCACAAATAACTATCCAAAATATACACCGAAACATATACTCAAATCACCAACAACTATCCAAATGTACACCGACACATGTGCTGGAATCACGAATAACTATCCAAAATATACACCGACACATTTGCTCAAATAAGGAAAAATTGTCCAATCTATAAACCGACATATATGCTCAATTCACAAGAGATTATCCAACAAAAACACATAGACAGTGTGTCAATTCATAAATAAGTTTCCAACATATCTACACCGACACATTTGCTTAAATCAAGAACAACTATCTTATTCTACAATGACAACGAAATATATAATCAAATAAATAATATATATCACAGGTATATATCGATATACTGAAACCGAAGACAATAACGATCTATTCAAATAGCACATATAACTATCCCACTATCCAAAGGTGTCTCAGTATCCCTCATTCTTTTTTATATGAACTTAGTACACACTAAGATTACACCTGCACTTTGATTCAAATTTATACTTGTTTTAGAATGTTTAGCCCAGGAATCATCGTATCCTCCAATCTGTCAAGTAATAAAAATCGGAAGAATTTCCCTCATGCATAAAGGCATGATATATGTTGACAATAAATACTAAGAAAATGACAATGCCATCATATCATTTTCGAAAGTTTAACGGCGATTCTATTATAGTTTTCCACGTTTACCAGGAGGTAAAGATTCCACATCTTAAATGTCTGTGTTAACCTGAAGTTGAATTAAAAAGTTTGCAAGAAACATAGACGTGAGTGACTTTAATTTTGCAGCCTAGATTCCTGCTACAGAATAGTGTTGTTAACCGTGAATAGTACGTTTGTTACTAATCAAGACACAACATATTCAAGTGACGAACCTCTAACTAGTAACTTCTCAGAAATCTTGGAAATTCACGTTTGAGGAATGTTTTATGAGAACTCTCGAAAGCAAAACATCTCTGTTACCACGTGCACATGTGTATAATCCCTGTATATTTCGTTAACGAAAGGGTTTCTTTTGGAGTTTTCGTAAAAACTATGGATGATATTTGTTCATGCATATAGGTCATCAATACATGGTTATTAAATAATTCACTTGAAACATGCTACTTGGGTGATACATTGATTGTCGAGATTAACAATTTGACAAAGAATAGCTCGCTTTCCTTTTAAAAGAAAAACATTCAGACATGAAGCGAGCTACGAGTACGAAAACTTTGCTTAACATTGATTAGTTTACAAACTTTCTTAATTTGTTAATGATGTTTCTTTAAATATTCTAAAAGATGTTTTAGAATTGATACAACTCTTGTGATTTTTCCCCAAATGCTAAAACTGTTGGCGTACTTTAGCTGATATAACTATCTCTTTAACCTTCACAATACTATGAAGGATTTGGACAAGCCCGTCCGTTTAAGCATAATTTAAGACAACATTTGACAGTGAATACAGGGACAAGGACAGATAGTTTGACATTTGTTGTTGCAGAAGAACTTTTATTACTGTAGAATATTTTTATGAACAAATGTAACATAAAATTTGTGAAATCGTGACAAGATGCAAAATTCGCGTGCTCAGAGATTGTACTCAGAGTAAGTAAGAGGGTGGTTGGGTTCGGGTTTTCGGGCTTAAGTCCCTCATTGCATTTGTTTATCTTCATAAGCTCTAGATATTCATAAGATTAACTACGAGGTTTAACCTACAGATGTCTTTTTGTAAAAATAAAACACTAAATATTTCACATGTGTTTTGATGGATAAAAAGGTAGTTCCCGTCCAACACCTGGCCAAAAATACTTATGGTGAAACGCATTTGTCTGATTGGCGATTTGATGTGAGGAAAGGTTCAAAACCACTTCTGATAGTTCTTGCCGCTGATATTATTGTCGATGACAGGCGGCAATACCAATGAGTCGCCACATTGCGATGAAGCCTACGTTGACATGATGGACCAAGAAATATATGAATGTTATTGCAATGAATTCCTGTTGACCATTTCGTATTGCTAAATATTTAACAATTCTCTACAGCCGGCAACGTCCTAAGCCCGTACCGGAATTCGAAGCTCATATAAGTTGATATTACTTAGCCGTACATTTAAATAAATTCTTCCAAAAACGTGCATATTTACTTCAAAGCGAGTATGATGGGGCATATATGTAAACAGCATCAAATCAAATGTTCATTCCAGTCTGATTAGAATCGACCATGTTCAGAGTAAAACAAGTTTCAAAATTTTGATTTAATCGAGATTCGAATTCGTTCTGTTTAGTGCTTTCCTCTTCACACGGTCTGACAGCAGCCACATGTAGCGCATATTCTGACACCAGAAGAGGGATGGCTGCGATCAAGTGATCATGGGAGTCACTTGTTCCTTGCTAATGTTACCGAAAGCTTTCGCCGAAGGCATTATGATTGGATAGCTGAATATAAGTCAGAATGTAAAAGCATGTGCTTATAGCATTTTTTAACACTTATAACAAGATTTGTTATCAATCACGTTTTTCGTTGAATATTTTTGAACAGGTGTACAAACGTTTATATGCGATTATGTGGTATTCTCGTATTATGCTTGAGTCGGACAAAACACTATAACGCCGATTTGTGATGATCTTGAAATGACACAAATTTTAAGAAATAAGTTATGGTTTAGAAAAATGAAATTTGGATAAATCTCAACAGAGATTAATTTGTCAGTTATTGTTGTCCAAAAATATAATGTGTATAATGTGAAAACAGTGAAATTATTTTAAAGAAATTGAAGTAAAAAGGAGACGTTTCTTTTGCTTATTCATCCAACATGTTCTTTTTGCTCTGAAGAGGATGTGTAACCTTCAAAATCCTTTTCTTGCATCTGTTTCCAAAACTATCTTGCATGTGCTTATACTACTGACATTGGCACAAGCAAAGGAAGTTTAGAAAAATCAGAACTCATGTGTTCCACTCATCTGAAAATGTATACAATAATGAGGTGAAAGGGCTGATAAAACACTAAAATATCATTTAACAGAAAAAAGAGGTGCATGACGGACATATAATCCAACAAATTCTAATTTCAAATGTAATACCTTATAACTTACAATATTATATGTCACATGTTTTATTTACAACTAATCACGGCCTATTCGTATCACATATAAATATTGTATTTATGTATATGATTATGTGTGCGCATATATATATATATATATATATATATATATATATATATATATATATATATATATAACATATATATATATATATATATATATATATATATATTGTATATCACTATGAGCAATGCACCAACGCCTAAGGCAATCACTGTGGTTGTGACACTAATTAACCAGGCGTCCTTCACTTTTAATCCTTGATGGCGACAGTCACATCATCGTTGTTGCTAAGAAGTTCACTGAACTTACCATGCTTGAGTTTCCAGACAACTGCCTTCTTAATACACCGTTGTATGGAAGAGAGATGTAACGTCTTTTCAGCAATAATTGAGTCACTTAATAAACACCATGCTAAAGAGAGTATCAGGGTGAAAAATGATCAAAAGCATGGGGAAAAAGACGAACAAAGGCGTAAGAGAAAGACAGCAGGCTTTAAAACGACTCAAAATAGGTGTGGATTCTATTTGTCCAACTGTCCAGCTTAGTGCAACAATAAGGGGCACAAACTGTAGGGGTTTCTGAAGCACGCAAAACACCACACCAAGATGAGGTAATGAGTAGTGGCGTTGTATATTCAACTTGGTAACCTCTTCCCCTCTGTTGGAGTACATAACCTACCACCGACCATGACCTAAAGAGCTACGGCAGCGAGAACATTAATATTCCCAGCTACGTAGTTTTAATTCGGCTAAATAGGTTAAGGCGTATAGAGTCCACACGATACTTGTGTCGTGAAAAGTTCAGTTGTTCTTTCTAATAATATTTCACTTTCCGTCTATATCTTCCCCCCTTTGCTGAAATATCTCCTTTAAGACGGCGTGGATTTAACATCCACGTGTTAAATGTTTGAAATATTATGAAAAGCATTTTAACACATATTCACTCTCTCCTGACGTAATAAACTAGCATCAACATACTTCATTTATGTCATATTTTTTCTTCTTTATGGCCTCTCGGATTAGGACATTATGCAAGGATGACTTTGCTAATAAGATTCAAGAGATGTCTCATATGTAGTGTGCTTAACTATGTTCTCTTCTTACATTTTTAGAAAAATTTCCTTATATATTGAAGGTTCTTTTATAAAGGTCACCGTTACGCCTCTGTACAATTCTGTGAAGGAATTAAGCAATAAATAACTTACTTATTCAAGTGTGTCAATGGAGTTTTACGAAAGGATTAATGTACACCGATTGCCCTTGCTCTGTTATGCTGAGAAGGCAGAAAAAAACGGAATCGTATTAAAAAAAGTATATAGACACTGTACTTACTTGCGTATCCCTTCTTTGTCATTTACTCGCGAAGCATTATAAATGTAACAAATTTTGAAACGACATCATGCTTTGTCAATCTTTAGTACTTATTAGCTAAGAGGGTGATTAGTTTAATGTGATTGGTAGCATGTCTTTATTTCATTTAATTCACTCTCGATTTTTTATTGTATATTTCAGTTCTAAGTGCTCTAATACGTTTTGCATATCAAAACTATTTAAACAATATTATATGTATTTAATGTAATTTTGAAAAAGGATATATGTTTTGATAATCAACCCTCACAACTTAACTTACATATTCCACCATCAAAATAACTAACAAACAATGCATGACATTACCGCGGTATAAAACAAACACAAAAAAGTAAAAGTACTGTTGGCCCTTGGGCTATTTTTAATTAACGTGAAATACAACAGTTGTACAATAATTTAATGCGGTTGTTGACGGACTTGTTATAACAGGTTATGAACATAATTTCTAAAACAAAACTTTAAGTTGTTCACGTCATCATTCCATGACGGGTTATTTTAATACAACTGTCCTTGGTAAACTTTTTAGACAGGCCTTTTTACATGACTGTCAAGACAAAGTGACATTAAAACCGGGTCTTCAGTATCTTTTTTTAACGTATTTGTTCCGTAACTAATTAACTTAAAGAAAACGGATTCGTGTTACCATATACGTCATCAAAAGCAAAACAAAAGCCTTCAATACATATAAGTTGGAACCGCAAAGTTGTATTATGTTTTTGCATATACATCTCTCGGCTGATTTTTGAAAATTCCGGTTTAGGTTGCGGCAAATTCACAAATGGCGGCCCAAAATTGCAAATCAAAATATTTGCTGAATTCATAGGGGCAGTAACACGTGTTTTTAGATAAGATAGGTGATTTCACTTTCTTGTATGTTTCATGCAGGTTAATCATTCTGCAAAAAGTAACCAAAACTAGTTTATTACAAATCCATCAATTAGTTTATAACAAATCCTTAATTCATTTTGCAGTTCAGTTTTTTACATCACCCAGTGTTCTAATCCGTGTAAATCACTGATTTTAACATCAAAGTGATATACATATGCTACTCATTCTGCTTCCCGGGAAGACACCATCTCACCAAAAAACACCGAAATTACATGTGTCTGGCTGCTAGACAGTGTCTGGTAATCAAAAGAAGCAGTTTACTACGAATCACTTGAGTTATGCATTTCAATTTCCCTACATCGAATAATTAAAAGGTGTCCACACACAAATGGACGCCAGTGGTATTTACTTGACGCATGATCATTTCCTCTACGACTGCTGAGCTAATAAAAACACTTCTTACTTTGAAGGCTTGCCTGCAGGCAGAATTAGCGAATGATTAATTTTGAAACGCCGCCGCTTATTTCACAAAGTTTATTGTTTCAAATCAGACGTTTCCATATCTAATCAAGAAAGAACTCAAAATGAAACAGAGTTTATCATAGGAGTGTGTGACTTGAGCTATCTCTGTTGGGAGAAAATTGTTAACAACTGTTAAAGGAATTCTGTTATATAATAAAAATAATGTGCCATGCATTTCTTGGGAAGGGTTTTAGGAGAATTATAAATAGATCCACGACACAAATATTGTTTTGATTAACTGCCGCTCGACAAGGGAAGGCAGCTATAAATAATTTATTTTACTCAACTACTCAGTCAAACTTGATTGATCAGTTTGAACTTCATCGACCTTAATGAATTGAACAATCAAACTAGGTCATTGTCACAACATGTTTTCCTTTAATCAGACATAAAGTGCAGAGCATGTGATAAAGTTTCGAATTCTTTTCATTTAGAAAATTTATTTTCATATAGACATATAGGAGAGTGTAAAGTTCTAATCAATGTTAATTAATAACGAATAACGTCATTAATCAACAACCCGACATATTTGTACCCGCTGGTGTAAGAATAAGAGCGCTTATCCATGTATATAGAGCTGAATAATAAAAACAATACGAGAAAATCATTTAGCCTCAGAATATTAACTTCTGTTGTAAAATTGTATAGAATAAAACCTGTTTGGTCATTCCTTAAACAACCGCTCACCTCGAATTATTACTTCTCGATTTTCGTTCAAAGATTTTTCAGCAAAATAAGAATTGGGCTTGATTTTTGTTAGTTGTCCAATGAACAATGTGTAAACCCACTTGGGCTTGGGGCCATAAAATTCGCGCGGGTGTGACGTAATAAACAGACTATACAGAGTGGCGCATCATTATTTCTACTGAAATACCACCTTAAATAATTGTTTCATTACCATTGATGTGGATATATTTTTTACACCAAACACTTAATAGTGTCACATCGTCAAATGATTTATCTAACTGAGTGGAAAACATTCTCTGAAAATAATTTTAAAAAGTTTCTGTGATATTGATACGATAGATGTATAGATCACGAGGCAATGATTCTGTTTATTACGTGACAAATAGGGCGTGTGACCAGTCATGCATTCACTGGTTTGTGGCCAGATAGATCTAAGCGAGCCCATCAAAAGTGGCATTCTAAAACGGCTTTCATTACCAAACTGAACATATTTGAGTAGCAACCTTTGACGCACTATACAATATTGTAATCAGACATTCATATATTCCAAAGAAAATAGTGAACTATGATTGTGGTGATATAAACTTTAAGCTCTCTCAGGGCATTAAAGGGAAAAAAGCAAAAAGATGAAGTGTTAAAACATGATTCAGGACAATCGAATCGTTTTCAAATTATGTTTCTAAGATAACATCATTAGTCAATTCATCGTAAGAAAACAATGAGGAAAAGCACTTTCCATTTAAATCAGGTGTCGGACACGTTTTCAAAATATATCATGTTGTTCTTATATAGATGAAAAGGATCATGAAACTTTTCAAATACGGGCAATTTCGGTTTCAAATGTCAAATAATTGGTTTGTTTTAATATTTACCATGAATTCACTGCTACAACTCCTTTATCGAAGATGCTTGCAAATCGTCGCTACTGTGAAATAGATAAGCATTAATCAATTTAAAAACACCACAGCCTATAGATCAAATGAGTCCAAAAAGTCAAATGTTTTTAATTGCATAGTTGCAGGTATACTTCCCCTTTGATGTTGTCAGCGAGTTTGTATTTTGTATTTAAGGGAATTCAACTCAAGAGTGTTTTTGGGAGAGCGTCACGGCTAGCCAAATATGACTATAAGTTTTTTTTTAAGCTAGCCAAATGTTACTATACAATCTCTCGTGTCTTAGCCCCGTATGCCTCTAGATTAATAGACTCCTTATATTCGAAAGACTGAATTGATCCATGGTGCGATAAGAGAAAAGACACATCAAAGATGTGGGGAAAACATGATGGAAATAAAAATTAATTTAACAGAGTCATTTGAGGCTGAATAAAGTGGATTGAAACATAAGATACAGAGTCATACGAAGCAGTTGAGTGATTTGAGACAATTTAACAGATCGATCGAGAAATCAGCAGGACCAGTAAATCTTCGGACCAAAGCCTTTCCATTGAGATATTTGAAATATGTAAGCATTAATTGCTTATATTTATGTTCATTAAAGGTTGTGTGGTTTCCTTAGATACAATTTATCAAAGTAAAATTCCTTGAGATGGTCACATGACCTCACTATCCTGACTTCTAGTCTGTTATCATTGATGACTGATACTGTGGATATTTGGAATGCCAGAAAGAATGAATATGATACTGTTAATGGTAATAAGATTCCGGATACCATGATGGCGCTGAACTCTTCATAACACAAGAATATGCCCTCAGTGCTAAAACATGAAGAAGAAGAAGAATAAGAAGAAAAATAGTTTATTAAAGTGTCGCACAACATACAACATTAGGTGATGACAATTTAAAATATTGCATAAAAGGTTGCATGTTGCTCGGCCAAACATGGCCTACGGGACACTATTCAACAGTTAAAAACATATGTAATGATGTTAAAACAAATTCAGACCTATAAAACATATAAAAGTTCCAGGGAAATAAATAAATAAACAACTAATTAATGAAAAGTGAAATATATAAATGAATTGATAAATTAATGGATAAATCAGAAAAGTAAAAAGAGCAATTAAAGAAAAGAAACGGAACGAAACGAAACGGAATATCGAAATCGGAGATCACAACAGACTTTGACTAAAATTTCGAAAGCGACAAACGCACGTTAATGTCGTTAATTGTATAGTTCTTAAAACTATTTTCATGAGTTAACTCATTGCTTTAATAGCCAAATTCACAGTTGGAATCCCTTTCGTTTATGTTCTGTTATTCTGTAAAATATGTAATATAAGTTGGTAGCAATACATTGCTGAATAAACAAAGAAAACAATAAGAATACATCAAACATCAAACAATGATAATTTATCTCATTTAGCCTTAAGATGAAGTTAACAAAGTAAAACCGCCTTTTGTTTAGTTGTTCACCCATTGGTGCTTTCTAGTTAGACGCAACAATGTCATGTGAATAACAGGACTCAATGCAGCATAAAACAGTAATGAAAATACCTTAACATGCCGTTTGCCCAAATATCATTTTGAAATTTCTGAAATGTGAACTCAACATAATTATAATGATGATAATGATAATGATAATGATGATGACGATGACGGCGATGATGATGATGATGATGATTTATAATAATAATAATAATAATAATAATGATGATGATGATGATGATGATGATGATGATGATGATGATGATGATGATGATGATGATGATTGTGATGATGATGATTTCTATTTGCTCAGTGGCGGTAAAATGTATATTATTTCCTTGAGGGAGTTGCATTAATGGGTTTAAATTTTTATGAAATCAATGGACAGAATACTATTCATAATCTTCTATGTGAATTGCTTTTTTTTAGTGATCTTACACGAGTGAAGTGACACCTGTATGGGCGGAGCTTAGTGTTTGTTACAGAGAAGTCAAAGTAGTTCCTTTTTTGTCATATGTTTTTTTCCATTTACTTGAAATTTTCATTTCAATTAGGACATCAATATTTCCTTTTCATTTCAATTTATGAGTTTTAATTTAAGTATATTTTATAATGTGTTTGTTGACTGGTATATTACGGGTTTGAAAGCTTGACCAGTTGGCAATTTGTACGCTTAAAACCGTTCACTAACCAGTTTACAAACACTTAATGCAATCTACTGCTTATATTGTAATACATTGTATGTAAGTAAGTAGTTTTCCTGAAATAAAATCCTGCCAGTATGTCATTGACTCATTTGTTATGACCTTGTGAAAAAGATTTCAATGACAACAATAGTAATCTAATTGCTTTAATGTTCCTTTAATGTCTTGTATAAACGTAGGATTATCAGGAATGAATCATATTTCAATGTCATAAAGAGAGTATGTATTTGGAATACCGCGGACATTTATTATTCGTATCTAAATGGTATCCTAAATTATTTCGTGAATACAAATGGACAATGTGAACTTTATGTAAATATGTTATCAGCACTGGAACTCAGGGAATTTCAGTTTTGATTAATTAAGTGACTATAAATGCAGCATGTCTTATTTAAATTTTCGGCTAAATTGGTGCTATAAGCATATGCTTATCAATAATAGAATACTGAAATCAGACTTGTGATGACACTTTTTTTTAATCCTCGAGAATCTGGTGTAAATCCGATCAGTTGACTAATTATACTCTTTATCCGTCGAAAGCCTGACCCGAACGTTTATTACCTTCCTTTGCGGGGCTTTCAACCAATCAGCTGTCACCTCTGGCATGTCAATTGAACTTACCAACTTGATTTAGTCATACACACCTCCGCGTCGAAACAAACCCAAAAGCACTTAAAGTACAATCACCGAATCGTGAAAATATATACAGTTGACTTGTATTGAAATTATCATTAAAATTTAAATTTTCAGTCCCATTGCAATTGATTCTGTGAAAATGATCTTCAAAACTACATTTTTGTTATCTCTTCCGAAAAATTGGTTGTACATTTTGTCTAACATTGATTCTATGTAAACGTGAATCACGATCACAGTTGAAAGGTTATAGTATGTTCGGTTTAATTATTGTCATTAGAATTCCTTGATCATTGATTGGTTAATTATTAGACTACCTCTAAATGATACTCCCTGGAATATTCATCCGAAAAACTCAACGAAACCGTATTTAAGTCTTATCGAATTACTTATGATAATCACAACGTTAATTTCAAATGCTGAAAACTGTATTTCTATTTCGGGAATTCGTACTAGGATTTCTTGTCCTTCAGTGCGAGCCAAACAAGGTATTATATCTATGAGTAAAGTTATCAATAACTTTTCATTTTCATTTATTTCTGTACTTTGAGTTTTTAAGGTTCGAAACAATGTCGGCATCCACACAGTGCCTCATTCCAGAACAAAACATGCATTTATCTCTTTTATTTTGGCTTTCTAAAATATATAAGACTATATATTAACAGCTAATTCGAAAGCTTTTGAGTCACGAAAAAAATGCTTCAGATTTCATCCGGTGAAAGAATTCGAAAATGTTGACTATGATGGTCATTAAGCATACCAGGTCATATTGATAAAAGGGTTCGATTCTTCTTGAAAGGCGAACATTTGCATAAGTAATAAATTTATCTACATTCTAAATCACTCGCAAATTGAACCGCTGCCAAGTGAATAATATCTTGTTTTAATGAGGTTCTTCTTGTATCAAGCCACTGAACGAGAGTATATTTCGTCCACTGGTCCTCAAAACGACTACGCTATACAATTGGAGGTGAGTTAAAAGAGTGTTTTTCAGTTGCGAATTCGACGTCGATTTACATAAACGTGGTGTTAATCTAATTGCAAACCATCAATATTTCTAATATCATCCATTAACTTTAGCAGTTGCTCTTGTAAATGATCAGTATCTAATTCGTTAATGCAATTTTTACATAATCATATATCACGATAATACCTGCATCATACACTAGGTTTAAGTTTGTTATATTTTTTATCTATCTTTACCTATGCTTAATTTACTATTGAATATTGATTATTTTCCATTTCCTTTTTCTAACAATTCTTGAACAATGAATATCACTTTCATCTGGCTAGCAATTATATAGGTAACAAACATTCTAGAAACCTCTAACAACTGGAATCTTCCACTAGTAGACATGTCTGGGATAATTAGGTAACTCACAGAAATTTTTATTAAAAAAACCCCAAGTGTGTGACCCATTGAACAATCCAACACTGTTTCACAATGATAAACTTCTTAACAACCACATATATCAAAAATCATATAGAAATATATTTGTTACATGTAAATTTTTTCAATGATGTAACATGATGATGAATTTTTGTAAACAGAATGCGATTAGAACCAAATGCAATCATTACACGGAAACCAAACGCAGAATTGATATTGTATTTTTGAGTATAGCATAAGAATTTTAGAAAATGTGAAAAGATGGATTGTACGGAATGTCAATATCAAAGATGCGTACATGGGATTCGTGTATGCACATGAACAAAATGATTTTTCGACAATACCGTTTACCTGTAGAGGATATGAACAGTAATGCTGCAAGGTTTCAAATAAAAGTATGATAACATGAAAAAAGAACATCACTGTCGCAGGAACTGAGTAAGAGCATTCAATGTTAGGAAGGGGATTCCTGAAATTACCTCATGAATGCCTATGAGTCACGAGAAAACAAGTGCGAAAGTAATCGAAAAAGGGGCTAAGGCCGAAGGAAGTCAAAAGCCTTTTGAAATTGCGCTATTTTGGTAGGAATTTCTCTAAAATCAATTGTCAAAAGTAACAGGAAATGTTAAGCTAGTCATTTTCTCCAAATGGTGCAGCCATAAGTATCGAATGATTTACTGCTTTATTCCTACGCCGGGTTAACCGTCATTTTGCAATGTTATTGAAATATTTCCATGTTTAAAAATATATGGCCTATGCTGATATCATACACTAATTTTCATTTTTCCAATAAAATTGTAGTTGGAAAATGACACAGATTTCCCCATATCTCGCATAAATAGTCGATCATTTTAACATGCCCGCTTAAGTTTAAATTTGTTCATCCAGTACAGGTCTTAATGTAAACAAACCGGAATTGTATATATGGTTTGCAAGAATTAAACAGACTTCTTTGTTGGACATGAATCGCTTGTATTAAACAATTAGAAATGAATTCATTTCAAATAATAAAGCTATTGACATTTCTCTCTAAATTACATTTGATAGCATCTACCACAAATCTAAGTTTTTCGAATGAGAAAAATAAATGACCTTTGATATTCGCCAATGGTTCTTCAAGATTTAAATAAATCGAAAGATTATCTATTATTCTTTATTTCTCAATATCATCATTTAAATGTCATTAATTTAACAAAAGACCTCCGTCTTTTGGTTGTCATCAGAAATGTAGAATTATCAGATTCGCTATTTTTTACTATTTCTAGTTCACTGACCTGAAAATTAATTCATTTTGAACTATTAATCCATTAATTCGCTTGTTATTCTTCATACTGAAGTGATAGATCAGACAAAGAAATAGAACTTTATTTTTCTTCTTAATAGATCTAAAGGAACTCACATTCAAATCATCCAGGTACGCGTTAAAAGAGCAAAGAGTATGTTGTTTTAGAGAAAAATACAATCTCGATGGTTATCAGTTAGCATACTGACAATATACAAGGGAAAAGTCAAGATTTCTGATTAAAAAAACGAACAATGACGCGCATTAATGACTTAAACGGTGTTTTGAAAACTTTTTCATCACAGAAAAGACATGATGTATAGGTTGGCATTGTTTAGTAGGTCATTTAACTAATGAACATCTAAATGAAACACAGCTATTCAAATTCTTAACATTTACTCGAAAACACCAAAACAACATAATTTTGCCAACTTAGGGATAATAATGAAAATTTTGAAAGGCTATTTGAACTTAACTCAGTATAAATGATATTTTGTCTCTGTTTAAGCAAGATACAAAATTCATAACACATACTCTGTGTCACATTAAGCTTCTTTCGTTATGGTGCTTTGTTTTTTTGATAGGAAATTCTTGTGTCATTGCAGCTTTACACCTTTGAAATTTTACAAGCCCTAAACATGTATAATATTTTCATGTAAATCAGTTTCCAGGGAATACACGGCAGTCAAGCAACATCCGTTCCTCACTATGTGGAAAATTGCTATGGTCTTTGCAATGGTGATGAGAACGGGTTATGCTATTAAAACGTCTTCTTTGCGCTACCTGAAAGGCGAACCTTTCTGCACCACAGACTATCTACATCTTGGAAATATCAGCTGTAAGACAGGTTTACAGTGTGCTGTAGGATGTTTGAATACTTTGGATTGTAGTATGTTAGATGTGAAATCTGGCGCTATGTACAAACTAATTGAGGATCCCTCAAGAACACAGGTATTTGTCTATTGGCTGATATTTCCATTTCTCCTTGTAAATGTGTATTTTGCCTTTATAAAGGGTTTTGTTGTAGAGTTTGCCTCATAAGATATCGCTTGTTGACTAGGACATTAAGCGAATCTCAAATATTCGTAATTGTTTTACCCAGATTTTTTGACGCCAAGGCTCGAAAATACAGTGTTTATTCCTAATGCAGGATATTTACCATCCCAAAACACACATGATAACGTCTATGTACCGACATGAAACCTAAAAATACATACTGTATTTGTAATTAAAATAGCCATTTTACACATATCATTTTGCATATTGCCACACAAACAGACGCATATAAAATCTCTTATCACTGTCAGCAATCAGGGCAAACAGCCGCATGCATCACGGTTAATATAAGACTACGCAGTTACACATTTTACATGTTAACCATGAAAGAACTCTTCAAGAATCTATTAACACCCGAATGTGGTTAATGTGTCAACTATTTCATGTAAATTTCATATCATATGGGTCCGAGTAACGACTAGCAAAGGACCTTATTAAGATGTATAAATATTTCGAACAAAATATATCATTTTTAGTGACCGTGTTATGATAACAGTTCCTTTACTTTATAATCTTGCATCACAAACGCATATTTTGAAAAAGTAATAGGTAATTTAAGGTGTAAAATTGAGGTGCATCCATGGCAAACGTTCAGTCTGTCCTGTTGCATTTGCAGAAACAGCATGGAGGAAGCGAGGCTTGTTTCAATGGCGTATCTATCATCATAAAAGAAAAGAGATTTCTTTGTCACATGAGAGGTTTGTATCTGAATATTTACAAAACTGTGTTAATTGATTTTGTTGCAAATAGCTATTAAGTCGTATTTTCTCAAGAAATCGCAAAGTAGAAAATGATGACATGTTTGTACCCAAAGAGAATTTTGAATCAATCCTTACACTATTGACTATGATGATTTGTCAATACAATTTGCGCAAATTTGAATACATCCTAAGTGCATCGACAGTGTTTCAGTGGAGAACATGCTGGTGATAACCGCTAAAAGACCTCGGTTCGATTCTCAATGAACACAACTTTTAGTCAACCCAGTAGTATAAATGGGTACATGAGAATAGGATAAGTATACTCAACCACAAGACCGCGCGAGACGCTAAAAAATTGCATTGAAATTTATTTTTTACAGGATACCTATATTGAGTTGCGCCTTATGTATGGAACCTTGCACGGTATAGATTTCACATTACCATTATATGACTGTTTCCTTGTATGGCTTATACGTGTATTTGACCTGGCACATTTCTGAATTAGATTATCTTAATCAGGAAGTATCCAGCCTTGATAGTGTCGATGATATTTCTGCAGTCCTTGCCTCCTTCTTTAGGATACTTTTACCTGGACGGCTTGATTTCCTGAAAAGCAGTGAGGATTTGTCTTTTGCCCATTTTTCTATAATCTTTTATGTACGTGTAATGACCACGTTTACCTAGATGCCTTTTTTTAGCCCAAGTAACAAAATTTGAAATAGTAATTAACTCCAGTCTGATTAAAATCGACCGTGTTCCGAGGTATACAAGTTTCAAGATATTGACTCTATCGAGATTCGAACTCTTTCTGTCTATTCTATCCTGTCCACAACGGTCTGAAAGCAGCCTTACTGACACCAGTTGAGCGCAGACAAAACCATGTCATTAGCGAACCAATCACATCATCACGTTTAAAATAAGGATAGCGGCGATCAAGTTTAACGAATGGTAAATGGGAGTTACTTGCCTCTAGCTACTGATAAAGAATGCTTTTGCCGCTAACGTTGTGATTGGGTTTAGAAAAATCCAGACTGTAATTATACATATTTGTGTATGTTTTACAAAGTTAAGTTTTGTAAAAATCCCTTACATGTGGGTGAAGTGTTAAGTCATCTAAGGTTAACATATTGCCAAGTTTGGATAACTTCAAAACCCTTGACGACGTCTTTGTAAATTTCATATTTGATAGTCGACGTTTTAACTTTGTAAAGATATTTCTGTTTCTTCCAGGGGTTCAAGCTTTGAATGACGACAAAACCAGAAGGCCCCGAGAAGAAACATTATATCTTTATTTCCATAACCCCGGAGGTTTTTTAATGTTTTTTCCAGAGAGTAAAACGTTTAGTAAAATGCACAGCTTAAACGATCAACCCAAAATGATTGCATTTTTCACTAAAACGTCAGTGATTGTTGGATTTAACACATCATTCGTTGAATACAACATATCAAATGGACAAACAGAAACCTTTGTCCCATCTGTCCAGACTAAGGATGTAACAGAGGGGGAAAGGGAGGGTGTTGTTTATGCTTATGGATACACAAGGAATAATCTAAAATGCTTTTGGCGCATAGATTTCCCAAAACAGATTGCATATAGGTGTTCAATGCCTGATAATGCAAAAATGGTTTTCTCTGCTAAAGCAAAACTTGTCTATTTTATTTCTAAAAGGGAAATTGTTGCAGTTGATTTTCGGGGTAATATTGCTAAAAGGTTAAAAAGGGGTTTGGAATTGAATTTGGTAGCATTTGACAAAGCATCAGATACATTTTATTTTACGAGACACAATTGGCTAATGCAAACTGATTTGACAACAGATGGCAAAGAATTCCGTGTCAAAGAATTTTCGAAAAGTATCTCCTCCTTTGCTTTCTTTAACAATACGTTTTACTTTTCTGCAATTTGTGAAACTGAAAAGACAAGTAAACCAGAGTATTGTTTTGAACATACTTCTATAAAATCATCGAAAACGGCAACAATCAAACATTACAATAACTATTTTTTTGTAAGTTAATATAACTGTATAAGGCCGACAAAATTACGAGTTTCGAGTCTCCGTCGATTGGACCTGCTAATTGTGGCTGATTTTGCCATTGAAATAATTGCTTTGCTACATGTATATCGAGATCTCGATACTTCAAATCTTCACTATATTGCATTTTAAAGGCTTTCGCCATAATGTGTCTTTCAAGATTTATTAAAATATTTTTCACCAATGATCGTCGTTTAACCTTTTTTACAGTTATTTGATGAAACTGACGTCACATATTCTTATGTTGTAAATGCTAGGTATAAAAGCGATGGCATTACGTCTAATAATAATAAGAGATCATTGTTTAAATGTCGTACACCACGATTTCATTGCATTTCAGTCAAATTAAAAAGATTATGATTATATGCTTAAGGTTATACAACAAGCTATTGTAATTCCAAGCACTCTAACGAAATGTAATATATGCTTTACGAAATAAACTCTATTTATGAGAATAAACATATTTATGAATATGGCTTCAAAAACTTTATTTAGAAACTGGTTAACATAACTTGAACAGACTCAAAAGGATACTTTTGCAAACATTCAAAAACATAAGATTTCGTAATTTTAACAAACTTGAGGATGGTAGCTAGTTTAGTGGAGTAAACCTAACACAGTCACTAAAAAAACTCGTTTGCAAATGAGATCAGTCTAAACACATTGATTTGCCTTATCATATAAGCATCTAAACTCTAAACTCTAAATTTCGCGTATGCCTGCAGGGTGTAGACCTCGTAAGCAAATGGATAATCCCTTAGATGTGATTGAAGGAATTAGTACACTGGTGTATAGAACTGACTTGAATTGTGAATTTGGGATTTGAAATATACTATTTTAAGACGTGTGAGTTTATCCATATTACTTGATTTATCATCTTATTATTAGTTGATCCGAGTTGATTACATATTTTGTGACACGTTATTCATATTCAACGTCATTAATGGTGTTATTTCATTAACCAACAGTCGTTATTTCTGAAAATTAACAACTTAATGATTATCAGTTAGCATATTGACAATAAACAATGTATAGTACAAAAATCAATGTAAACATGTTATAATGTAAGCATATGTAAGCATTTTGAGCTCGTTGATAAACATATGCCTGATATTGCTTAATAAGGTTTGCATAAAGTTATCGATCATAAATGGATAACCTACATACATTAGTCAAAGCTATTTTCATCATATGAGTATTTTAAAAAGCATGATCGTTAGCATTGAAAAGATAAACAAATTTAATGATCTTTCTGAAAAAGCAGGAAACACATGTTGTGCAAAAAATTTTGTTATCTGTCAACACATATTCGTATCTTCATGCTTTTATAGTCATCAAGATCACATATGTTCATTTGGTGAAACTGGTTGGATTTTTATACACATTTACTTTTCTCACTAAAAGCCACCAAAACACGTGTTTCGTGGGTTTAAAATATATATTTTTTTTATTTGTTAAAAGTTTAAACTCTTTATCAAATTATTTCCAATTTGTTGGGGTAATAACATTGTCCATTACAGCAATCAAAGAATTATAAAAGAGTGCATGTACCGTAATAGAAAAAAATAAGCTGAGGAAATCCTGATATGCAAAAACCAATTCATTATCCATTACAGCAATTAAAGAGTTATAAAAGAGTGTCTGTACCATAATAGAAAAGGTACGGAAATCCTGATATGCAAAAACCAATTAACCAAAATGATGTTAAGTTGCAGAAGTTCATAGCATCTCTGTTATACATGTCATTATTTGTTTCCACCGAATGATAAATTCTATCAGCTGGAGCTCTTAGTAGCTATCAAGGCAAAGCGATTTTACGACAAGAGCACCTCTGATTCAATTATGAAGTTGGATGAACTTCCAACTGATAGACTTCCAATGATGGAACATTAACAAAACCTTTGTCTATAACATTACTACTTAAAATAGTCAGCTGCAGCCAGTTTGGATGTTTGAAGTTTCCAGTTCGTACTTGGAATAAATGTATAAGATTCCTACGAGTTTTAAAATTTTATTTAGTGATATATATATGAGTTAAAGTTTTAGATACAGCTAGGGCAACGTTCTTAAAGTTGTTTAGATATTACAGAATTTCATCAGAAATAAATATTGGTATCACCGTTTCGGGACAACAGATGCCTCTAAATGATCCCTTTTTGCATTCACATTATTTTTTTCTCTCAAATGGGAACATATATTTTAAAATGGTTTAAAAAAAGTCTCTGTTCTGTTTCACCTGATTATCATTATCATATCAAAAGGATTAATAATTAATATTGATTATTCCTATTTCAAGCATTTTAAGCTAGGAATAGTGCCTAATTGGAAGGTAGTTTCCCTAAAATGAATTTAAACTGTAATAAGAACAAGACTTTCCCGATTTTAATTATTTTCTTATGAACATACATGATTAACAGTACACGTGTATTTTGTATTACACTGTGTTCACAACTCAACTATTAATTTGATCGTCAATATCCCAAAAACTCATACATTTGAGAACATATTATATATCATATATCATATCTCATCATATATGCTTAATTTTCCAGGGATTTGGTAATAATTGGTTTCATGATATATAATGTATACTAATATTTTATACTAATATACTGATATTTTAAGTTATCAATGCGTGTATCATTTTCATATTTTATTCACAATAAACTCACTGAGAAACTAATCAAATCCGAGATATCATTTCAGGTGTTTGATGATTGGTAAATTGTGAATATTGACCGTCATGTCTATTTATTATGACAAGAAACTTGAAACAAGAAAGTAAGTCAATTTAGGATCACAATTTCCTACAACAATGACTGTGATCAATTGACTTATATACCACTTCAGCTTGAGAGCTTACGCGAATCAAAGTGTTAAATGTGATAGGCTCTTTGGTTGATGCTATCTGTTACAGACAGACTTGTAATTCATAAAGAATATTACACGAATGAGTGACTAATATATAGTCAAAGAAAATTTATTCAATTTTAAAATTAGGCATTTTTTTGGCTTAACTAATAGCATATGGTGTTAAGCACAATAACGGTCAAAAAACGGTCTAATGTTTGATGTAAAATAATGCTACTTGAGATGTAAGATGTAATACTTCAAAAGTCACATCTCCCCTCTAAAGAAACTTGACATTTCCGTATTTTCAGGAACATGAAACATCCCACCAGACATCTCACCTATAATTACTATAATTAGTATTTTTAACACTCTCTATGGTTATCACTGAAATAGCTGCCTGACCCGGAGGCAATGTCTGACATTTGACTAAGTACTGCTACAGAGAAGTAATTCATGAGGGAGGGGGGGGGGGGGGGGGGGGGGGGGGGGGGAAATTTGAAGTCATAGGTTCTCTGATCTGAAGATTTCATTTACACATTGGGCAGTTTTTTCCTCAATCTCAACACGTCATCGATAATAAGATCATTCACCTGTTGGTTTCTTGCTATTTGCATTTATTCAGAGTTGCTTAACAGTAGTTATTTTCTGCATATTAATTACAGAAAACCAAATATTTAACATAATATTTTTAAGAAATAAGTTAGTGCTTTGATTATAAAAGCCAAAATTATCAATATCATTCATATCTTTTAAAAAATTTGTATGATGATGCAAAGAGTTTCTACCCAATTCGATTAATATATTTGACTGGTCCTTCATTCGAACCGTTGTGTGTTCGGGGAATTTGAACACGCAAATTATTTCGCATCCAATCCCTATAAATTTGCCAGCATATGAACCAAAATTACCCAATATAAAACAAAATTAACTTTAAATGATTCAATACCGTGATACAGGCATTGCCTTACTAATCAATTGATATATCAACGAAGCTTGTAACAATGTCCACGGGTTGAAACAGAAGAACACAAACGAATTGATCACAAATAATGACATCATTATACCGATTAAATATTTATTGACTTTCTGAAAAATTAATTCATCATTAGGGCGAGATTAAGTTAACGAGTAGGAGGCAATCATCAGAGGACGATTTGATAGTTGAAAAAGGAAATGTTGAGATTTTGTGACAAAAAGAGGATTCAATCATTAAATGGTAGAATTAAGAGAGTGCACTAAAACATATTCTACAGAATACAAATTGTTTCATTTTATTTATGATCACATTAAAATTCATTTTCATCAGAGGAGACGTAACGCATAATTTTGATTATTACAAATTATTATCTGTATACGCTTCATTTATAAGAATCAATAGGGCCAAAAAATGAGAAAATATCCGCTTTAATTTAACTACTAGGAGAACTTTTATACACGTTTTTGATAACCGCTTAATGAGACTGGCGAACGCTTAGACAAAATCACCGAAGCATGACTCGAAGCCACGCCCAGTGTGTGACGTGCCAGTCGTCAGCTGAAACTCCAACCCTTTCTATTTTTAAGCTAATTTAACAGCAAAATAGAGGCAATAGCATGACCGAAAGAATTTCAAAAAATGATATGCAACTGCTCAATGATATCAACTTTTCCTTCTCAGTCGTCATTTTTATAATATTCACATTTTAGAACATTGGTTTAGTGAACAAGTGTTTATTTAAGATTTTTATTTTATCATTTTCGCATTGGGTCAAAAATCTTTAAAAAGCCATGAAATAATTCATACAAAAGTTTCATCCTCACGTTTCATAAAACTTAATTGTTTGATTGGAGACAATGACTTCATGTTTATTGTTTAAGTCATCTTTCTTCGGAAAACACCTTAAAATTATAAGGAAAATAGTGGCTAACAATTGAAGAAAGGACATAATATTTACAACCAAATTCAAATGACCCTTGTTTATGTGTACCATACAGTTTTGATAGTGTGACGGTCTTTTTTTCATAAAAGATCAATACACTCTCAGGTCAAAGATACGTATCCACAAGTAATCAAGGCAGTTTGTAATTTGAGTTTAGATAAGTAGATAATCACGTACTGAACGCATTAGTCAATCATTAGTTCGATGTCTTTATTACGCTAATTTGAGATAAATCAGAAAACGTCCTCCCCTGACTAATATAGTTTGTTCCGGTAAGTTTAAATATTTGGAGTTTAAACAAGGCAACGTGACGTTTGAAAAGGTCAAAGTGTTATTTGTTTATTCTTTTGATTTCATTTAATGTAAAAGTTTGAGAATGAACGAACTCGTATTACCCAGCTTTCAAAAGTTGTAAGGGTACTAAACGACCTTCTATTTAATACTATGTTTATCAATCGAGTTGAAGATTAAATATAAAACCATTTTAATATGAAATACTATTAAATGGCAGGGCAATTAGTATTCTGTTTACTACTCGCCAACAAATATCAATAAACATTGCCGATAGAGTCTTGAAACAAACAGTTTCTCAAATTGACCGCCATTGTGAGGGGTGTGCTAACATTGTGACGTCACAACTACGCGCTATTGCGACGTCATACTTGCAGGGGCATTACGCTTTTTAGATATCGCAGTAGAAATATTACACTGCATTATCTTACATTCAACATGTATTTGGTCTCTGAACAGTACTAATACATTATTAACCCTTATAAGGAACGTTTGAAACAAAGATCAGTCAAATGGCCGACCGTGGCATTAAGCATATAAAACGTACATGTAGTGCTGCCTTTAAATAAGGATCTGCTTGATAGTGATTCATTTATCTCTTTCCGCTTTTAAAATCAGTGCACTCACTTATTTTAAAAAATGTTATTAAATGGGACGTCGTTTGCTTTTCTCTATCTTAAAAGCTTGTAGAATAACAAATATCTGTATCAAAAATCAAACTTAACTACAAATACGAATGACACCGAAGGAAAAGCAAACCTAAATCTTGATATGTGTTATTTGCAGAGTGTGTTTTATCCATAAATTTTAAGTCAGATGAACCTTCGGTCACCCCTCATCTTGATTTATTTATCATTTGCAGTAAAATGAGCGGTATAGTGCAGCGGTCAGTACGTTCAGCTTCGGATCAAAGGATCATGGGTTCGAATCTCGCCAGGAGCCCGGCATCTTTATCCGCAGTAGAGCATTGTTCTAAATCCCCTAAAGAGCTACTCCGTGAGTTGTTGGAGTCATATATATATATATATATATATATATATATATATATATATATATATATATATATATATATATATATATATATATACAGTACCACCTGTCACTTGCTAATCAATCAAAGTCTATTGTACATTATTACATTGTTAAGCATTTGTACCTATATATTTGCCATGTTGAGAAAACTCCACACTGTTGAAAAGACTTAAAATGATATCTACAGCAAGTGTCGTCTGAAGTATTTTATTTTCAAATATCTTTTTACTTCACGTGAGACCTTCTTCACCTTTTACCTATATATATATATATATATATATATATATATATATGTGTGTGTGTGTGTGTGTGTGTGCCAAACTTAATCAATGGTGTCATTTGATCGACTGTTACCAAAAAGACACATTTTAAAACTTGTTGGTTTTAACAGTGACAAATTGAAGGTAGGACGTCGCAATTATGATCGAAAACCGGACAGTGGCGCGCGTCAAATTTTCAAACGTAATTTTAGAGACTTATCTTAAACAGCCAGGAGGGCAGTTAGGAGTTGATAGTGTATGTTAGGTTATATAACTAGTATCCATTTATATTGGATACAACTCTGTGCTGTTTTAAGATTTTCATGGAAAACCAGTATTTTTCATATTAGTTAAGTTAAGATGTTTCGATTTATATCACCACATATAACATTTAGGGTCGTATCAAAGGTAAATAATATGTTATGAAAATCACGGAGTGGCTTCATAAGTCTAGAAATGTCGGTAAGTCTAGTTGCCACCACACCACACCACGATGAGGTATTGAGTCTAGTGGTGGATGAAAATCACGGAGTGGCTCTTTAAGGTTATGGTGCAATGTTACAGTATCACAGTATCACCAATGGAACGCTAGGTCCATCGCATGAACGTAGGTTTCACCGAAATACACAGCCACAATAGTGCTGCGGGATTTCTCCTTGCTATAAAACTGGCAGCCGTGATTTAAATGAAATACCCTTGAAAGCAGTGTTAAACCGGAAATCACCTTAACATTACAGTACATATAGCCAAAGATGAGACTTTGCCTCAGGTTCAGGACTTCTTTTAGTGATAACCATAGAGAGTGTTTAAGTAGAAATTGTAAAGTGCCGCAAGTGCGTTTAAAGGGAGGATAGGACTTTTGAAGAATTTTTTTTAATGATTTATTTCTTTTTGAATACATAGACAAATACATGACATTTCTTTTATGGATAAACATTTTCAATATAAACACACAAACACATATAAACATGAGTACAGACAAAGTGCAAAGTAAAGAGATTGACAATTTAGTATAGACTTTATAATACTTCGGGACCTGGAATGTTTATACATTCCTTGAAGTTGCAGTGTATCTTAATTAAAACGATTATGGCACACCGACCAGAATTTCATGAATTCAGAATACTTGCACTGTGAGTAACAAATGAATTTGTCAATTTCATAAACGTTCTTTAAATCTGGTTTCATGAAATAATAATGTGGTAAAGCTCTTTTTAATTTCGATACCTATATGTGATGCTTAACTGTTATTTTGTCAGGTTTAAAATCGTATTTCGTCTTTCGGGATATCCGAGGCATATATAGCGTTTTGAAAAGTTTAATTTAGAATCTGTTTTTTTTGAAGAATTTTGATTTAGGTCTTTTCTAGCTAATAAGTGATCACGAAATATATTTTATAATATATTTGTTTGATGTGCTTAAACAATATGCTATTACCTCGTGAATTTCATATCACATAACCCCACGTGTACTAGTTATGCACGGTATAAAATACCAGTTATCAAGACGTACCTTCAATTTCGACGAAATAATCAAAGGGGCTCAAACTTTTCAACTTTCGAAATTTGTTGACCTATAAGCATAACATATTTACATCAATGAACAATATTATCGTAATATTTTATTTCGTACACCAAGAGTGAACCAGTACTTATAAATAAGGTTCCACATATATATGAAGACATGCATAAAAGTAAAACTTATGAACCAAATCTCTTCAACAGAGATCATCTTGTCATAACATAATAGTCGTGAAAGGTAATATGGGTTCAGCTTTGGTGCAGGTCAGCGAGAAAAGGATCGAACGGATCTGGGAAAAGAGGGAAAGAAAGGCACAGTAAGAAAAAGACGGCAGGTTTTAGAACGACTTAAATTCTACCCGTCGACCTGTCCTGGTTTAATTTCTTTCTACCAGGAATAGTTCCGGGGAACTAGTTATCGAAGCACGCAAAACCATAACACCACTATAAGGTATCGAGTCTCGTGATAGAGGTGAGGTGATATGGGGTTTAACGCCGCTTTCAAGGGTTAGTCTAAACATATTTTATTCAGTAGAAAGGGATTTGTAAACAAGCCACAGTTCACTTATGTCGCGACCGCTAGTACTATTGCAGGGAGGAAGCCCGCAACACTATTGTGTCTAAGTATTCCGCTTCGGCTGGAACTAGCAAACCATGGGTGGTACTTCGCTGAAATTCAGTGCAGCATTGCACCCACACCTGACTGCGTGTAGAACAGTTCTCTCCTGCAGACAAATTTGCCGAGCCCCTGGCGGGATTCGAACCACGGACCTTATGATCGAATGGCGATGAATAGAGTAAATGCACAGTGACACAACTCGGTGCTTACGCTAATGCCATCACAACCTTTATTCTATTACGAGCATTACCTCCTAGAGCTAAAAGATTAAAAGTATTGCATAGTCATAGTTGAAAATGCAAAATGAAACGTTTTTATCATATGTCTGGTTCTGTCGAAGACACTTTATTGCATGTGTTACATACTACTTTGTTGTTCTAAATCATATGTATCTGGGGAAACCTTTACCATTTTTTACACTTACAGTTTCGATGTCATTTGACATTTCCTTTTTATTGGAAAGAGTATAATCTTTGACCCAAAGGGACCTAACTTGACAGTTCTCATTTTAAAGCCACATATTTCCCCCCTGGGTTCCATTATAAGCCTGTGACATAAGATAACTAACATGATTATTGATGTTTTTATGTATGTTTTGTACTTGACAACTGAAGCGTTTCTGTCAATTTACCTTAGTGGAATTCTAACTTTTTGTTTTCTGACTCATACATATTGACTTTTTATTCATGGATCTTCGGATATTTTTTTGGGATATAAGAAACCTTAAGTCTGTCAAGAAACCTTTAATTGTCATGGAAATCTAAAGTTGAGTTCAGTTTAAATCCCTAAAGCGAGAGCCACGGTGCACTTTTAATAGTGTTAAGCTTGGCAAGATTTTGTAATATCATTTGATTGCTTGGTACTGCTAACGAGAGTCGAGAATTTTCTAATACATAGATGTGTAGAGTAATATATTTATGTATTTTGTTATGTATTGATGTAAAATGTAGAGGTATTTATATATAAGCCATTGGCGCTTATTTACCGATCCATATTCAATTTTTTTAATAAAAAATATGTTTACACCATATCTTTTAATATTGTTTTTATCGCAGTGAATGATAAGACGGACAGATGAGAAGGAAATGATATTCATCTTCGATTTCAATTTTACTGATCAATTTGAAAGGTCAGGGTTGTTCATTTTATGGGTGACCTCGTGACCAGGGGTGACTGTAATCGTGACATAGAGGACGTGACGCGAATGTTGTGTGCCATAGAATAAATGTTGTTTTTAAACCTTCTGTTTGGTTTTTCCTTGTGTGTTATTAGTTTTCGTTTATGACACAGGTACCAAACAAACATTGAAATAAAACACAACATCTTTGCGTCCGGCAGTTGAAATGTATTTACATATTACTTATATAAATATACAAACAGACACACACAGAGATATATATATATATATATATATATATATATATATATATATATATATATATATATATATATATATATATATATATATATATATATATATATAACAATATAGTACACAACGTGTCTCGTGGCATTTTAATTGTTGTGTTTGGACACAGACCCGGTCTCTGAGGAACTCAGCTTCTCCAGAATATTCACCAGAACACCCTTAACATATAATGACAGTATAACTTATTTTGCCGAACAATCAATATGCGAGCGCACATAAAATCTTTTCCACACCTACCCCTATTACATTTCGTCTAGATAATAATTTCACCTTACTCCTAACAATGTTTCTGCTTAATCTCAACTGAAATCTTTATCATTCCCAATCTGATCAAAATGAAATCATTGATGCCCACCTTGTTCATTTAACGGGCAAGAGATACGTCTAGTCACTTGTTTCTCATCTCAGATCTGATGTAACCCCATGCCCACAGGAAGTTATTATATGACCTATTATTATCGTGCTTTCAAATTTCTGAAATTAATTAGAAAGTTCTAACATCGCTTTTCTGAGTGACACTTCGGAAAGTATATATTTTTCGAAGTTTATAAAAACACAGCGGCTGAGCAGAAAAAGTTCCTTACCATAGTTAACCTAAATAAAAAGGTATGTATTGTCACACAAGTGTTTTGTGCAGATATTATTTATAAGAAAGATTATTTCGAATTTTCTATTTTAATTTTCTTTTATCAAATCTTATTTTTATTAATATCTACTTTTATTGATTAGCCGAAGTGACAGTGACAGTTATTAGAATTCACTCAAATTTATGGTCATTTCCTGTTCATGGTTTATGTGATCCCGGATTTATAGTGAATTCCGTAGATCATAGAGAAGTGAAAAGTTACCAATTAAGATTAAGCATCCTGCGACATCAGCGTAAATGAATCCGCTGATCCAGCTCCTTCCATATACCCTGTTCTCTTTCGAGTCAAATCCCCGGTACGGCTGGCACGGCTTGATGTTCGTGGCTGTGCTTACCTGTTATTGTTTAAGCCAATGAAATGTCGTTATCCAAAGAGCTTGAAGCTACTCTTTTGAACTTGTCGGAATTTTCCATCCGGGTGGTGCCGCTGTTGCTGGATGCGATTCGTCTCATTGGCTGGTTAGATAGCTAGCGAAACGAGGCTTTTGGCCTAAAGGATATCAGGGTATATCGAAGGAGCTCGATCAGCGGATTCAGTTACGCTGATGAAGCAGGATAAAGATTAAGCAGCGCATCAGTAATTGGATTCCAATGAGATTGGGAGTTTGTCGAGGCTATTTCAGTGTATTTAATTTTATTAGCTACCCAGGACTATGTATGCACTTGTAAGTATATATGCCAATTAAAAGCACTTTGGTTGCTCTTTCTGTTTAGTGTGGCAGGGAACCCCTCTCACAAAAAGGTAGTATTGAAATCATTTTTGTTAAGACCCAGCGAATTGCTACTGACAAACCCAATAATTATAGCCTAATGTGAATGTAATTTTGGTGAATCCAGGGTGTTAGTGGAGATTATTAGAAACGTACACCTTGGTCAGGAGCAATTGATTATCTCCAGCCAAGGTAAAATCCCTCAGGAATGTTAACTATCTGTTATCAGTTCAATGCAATACACTTTTTAGTTAATGGGGCAGTGACGTGTCTTTTTAAAATAATATTTTATTCAAATTTTCCCCGATTAGTTTGCGCTTAATGGATTATATTCAGAGGGTTAAAATATGTTTATACTCAACACAATCATGTGTTGGTGTAGTGGAAATACTCAAGTATTAATCAAAAACCGTTTATGTTTGAAGACCTTTTAACCATGTCAGGGAATGAGATGGAATAGCATATATTAACCGATCATAGTACATTTCTGTTCAAAACGTTTTTTTAAAACGATTGACATGTAAATGGAAATATTTATTTCCTGAGAACACTTTGGATATCTGTAAAAAGGTTCTAAAAGTTCTAATTTCTAATTTAAAAGTAACAAAATTTAGGAACAGCTATTTACAATCGATATCTTAAAATCAAAGTAACCAAATGCCACAAAGTTGGAGTCTATACATTGAGGTTTTCGTTTCCAGATAATCAAGTGCTGATAACATTAGTTTTGAAAACTAGTCAACGTTGTCCTGTTTTGGCAAAAATATACATTATCTAGGAAATCATTTAAGATATTATCAATGTTCAAGTCGTTCGAAGACAGCTTTGCATTATTTGTACTAAGCTTCAGTAATCTCGATTATCCTACAGTGATATTTTCAGAGGGTAGTAACATTTGCAATAAATATCAAACGAATAAAAAGAATGAAAACTCAAGTATAGAAATGTGCAATTTTTATTCTTTAGATTAAGTGACCAATTACTTTCTATTTAGAAAAAATTATATGCGCATAAAAAGGCTAGTGTCTGCATGCTATCATTCAAAGTATCGAATTGCCATTAATGTTCAATGGTGGGTTCTTCTTCATATTTATTTCCAATGTAATTTTATCATTTGCTAAGTTTTTATCTGAGTAATTTTGTAAAACCATTTTGAACCCCACTGTTACAGAGTCATTAACAAGTCATTAACAAAATGTTCGTGTAATATTTTCAGTAATAAATAGATTAGGAAACAAACATGTATGTGTTTAACATCTCACCAAACATGATTTGTCGGAAAAATATTTGAATAGAAATGAAAGGTAAAAATATGGTCATGACATTTGCAGTTCAAAGGAAATGATGAAAACATTGTTCAGCCGCTGTACGATTAAAACGAAATAATCTCAGGAGATTAAAGGATATTTATTGAAATGTATACGCAGATGAACATTTAAACGTTATGAATATATAAAATTTTCATGGTTTTACATTTACCTTTTATCGCCAGTACTACACAGTTCAAACTACGTAAATTCATAATTTAACTATGGCTCTGTCCAGGTGAATTTTAGCTGATAAATGACACGATTTAATGTTCCAGAACAAAGTTTAAGTTGTGTAAGAAATTGAAGAGGCTGATTTCCATCTCTAAACCAATATCAAAAGGCAAAAAGCGATTCATAGGGCTGATATCATCATCATATTGATGTTCACTCGCCTGAAAAATATTGTTTTTTTCGTACAACAGGCAATTGTAGTTGCATGAAAACTAACCATATCAAACAAATTTTTAAAGGCAACTTGTATCGAAGCACAACACAATTTCAATTTCTATTTGCAATTACATTCGTGCACAAGATCTTGAAATTAGTGTATTATTGGTAATCCATGACTAAAACCTTTCCTGGCATATATACAATAATTGTGCAATGCAAAAATTTATTGTATTCATCCAAAACATGTTCCGGTTTATTTTCACATTCACAGTAACTATCTAAATCGCAATGTTACATTATCTTAGGTTTATTCATTGCCATTAAAATTCCTTTGTTTATCGATAGCTAAATATTCAGATAGCCTCTATATATCACTCAGTTGAATATTGTATTAGAAAAGCTTAGATTAAGCGACGCTGGTTCTTGTCGAATTGATAATGAAATACTCAACATATTGAACATTCAATCTTAACATACAGAACATAACGTTTATTTCAAATGTTGAAAGAAGAACTTTGGTCTTAAAGGGCTTGACATTGTTTATTTTATTATTTTTATTACAAATAAAGTTTTCAATTACTTCTCAGATGCATTGTTACTCTTTTGCGATGGACAAAGTGAAAAATGTTTAATTAATTACAGATTGAGAAAAGCATCTTCAAAACAGTGTCAGAATACAGAAAATGGTCTCATTTGAGTAAAATACTAGAAATGCTATTTTATGTCCATGTTCTAAATAATAAAGTAGAATGTTATTAGCTATAAAAGTTTTTGAGTTACCCCGAATTCCACTATATATTCCAGTGAAAACATTAGAAATAGTTAAAGAGTTATATCTCAACGAACTACGTCAATATCAATGAAATTTTAGATTAAGCTTGAAAGATGAACATCAGAATAAGTAATTACTTTATCTTCAATCGAAATCACTAACCAATAGAACCGCTGCGGAGCGAATATTATCTTGTTCTAATGAGGTTCAACCTTTTTCAACTCACTGAACGAGAGTACCTTTTACCATTGCTCTACAGTCAAGTTAAACGAATAACTAGGCTTTCAGAGTAGAGGTGAGTTGCTAGATAAATATTTGTAAAACATTATTTAAATTTAAATATATTTGTTGAAAACATTTTTTTATTGGTTCCATGTATGGAACTCTGTATGAATTGTTTTTAAATCAACAGGAATGACATTGTTTGTTTATTTTTAAGACTTAATGATGTCATGATTAATATATGTTGCGTTAAGAAAATACCCTTATAGCTGAAATATTACTATAAATGTCACTTAAGAAGTTGGTGTGATGAAGAAATAGGAAATGTATTGACTTACAACTTCTCTATTTAAAAAGGACGTCAAGCAAGTGATACCGAACGTCACAACACTTTGACTATGTACATCTTATAACGCAATCAGTTGCCAAAGCAAGTTGTCAAAGCTAATCCCTACTAGCAACAACCTCATTGTCCATCTGGTTTCATATCTATTAAAAAATCATTTTTTAAATCAACCCATGTACTTGTATGAACATGCCTTAAACTATGTACATAATCTCAGAGTCGTTAAGTTAAGTATCACTTGCTTGATAACGGTTAAAGTATCTACACTGAAACGTCGCATCTTCTTGCAATAAAGAAGTTGTAAATCCATAAACTTCTTATTTCGTCAACGGAAATATTGTCCAAGTAGAACTTAACAATTCTTCCTTTATCCTCTAAATAAAATTTTTAAAACTGTGTCTAAATTTGTAAAAGATTACAATCATTCATTTGGAAATACTTCTTTCACGGGATGAAAGTGTTTTTCTATTGCATATAAAAACTAAAGCAATAAAACTAGTATACCTGGTCCCATCCTGCTTCATCAGCGTAACTGAATCCGCTGAACGAGCTCCTTCCATATACCCTGATATCCTTTAGGCCAAAAGCCTCGTATCCCTAGCTATCTAACCAGCCAATGAGACGATTCGCATCCAGCAACAGCGGCACAACCCGGATGAAAATTCCGTTGAATTCAAAGGAGTAGCTTCAAGCTCCTTGGCTTAAACAATAACAGGTGAGCACAGCCACAACATCAAGCCGCGCCAGCTGTACGACAAATTTGGCCCGAAAGAGATGGGGTATATGGAAGGAGCTCGATCAGCGGATTCAATTACATGTACGCTGATGAAGCAGGATGATCTGGTCCATTTTTATTTCCTTTTTTACATGAGGCAATTATCTTCTTTTTTTTTTAGAGCGTTGTACTTCTCGATGTTCGAATTACTGTATTTGTCTTGCAACTCATCTCCTCCTACGTTTTCTCTCTGTTTATCTTCTTAGTTTATCTGAAACTTTACAAAAGCTTTGGATATATGACAGTGATGCACATCTGCAGTTTTCGGCGTGTGGCAATTCATATTTGTGGAGATATAAACCGTGATTTAGCATGGTCGACTTTATATTTCAGATTGACCATTAGATATGGACAATTGTATTTTTCCATATGAACTATATGTTGATAATAATGTCGAGTACACTGAACTGGAGTTAAAGTTTGCATCGAAAGGACATCTGGCAGGGGCGTTGTACTCTCAGTGCACGCTTGTATCACCTTTGAAACATTGCTTTTTACTCGCCCGTTTAAGATACTTCAGTGTAATATTTATACGGCGATATTAAACTTGGGTAATACCGCTGCACGTAAGACGTCACAATGACGGCAAAGTCGCGGAAATGTTTCGTTTAGTACACTTTCGGCAACCATTCTTGATTGTAGAGGTCAAGTAATAAACAGAATACTAAACTTCCTTCAATTTTATACTATTTCTATCAAACTCGTTTATAATTTGCTATCAAACTTGCTTTCGCTCGTTTCATATTTAATCATTAACTCGTTTAATAAAAATAGTATTAAGTGGAAGGTCGTTTAGTATCCTCTATATATCCATGGTCTTTGATTTAACTTTAGCGTACTTTATCTGAAGCAACGATTAGTTAAATCTGTATCTCTTGACTATCTTGTCAGCAATGATAGTGGGGAATTATATCGCCCTTTGATTGGTTAACGTCAGTTTGTAGTTACCAGCTCCTTTAGCCTTACATCATAATACAGCAGGGCGTATTGATATCCTCATCTTTTGTTAGTCAATGGCTTCTAATTTGTGCTGCAGTTTTATCTCTGGAAGTTAAGGAGAGTATGAACTAGCAGGATTATTTAGTTACCTTAGGAGAGTGCAAGAACTCCTCGCTGGATTGTGGACATCAAAATTAAGTATATTGAGCTGTGTACTTTTGGCAAGGGATGTCATTTGTGCAACAACCGCGCTCTTGTTTATCTTTTGCAGGTATACAGCTTTAAAAATGTGCATAATACGATAATTTTAATTTCAGGGACTACGTAGCTTCACTATGTGGAAAAGTGTTGTGGTCTTCGCAGTGATAATGAGAATTGGTTATGGTAAATCGTCTTACCTGCGCTTCCTACAGGACGAACATTTCTGCCCCAAACATCTTCACTACCTGGTAACCATCAGATGTCAGTCAGGTATCCAGTGTGCAGTAGGTTGTTTGAATACCTTGGAGTGTATGACTGTGGATGTGAAATCAGGCGCTCTGTACAAACCAATTGAAGATTCCTCACGAACACAGGTGATTGTCTTTCCTCGTCACCTAAAGCAAAGTTGATAGATTCAACCATGTTAAATTGTATCTAAGGATAGGATTAGCTCTATAATGGTGACCAGTGGTCAGCTCATTATCTCAACCCTGCAGGAGGGAAACATAAAGACCTTTGTAATAAAAGAGCCATCGGCTAACACTAACCATTACGGAATATACCGATTATCTACTATCTTCGTTTACATCTTGTACTTTATTTCGCATTCATAAGACGATGGTATTTGACGTCACAGGTAGTGACCTTGCTTAAAAGTTTTTAAATCGGACAATAACTCTAAAAAACGCCAATGAAATATGCCAGGGGCGATTCTGTAAGTATTGTTCCTTTTTCAGGACCTGAATACAAGAAGTGAGTCTTGTTCAATTAGCACTCTCATCATCTTCAAAGGAGACGCATATCTCAGTCGCAAGAAAGGTTTGTATCAGTAATAGGAAATTATTCAGTAAGTGGTGTGAAGTGATGATTACAAATCTTGTTTCTCTTGTGTATCATAACGTGTAAAGAAAACGTTTCCGATCCTGTTTGTCTTAATTGCTTGTTTATACACATCGTAAATATGGGATCTGTCTTTCCACATTTTACTTGAAAGATTTGCCAATATTATTGCAAAGTTTGAAAAATTCCTTAATACTAGCCGAACAGTGAAATAAATGTAAGCATGATCAAAGGTGTTCGAATCTCGTATCATACTGTGCTGTTTCCATAGACCAGACACTGCACCTTGCAGCTGTATAATTGGGTACCTGGAAACAGGATGAAAGTATTCTGACCTACAACGTTGCCCAAAGCGCAAAATTGCTATAGTGAAAGTACTTCCTCCAGAATATTTATTTTGCACTCTGTAAAATTGCACGTTTGAAATGTCAACGTTTTCAATATTCATATGCCTGTTTACAAGTAGATCGTAGACCTGGAACATTCGTTATCAAGTTTACCTTAATCGCACCTCTTTTTGTACCTTTACATTTCCCACCAGACAGGGATACGCTTTATCTCGACGTTCTCGACGGAATTATGTTTTCTAGGATAAATCATATATATATATATATATATATATATATATATATATATATATATATATATATATACATGTATATATATATATATATATATGTAGCAGAGGTGACATTGATCCTAACAACTCACCTTGACGACTTCTCCGTCAGGATGTCTCTGAACCAAGTCTATCTTGACAAATCATCTTGTACAAACCGCTAAGGCCTGGTTGCTTCGTTAGAACAAATAGCAAGGGAGGATTTGTCCTTAACCCACCTCCATGTAGGGCTTGAACACTTTGCAAGGTCCGGATGGAACTCAACCGTTGACAGTGAACAGGGTGAAAATACCCTGAATCCGTTAACCGGATCCCTTGCCGGATCCTCCGGATCCTCGCAACAATGGTATACTGGGATCCGGAGCCGGATCCCTCACCGGATCCGGGATCCGGCCGTACACCGCCGGATCCCTTGCCGGATCCCTTGCCGGATCCCTAGCAGATAAGAATACGGGGATCCGGTGCCGGATCCCTCACCGGATCCTAGATCCGGACGGACACCACCGGATTCTCTACCGGATCCTAAGTAGATAAGAATACTAGGATCCGGAGACGGATACCATACCGGATCCTCTCCTTATAGCGATGTAGGAATGTAGTTGAGAAATATGAAGTTTTGTAAGTTAAGTAAGCTTTTGTCAAAACGTTGTCTGAAGCAACTAATACACAATGCATCTTTGACAACTTTAACATATTGTTTACATGATATTGTCATATAATTGCCGTTTGCATTTATAAAGAAAAAGAACTGTTGAGTTCTACACTCTTAAAACATGTCTTTGTGAAAGTTTGTTAGCCAAAGGTGACAAAGTAAGGTTTAAATGATAGATGTTTTGATGATGAGATTTAAATTGACATACAATTTTTTGAAAAACAGTTTTTAATCGGAATCAGAATTCAAGGGGTCATATCGTATTAGAATTTATTCAAAATATTTTCTGAATTAACCAATGTAAGATACACTATTCAGCACCAGTTGTCACACTTAAATGCACACTCATCACACCTGTGGGTCAGTCCACATATCAACTTACCTAATTACGGTATGACATTAGTGTGTACCTGAGGGTAGTGTTCGTAGATATTTCATGTTTGATTTTATATAAACATATAGATAGAAAGTCAAGTATGCACCTGCACAAAGGTAATTGCAAAATTGTCAGATTTCAGAAAATTCATGAAACCCATTTTGTGATTGAAATCATATACTTTCTTTAACTCATTAACGCCGAGACAGCTTCACGGTTCAACGCCGGGCTGCTGACCACAGGCGCTGCTCGCTGTAGCGAAACCAATTAGGTCAAAGCAAATCGGCGAGTGTTGAACGGAAATTGACTAGCCTTGTACCATAAAGTCTTTATTGTTTTATTGTTTCATGAAGATCAAATGCAGGTGCTGAATGTGGATACTTTACAGGAATATAACAGGTGATATTTCACCATTGAGTTTTTATCTTGTGGTCCGATTTCATTTCATAAACATATTCAAAGATGATCATAAGAATGGGAGAGAGTGAAATTGTTTTCATTGTCTCACCAAATGCAATTGACAAGTAAACTGCGTAAGATATCGCACCTTCTATATTGGTCAAAAGGTTTTGAGAGACAATTTCTTTTACGTATACCTAAACAACAGTACTTAAAGAACAACAAAAAAAATAAACACAGACACACACACTTCCATATAATGATATATATAGTATATACACTACACCCATAAACAAACTACCCCCTTTCTAGAAATTTCTAGAACGTATCTAGAACGTATCTAGAAAATTTCTAGAACGGATCTAGAAACTTTCTAGAACGGATCTAGAAACTTTCTAGAAAATTTCTAGAACGTATCTAGAAACTTTCTAGAAAATTTCTAGAACGTATCTAGAAACTTTCTAGAAATTTCTAGAAATTTCGAGTTTTTATTTTTTTAGAGATATCAAAATAATTAAGATTTTTTCTGAAACTGTGTGTTATCATTTGCACAATTTGAAAAGATGAACTACTTATGTTAATTAGGAGAGAAGATATTCAATGTTAAAGTTTCCCTCCTCTACAACGCATCCTCATTATAACGTCCCCTGCTAGCGGAATGCTACGCATGCTTACGCGCTTCCGGCTCCCACTAATGAGCTGTTACGCGTCTTGTCCTGCATCAAGAATTGGATGCATTGACATATGCAATGTGTTTGACAAGTTCTATGGTTGTAATTGATTGTTTATTGCTTATTGTTTATCTCATATCTGGATAATACAGTTGGTGCATCTGAGATAGTAAACCGCTGCTGATAATATTGATCGTTAGCTTATGTCAACAACTTAGTCAGCGTACAGCTTTGCCTTCAAAAGTAGAATAAGAAATGAAAAAGAAGTATACTTGATATAATCAATTAATGTTGTAATGTAAAAAAATTGTAATGGTTTTGAATAGCTTTATAAGGCGACATAAACAAAGCCCTTTATCACATCGAAAGAAAACGTACGTACTATCTATCTAAATCTTCTATGTTCATTCATGTAAGTCAAAAGCATTGATCTTTCTTAGAAGCCTCGACTGAAATAAAAGCTTTGTATCATAAATCTTGTAATTGATTCACTTAAAACGAAATCTGAGAGGGTGTTGTATTATGCATTTTAGTTATGTGAGGTCCAAACCTGGGTCCAGACCAGCATTCAAATATTTTTGGGGAGAAAAAGTTTAAAAGCTAGATTGGTAAAGCTTCGTTCTTGCATACTTGACATGTTTCCATCAAAATAATAAATACGTTTCGGTTTCTACTTTGAATTTCATGTGAATGAATTATGATTTTTATCCCGCGTAATAAGGGACCATTACACAACAAAACGATAAAAGAACGTTTCTCTCTGTTAACATAATTAATAGATATAAGTATACAGATAGCATTATTAGTTCTATAAAGCGTCGCTATTCTTCGATGTAATTATGTTATTATTATTATCTTTCTATGTGTGCTAAATGTTTAATGCGTTGCACTATAGGAGCTGGTGCCTACAAATCAGTATTCAGTATTCTTCTGATCATAAATAGCAGGATGTTTATATACAAAATAAGCAATTTGTGATCGGATCACAACGCATTTTCTATCTGTTACCCCTATTGTTCAGCAACTCGGTATACTTAAAAAATGCATAAACGGGATTACCTTGGTTTCTTTAGTCCCATCGTTGACAACTTTGTCTGCCTGTATTTGGAAATCACTCTTATCAAACCAGCTGAGCATATTGTCCATGGGCGAAAACAGGACTTTTATTTGAGAGTATGTGCCCCATTGGTGTCACAAATACACAATTATGCGACCATTTGAAAATTGTCTACGGAATATAAGTTCTCTGTCCTACATTTTACATGTTTCATGTATGAAAATACGCGTACGACTCTCAACATTTTCCACCCTTGGAGATCTTAATTGAGGGGTGTACGCATGGTAAAGAGATCACGGTTATGTTCTAAAGTCACCCAATCATACGCGCTATGGAGTTGTGATGTCATTACGCAGATTTTCCTATTTTGCGTACCAAGATACCTTAGAATTTATGCCAAAGGAATTAGCACATTACGTGTCTTCTCTCAGTTCGTGATATTTAATCTGTAAACTTAACATGAGTGCAAATAATAACCAAAAAATAGGTGAATGAGACAAAAAAAACAACAACAAAAACCATTCTTGTTGGTTTAATATAGGACATATTTGAAGAGAATGATATTTTTATGCAAATCAAAAATACCCTCGTTTCTCCAAAGACTTAGCTTTTATAACTGTTTGTAGGGGGGGGGGGGGGGTGACTTATGCAAATAACCTCTGGCTGCTCTTTAGAAAATGAAAAGATTGTAAGAGTTAGTTCTCTGTCTCTAAATGAAAATATGAATGCACCGTTTACACGTACATAATGACATATCGGAATATTGAGAATAAAGGTGTAGGTGTAAGCAAGCATGCTTTTGACGTTTAATTCAATCATGAAAGTATTCACAGTTTTAACTAAGCAATTGTCGTCGTTCACATCAACTTGTCGCCGTTCTAGTTCTAGTTACAAACAAATTATGTGTATGTCTTTCTGGGATAATCTTAGGAAGTATTTTTTAATTTGTCGAAGATGAACGTACGCGTCGTATTATTTGACAACATAATTCAAAGAGCAATGCCGCTGTCCACTCACACAGTGAGTAGAGCTTCACAGTAATTCTCAAAGATGTATGTTTATATACTGAGTAATAAAACAACATATTCAAGATTCGATCAAAATAATGTTGAATAGTTTCATCCTCCATGGTATGGTTTAAGGGTTTAAATATATTATTTTTATTCCAGAATTGTGTTTGCTTCATAAACTTTTTGTTGAGAGACGGTATATCAGATTTCCTCCATGCTGTACATGTTTGTTAGTAATACTGAGTAGTAACGGATTGGAACAACATACATTTTGATAAAACAATTGATCTTTAGTATGAAAACTATATATTTATGTGTAAACTTTTATAAATGATCAAACTAGTCTAAATAGCGAACAATATATTTTGCTGTTTTAAGTACATCATATTTGAGGTGTTCATATTCTATGAATGCAGTTAATCTCCCAAATTCCCAAATTTTGCTATTTATATTTTTAATTGATACATGAAAAACGGCCATATAAATGTAAGGACGTCGAAATTCTGCATACATTTTACATGTGTACCAGTTAAAAGTCCTAATTAATCCTGCCAATCAATATTTACATTTTTGCTTGATGTAAATAGGTTTTAAAAATCACGTTTGAGTCATTGACGCGCGTCACTGTCCGGATTTCGAACACCAATCGAGACTTTAACCTGTTTTATTGTCACTATACTGAACTCATAAGCACGAACGTCTTAATTTTTCTAAACAACCATCCCTTCTTGATAAAATAGCACTATAAAGAAGTTTGGCATATTTGACTCTAACAACATACTCTGTGGTCCTTTAACTGTTCTACGTTTTACAGTTATGCATTTGGAACTTTACCAAACAGAGAGATACAAAACTAATAAAACAAATCACTTATGTAACGTACTGTAAATGATCCTTATCGTTCACCTTCATTTCCTTTTTGACCAAATGAAACAATAAAACGATGAAGGTTCGTTCCTCATCCCCACAGCCTGAGTGGTGTTAATTGGCTAATTGGCTTCTGGTTCGACACCGCCTGTGAGTGTGACCCTGTGAGTGACCAGGCGTTAAGCCGTGAAGAGAGTCCAGTGTTTAATGAGTTTTGAAATTTAGTTAAGTAAGTTTAACCTGCAATCAGTCTGAAATGTAATTTTAATAACCTAATGCTCTAATATGTATAAATATAACCTTTGTTGCTCACGGGGGCTTTGTGATTTTCACAGTAAATTAAATCACATTTTTTTAGAGAAAACTTATTTAATTTCCATCTGACATTGATAACAAGTACCCGTTTAATAACCATTTCCTAATTTGATTAAAAACTCAGGAGGTATCCTCCAAGATTCCCTTAAACCGTAAACTCCGGAGTTGCTGATTGAAACCTTATACATAATTATAATTTAATATGTTATAAATAAATAATGTTTTCAACGATAACGTTTTTTTTAATGTCCATGTGTTTAAAGATACATATCAATTTGTATCATAATTTAGTAACAACTCAGTCATAATGACATGTACGCAAAGTTATGCTATTCACATATTTTTGTATGCATTTAATTATGTAAGAAAACAACAAAGAGATAATCCATTTACTGTCGATGGATTCTGCGTATTGATAGGAACAAAGTAGAAATTACATTCCTTTTCCCCTTACGATTTTACGTAGAAAAATGGATTCAGATGTATAACCGCTTTACTGGTAACGTCCGTGTTAGTAATCTACATTAGAATGTTTTGTAAGTTTGCAGTCATTTTAAAGTGACACAGAGTATGCATTCTGATTTTTCATATTACACAGATAATAGCTCAATGACCATGGGTCCTTAGTAAGGTTCTAATTGTCTCCCTTAACATTCATTTTTATCTCTAAATGCCAAAATCAAACATGTTTTCCTGTTTTCTAAATTTGGAAACGGAAATGTATGTTTAAGAGTTTAAACTATTTGGTCACATTTACATGTTCATTACTCAACACTTATTAAACACTACAAAACCATATTTGTATTTTTGTCTGCTGTAATTAAGTTTCCAAAATAACGTTTTGCTCAATGTCGCAAGTCACTGTCCGGTTTTTTTTATCATACATTACGACTGAAAATTGCTTATTGTCGCTATACTTAACTGCTAAAAATCTGGATGCTGAATTTCATAAACCACCACTACTTATCGATAAAAATAACACCATTCATAAAGTTTGACATACTTGACCCCAACAACATTTTTTGTGCCCCTTTAACAACAAAAAAATTGCAACAAGACATAGCGTCAGTACTATCATGTAACTTGTGAGTTTAAGTTGAAGTTTGTTCGACTGTGTAAGTTATGGCGAAAAACAAACATGTACAGTCATAAAATGCTTAACGAGATTTATCAAGGGTTACTATCTCTTTCACTCTTTCAAATACGAAAGGTTTTTAAAGGAATGATGACGAGTAACTGCAATAATAATTATTGTTTTACGTGCAATTTACTCAGTGAACCGTATCTCCCGAACAGGCAAGTGTACGGAGAAGCGTAACCTGGAAAGAACATGTCGAAATGTCAAAGTGAATTAACTGTGTATTCTACAATACACAACCGGGCTGTCCAGACAGAGACGGGAATGCTCATCTTTTGCTGAAGACGACTGCGACTGTGTTACGCAATTAGGGTCAACGAAAGGGGACATATTTATTACCATGGGACGGTAGAGGTCACAGTTTTAAACACATTTATCATATTCAAAGTAATGAAATTCGTTATATATAAATATGAATGTTATATCTCGCCTCGAAATATACATATACGGTTACTATTTTCATTACTTTTATGCTATAAGAAATCAAAATTAATGAACGCACGGTGTATTTGACTCTCTACAAAATCAAACCATACAAAGTTACTTGGAATGATGAATGAACAGTTGTTGAACTTTCATAGCTGTCATGTCTATCTTCGACATTTTTAAAACGGTTATTAATATCGAAACAAACAAATACATCAAATGAATAATTTTCTTATAACCGTGTAGTTCCACGACGGACAAGACTCCGTTCAGTGTATCCAGCGTTAAATGGTGTTGCATATAACGGTGTGGGCGATATAAGAGGGTGTCAACGTGAGTGGCAGGGGAGTTGATAAATGTTGCCTTAACAAAGTCATGAAAGACTACAGCATTGAATTATGTATCCAAAAGCCGTTACCGATAAAGACGATCGTTAGTTTTGATCATAAGCGGTGTTGCACTTGAAACAACGTAAGCGTTATGAACATCTTCTCGTTAAATGAGAGTGTTTTAACTGTAGGCCTACCGACTGTGTTGAAGATGAGATGCTTGTTTTTATTGAAACATTTCTATTCATGAAAATGTACAATTCATGAATTGATTGTCCAACAAGCTCCAAGGTGCTTATTTTAAGGCCACTCCGAAGCAATTACAGACAGACAGACAGACAGACAGATTGTTTATTACACGTCTCACCTCATTTACAGCTATTAAAAAAACATAAATATAGACATAAAATGAGCCATCCTTAGAGGATTATGAGAGACTAAAATAGCTATGTACACCTAAAACATATACAGAATAGAAATATATTAGACTAAAATAAAATGTACACATAATTATTTAAAAATACTAATGATAAAGTTGTAGGCGCCGTTCCTTTAAAATGTAAAAGCAGGTCTTGGCTGTTAATTTGTACAATAAAGGACTAGACATTAAAAACGAAAACTTTTTAATATCTGTAAAGTTTATAAAATTATTCTCTAAAATTTGGCACTGGTTAAGTAAACATGTTGTAAAAGACTTGTATAAAGGGCAAGCTAAAAGTACATGCATTTCATCCTCAACAACATTTAAACAGCGAAAACACACTCTCTCATCCAAAGACATATTGTTGTACCGTCCAGTTTCTATTAATAAGGGGGCAACACCGCATCTAAACATTGCTATAGCTCTTCTGTGTCCTCGTGGTATGTGTTCTGTGACATAGTGTTCAGCTCGATATTCTTGTTTAAAACTTCTGTATAGTCGGAGCTTGTTACCTCCCTTGCCATCACGCCCAGTCGGAAAGTCTAATTTCTCTTTCCATTCTGTGATATACTTCTCCCGTACTGCTTCCTGTACTCTGTGTATAATTTCTTTTCCATAAAGTCCATTTTTAATATCCGCAAATTCAACCAAGTTTAATTTGTTCAACTGTAGGTGGGTTCGTTTTATCCAATTTCCTTTTTTTCTTGAAGCCATCTGTTTTGTCCATTTAAAAATCTTTTGGGTAAGTCTGTCTGGACTTAAACTACTTAGTCTGGTGTACAGTCTCATCACAGAGCCCCAGAGTTTCATTGTTGCAGGTGACCATCCCATATCGCCCGCCACGGCAGCATTAGGCGTAGTTTTGCGCACCCCCATAAAAAACTTCATAGCCCTGGTCTGTAGTGTAGTGGCATATGTAGAGCTAGAAGTGGCCCAAATCGCTGCTCCGTAGTCAACTGTCGACCACACCATAGTGTCAAATAGTTTCCTGTATGTTGTGTAATCCATACCGCCCATGGACTTAAACTTGGATATTAAAAGTCCCAATGCTCGACCTGCAGAGCTAGCTACAGCCTTGGCCATCCTGGTGTAATCTATGTGTTCGGTTATTAATAAGCCCAAATAACAGTAACTGTCTGCTAGTTCTAGTGACGTAGAACCACATTGAAAATTAAAAGTCGTTCTTGGCATATTTACAGGTCTACAATGAAGAACTTTCGATTTCTCTGGGTTTATACTCATGGAGTTGTCCTCACACCAGCTGTGTAAAATGTCTAGAAGTAGTTTTAGGTCCGCTTCATCCTCAGCTAACAGCACCAGATCATCTGCATACGCTAGCACAACAAATGTTTCGTCCTCTACCTTCACACCAATATCGAGACTTTTCAGGGTTGTTATCAAATCGTTGATGTATACGTTGAAAAGGAGAGGGGAGAGAAGACAACCTTGTTTAAGTCCACTTGTGACGTTAAACCACCTAGTCATGTTTCCATTAATCCGAACACTGCTCTTCACACTCTTGTAAAGGGAGATAATAGATTCATACATCTTTCCAAATATTCCCATATCCGATAGTTTTCTCCACAATAACGACCTGTCAATATTATCATAGGCCTTTCTAAAGTCTATAAACGCTAAAAAGGTGGATTTCTTACATGCTTTCCGGTTTTCAACAATGGATGTAAGTGAAGATATATGTTCAACTGTAGATCGTCCCCTTCTGAATCCGTTTTGCTCCTCAGCAATGCAGTCTCTGGTTTCAGCATATTTATATAATCTCGTATTGAGTACCGAGCAGTAGAGTTTGTATGTCGAGTTGGTCAGTGAGATACCTCTGTAAGATAGGGGATCATATTTATCAGCACACGACGACTTCGGAATAGGGTTGATGATACTCTTCGCCCAGTCGCTTGGTATTTTTCCCCTAGAGAAACATATGTTAAAAAGTTTATGTAAAAAACTAATACTGGTGTTATTTTGTAAAACTTCAACAGGTACATTATCGCATCCTGGAGATTTCCCCTTTCTCGCAGATCGCACAGCCTCATGCACTTCATCAAACGTGAATGGGTTATTCAGCTGATAGGTATAGTTATCCACATCAGTTACTTCCCTTGACTCCGGAGTGAAATTAGACGCTGCATCTGAGTTGCCGTTATTTAGCAAATTACTGTAGCTGTCTCTCCACACGTTTAGCACTTACATATGCAGTCTAGCAGTCCGTGGTGAAATGGGCTGGGCATCTTGTCTGACAAAACAGAATATCGAAATACTAAGATTCTGGCGTCGTATACAAACGTCGCAGTGTAACATTGTATCAATCATTAATGCATGGTCACGCAATTTTAGAACTTCCTGGTATAATCGTGTTTTCAATTTGATTTCAAATTGGAATTTACCACTTGTAGATATTTTAAATGTCTTAAATGTTGACTTTGAGGTTGCAAAACAGTTGTTGTTACTCTTAGACAGTGACAGTTGGCATGCTGAATTATGGAATGATAAAGGTTTGATCAATGGTAACAAATTGCGGACTTACCGTCGTTTTAAGAATGTGTTGCAAGCAGAAAATTATGTCACCTGTAACCTGGATCGTACTTTTGGCATGTGACCACATGCAGGAACAGGTCTGGCTTTCTATGATATGTCTGTTTAACTTATCAGCGTTCAAGTCACCACAGCGGGCGAGAGTTGATAATCTAGCTAATTCATTTGAATTAACAATTTTATTGCCAGGAGTTAAATAATTCCATAGTTTTATTGTGTCAGGCAAAAAGATCTTGCATTTAACGCTGTCCTACATTTTACTGTTCGAACAGATGAATTTTCTCTGTCGTTACTGTTAGGTGTTGTAGGTAGAAGGTTACATTGATATTCAGGCGCGGGATTATTCTTACTTTTAAAGAACGTTGTCAATTTAGACATATCTACGTTCCGACAGGTTTTAGTAAGTTTGTTTGTACTGTTTGGCGATCCATCGAATTGCACTTGTGTGCTTTTGTGCCGATCGGTGGAATATATAAACACTGGGAAAAGCTTAGTTCAATAACGAGCGGTAAGCGGGTTGTGAGAAGATGTTATTTTTTAACTGGGCACCTAAAAGTTTTCCTCATACACTCATAAACAAATTAAACAGACTTGAAGAGGAAGTGTATTGACAACGTTTATTCCAGCTCGTCAACTGAAGCAGGGATCGTATAGACAGGGATATGAAACAAATAACTGACTGTACTACATTACTGCTACACGGGGGTTACACAACTCGTCTCGCTCATTAGCAGGTCACGCTCCACCGCACATGTCTATACGATCTCTGACTGATGACACAGGAGAAGAGCGAGATTACAGTTACTATTTTGACCAGACTTTCCAAGTACTAAATAACTTCCTTGAAGTGCTATAAACTACGTATGTCGGCGATCTCTTACATAATATATTTATTATCATTTCCTGTACCGAGACAGCTGTGTTTTATTGTTGTATACCTCGCTGGCTGGTTGATTAATTAGATAACATCATTGTTGAATGAAGCTTAACCGGTTCGTTCATGCAGGGTATAGCAGGTGGATTATGATACCGTATCTACGACAAAATGTAAATTATGCTGTTTTCATTATGTTCAATCTTAATCCAACTATATATTTTTATTTCATTATCTTTTTAATGTCAAAAGCATGTATCCACCTACATTGAATTGACGTAAAAAAATTTAATAACGATAAGTTAATCCAGCATAAGGACGAGATAATGTTTATTGAACTTTTACTGAAGTGAATCTATCATTACTGATGGCACAGACCGTTGGTGTCCCTTTCTCTGTAAGAGTGGTAATTACGTTAACCGTCACTGCCAGGTTTGTAAATATCATTTTTCAAGTCATTCTGATTCCTATCCATTGATGATCAGAAACCCATATCGGAAGGTATGTCGTGCGAGGTGAATCCCCTGTCGAAAGTAATGAAATAATGAAAATTTTAAATCAATCTCCGATTGTATCATCATAAGATTATCCTTAAAATTTCACAGACAAATATTTAACTTAAATGCGATTTTATACACAGCGTTGTAAGACACACTGAACCAGACCTTTCATAACACCTGTCTTTAAAACATGTTAAAGATAACTTTGTATATACGCACGCCTTAATGATGTTGACATAACATAAACATTAATTTAGCGTAATAGCTAACATCATTTACGTCACTATTTTGATTTGGCCACTTGCAGTACATTGTCTTGAGAGATGTTTTGATATATTAACAAGCTTGTTCACCATTCCGATGCCGTTTTTATATGTAATAAAATGTTTATCCATCAAGTGATAATGTTATACGATTGTTCTACTAAGCACATTTTATAAAAAAACGATTTTTGTAAGCACACTTGCATTTCATGCTTCTTTTACAAAACCTCGCATTTATAAGTTGGTAAGCGTCAGCATTTTCCTTTTAGTATTGAATGATCAAAACATGATATGTTAAACAGTTTAGCAGTTTTCTTAAGGCTTTAAGACTTCAAAAGGATTGCATAGACGTAATAACAACTAGGATTCTCTTTCACTATATAATCTTTTCATATTCAAGTTGGGTGTAGTGATCTTGATAGAGATCGGTTCACTAGATTTATATCTAATAGACCTTTATGTGATAGTGGCTATCACTTTGAAGACGCCTTAAATTCCTTCATCACCTGTCCAAATGTTAATGACATAAGACTTATTTCTTTCTTTCAAAAAAGGTTTAATCTGTCGTCAATTCAATTTTGTCACCCGGGCTCATCACAAGAGGCTAACCAAGGACTACTGTTTATCTGTTTATTATTTTATCACTTTATCAAAGAGATTTTCGGAATTCATCAATCGTTGTCCTATGTGCCCTGCACATATCAAACAACATGTAGTTATCAGCGGTATGAAATAAGTTTGTAAACATTAATTGTTTCATTGAAAAGTGTCCAAGATAATCATGCATCTATTCCGTTCTGTTTACTGTATGTATGTCTTCATTCGTCCATATGTACGTCACTTTTTATGTAATAGTATATTTGTTAAGAAGCGTTATATAATGAAATAAAATATGTTTAAACCACAATATAATTCATGTAGTGACAGATTGATACATGTCCCCAAAGCCTCTTTCTTCATAAGCTCGCATAAATTATCTATAAAAAGGCAATCGCAATGTATATACGTTATGTCAACTATAATTACTTCTTTTATTAATGCTTTATTGCAAAGTTTTATATTACATATAATTGTTATAATTATAACGACAACAAAAACAAACTACATGCGTCGGAACATCTTGAAGACGAGCGATCTAATTAACGCCTATCGCTGTGAAGCTAATAAAGGACGTGCGCTATAAATAGACTGCTTCTCGTGCCGCGGAAAGGGACGCGTTAAAACGAGGAAGATTTAAAGTCTTATATTAATTATCTCTCTTTCTATTGATGCAATCTTGTTCAAGATTTCACAATAGGCAAATAAAAAAATGAGGATTTTAATTAAGATTATAATTTTTGAATATTTTGAAAAGAGTGAAAACTCGAAAGTTTCTAGTGCGTATCTAGTGCGTATCTAGTGTGTTTCTAGTGTGTTTCTAGATACGGAGTATGTTTATTTATGGGTGTACTGTACGTAACCAAATATCACTTATAAGCGTTTTTCAATTTTCATGCTGGAATGTCTTTCTCAATCTACCACTACAGTGATTTGAAGGCGGCATATTGTTTACACGTAACGTTCTTCATATTTTCACATTGATTCACATGCATTTTTATTTGTATATACAAATACTGCATGTCTACACACCATGTTAAGTATATACAGTGTGTCAATAGTTCAACTATATGAATCATAATTAAGAATAATGGAAATGATATCACGATTTAAGGGATAGAACGTAAGTAACATTAACGAATGTAAAAGTAGTCGAATTATTAGATAGAAATATATTCATATGCATGAAAAATTGACTTGTTGTTGACATACCTATTAAAAGTGCATGTTACATCACTTCACAGGTTAGCTATATTTTCAAGTTTTTCATTCTGTTGGGACGACATCGACTCGAAGTATAATTTAACATGTGCAAAATATATGTAACGCGAATTAAATCAATTATTTGAACTCAAAAGAATACAAATAGGATTGAATTGTCATCTTTACAAAGTAACTATTTTTCATATGGAAGATTTCATCAAAACTTGAATGCCTAAATACAGGTGATAATTGTGAATATGTATAGAATGATGGGCGTAGCTCCATGAAGAAAATTGTCCAATGATGTAACCTAAACTTTCTTCTACAATTTTTACGTGACAAAGATTAGCGGCGCGTATACAGGTGTATCCCTACATCATTCTTCCTGTATCGGTTTTTCGTCAAAAGAGACTGACTTTATTGCATCGAATAAACAGGTTATTGTCGTTTAGTGACTTGAATAACCTAGCGCTCTGATAAATAGATAATGCAAGCTACGTGCAGGTGTGTAATCAAATTGATAAGTCATGACATAAGACTAAAGTGATGCATTCAAGAAGTAAATTAAAATCAAAGTGTAACTTTCAATAGCCTCAAATTATTCACAAATGATATATGAATACATAAATGTATATAATAACGCTTCCTTTCGTTTCGTCTTAGATATATGAATTCAATGCGTTTTACAGATCAAATGTATCTAACACTGTTTCAAAATTGGTAACTTCACAAAGATTCCAATCGTTTAATCTCATTTAATAAACCTTCTTTTTAAGTATTTATTTTTCCCTTTCAAGACCCACATATTTTCATTTACCAAAAGTATTATATTTTTGCACAAAGAGCAACGATTTTCAAATCTTCTTGCTTTCCTGAGGATAGCATCACACTTAAGAAACTCGTTTTCCTCATTTACTATGTTGAAATCTATATGCCTACACCCTGAGAAAAAGATTCATGAGATGACTATAATTATGGTTCTTAATAATTGTTATGGCAACTAGATTTGACAACATTTTCTAGAATAAAGAAGGCTTCTTTAATTTTTTCCTTCGATTTCTGGATGACGGGTTTTTTAAAGGGTTTGTATGCATATCCACATCATTTTGAAATGGGTAGGTCTACAAAACGTTATAGATTTTGTCATTGATCTGCATTGTCATTTCAAAGAAAGAACAGTAGCAGTATCTTTCACGTGTATGGTCTACATTTACTACTATTACAATATCAATTGATGAATGGAAATGTTACATTCATTTGGATATTAAACCAAATTAGTTAACCCCCCTCCCCCACCCCAACCCAGTCTATCTTGTCACGGATCGTTGAGCTCCGCTCTATTTGAAGAAAAGAGGCTTGCTCCTCTCTGATTGCTTGTGATTGCATACAGGTGTTTTATGACCCCAAAATGCTAATTGGCGGGGAACTAACAAAAGGAGCATAATTGCACGGGACTACTTGAAGTCATCGGATTAAATTGACGACACATACACACAAAAATATTTACTGGTATAGGTATTCCTTATATACAATGAATGAATGAATGAATGAATTGTTTATTAACGTGTCACGCATAAAATTACGAGGTATAAATACACAGTGAATATACATGATAAAATTGATTATGCAAGGCCTGAATAGGCCGAAGAGACACGGCGTAAAGCATTAAAATATAAACAATAAACACAATTAAGATACCAGTAAGATTATATACATATATAAAATGTAAAAATAAATATTCATAAAATAAATTAATTTTGGCAAGTTGCATTGTGCTTAAAACATTTACGACGATAAAACATTTTAAAACACATTAAAGCTAATTTTGATAAATGCAGTTTAGAAGATAACAAAAATTCAAACTTAAAATCTAAGGTATTACAAGTAAATGATTGGTTACTAAAAATCGTGGGTAAAACAGCAAGACGAATATCGTCATAAAAAGGGCACTGTAAAAGAAAATGTTTTTCATCTTCTACGCACGAGTGGGAACAGTATTTACAAAGTCTCTGGTCAGATGGTGTAGGGGGGGTGCTGTATCTGCCCGTTTCGATTTCTAGTTTGAGGGATCCACATCGTAACGAGGCTAATGTAGATCGCTTGAAACGTGGGAGGCTAAGGTAAGATTCGGTTTTTAAAGTTGATTTATAAGTCTTGTATGTCCTTAGTTTTGGTATTGTCTGTACTTTTTCATGCCAACATTTCGCGTCGATTTCCTTGAGGCCTGCAGTGATGTGATGGATAATCCAGCCTGTATTCTTGTCGATCCTGTTTAAAATTCCACTTATTTCTAAATCATTAAAAACCTTTAAAACTCTATTTTCCCATGATTTACTAAAACGCTTGGACCAGGCATGAATAGATGCTGTTAGCGAACCTTGTGGTAGTCTCTCCAGTCGACACCACAGTCTAGCTGCCTCCAGATACACTCGGTGTTGTGGGTCAGGCCAGCCCATGTCCCCCCTGACGGCGATGTTAGGCGTGTTCCGCGACACCCCCAGGAACGCTCTTGCTGCTCGGCGCTGTATAGTGTACATCTCCTGGTACTTGTTCACTCCCCAGATTCCTGAACAGTAGGTTAAAACGGGTTGTATAAGGCTGTCGAAAAGTTGAGTAAAAACGTTGAAGTGCATGTCGCCACATGTGTAATACTTGTGAAGAAGGAAACCTAGTGCCCTGGAAGCTGACTTGATGAGTTCTTTCACAGCTAATCTCATATCGCAGTGTTGATTCAGCCATATCCCCAGGTACCTGTAACTGTCAGCACACTCAATCTCCATATTCCCACAATTAAAAACTTGATTACATATCTGTGCACTTTTCTGTCTGAATACCAAGACTTTTGTTTTCTCTCTATTGATTTTCAATCTCCACTTAGCAGTCCAGGCATATAAAATATCTAGCAGTTTTTGGAGTCCATGAGCATCTGGGGATAAAAGAACAATGTCATCTGCATACAGTAGTACAGACACATTGACGTCATCAATCTGTACACCACAGTTAGCTGATTTCAGTTCATTCGCCAGGTCGTTGATGTAGACAGAGAATAAAGTCGGAGATAGTACACAGCCTTGCTTGACGCCCGAGTCCACTGGAAATACACCGGTGCTGTACTGGTTAACCTTGACTGAACACGTAACGTTGTCGTACAGGGATCGGATTGCTGCTAATACGTTTCCAGTGACGCCATATTCCATCAGTTTATACCACAGCAAGTCTCGGTTAATTGAATCAAATGCCTTTCTAAAATCAATAAAACATGCAAAAGTTTTCTTTTTGGTATTTTTCCTGTTATTAACAATGCTGTGAAGTTTATACACGTGGTCAAGACATGATCGTCCCTTTCGAAAACCATTTTGTTCATCCACAAGTAAGTTTTGTGATTCTAGAAATGAACAGAGTCTGTGATTTAAAACATCGGCGTATATCTTCGAAGGGATAGATAAAATGGTTATTGGTCTGTAACTATATGGGTCTCTTGGGTCGGTGTCTTTGCTTGACTTCGGGATTGGCTTTATTGTTCCACGGCTCCATATCTCTGGTATTGAACCATTAGTAAAACTGTAGCTAATCATCTTATACAGAAGTTCAATACATGACATTAAACAGACTTGAAGAGGAAGTGTATTGACAACGTTTATTCCAGCTCGTCAACTGAAGCAGGGATCGTATAGACAGGGATATGAAACAAATAACTGACTGTACTACATTACTGCTACACGGGGGTTACACAACTCGTCTCGCTCATTAGCAGGTCACGCTCCACCGCACATGTCTATACGATCTCTGACTGATGACACAGGAGAAGAGCGAGATTACAGTTACTATTTTGACCAGACTTTCCAAGTACTAAATAACTTCCTTGAAGTGCTATAAACTACGTATGTCGGCGATCTCTTACATAATATATTTATTATCATTTCCTGTACCGAGACAGCTGTGTTTTATTGTTGTATACCTCGCTGGCTGGTTGATTAATTAGATAACATCATTGTTGAATGAAGCTTAACCGGTTCGTTCATGCAGGGTATAGCGTCTGATAAACTAGGTGGATTATGATACCGTATCTACGACAAAATGTAAATTATGCTGTTTTCATTATGTTCAATCTTAATCCAACTATATATTTTTATTTCATTATCTTTTTAATGTCAAAAGCATGTATCCACCTACATTGAATTGACGTAAAAAAAATTAATAACGATAAGTTAATCCAGCATAAGGACGAGATAATGTTTATTGAACTTTTACTGAAGTGAATCTATCATTACTGATGGCACAGACCGTTGGTGTCCCTTTCTCTGTAAGAGTGGTAATTACGTTAACCGTCACTGCCAGGTTTGTAAATATCATTTTTCAAGTCATTCTGATTCCTATCCATTGATGATCAGAAACCCATATCGGAAGGTATGTCGTGCGAGGTGAATCCCCTGTCGAAAGTAATGAAATAATGAAAATTTTAAATCAATCTCCGATTGTATCATCATAAGATTATCCTTAAAATTTCACAGACAAATATTTAACTTAAATGCGATTTTATACACAGCGTTGTAAGACACACTGAACCAGACCTTTCATAACACCTGTCTTTAAAACATGTTAAAGATAACTTTGTATATACGCACGCCTTAATGATGTTGACATAACATAAACATTAATTTAGCGTAATAGCTAACATCATTTACGTCACTATTTTGATTTGGCCACTTGCAGTACATTGTCTTGAGAGATGTTTTGATATATTAACAAGCTTGTTCACCATTCCGATGCCGTTTTTATATGTAATAAAATGTTTATCCATCAAGTGGTTTAAACATATTTTTATTTCGTATGAAATTTGGATTGGCGAACAAGCCATGTGGCTTATTTTAACGCCGCTCCAATACAAAAATCTTCAAGCTGGATACAGAACAAAACGAAATCAAGAAATATACAACTAATGAAAACATTTTTGTGATATAAATATCCTAAGATTATGAGGCTTATCAAGTGTTGTTGGGTATGCCTAGTCATTGTGTAAACTGCAGCTTATGATTATAAAACGATAATTAAATTCAAAGTAATTTTAGTGCTTGAGGAAATCAGGAAATCGTTTACTTTTGTTGATGAAGTCATGCAAGGAGTTAAGGATATTACTGTTCGTTAAGTAGCTCAAATTGCTACTTCCGTATAAGACTGTCGTTACATCATATCCATGAATATAGAAATACATATTTGTTCTTAAATGTTGATAGTTCCGACAAATTAAGAGATAATGAATCACGTCTTCATTTTCGTGTCCGCATGAACATCTAGACGTGTCCGATATATGTCTATTATATTTGTGTGCATTTAAATCGCTACAACCAAGCTTGAGGCGACAATGGATTATCTGACAAAATCTAGACCCTGAATTTAAATTGAAATGACTTTGCGCTCTTGATCGATTTATCATACTTTTGAATTGATTCAGGGAAGGGGCGTGAGTGGTTTCAAATGGCAGGGAATTCCACAGCGTTATGGTGCTTGGTAAGAAAGATTGAGAATATCTTTGTGTTCTGCAATTAATTTCTTGGATGGAAAAACGGTTTCTGAGATAATAGTCACTTTGTTCAAATACTCTTCCTGGTATGAGATCTTTCAAATAGTCTGGAGCCATATTATGATACATTTTATAAAAAGTAATGAGTTTAAATCGATACCGCCTGTCCTTTAGAGAAGTGTAGTTGGTTTCTTCATATATTCTACCATGGCTTGTGCCACGTACCGCGCCGCAAATAGTTCTTAATGCATCCAAATGTAAATTTTCTAATAACGCGGCCTGTTCATTTGTGCAGTTATCCCATATATGACAGCAGTAATCAAAGAGTGGTAAAATAAAGGACTTATACAATGTGTCTAGCGTTTTTCGAGATAGACGATATTTCAAGCTTCTCAGGCAATTGATCATTGGACTAATCTTTTTTATATTTTCATGTATATGCACTTTCCAAGAACAATCCCTTTGAAGTGTTAAACCTAAATGTTTGTGGTCTTCAACCTCTTTGATAGTTTCGCCGTTCATTGTAAGGTTCGGTCTGAAATAGTTTTGAGTTTTTCGGCTGAACGTCATGCTCTCAGTCTTACTAGGATTGAAACTAACTTGCCATTTTTTAGCCCACTCTGCAATTTTTGCTAGATCGTTATTAATAGTTGCAGCAGCTGTTATATGATCATCTATTAAGACGAATGTTACTATCTAACCCGTCTACAATATCATTTATATAGATAATGAACAAAAGTGGCCCTAACACGGAACCCTGCGGTACGCCTGCTTCTATGGAACTAAAATTTGAGCTGTAACCATTTATTAATACTTTTTGTCTTCTGCAATCTAAGTAACTTTTAAACCATTCTAAAAGTTCTCCTCTTATACCGTAGGCATGAAGTTTATGAATGATGCCTTTGTGCCAAACTTTATCGAAAGCTTTGCTTATATCGCAAAAAACTGCCCTGATTTCCTTACCTTTGTCCACCGCACTTGCTATGAAATTGTAAAGATATGTTAGTTGATTTACCGTGGAGTCGCCAGGCATAAAACCTGATTGTAAGTTTGATAATAAATTATTATCCCTAAAAAAATTGAAAACGTATTTGAAAACGCATTTTTCAAAAACTTTCGCAACACAACTAGTTAACGCAACAGGTCTATAGTTAGAACAATCATGTACGTCACCTTTCTTATGGAGCGGAATTACCGAGGCTAATTTCCAACTTGATGGGAATGTCTTATTGCGAAGGGAAAAATTAAATAGCTTGGCTAACAATGGGGTTAAGGAAGGTGCGGTTAATTTCAGTACGTTATTTCCAATGCCATCGGGGCCAACAGATTTCGATATATCAAGACTCATTAAAATATCCCAAACGTTCTGATCAGTTATCGTCACTATTGACAAGACGTTATCGTTTTCACGAATTTCGATATCCGGTAGATCGGCATCAGGTTCAGGAACTTTAGATTGTTCTACGAAAAATGTATTAAGCACATTAGCAATATCTTGAGCATTATCATAAACTACGTTATTTGAGACAATCGACGGAAAAAACGCTTTTGCATACTCATTTGATTTCAGATAGTGTTTTACTAATCGCCACCACATTTTGGTACCACGAGTGTTATTTAAAGTATCATCGACTTTAGTATCAAACGCACGCTTTGCATTCCTAACTTTAGAAATTACTTGGTTACGAAGTGTTCTGAACTTACCCCAATCAGTAGCACGGTTCCGCGATTTAGCAATCTTATGTGTACGATTGCGCTTCCTTATCAATGATCGGATTTCGTTATTCATCCACGCTGGATCTTTTGTTCTTATTGTTACAGTCTTATTGGGGATGAACTTGTCCATAATATTCTGTATAAATGATGTAAAGTTTTCAGTGATATCATCTATCCATCAAGTGATAATGTTATACGATTGTTCTACTAAGCACATTTTATAAAAAAACGATTTTTGTAAGCACACTTGCATTTCATGCTTCTTTTACAAAACCTCGCATTTATAAGTTGGTAAGCGTCAGCATTTTCCTTTTAGTATTGAATGATCAAAACATGATATGTTAAACAGTTTAGCAGTTTTCTTAAGGCTTTAAGACTTCAAAAGGATTGCATAGACGTAATAACAACTAGGATTCTCTTTCACTATATAATCTTTTCATATTCAAGTTGGGTGTAGTGATCTTGATAGAGATCGGTTCACTAGATTTATATCTAATAGACCTTTATGTGATAGTGGCTATCACTTTGAAGACGCCTTAAATTCCTTCATCACCTGTCCAAATGTTAATGACATAAGACTTATTTCTTTCTTTCAAAAAAGGTTTAATCTGTCGTCAATTCAATTTTGTCACCCGGGCTCATCACAAGAGGCTAACCAAGGACTACTGTTTATCTGTTTATTATTTTATCACTTTATCAAAGAGATTTTCGGAATTCATCAATCGTTGTCCTATGTGCCCTGCACATATCAAACAACATGTAGTTATCAGCGGTATGAAATAAGTTTGTAAACATTAATTGTTTCATTGAAAAGTGTCCAAGATAATCATGCATCTATTCCGTTCTGTTTACTGTATGTATGTCTTCATTCGTCCATATGTACGTCACTTTTTATGTAATAGTATATTTGTTAAGAAGCGTTATATAATGAAATAAAATATGTTTAAACCACAATATAATTCATGTAGTGACAGATTGATACATGTCCCCAAAGCCTCTTTCTTCATAAGCTCGCATAAATTATCTATAAAAAGGCAATCGCAATGTATATACGTTATGTCAACTATAATTACTTCTTTTATTAATGCTTTATTGCAAAGTTTTATATTACATATAATTGTTATAATTATAACGACAACAAAAACAAACTACATGCGTCGGAACATCTTGAAGACGAGCGATCTAATTAACGCCTATCGCTGTGAAGCTAATAAAGGACGTGCGCTATAAATAGACTGCTTCTCGTGCCGCGGAAAGGGACGCGTTAAAACGAGGAAGATTTAAAGTCTTATATTAATTATCTCTCTTTCTATTGATGCAATCTTGTTCAAGATTTCACAATAGGCAAATAAAAAAATGAGGATTTTAATTAAGATTATAATTTTTGAATATTTTGAAAAGAGTGAAAACTCGAAATTTCTAGAAATTTCTAGAAAGTTTCTAGATACGTTCTAGAAAGTTTCTAGATACGTTCTAGAAAGTTTCTAGTGCGTATCTAGTGCGTATCTAGTGTGTTTCTAGTGTGTTTCTAGATACGGAGTATGTTTATTTATGGGTGTACTGTACGTAGCCAAATATCACTTATAAGCGTTTTTCAATTTTCATGCTGGAATGTCTTTCTCAATCTACCACTACAGTGATTTGAAGGCGGCATATTGTTTACACGTAACGTTCTTCATATTTTCACATTGATTCACATGCATTTTTATTTGTATATACAAATACTGCATGTCTACACACCATGTTAAGTATATACAGTGTGTCAATAGTTCAACTATATGAATCATAATTAAGAATAATGGAAATGATATCACGATTTAAGGGATAGAACGTAAGTAACATTAACGAATGTAAAAGTAGTCGAATTATTAGATAGAAATATATTCATATGCATGAAAAATTGACTTGTTGTTGACATACCTAGTAAAAGTGCATGTTACATCACTTCACAGGTTAGCTATATTTTCAAGTTTTTCATTCTGTTGGGACGACATCGACTCGAAGTATAATTTAACATGTGCAAAATATATGTAACGCGAATTAAATCAATTATTTGAACTCAAAAGAATACAAATAGGATTGAATTGTCATCTTTACAAAGTAACTATTTTTCATATGGAAGATTTCATCAAAACTTGAATGCCTAAATACAGGTGATAATTGTGAATATGTATAGAATGATGGGCGTAGCTCCATGAAGAAAATTGTCCAATGATGTAACCTAAACTTTCTTCTACAATTTTTACGTGACAAAGATTAGCGGCGCGTATACAGGTGTATCCCTACATCATTCTTCCTGTATCGGTTTTTCGTCAAAAGAGACTGACTTTATTGCATCGAATAAACAGGTTATTGTCGTTTAGTGACTTGAATAACCTAGCGCTCTGATAAATAGATAATGCAAGCTACGTGCAGGTGTGTAATCAAATTGATAAGTCATGACATAAGACTAAAGTGATGCATTCAAGAAGTAAATTAAAATCAAAGTGTAACTTTCAATAGCCTCAAATTATTCACAAATGATATATGAATACATAAATGTATATAATAACGCTTCCTTTCGTTTCGTCTTAGATATATGAATTCAATGCGTTTTACAGATCAAATGTATCTAACACTGTTTCAAAATTGGTAACTTCACAAAGATTCCAATCGTTTAATCTCATTTAATAAACCTTCTTTTTAAGTATTTATTTTTCCCTTTCAAGACCCACATATTTTCATTTACCAAAAGTATTATATTTTTGCACAAAGAGCAACGATTTTCAAATCTTCTTGCTTTCCTGAGGATAGCATCACACTTAAGAAACTCGTTTTCCTCATTTACTATGTTGAAATCTATATGCCTACACCCAGAGAAAAAGATTCATGAGATGACTATAATTATGGTTCTTAATAATTGTTATGGCAACTAGATTTGACAACATTTTCTAGAATAAAGAAGGCTTCTTTAATTTTTTCCTTCGATTTCTGGATGACGGTTTTTTTAAAGGGTTTGTATGCATATCCACATCATTTTGAAATGGGTAGGTCTACAAAACGTTATAGATTTTGTCATTGATCTGCATTGTCATTTCAAAGAAAGAACAGTAGCAGTATCTTTCACGTGTATGGTCTACATTTACTACTATTACAATATCAATTGATGAATGGAAATGTTACATTCATTTGGATATTAAACCAAATTAGTTAACCCCCCTCCCCCACCCCAACCCAGTCTATCTTGTCACGGATCGTTGAGCTCCGCTCTATTTGAAGAAAAGAGGCTTGCTCCTCTCTGATTGCTTGTGATTGCATACAGGTGTTTTATGACCCCAAAATGCTAATTGGCGGGGAACTAACAAAAGGAGCATAATTGCACGGGACTACTTGAAGTCATCGGATTAAATTGACGACACATACACACAAAAATATTTACTGGTATAGGTATTCCTTATATACATGACACTCTGTATTGACTAACCACCCTTTGGTGGGGTTGGAATACACATCCGCAAAAATACACCATAATGATTTCGGCGAAGAATTAGATTTGTCCTCCACTGTAAAACATTAGATTAATTTAAGAACTTTATTATTTGAAAATCTTTCTTTATCGTAATTGTTACTAAAACAAGTTGAACACATTATTAAGGATATCATTTATATTAATTCCTGCAATCAAAACTTTTTGATCACTGAACCAATTTATTACAGATTTCAGATTTTGAGACAATCTCAATTTGAAGTACACTGGCTCAATTTTTATTAATTATCTGATTTTTTTTCAGATTTTATAAATTGCTTTATTAAATAGAATGAGTTTAATTTGTTGTTGTTCCCTTCAATTGAAATGCCGAATTCATGCGGCTGTACTGTTGCAAACATGTTTCAATAAAAATAAGCAAAAATGTGCTCATTAATGTTACAACATCCAGTACTTTTTAGATGATATCAACAATGAAAACATGTCCTGATGGGCTACGTTGAAATGAAAGGTCACAATTCGCAATATCATAATCAAATAAGCCTTCCAGTAACTATATCCCCTTAAAATATTATTTTCGAACGTAATTTCTCCAACACAGGATAATGAGTTTACTGCTTTGATAGAAGTTTAATAAGTTCATAATATCAGTTTAACGGCTGGATTCACAAAAATTCGTAAAATTTCCTTAGACTGAAGAATTCTTAAATCAGTCAAACCATCTTAAGGAACAATATGTTTCACAACTGTAAAAATGAGAAAAGTCGGTCCCATTTTATCAACAGAGGGAACCTATTTCCAGTTCCGAATGATTAAAGGTTAATCAGGAGTGTAGCAACGGCTTTCAAAGAGAGAAGGGGGTGGGGAGGGGGGGAGGGGGGGGGGGGGGGGGACTAATTAAGGTACGAGAGGGTTTAGTACAAGTAGGACCCTACATATTGTAGGGTATGTTTGTATATGTGAATATGTGTACGTATGTATATGTGTATTTATGAATGAATGAAGGAATTTATGTAAGAAATATTTATGTGAACATGTACGTGTGTGTATATGTGTGTGAGGTTGTGATTAAGGTTGAGTGGGTGAGCCGAGTACATGTCAGTGTGTGAGTGCAGACGTGTGCCGTGTGATAGGCTTGTAAGTCTTATTTGTTTTTATGTATTCTCTTATATTATTGTACTGCTGTGATATTCAATGCTTTTAGTGTCTCGTAGGCCATATGGCCGGGTGCTTTTTAATATCTCTTGTATGTTATGTCTGTATTTTGTTGTTTTGTTGTAAAAGTGCGTACTCTCTGTGCCTTAAATGGCAGTTTCTTTAATCGATATATCCCGAAGCAAAAACCGTCATTAGGTTAATGAAATAAAATTGAATAGATTTCCTGTTATGTCACACAAACAAACGATCAGTTAGACAGACGGACACTGGTAGAGAGGTTTTAATGTGAACGAATCAGATTTTAACATATATTTTATAAATGAATGAAAAACTTGAACAAATGCTCTTCAAAATCCGACCCCTGTAATGAGCAACTCGGAAACTCTCTCTCTCTCTCTCTCTCTCTCTCTCGCTCTCTCTCTCTCTCTCTCTCTCTCTCTCTCTCTCTCTCTCTCTTCTCTCTCTCTCTCTCTCTCTCTCTCTCTCTCTCTCTCTCTCTCTCTCTCTCTCTCTCTCTCTCTCTCTCTCTCTCTCTCTCTCTCTCTCTCTCTCTCTCATATTAATTTTATCTCTTGCGCAAAAGGTGTAATGATCCTTGAGATTCCTTATTCTACTTGAAGGCGATAAGTATCATTGTACTTATGGTGAAGGAAAACATTTGTCAAATTGCACGAACAAGCTTTTCAGTCAAAAGCAGCACTATCTTTGCATGTGTAGTTTAACTATGCAAATCCATTACCTTCTCTGAAAGATTAGAACGTGTTAAAGACACATTGTTGCTAGTGGTTTTTGCTTGATTCTTGATAATTTCTCCGACAAGACTAATACAGAGGATCGGTTTGAGTAACGAGATGTTTAACCTCTTAAGATAGCTTCGGCTTCGGTATAAAAGTGTTTGGCCATTCTGCCTATAAATTGTTACTTATTCTGTATATAACGTATCCCCTTTTAGTCAGTTCCTCAACTTTTGTACACCTTTTCTGTTCCTTAATCCTGTATATATTCCTGTTATCGTCAAAACAAATTGCTTTATTTGGCTTCAGGTGAAAATGATTGTTTTATTTAGTTTAAGTCGACTTTAATACCATATTGAAAATAAGATATAAATGCATATGATCCTACTTTAATCGTTAACAATCGAATTAAAAATTTCAATGTCCTGCCTTATCAAAAGGGTAACTTTGATAATTCAGAAACTGTTTGGTAACATAACATATTTCAAGTTTTACCTTATTCATTTTTATTGTCTTATTATTTTATATTCAAACACTAGTAACCATTTTGAAACTATATTATAAGAAAAAATAGAAGTATTTAAGAAGCTTTAACTTTATACTTACTGCCCTTACATGTAGAGATATAAGATGCATGTTTTTTCTAATGTGCATGTTAAGTTACAGTTCTAAATCCTTCTATTGCCGCTTGCCACATTATTTAAGTTTCTCTATTTTGTTTTGAAAAATCAGTGAAAGAAAGTTACTGAACGGTAATTGAACACATGCTTCGAATACATGTATATTCTTATTTCATCTGTTGCAGCAATAAGGCACAAATGAGTGTAGGTGAAATGTGAATACGCTAACAGGTGTTATGATCAAGTGTGTGCGTTCAATCGTTACAGTGTAAAGCATTGAACCTTACTTCTATAAAATTAAAACAGCCTGTTTAGAAAATTCCCTTCTGATTCTAATTAAAACAAATATTTTAAAACTTAAAGGTTAAAACAAACGCTTGATATTAATATATATAATAATGTAAACAGTAAAGTGACAATGTCATTTCAGGAATATGATAGTAGAAGGTAACAAATATACTAGTATGATGTATTACTTTTTTAAATGAAAATCTTCATACTTTCATATTCATCCATTCTTGCCTACTCTTGCCACCAGGAGGGGATCCGGTATGGTATCCGTCTCCGGATCCTAGTATTCTTATCTACTTTGGATCCGGTAGAGAATCCGGTGGTGTCCGTCCGGATCTAGGATCCGGTGAGGGATCCGGCACCGGATCCCCGTATTCTTATCTGCTAGGGATCCGGCAAGGGATCCGGCGACGGATCCCAGTATACCATTGTTGCGAGGATCCGGAGGATCCGGCAAGTGATCCGGTTAACGGATTCAGGGTATTTTCACCCTGTGGTGGAAACCTCTGTACGGTTTTCAAGGTCGGGACAAATCCATGTGTATGACGTGTTCGTGCTACTTTTAAAGACAGAATTATGCATATACACTCGTTTACCAAAGATGTGATATTATGTTATTAAAACCGAAAAGTAAGGTTCTTTTCTTGCCAAGTCTAGTAAGAGAATTCTCTCTTTTAAACGTTTTTGGTTGTTTCAGATGCTGAAATTAGGAAAAACAGCAAGGTCATGAAGAAACGTGAAAATATATTATACCTTAATTTTCAAAATACGAAAGACTTTTTATTGTTTTATCCAGAGAGTAGCAATTTCAGTGGAGTGTTTAGTTTGATGGATAAACCTCAGAAGATTGCCTTTTTCACTAAAACTTCTGTGATTGTTGCAGTTAATACATCCATCGTTAGATACAACCTTTCAAATGGAAGTACAAATAACCTGGTTGCATCAGTTGTTACTCAAGATTTACAAGAGGGCGAAGAGGAGGGTGTTGTCTATGTATATGGAAAAGCTAAGAATGATAAAATATGTCTATGGCGAATTAGTTTCCCAACAATGATTACATATACTTGCTCAGTGCCTAAAAATGCTAAAATGATTCTTTATGCTAAAGCAAAGTTTATCTATTTTGTTTCTAAAACGGAAACTGTCGCAATGAGTTTTCAGGGTGACATTTCAAATCGTTTTGCGAGAGGTTTGGATTCGAATTTGATAACATTAGAAAAAGCATCAGAAACCTTGTACTTTATAAAACGCAACTGGATAATGACAACTGACCTAAGAACAGGTGGCAAAGATTCCCCTGTTACTGAATTGTCGAAAAATGTTTCGTCTTTTGCTTTCTGCAGCAATACTTTTTATTTTTCTGTAAATTGTGAAAATGCAAAGACGAGTTACCCTGAGTATTGTTTTGACTCAATCTCTATAAACTCATCGAAAATGGAAACAATCAAACGATTCGCGAACCCTTTTTATGTGAACTAATTTTTGAATTTATACGCCGATAAAACCACAAAAACTGTGTTAGGTTGTGCATTTAGATACGGATTTTTTCATAAAAGTTATTATTGTGATATCTGTAAAATGTGATCTGCTATTAATATCTACAAGAAATTGTTTCACCTCAACTTAAACTTCATGTGAGAAGTCGTTGTTGAATAAATAAAACATGTACCTTCACTTGTCCTCCTAGTGTACAAAATGTTAAACGTTTGTGTTGTGGCTAAATGTTTAACGTTTGTGTTGTGGCTGACAGAAAATAAAATGCGGTTTTGAATAATGGTGACCTTGGTTACAGACTAGTGGTGAGGTGAGGTTAGGTGAGTTGGTGTTTAACGCCGCTTTCAAGATTATTTCACTTATAGTGCGGCTGCTAGTATCAATGCAGGGAGAAAGCCCGCGACACCATTGTGGCTATGCCTTGCAATGAAACCTACGAGCATCGGCTGGAAATAGCGAACCATGGGTTATACTGCGCTGAAATTCAGTGCAGCATTGCACCCAAACCTGACTGCGTGTAGAACAGTTCCACACTGCAGACAATGTTGCCGAGACCCTGGCGGGATTCGAACCACGGACCTCTTGATCCGAAGCTAAACGCGCTAGCCACTGCGCTATCCCTCCCCCTACTGACTAGTAGTTAACCATGTACAGTAATCATTTTGCCAGCAAGACCCTCTTTTATTACGTTATATAAGTTCACTTCTTTTCCGTACTAATTGGGCAGTAGGACGTTATTTGAGGATAACTTAGTTGATCTCACTTAAACGAAAAAAAATTTTCAAATCGCAAGATATTATTATTTAATAAAAAGAAGCAATTTTAAAACGGACAAACCTCGTTTGTATTAACTATTTGGTCCATTTCCCCGCATCAATTGATTTTAAGCTGTTCACACAAAAATGGCAGCCTGTGACTTTTGCTTGTTCCTTGGCATGCATATATATATATATATATATATATATATATATATATATATATATATATATATATATATATATATATATATATATATATACATATGTAACCGTTGAGTAGTGAAATGTTTAGTAACTTACTTGACAACAACAAGAGATATAGCGACATTTTATTCAGAACACGTTTGACCGCATCTGTAGAATAACAGCTGGTCCAGATGAGCTGTTACAGAGGCCTGGTTTTGAATACAGGATTCAGGTTTCTCGTGCTGTTCTATTAGATGTTATGAAACAGATTCGATGTTCTCATGAGTTTGTACATCCGGCTTTCCTCTTGACTCGCTTATTCCCGTTCTTTTGACCACTCCTGCAACCACATGATGTGTTGCCGTCTTCAATTGAACGTGCTGGGCCGGCTATTTTATAAGTGACACATTTTACCTTACAGGCTAGCAATACACGATAATGTTACATTTTAACCCCCTGCCTAAGCTCCGGTAGGTAATACTTCTGGCATAGAAAATAATGTTAATGGGGAAACTTCAGAACTCTTTCAAAGAACGTGTTATTGCCACTTTTCCCAGCCACTGGTCCATGTAAGAAAGTCAAAATAAAAAGTGAATTTCGCCTGTCATTTAAAACTGATGGATTTTGATACAAATGCCTCACCGAGATTTTTCTTGTGCTGCTCCATTTCGGTTCATTACAGGTGAACTTTAATATCTAGTCAATCGTTGGACGACTTGATATTTGACTAGGTTTCTAATAGTTTGAAATTATCAAAATTAACCAATAAATCAAGCATAACCGCCATGGTACATGGTATCCACTTACTTACCAGACCTGAATTGCTTTACACATGTGCTGAAAACTTATAGTTCTTACTATAGTAAATGGTTCAAATAAGTATTGGATGAACGTGAAGCAAGGTTCATAGATATTTCAACTGTCTACATTGCAATGTCTATCTATACATTGAGCAAAATCTAATTGACAATATTCTGATCATCACTTATTTCTAACCTTACACGTACTTTTGTGCTGTAAAATTGAACTTATGAAAGTTCACATCTATATATCATGGTTTATTCAGAAAATGAGAATGACGATAATGCTAAAACTCGGTTCTAGATTTGACCTTAAACAGGTATCATGGTTTACAAATGAAACAATTCTTGTAAAGATAGCTAGGACAGTTTGAGGAGCATGTTAATAACAAAAGGGTTGTTCAAATAGTCAATGATTCACTGATGTTTCAATGGAAACCACAAAAAATAAATTCTATTTTGTGTAACCTTCAAACGATGAATTCATTGATTGTGAATGACGTACATATCGAGTTTGTTGAAGGTAGATTGTATACTCTGAGAGATATGTTTAAGTCAAAAGAGTTGTTCAGAGAGTTATTAAAAGGTTCACAACTTTAAATAGAAAATAAAATTGAGATTTTGGTAAATGGCACTTCTATAGGTGATGGTGAAGATGTGTAACAAGTTTGGTGAAGCTATCGTGTAGATCAGAAGATATGTGATCCGGGAACATTTGAGAGTGACGGATAGACGGACAGACAGAAAGCATGAACGTCATGTATTTACTATATGTTAGTCATCAAACATCTAAACTATCAAATAATATCAACGTTAGAAATAAGTAACGTAAGTCTACTTATAGATAGTATTTTGTGTGGTGTAATAGAGCACTGATGTCTTGTGGTACCTCTATGATATATCTTTTCACACAAATATATATTTGATGTAACAAAATAGACCAATTTGGCATACCAGAACAACCGTCACTGGTTAAATACGACGTTCTTATTGATGTAACAAGAAGACGAAATTAAATGGCGACTTTACATATGAGCCGCTTGTGAAAAGAATAAATATAAAATACCTGTTTTTTTGTGATTCCCTCACAGCAGCAATAATTTAAGCATTCTACATTAAGAACTTCACAGTTATCTCCCTGTGGTCAGCAACGATTCTTTTCAGAGGACAAGTTCATCTTTGTGAATAATCGAACAGCCCAGATAAAAATGGATAGATTAAAGTCTTGCTTCGTGATCTGTTTCTTAGTGAATTTGTGTTCACTCTGTAAACATCACAGAACTATAATGAGGAATAATGAATCTACCCCCGGGACAGAATTGGATAGCGTTTTCATTGGTGCAGGGGAAATAGACAAGATATCAATCTTTTCAGAATTAAGACAAACTTTAAAAGACACTGTAACGTGTGAAGTGGTCTTCAAGGAATATGCTGCTGATTGTAAAGATGATGTGCTGCTGATCACAAGTCCAAATGAGAACAGCTTCATCACTGGAGACGGAAGTACCATCGCCAAAAGAGGTGACATCCTTGTGGTCATGTTCAAGAGTTCTGTAGGCTCACAAACCTTCATTGAAGCTGCTATGCTCCTAGAACTTCTCCTTCCACTCCACAGACATCGCGTGATTCTTCTCGGGGACAATTCAGGTGTTCCACCACAGAAACGAGTTGAATGTCAGAAGAACTTAGAAGGAAAACGAAAGTACATATGGGGTTAAGATACATAGAAGTGACATGTGAAACGAGTCAACAATAATGTCTTTGATTTTATCAATCTGATTCATCGACTGTATAGCTTTTTGTTTAAAAAGCCCAGTGAGCTTTCTCTTTTCTGTTTAAAAAATGTGATAAAACACTTTATCTGGTATCTATAACTTTTGAAAATGGTAATAATCTTTTTTGAAAGGCAATAGGTTTTGGCATCATCTGTTATATAATAGAAGATAATCAAATTTTGTTTCTGGTAATCACCACATTTTATGGTAATTAGGACTGTTGCAATTACCACCAGAAAAAAGTGATAATCATCACAAGTAAGTAGTAATTAGAAATCTTATAGATTAAATTAAAATAACCATTTCTGTGCCCTCTTGTCTTCCATAACAAGGGTTAGATTGATTGATATCCCAAGTCTCCTGTGGGGAAGGTCAACAAACAACTGACGATGACCCTGATATCAGAGGTGTTTTCGTGGCAAAGCTGTCATAGTTTGTCTAAACATCTACTTCGAAAAGCTCAACTCTGGTAGACGAATCAACTTTTTATCAATGTGTCAGGATTTATTTACGAAGATTATTTTCGTTGCCTATTTGTGATTTCCAGAATCAAAATAAACCTGTGGTAATTATCACCAAGGTATTGTTTTTTTATATCATTCACGTCCAGCAAGTACATAAATGCAGGAAGCACGAAGCACACGAAGTAATTATCTCGGCTTTAACAAACTATCATATATACAAGAAAAGGAAAGTATTAAATTTTTTACAAGACTTGTTAAAAAGATTCTTCATTTATTGACGTCAATCAAATGTAAAATTAACTTAAATTAACCTTGAACACTATTTTTTTAATGTTTATGTTTTTAAAAATCAACAATGTTCACAGTGGCACATGTTAAAAATACAAATGACCCAAAAGTCTTTTTTCAAATGTTTGAATTTAATATTTGAGTACAATCATTAAAAATTAACTAGTAATCGTAAACTTTTAACCATTCATTTTAAATAAAGAAGATATTTCATCGAGTCACACATCAGATTTTTGTTCATATCAACTTTTGGATAAAATGATTTAAGATGGTTATGACTTCCTTTTAAGGGCATCGTTTGAGCAGTACACTTAAACGAGGGGACTTAAGGTCACTTTCATCGTGTACTAATCAGAAGTTTGTAAACAGTATCCAGTGAGTTCTATTGAAGAACAAATTAGATATCATCACATATGACAACATCATTGAGCCGATTCAACACTCTATGAGTTCCTGATAGATGAAACTATTGTAATGTCAACACAATCTAAACAATGTCACAGGACAAAATTAGAATTACATCGGTAAATTAGATTGGATGGTCTAATGGTTGGATTGTATGTTCAAAGTAGATTCAAGGGTGACAGAATACAGACAGTATGTAGCGTATTCTTGAAACTACAAGTGCAATCACATCTTGATTCAGTGTCGCCAACGAATTCAAATTTTGTTTAATAAATCTTCACTTGCGCCGTCAAGCGAGGATATCAAAATTCACTTCTTTATCATTGTTTCCAAATTAGAAGTCTGAAGCATGTTTTAATTATTTGACACGATATGCTAACTTCGATCATCTGATTGCATCTTTTCTAAACATTTACCCAAATATTTCTCAAATATAAAGGTAGAAAAAGCTATTTAGAAATTACATGTGACATGTAATATCACAAATATGTTATTAAACATAGACAGTTCATTTCATTCTGTTAATAACTAACATTCAAATGCTGATAAGGCAGCTTTGGAGTAAAGTGAACTTTAATTGATCATTAGATTTAACTAAAATTTATTTAGAATTAGTCATCAAATAATTCTGGTTACATCCTCCATACTCATATATTTATCAAGCAAAAAAAACCAGTAGGGCTGGAACGACTTGATATTCGTGGCTTAGTTCACCTGTTATTGGGTAAGCCAATGAAATGTACTTATCCAAGGAGCGTGAGGCTACTATCATGAAACTTAAAGGATTTTCAATCCGGGTGGTGCCACTGTTGCTGAACGCGAGTCGTCTCATTGGCCGGTTCGATAGCTATCGATACGATGCTTTTGGCTCGAAAGAGATCAGGGTATATGGAAGGAGCGAGAGCGGATTCATATTCGCTGATTAAGCAGGATGTTCTGTTTAATAATACCAATAAGTTTCTGTCAGGTAGCCATTTATTACGTTAGTATGGGGGAATAACTTTAGAACGAACCATTTAGATATTACACTTGCACTCGTTTAATCAGAGCTTTGATTAATAAATCTTGATAATGTACATTTGGATTAGAATGAACATCGCTAATTGGAGTCAACAAAAGACATTCCTTAGGATTAGCCATCTAGTCATTCCAAGTTTCTATGTAATGAGTTAAGATATTCCTGTTATGATTTTATACTTATAGTAACCTTTATTTGATTGTTTTAACAAAATGAAATATTTAAAACTGAAAGAGAACAGACTTTTGCAACAATGTTAAGGTTTCCCTGATCTCAATTCCCTTAGTACAAACAGATGTCTTTGGAAATGATATGGACGAAGAAGCAGGTTTCTGATAAAACATGAAGCATTAGGAAAGTCTACATTTTCTTATATTTGTTTATTGTCTGTTTTGTTCACACGATATTATTTCCTTATTCATTAAAAATGTTTGTGATCTTTTTTAGACTTCGACGGTTGCCATAATACCAACTGTCATGGTATAAACTCATGACGTCACAATTTTACCTTATTTACGACCAAATGCCTTATATTTATCTTCAAATTTTGAAGAGCCAATCAACAAACGGCATTTTAAATATCATTATGACCGAATTCAAATCACTCATTTTTTAAATGTCTTTTACACACTTTAAATCATTTTTACACCCAGATTAACTTCATATTTAATTAAACTGCCTGGCAGAAATCGTTAAACCACATTGCAATGATTACAATGATGGAGTCAAAATTAAGTATTAAATATAGTGGAATTTGTTCAAATACCGACAAAAAGAAGGGTTCATGTCTGAATGAACTTCTTTGCACTATTGGAAGTTAAATTTCAGATGTCTAGTTTCATTTTTTTAAAACAAAAATTCCTTCAATTGAGTAGAATGGTTACAATGTTCCAATGTACGGTCACCCTGTCATATCATTAGTATTCCATTACTCCAGTAGCTGTTGAAAGTTGTCAAATAATTCTGATCCATCTGATATAGGTCTTCTTGACTTCGTATCAATTCTTGCACAACACATATGTCTCATCGATCGCAAAGTCAAATAATCCAGTCACAAAGAGAGCCATTTAATCACATTTAAGGACGCATCACATTTGAACCATGAAATAATATTATCTCTCTAGGAATGTTTATTACCCGATTGTCGTGAGGTTTGTAACCGTGTTAGATTGAATTAGTTTGCTAATTGGCGGTTGAGAACACAGGCCCCATTTTCAGTGATAACTCTAAAACACGAATGGCCCGAGATCACATTTCAATACTGATTTATACTTAAATTTCTAAATTATGGACTAAAACGTTATTCTTTCGGTGCACGTGTTAATTTTATTGAGAATGCTGTAAGGTTTTTAATTGCAAGTCCCGGTTGATCACAATAACAACAAATGGTAACTTTGTTTGCTCATTAAGAAAGTAAATCTGTTCTCTAAATTGAGCACTAATATATATGTATCCGTTCATGTAAAATCACATTGTCATGTGCAAATTTTATAATTGAAGCTTTAAAACAGTCTTAAATGATGAAGAATCCAAAAAGAAAGCTAAGCATCATGTATCAGTTTTCGAAGGTAACATTTCAAGGTATTGTTTTGTGGAGATAACATGACCTACAGATTGTGTATTGATGGTAATTTTACCTTGACTTCCTCCTTATCAAATCTGTGAGGATCGGGTGAGTTTAAAGTGAGTTGAAATTAATGTGTAAAACCACAAAAACGGTTGAATAATGCTTAGCTATGCGAAAATTCTGATAAAATCTAAAACATATACTCTCAATAAAATGGTTGAATATACAGTTCACATGTAAACATGTAGTTAGAACGGATTTTAACATAGTGTCAAATATCCAACTTAGATTTAAACTTTCAAAGGGCGTTTAGACTTCACGGTTTAGAAAAAGTCCTTTCCTTATAGCTGAAACTCGCCTGCCGCATAACTGCAAGAAAATTGATTGCTTCAGGCTTCAAGGATTCGAGATGTGTTTACATTAAGCAATTTGAAATTCAATTACCTTCAGCTTCAATGCTACAAGTTTTTATAACACAATTTAGGTTCTTTATATGAAGTTGTAACGTCTGTGTTCCTTCACCCTTCTGGCATTTATGTGAAACTTGATAAGACAGGTTTGCAATAACGTGTGTCCAATAAATTTCAAATGCCATTGAAAACTGAACAAAGAGAAACATTTTGATAGAAATTCCTTTTAGGAGTCATAAGTCAGTAGGTATATTTACATCATCAATATGTGACAAATACCAGACAGGGAACTGCAGATTTTTTAGAAGTTATTGTGATTTTAAAGTGACAGAGTGTATGTTTTATAAGTTTTCATGTGGTTGAGATAAGAGCCAAAATATCATCTGTACTGAGTTAAGATCATATATCAACACTAAACATGCTTAAATTAAATGCTCAAATTAGGATATTTTCTTGTTTCAATGACAGTACTAAAACGGCTATATTGATGTTTTTAAGTTGAAATTGTTCCTCCATTTTACATGAAAACTAGCTAAATGACTAACTAAACACTACCAACCCATATTCGTCTTTGTATCTGCTACAAATAAGATTCCATGATTACGTTTGTGTCATTGGCGAGCGCCATTGTCCGGTTTTCGATCACTAATTACAACTAAAACCTGTTTATTAAGTCAATGCTGACCTGATAAGAATCAAGATGGTAGTTTTCAAATTTAACCAATACTTTTCGATAACAAACATCATATAACATAATAATATAATATAACATATCATCCAATAACATACTCTGTGCTCCTTTAATTTTCAGTTGTTTGATAGGAGAAAGCTTGTTGCAACTCTACCGTTGGTGGTTATTTAACATGTCGATTCCTTAGCAGCAATATGCATCTCAATTAAATTGGTGGATTAGCTTTTTCTGATCTTAAAAGGAAATATCCAATTAATCACGAAAATGTTGTCCAATTTTTGAAGCATGTACCAATTTGTACAGTAATGGAAAAAGAGAAAATATTGCTAGATGTAATGATACTACTCTGAAAACTGAAAAATATTTTGAAAAAGCTGAAAAGAATATTTAAACACTCATATCTATTTTAGCAGCAATTCCTAAGTGGTTATCTTACGAGATGCGGTGATAGTCGATGCTCAAAGAGTTATTTAAACAGTAATAAAACATTTTATATGCTGTATATTACCAAGCAATACCAAGAAGGAAGACCACTCCGGGGGCTCTTTCTCCGTGACGTAATTTAAAGAACGTTAAGACGGGTCTAATATTTGACGTCGTGTTCTAATATGCAAATATATGATATATGCAAATGGTGTGTGATGATTTTGACGGTAGATTCGTCTTATTTAATTCCTTGCTATTTTCTTTATTGTTTTGGCGTGACTAAAACAAAATTTCATTTTAAGTTGTCTTAACATGACCTGAGATTCAAATGAAAACCATTTATCGTTGATTCGTTGGCAAATTTCTTGCGCTTTCGTGTAATCAGCCTACATAGGGGAAAGACCTGCATTCCTTCCTCGATAGCAAATGACAAACTTGCGTTAAAACAATAAATGTCAATGGAAAACTAACCTAGAAGTTCGCCTGTTGATTCTTTCATCTTTGCTAAGCACCCGAATATTATCAATCATAAAGATGGATACATAAAGTCTATGTACATGTGACTCATTGGAATTGTCAATGGAAGTGCCTTCCTTGACCTTTGTAATTTGCATCACTATCCATATATGACCCCAGCAGATACTGAAACTATCTGCTTCCTTTTCCTCCCGAGAACATTACTCATTGAATGATAATACTAGATTCACGATTTACTCTTGCATTTCTGCCAAGTATTAAGAAAAGTCTTGTTATTGCATCTGTAACTGATATATCTTACACGACAGAGTAATCATTATGTAATATGTTAGGAGTGTTTCTTGCAAAGGTGAAGTCAAAACAGTATGATATCTAGAACATGTTCACTCAAAATAAACTTGTCGATGTTGAATTCAAAGGTGCACAAAGTTCTTGTAAACATGTTTGTAATAGAGATTGTCGATTCTTTCTAACATTGACTCCATCAAGAAATCATTCCGGAATGAATGAATGAATGAATACAGTCCTGAAGATACTTTACTGAAACTTGAGGAATGTATGCAAGATTTAGTGTTCGTTAAGATCTTCTGAACGAGTTACAGGCCTCAAAAGAGAGGAACTGTTGCAAATAGCATTTAATGGACATTAGAGAGGGAGCATTAATTCGGCGGATTTCAAAGGAAGCTATTAGCGTTATTTGGAAAGTAACCAAGAAGTATTCTAGTCTTGTGACACGCCTCGAGGCATGGCAACGATGAACTAATTGAGCGAACTGGAAAGGGAGCTCATGGTGTTATTTTGAAACCAACATATTCTGGTCTGGTCACAAGACTCCGACACGGCAAAGAACCACTAATTGAGTGGGTCACCATCCTGCACACGTTTCTGCCAGTGTCAGTGGATTTATGTAGGACCTCAAACTTAATACATTTAGACATATGACAATGATGGATAAACTTCTTAGACGTGGTGCTTCAAGAGGAAAAGCTGGCAACCTTTAGTACATGTCAAGATCACTACAGGGTACGTATATCTCCCGCTGCATTGACATGAAAATCTCTACATTGAGTTAAAAAGAATTCAAAACAGCTTTTCACAAAATGAATATTACACTAAAACCAATTAAAAACATGGTCATTAACAACATTAACCTTTTTAAAAGAAATTTCATTCTGTTCTGGAAATTTCAGATGTTGTTAATCAATTTAACGCCCATAAGTCGTCCAGCCGTAGTTTCACCTATTCAAATTTGAAAAGTAAATCTTATTCCTTAGTCATACTTGTTAAATAATCTGCTGTGAAAATCAACTTTAACACAAATTAAAATCTTTTCTAATCTACGATTCAAATTGAACGTCGATAACAAGAGCGAAATCAAATTGCTAGACGTATATTATATAGTGTCAATAAATCAAAAGACTTTTATTGACAAATAAACAAGAAGATGAAGTGTTTTTCTCACCTAAAAAATTTTCATTACTCACGTGTGGTACAATTCTTTCACCAGGCAAGATTGAATTAGTGGGCTGATTGGCAGGTCCGAACACTGATCCAATCGTATGTGATTTTTCTCCAAATGAGAAAGCCTCATATTTTGTGCTGAAGGGTGATTAGGTTAATTGTATATCTAGCGTTGTTAATCGGCCAAACAAAAAGTTCGTCTATATTGTTGAAATCTTTCTTCAAAACAAAAATTTTAACTATAAATGTTGGGTATTTCAAGAAGAACGTATGGAATTTTTTTAACAAATTTGAGAGACACTCTTTTTGACTTTCACAAATCCAAGTATGGGTATTTGATGAGAAAGAGATACCATTGGGGGAATTCATTTTGTAAATGCTAAGCTGCCAATACGGATAAATAGATCATTTGCTAAATGATCGGTATTTTAAGGTCTTGACGAACAGTTGAGTTTCCATGAATGTATTATTGTAAAAAAAAATTGTACCACCTATCTCTCGCTTAAAGATTTTTAAAGTCCACTGAGGTCTTTCTAAAGAAATGTATTACTTGACAAATAAACGTCCTTGCTATCTCTCACAATATCCAAGAAGCAGAAATGAAACGTCAATAAACATAAAACTCCACTTTTGTTATTATACATAGAATAACATCACTTGTCAAATACGATCCATTGCACTCTAACTTCAAAAGAAAGATAGATAATCCATTAATATTCCTGCTTCAAAGCATAGAATGAAAAGGAAGAAATGAAATGAGAAATGTCACGTAAAAGTCCCCAAACGGCAAAGACGAAGTGCTCTGCAAAAAAATAACTTGACCAATACATGGAACAACTCAACTAAAAGCATTAAAAACTGATTTATTTTCAGTGGATAACTATTAAACAAAACATAAAATAATCATTAATAAATGTGTTACAACCAAAGTAATGCTTCACTGAAACAAATTCAATAATTTCCCATATTCATGTCAAAACATAGGACGTCTAGGACTTGCAATCTTTTTTCGTCATGATACGAATTATCTAAAATGGCCTCATACCTGTCAACATCAACAAGGAATTTTATCTTCCCTCACTCAGCTACTTTCTATTTCTTTTTTTCAAAAGAACTAAGGAAATTGGACGTCAACCAATATCTTAACTTACACATTTCTCAAACTAAATATTTTTTTGTAAATCAATCTATTTGTTTGTGAAGAAAATATAAAATAAAGGTGTCAAACAGACGAGATTATTGACGATAGTTTTGTGTGTACGGTTTGCATTCTTTCACTAACTCACTAACGCTACTACCAACTCAATGTGAAACTACCCATAAACTAGTACATCAGATTAGCAGCTCTGTGAACACCGTTATTGTTTCTTCAACAATGATGTTACATGAGAGAATGACCATGATGTAACATTATAGAATGGAAATGATGTTACATGAGAGAATGACAGTGATGTAACATGAGATAATGGCAATGGTGTAACATTATAGAATGGAAATGATGTAACTTGATAGAATGACAATGATGTAACATGAGAGAATGGAAATGATGTAACATGAGAGAATGGAAATGATGTCACATTATAGAATGGAAATGATGCAACATGATAGATTGGCAATTATGTAACATGAGAAAATGGCAATGATGTAACATTAGAGAATTGTAAAGAAGAAATTTGACTCTAGGGCATTGCTGAAATATGAGAGAATGGTAATGGTGGCATATGAAGAAATATGAATGATGGAATATGAGAGAATCGCAATGAAGGAACATGAGACAACGGAAATTATTAAACATAAACTTGACGATATAAAGATCTTTTAATTCTCTCCGGTGAATATTGCTTGTGAATCAAATGAATCACACTGTATGGATACCTTGCTTTAATCAACTCTAATCTAAAGATAAGCAAGTATTAAATCAAATATATCCCAAATTGATCAAAGTGAATTTATACAATATTTTATCAATTGGTCATCAGGTATGCTCACTTATCTAGAGTTTGAGAAATGATTGTTTTCAATATTTCTGAAAGGACAATTGTTATAATGCAATCTCAACCAGAAGTAGAGTATATTTGTACCTGTTAACACTTATATTATACAAAATGTAACAATTCAGACATTATACAACATAATAAACTGGCTCTACACTACACACACACACTGTAGATGTCACATGTTCGAAACTTCATGTTGTTGTTTACAAAACTCAACCTCACCTAAAAAGATATTCATATTTTGATCCAGTTATTTGCAATGGTCAAACAACCCAGACACTAGAGGTTATGAGATAATTGACCTGTCTAATAAAGGTTATGGCCTTTAAACTGTATTTGCCTTGATTTTACAGCTCCTTCATGTGTTGAACAAATTCTACCACTCACTAAATTTGATCCACATTAATCAAACACGTGCCTAACATAAAGCTTCACTTTTAGTGCATCTGTTATATCATTAATGTATCTCAACTATTGAGCAAAAGGTGCAATGCAATGTTTAAGATTAATGAAGTTGTTTTATGGTCAGCATTTTATATGGTTATAAACTCAGGGTTAAATTTGAAACTAAACATAATAACATGTTGTGTACCAGTATGTTTTGCATCACATAGTACCAACATGTTCTACAAATCTTTCCTTAAACTGATACATTCCAAATTCCTCTTAAGGTTATGGATGAAGCAATATGGTATATTTTCATTTTAAAAAATGAGAATTACATTCATCAAAATGCTTAAGAAAGCATCTTATCTTAGTGTAGTTTAAATGAGAAATACTGATTAATAGAGTGTTTATGATCGCACGAAATGAGAAATATTTAAATATGGGATCATATAAATAGAGTAGAAGATTGATTGGTACTTTTAACTTTACAATGCTGTAAATAAAATAACCGAAACGTAACAGAATATTTTACAATGACGATCATCGTTTTAAACAGATGAA